>BTRK01000001.1:11366450-12566450 GCA_036245805.1 Pristionchus mayeri | reverse complement strand
TCACGCGAATCACGCATTTTCCCTCGATGAAATTCGCATCGGAGTTGCAGGTGCAGACGCTAAAATATGACATTACTTTCGAATCATTAATTGATCAACAGTTTCGAAATACAGGTAATCGTCTCTCCATTCTATGAAATGCTTCGACAATTCCAGCGAGGTGTGGAAATATGGAATTCAGTTGAATTGCTAAAAGTCACTGACCGATCGACGCAGCTTGAGGCCTCGGGGCAGTCGGCGGTGGTGAGACAGGCGGCACCTGAAAATGATTATTAAAATTGTTTTGGTTATATTTGATTCAAAAGTTGCAAAGTTCGTTGAGCTTTTGTATCAATATTTCAGAGATTTTTACCTAATTTCGAGTAGGAAGAGAACGTCTGCGGGAGGACGGGGGAAGGGCCGTGGTTGTTGTTGCCATTGCCTAGAAGGGACGCGAGCACGCACGAGGATCGATCGCCACTGAATCAGTTTTGGACCATGTTATATATTTATTTACGACCAAGTATGCTTCACTCAGTCATGGAAACGGAGTAATTCAGCATTTTGCAGTAATTTCGTCTTCTCCATGTTTGAAACAAATATCACAAACTGATGGATGCTTCAGTATTAATTGCGTACAAAATAATACACATTTTCTTTACATAGGCACGTTTCCCCCGATACTATTAGGTTGAGTCATAAGTTTTTTCCAATTTTGTGGGATCAGTTCAATGTCTCCTAAAAAGCGCCCTTCAAATCGTATCAATACAAATCTGTAGCATAAAGTAGGGGTATAGTTTACACTTATTATGATATGCCTGAATGGTGCCGTGCTTTTAAATCGTATAAATAATCGAACATTAATCACGAGTGAATTTCCCAACATAACATTGAAAAATTTGGGCTCGCTATATCTTGCAGGGAAAATTGGCTGGACATCTTCACATTCATTATTGAGAAGCCCCTTGAATGCTCTTTCAAAAAATCTGTTGAAATTGGTGCTAGCCTAATCGTTCACAGAATTAGGGAGCAACTAATTATGAAAGTTGGGAAGAAATTCCTCAAAATTTCTGATTTTTCCAGCCTTATATGATATAGATTCTGATTTGTATGTAGGGGCGCTTTATTCTTACACTATGGGGCTACTTTGCCGTTAGTGAAATTTGAGACATCACATCATCCCCTTTTCAAACAATGAGATTGCATTGGTTTCGATAGGCAATGTATACAGGTGCGCAGTGCACGAACATATATTTTGGACTTGGTGAACTGAACACCGATTTGAAATTAGAACCTTTCACGAATAGGCACTTTGTGCCAAATCAGAATCTCATATATTATTGTGATTTACGTTCATCATACTTCACAACAGTGTTGATTGTTTTGCCCAGTTACGACTCACCGGAAAGATATAATCCGAAAAAGTCGCAACTAAATTCGTAGCCGCGGCTACTTTGACCTCCCACTATGGCCACCAAGCACTCTCAAGAGGTCTGCACTAAAGTATGCTAAAGAGAGCATCCATGATATAATATAATGTAGATATCAAAATGAAAATCCATTAGAATCAACGGCCATGATATGTGAAAATTTTAAAAGTAAAAATTGGAAAAAAACTTATGACTCAGCCTAATATATCTCCTACAGTATCAGATACCGTAATTTTATTCAGTACTCCTACCGTTCCTGGGCACGGACAATATTTCACTGAACGAACCTCTACACTACCTCTACAGTACCTATAGACGAGTTACCATACCACCCAACCGTACCTGGGCACGTACCCCTGCGGGGTGGCAGATGCCCAGCATGCACTGACTACATCCTACAGTACTCTTTACAGTATCCCTGCTATTGACGAGCTACAGTACTCCTACCGTACCAAATACCGTATTCCTCTACCGTACCCATACCGTACCTGGGCACGTATCCCTGCGGGCACTGGCAGATGCCGAGGATGCACTGACTGCCGCCATTGCAGATGATGCGGACATCACAGCGATCGCCAGGCCGGGCTGAAATGATTCAGAAAATGTGCATCTATCCGTCCAGTACGCATGTCCTCGCTCGTCATTCAGTCGGTCAAGAGAGTGAGCAGATTGAAGATACCGTAGTATCGTTTTTTGATTTTTGTACCAATGTTGGCGAAAATGACGCTGCGAGATTGACGCTGCCCATGGCTTTTCCCTGTTTCTCATTTGTTTTCGTATTGAGATGTGCTTCGTGATTCAATCAAAACCGAGCCAACTTAGAGTGATTGATTGCTTCTCGGCTTCGAACAAATAGAAAATAAAATGATTTTGAATTTGAGAGACATTGGGACTTACCAGTAACCGTAGTTACACCAGTGGTCGTGAAGATTGGAGCAGGAGTCTGAAAAAAAGAATGTGTCATTTGCGCTCTTACAATTGGACAATTTTACTTACTGCGATTAGTGGAGGGTCGTTGGCTCCACAGAATCCACCCATGTTCTGAGTTCCGAGTGCACAGTTGCAGATTGTGTCCACACACACCGAACCTGCGAAGATTAGTTTACGATAGGCAATGATGATTGAAAGGGAGGATATGGAAGGCATGCCTTTGCATGAAATGACTCTATGTAATCTACTTTTTTCCGACAATCAGAAGTAAAATGAAGAGAGAAGCTTATTGAAAATACCAAGAATATGGAATTGCAGTATCCCCATTGCTTACCGTATCCACACTTGGCTGGGCATGGCGAGAAGTCGCACGTGGGGTCGCATGCCTCGCCAGGTCGAACTGGAATTAATCGTTAATTTAAAGACCAACGTTGTTAGATCGTCCTAACAAATCAATATTGCATAAAACATCTAACGTGTTGTGATCAATCCGTCACCGGGGTTACCGCCGCCCGTGCCCACGCAGATCGAGCCCTGGAACAAAATCGCATCTCAGCAATGCTGAGTCAGCATGTTATGTTCTATATCATTATCGGTTTTTGATTTGGTTCAGTTCTGGATACTGTAGCAAGGAGATCGATCATTCCGTACCTGGGCAACGAATCCGACATCGCAAGTGCACGTTTGCTGAATGCACGTCGAGCCACCGCGGCAGACCACACCTGCGCTACCACAAGCCTCGCCAGGGTTGGCATCGCCTGGAAATGATTAATGTTGACACTAGCTTCGTAAGACATGCTAAAATGTATTTGTATTGTAGCTTTTATCAAATGCACTCCATAGCGTCACCTGAAATAATTTTGGGTTCAAAACAGTTTCAGTTTTGATTACTTTCGAACTCGATTGGCCGATTCAAATAGGTTTCACGTGCTCTGCATTATGCAACGATTTCCTCTGTTTCAATACTTCCTCGTCTTCCAGGTAAAAAATATCAATCTTAAATTCTTTATTTTGGATTGGATCCCGTTGCCATGACGGATTGCTCACCTGAGTAGGGCACGCAGCTCTCCTGCCCGATCACCAGTCCATTTCCGCACAGGCAACGTCCATCCGAGCAGTACGAACCGCCTCGGCATGAGGGTGAAGTGAGGAAGTCGCATTCCTGATACAGTTGCATTACAATGGTGCTATTGATATTGTGTTGTTGTCAATCAAATTCAAAGACCGTATAACAAGAGAAGAAGTGGTTAAATGAAAAAAATTGTGTTAGTGGAAGAAGAAGTTAGCACGCATTCAAAGAGCATTTTCACAACATGGCATGTATTTATTTATTTTGGATCATAACGTACCTGTCCCGGAGCTCCCAGATTCGCGTTTCTGATTCCATTTCCTGCGCCATTGTTTCCTCCGCTAGTGAAGAAACCATTCTCTCCGTAGGTCACCGGCCCGACAATCGAGTTGGACCCGTCGAACCCAATGTTGGTGGGCACGTATATGGTGCCTTGTATGGTCATCGTGCCGGGGTCCTGAGGTTTTGAATCATTATTTTTTGTATCAGGTTGATTCATAATTTTCGCTCCAAGACTTTTCTAAAGTTTACTCGCTTGTGGTTCACTTGTGTTTAGGACTACTTTGGCATTATTTGAGTGACAACACTTGAAAAATGAAATCTAGACTAAACACTTGAAAACTGAATTCTAGACTGTCTCGAAGAGCAGGCGTAGTCAAAATTAGCGAAACTGGCCACCACATTTCGATTTTGCGATCATTCCAAATATGGCTTTTGAATGGACTGCTGAAACTCCACAATTATTTAATGGTAGCATCGACATGAAATGCTCTTCCACTTCCGATAAATTTAAGACCACTAGCTCGTTCATCAGAAATGTGCAGCTCCAAGAAACAAATTCCGCAATATTCAAGAACTCAGAACTATGAAATTCCTGCCTATCTGGTCAGGCAGTTGCAATGCTGATCTGATGCACGTCTATTATAAGAATGACCATTCGAAGTACTTTTCGAAAATCGTGTTGTTGTGGCGCTATCATTATTACGCAATGATTACCATTCAATCAAATTAGCTGTGTCAAATTTCAAGTTTGTGGCATTTCAGTCTTTGACATTCCCGTAGAATCGATTGATCATGTATGAGTAATGGTGCGAAATGGAGAGCGCACATCAATACCTATATATAAAGCGCAGTGTGACTCCGTCTGACCGGATTGCGAAATAGGGAGGGGAGGGAGGGAGGGATGACGTTAGGAAGGCATCAATCCATTACCGTATACCAATAGATAATTAGCCATGGGTCACCTCTTATTCCGTGGGTCAGATTTATGACTTTGACCTTTAATCTTTGAATTACCGTATACCAATCAATAATTAGCATCGGGTCAACTACCGTATACCAATCGATAATTAGCCGTGGGTCACCTCTTATTCCGTGGGTCAGATTTATGATTTTGATCTTTGATCTTTGAATTACCGTATGCCAATCAATAATTAGCATTGGGTCAACTACCGTATACCAATCGATAATTAGCCATGGGTCAACTGTTATTCCGTGGGTCAGATTTATGACTTTGACCTTTGATCTTTGAATTACCGTATACCAATCAATAATTAGCATTGGGTCAACTACCGTATACCAATCGATAATTAGCCATAGGTCAACTGTTATTCCGTGGGTCAGATTTATGACTTTGACCTTTGATCTTTGAATTACCGTATGCCAATCAATAATTAGCATTGGGTCAACTACTGTATACCAATCGATAATTAGCCATGGGTCAACTGTTATTCCGTGGGTCAGATTTATGACTTTGACCTTTGATCTTTGAATTACCGTATACCAATCAATAATTAGCATTGGGTCAACTACCGTATACCAATCGATAATTAGCCATAGGTCAACTGTTATTCCGTGGGTCAGATTTATGACTTTGACCTTTGATCTTTGAATTACCGTATACCAATCAATAATTAGCATTGGGTCAACTACCGTATACCAATCGATAATTAGCCATGGGTCAACTGTTATTCCGTGGGTCAGATTTATGACTTTGACCTTTGATCTTTGAATTACCGTATACCAATCAATAATTAGCATTGGGTCAACTACCGTATACCAATCGATAATTAGCCATAGGTCAACTGTTATTCCGTGGGTCAGATTTATGACTTTGACCTTTGATCTTTGAATTACCGTATGCCAATCAATAATTAGCATTGGGTCAACTACCGTATACCAATCGATAATTAGCCGTGGGTCACCTCTTATTCCGTGGGTCAGATTTATGATTTTGATCTTTGATCTTTGAATTACCGTATGCCAATCAATAATTGGCATTGGGTCAACTACCGTATACCGATCGATAATTAGCCTTGGGTCACCTCTTATTCCGTGGGTCAGATTTATGATTTTGATCTTTGATCTTTGAATTACCGTATGCCAATCAATAATTAGCATTGGGTCAACTACCGTATACCAATCGATAATTAGCCATGGGTCAACTGTTATTCCGTGGGTCAGATTTATGACTTTGACCTTTGATCTTTGAATTACCGTATGCCAAGCAATAATTATTATTGGGGCAACTACCGTATACCAATAGATAATTAGCCATGGGTCACCTCTTATTCCGTGGGTCAGATTTATGACTTTGACCTTTAATCTTTGAATTACCGTATGCCAATCAATAATTAGCATTGGGTCAACTACCGTATACAAATCGATAATTAGCCATGGGTCAACTGTTATTCCCTGGGTCAGATTTATGACTTTGACCTTTGATCTTTGAATTACCGTATGCCAATCAATAATTAGCATTGGATCAACTACTGTATACCAATCGATAATTAGCCGTGGGTCACCTCTTATTCCGTGGGTCAGATTTATGACTTTGACCTTTGATCTTTGAATTACCGTATGCCAATCAATAATTAGCATTGGGTCAACTACTGTATACCAATCGATAATTAGCCATGGGTCAACTGTTATTCCGTGGGTCAGATTTATGATTTTGATCTTTGATCTTTGAATTACCGTATGCCAATCAATAATTAGCATTGGGTCAACTACCGTATACCAATCGATAATTAGCCATGGGTCAACTGTTATTCCGTGGGTCAGATTTATGACTTTGACCTTTGATCTTTGAATTACCGTATGCCAAGCAATAATTATTATTGGGGCAACTACCGTATACCAATAGATAATTAGCCATGGGTCACCTCTTATTCCGTGGGTCAGATTTATGACTTTGACCTTTGATCTTTGAATTACCGTATGCCAATCAATAATTAGCATTGGGTCAACTACTGTATACCAATCGATAATTAGCCATGGGTCAACTGTTATTCCGTGGGTCAGATTTATGACTTTGACCTTTGATCTTTGAATTACCGTATACCAATCAATAATTAGCATTGGGTCAACTACCGTATACCAATCGATAATTAGCCATAGGTCAACTGTTATTCCGTGGGTCAGATTTATGACTTTGACCTTTGATCTTTGAATTACCGTATACCAATCAATAATTAGCATTGGGTCAACTACCGTATACCAATCGATAATTAGCCATGGGTCAACTGTTATTCCGTGGGTCAGATTTATGACTTTGACCTTTGATCTTTGAATTACCGTATACCAATCAATAATTAGCATTGGGTCAACTACCGTATACCAATCGATAATTAGCCATAGGTCAACTGTTATTCCGTGGGTCAGATTTATGACTTTGACCTTTGATCTTTGAATTACCGTATGCCAATCAATAATTAGCATTGGGTCAACTACCGTATACCAATCGATAATTAGCCGTGGGTCACCTCTTATTCCGTGGGTCAGATTTATGATTTTGATCTTTGATCTTTGAATTACCGTATGCCAATCAATAATTGGCATTGGGTCAACTACCGTATACCGATCGATAATTAGCCTTGGGTCACCTCTTATTCCGTGGGTCAGATTTATGATTTTGATCTTTGATCTTTGAATTACCGTATGCCAATCAATAATTAGCATTGGGTCAACTACCGTATACCAATCGATAATTAGCCATGGGTCAACTGTTATTCCGTGGGTCAGATTTATGACTTTGACCTTTGATCTTTGAATTACCGTATGCCAAGCAATAATTATTATTGGGGCAACTACCGTATACCAATAGATAATTAGCCATGGGTCACCTCTTATTCCGTGGGTCAGATTTATGACTTTGACCTTTGATCTTTGAATTACCGTATGCCAATCAATAATTAGCATTGGATCAACTACTGTATACCAATCGATAATTAGCCGTGGGTCACCTCTTATTCCGTGGGTCAGATTTATGACTTTGACCTTTGATCTTTGAATTACCGTATGCCAATCAATAATTAGCATTGGATCAACTACTGTATACCAATCGATAATTAGCCGTGGGTCACCTCTTATTCCGTGGGTCAGATTTATGACTTTGACCTTTGATCTTTGAATTACCGTATGCCAATCAATAATTAGCATTGGGTCAACTACTGTATACCAATCGATAATTAGCCATGGGTCAAAGCTTCTAGAATGTTCCAGAACGTTCGAAAATATTCTAAAGCTTCTAGAATGTTCCAGAAAATTCGAAAATGTTCCAAAGCTTCTAGAATGTTACAGAAATTTCAAAAATGTTCCAAAGCTTCTAGAATGTTCCGGAACATTCAAATCAGTGATTTAAAAGAAATGTAGGCATTTCTGCATAGGTGCGGCAAAGAATATAGAACATTCTAGAAGATCTTTTGAAGCGAGCATGAATAGCAGCAATTTCACATTGGACTTTAGCGCGCGCTCCTTCCATCATAACCCGGAAGGTCCTCTTAACTTCAAGAGTTTCGAAACCCTCATATAAAGTTCCAGAGCTTACTAGATCTTTCTATAATCGATTGTTCGAAACTTCCAGAAAGTTCAGGAAATTTACCATGAAAAGTGATATAAGGAAAGCACTAGACAAGGAACTCTAACAGTAGTCAATAGTCTACAAAAACATGGATCCGTCCACTTCGTCCAACGACGCCCCACCAACCGATGCTCATCTCATAAACCTTCCTCCCTCTCCGTCCGTATCACAGGAGCCATTCGCCAGCAGAACTCGCTCACGGCTGAGGTGAAAGCTTATTTAATGTTGTTCACTGGAACCGAGATTGTAATTAGCATAATAGAGATAGTGAACTTAATTCGTGGTTAGTGCATTCCTAAGTTCATTAACACCACTTTTTACCATAAGTATCTATACTTAGTATTAAATAATTCAGAAACACTGCTGAAGCGGAAAGGAGCAGATCACGCCGTGCGAGCGAAAATCCGCAGCAGACGGAAACGAGACGCACCGCAGATCAGGAAAGGCAGAGGAAGAGAAGAGCATCAATGACTGAAGAGAAGAGGTCAGAGAACGGGATAGAGAACGAGACAGGAGGAGGAGAGAGGAAGAAACGAATGGAAAAGGAGGACAAAGAAGGATGGATCATAGAGAGAGGATGAAAGCACACAGGAACGAGGAGAGGGAAAGACCGGTGACAGAGCCGAATTATCCGGGCGCAATGGACACCACATGCAGCAACTGCGGGGCCCGCTTCTTCTCGGGTACGCCAAGTTTAATATTACCGTTATCCAATGTGACGGTGCATTTTGCGTGATTTTCGCCGATCATAGGAAACGAGATAGTGTGTGCTATGGAGAGAGCGCAACAGAAAATGCTCAGAAAATCCAGGAGATTCTAGAACATTCCATGATGTTATGAAATATCTCTTTCCATTCTACGCTCTCTCCATGTTCTTTCGCTAATTGAAGGAATATTAATGCGGAGCAATTCGATATCTCATTTCTACCGTAATCCCTCTGCAGGAGAAGTGAGTGGAAGCACAGATAAAATCAATCTGTGCTGTAACTTCGGTTTGGCAACCACAATCGAGGACAAATTCTCTGATTTCCCCGACCAAATCCGCACTCTCCTCCTCGATGATTACCCTCAAGCCAAGAACTTCCAGAAGTTCATTCGGCAGTTTAACTCTGCCTTATCAATGGCTTCCATGGGCGCTCAGCTCGATATCCCGAGGGGACGTGGCCCATTCTGCTTCCGTATTCACGGACAGGTGTACCATCTTGCCGGTCCCCTTCATCCAGAACCTGGCCAGAGAACATCTTACGGTCAGATCTACATTCTGGATACCGCCCAAGCAGCCAGTGAGAGGCTGGGTAATCCCGCCAATGTGAACTGTGATCCTCAAGTGATGGCTGATCTCAGCGGCCTGATATCAAGGGTTAACCCCTATGCCCAGGCCTACAAAATGCTGGCTGAGGTGGAGGAGAATGAGTAGAGAAATGCAGCCGAAGAAGGCCGAATAGCTGCCCCCGTCCGCATGATCTTTGATACCCCGTAGATACAATGTGCCCCAAGCAAATGAAGTGGCCGTTGTCTACGTGGGTGAAGACGACGATGTGCATGTCACTCGATCTCTGGCAGTACATCCTAGAGGGGGAGGACTCATGACGATTCGGGATATCGACAAGATCTGCGATCCCCTCACCTATCCCATATTCTTCCCCACGGGAAAGGACGGGTGGCACCCTGAACTAGAGAAGAAGCCATCGGGCAGGAAGAGGACTCGAATCACCCAGAAGGAGTACTACAGCTACCTCATGATGGTGCGAGAAGGACAATTCAATCCCATCCACCATGGAAAAGCCCTCTTCCATCAGTTCGCCGTGGACTCCTGGGTCAAGGTAAGTACATTTTCACTTAGAATTCGCTTTACTACCTCAATATATCTGACTTCCCATCCATTTTAGATCGAACAAAATAGACTCAACTATTTCCGCTGAAACCAAAATCAGCTTCGGAGCGCCTCCTACCGGGCTGTACAGGTATGCAAAATTAAAATAATTTTCAAAATAGAATTTCTCAGAGTTTGATTCCCATGCTTTGATTTTTCAGGACTATCTTGCGGGAGATTCTGATGTTCCGGGAAAGAGGACCATCCTCCCTTCGACTCATCCGGGTAGTCCTCGAGCGATGACCCAGGACTTCCAAGACGCGATGGCGATTGTCTCCAAATACGGAAAGCCCGACATCTTCTTTACTTTCACGTGCAACCCCGCGTGGAGGGAGATCACCGAGAATCTCGAGCCCGGTCAGACTGCCTCTGATCGACCTGATCTCATCTCAAGGGTCTTCAAACTAAAGGTGAGTTAAATATTAACTCTCTCTTCTCAATTGACTATCCTAATTTGCGTGTATCAGGTCGACAGGGTATTCGACGATCTGCTCCATCGCCACAAGCTCGGCCGCGTCATTGCCTATATCGCAGTGTTCGAGTGGCAGAAGAGAGGTCTCCCTCACGTTCACATCCTCCTCATCATGAGTGAGGACACAAAGCCGCGCACTCCCGAGGACGTCGACAGGTTAGTCCAAGCGGAGATCCCTGATCCCGAGACGGACCCGGAGCTGTATCACATCGTCACCACGAACATGCTCCACCGACCTTGCGGTGCACTCAATCCAGAGTCACCATGCATGAGAGATGGGCAATGCTCCAAACGCTTCCCCAAAGAGTTCCGGGACAGTACAAATCTCGATGTCGACGGATACCCTCAGTACCGTAGGAGGGATGACGGGAGTGTAGTCGAGTACGGAGGCCATAACCTCGACAACCGTCACATCGTGCCCTACAATGTGTACTTCCTGCTGACATACAATGCGCACGCCAATGTCGAAATCTGCGCATTTATCGAGGCAGTGAAGTATCTATTCAAGTACGTCTACAAAGGGCCCGATCGCGCCTCTCTCAGCCTCTTCCGTACCGGACAGAGGGACGGGGACGGAGTCATCGTTGATGAAATCCGTGCCCATCTCGATGCCCGATATGTGTGCGCCCCAGAGGCAATCCATCACATCTTCGGCTTCAAGAACGAAAGGAAATCGGACACTGTGTACCGCTTGGCCGTTCACGAACCGAACTTCCAAGAGGTCACCTTCGACCCCAACGAGCCTCCTGAGCAGCTTCGAGCTAGGGCTGCCAAAGATACTACTCTCACAGCATGGTTCAAGTTGAACAGGGAGTCTGCGGAGACTATCGATAGTGGCACCATCCCTCCCTCCTTCGTCGATTCTCGCCAATTCTTCTACTTCGACCTCCCCACTCGCTTCACTTTCACTAAGCAGAACGGCCAATGGAGTGAGCGAAAGAGCGGAACTAGACAGATCGGACGCATGTATACGGTCCCTCCCCACGATACCGAGAGATTCAACCTCCGTATCCTCCTCCTCAACATCAAGGGACCGATTTCATTCGAGGATCTCCGTACTGTCTCGGATTCCAACGGAGTGCCAGTGACCTACCGCACTTTCGGAGAAGCAACAAAGGCTCACGGCCTTCTTAAGGACGACAGTGAGTATCTCCAGTGTCTAAAGGAATGGGCTGGCCACTCAGTCCGTGCTGCTCTCCGATCCGCCTTCACTGCCATTCTTCTTTTCAATGAGGTCCACGACCCACAGGCACTCTGGGAAGCAATGAAAAGGGATCTCAGTGAGGATTACCGTCATATGGGAGCAGGAGAGGAGGAGGCTGAGGCACTCGCCTACTTCGATATTGCTGATCGATTCCGAAGGTGATTCTGCATATTGATAACTTTGCATGAACAAATATAAAATTCTCTCTTTCAGGGCAGGAAACGATTTCTCCAGATTCGTTCCTGAGCCAGCCGGCCGCCCTCCACTCAGAAACCTCAACCTTGCCAATCCCGCTTATTGTGCTGCGGAAGGCGCGAGACTCAACGCGACTCTGAACCCTCAGCAACAAGCCGCTGCTGACGCGATTCTGGGAGTGTTGGAGGATGCCTCTCTCCCCGTCTCTTTCACCTTGACGGACTGTTTGGAAGCGGGAAGACGTACCTCTACACCACACTCTACAACATCTTCGTCGGAAATGGATTTAAGGTGAGATTTTTGCATCTACATTTTCAGTTCAATATAATCTTCATGTCTAGGTTGTCTGCACCGCCTGGACAGGAATCGCAGCCAATCTTCTCCCAGGCGGTCGAACATCCGCTTCTCTCTTCAAGCTCAATATCAGCAATCGGTGCGAGTCCTCCAACCATAGAAGACAAGAACAGGACGCCAAGGAACTTGCCGAAAATGACGTCATCATCTGGGACGAATCGTCGATGATCCCAAAGGTAAGATTCCCTCTATTTACTCATCACTTAAAGTATACAATCCCCATTCTTCCAGGCGGCGCTGAACACAGCCGATGCTGTTCTCAGGGACATCACCCAGATCGATCGACCATTTGGAGGGAAACTAATCATTCTCGGTGGAGACTTCCGCCAGATTCTCCCGGTGGTGGAGAAGGGAACGAGAGCCGATCAAGTCGATGCGTGCATCAAGAGATCTCCTCTCTGGAGTCAGTTCCGATCCCTCACTCTCATCTCAAACATGAGAGTCACTTCGGGAGATACCGAATGGATTGAATTCCTCCTCAAGGTGGGCGACGGATCTGCGAATGATGCTGAGTCAAAGGTGACTCTTCCCCTCTCGAACATGTGCGATGGAAACATCGTCGAAAAAGTGTTCGGGGAAGTAGTCGACCCTTCCACTGACCCTTGCGAGAAGGTCATTCTGACCCCTAATAATGTGGATGTGACCCGTCTGAATGACGATGTACATGGGCGGATGCTTGGGGAAGAGAGGATCTATCTCTCGCGAGATGAGGTCGTATCTGATGAACCATCCGATCACACCACATACCCCACTGAGTTCCTCAATAAGATGTCTCCCTCTACTCTCCCTCCCCACACTCTCAAGCTGAAGAAGGGCTCTATTGTCATGCTGCAGAGGAATCTAGATGTTTCTGCCGGCCTGTGCAATGGTACCCGACTTATCGTAGAGCATCTAGGACCCCGCTCCCTCGGTTGTCGATTCGCATGTGGCGACCGAAAGGGAGAATTCGCTGTCATTCCCCGTATCGATTGTTATCATGATAAGAACCTTTCCTTCAAAGTTAGACGTACTCAATTCCCCGTTCGCCATTCGTATGCCCTCTCCATTAACAAGTCCCAGGGTCAGTCCTTCTCTAACATTGGCCTCTGGATCCCTTCGGAAGTATTCTCTCACGGTCAATTATACGTTGCTCTTTCCCGAGTTCGTTCAAAGGAAGGTTTAATTGTTCAAGCTGATTCTATTCGACTGACAAACATTGTATTCGAAGAAGTTCTCTGAATAAATTGCGAAAGAATAAATCAATGAGTTGAGAAACCTATGGGGACACTTGAAAGCTAGCCAACTAAGAAAACGACCCGGCGCACGCCAGTCGATTGCGCGCGCCGTGGCGCGCGCAATCGGCTGGTTTACTAATATACGCAAAAGCAATGAGAGAATTGATAAAGTTCGAAGCAAATAATAGTTCAAAAATGACAGGCGTGAAATTGGAGCGAAAATTATGAATCAACCTAATATAAATTATTCAAAAAAATAGTAGGAACCTGAATCGAGCTGCACCCTCCTGTCATCGAGTAGCTTGCATAGCCTGGCAGGCATCGGCAGACGTTTTCCTGGAAATAATAATATAATCGAAATTATAATTTGCTATCATGCTGATGCATCGAAAACAACCCGGTTGAATCCAATCCGGCTTCAAACAACGTGTTGTCATCACAAATCAGTTTACCTGGCAGATCGAGAAAGCTCCGCACTGCGCAGTCGAACCACAGTAGGATCCCGCCGGCTGCAGCTGGTTTGTAGGGGAGACTATTGGATGCACGATTGGTTGAACGATGGGCTGCAGGTAAAGGTTTTGGTTATACAGTTAGTTTGCAATAGTGTTGTTTTGCTCGAGTCGAACTCGCGAGTTGCTCGCGCTCGCCGAGTTCATTTTCGATTGACTCGGAACGGTCTGTTGCTCGCGAGTCAAAACAACAAATCGACTCGCGAGTCGAAAACAATTCGCGAGTGTGAACACAGGATTCTACTCGCGAGTCGATATGTTATTTTGACTCGCGAGTGGCGAGCAACTCGGAATAACAACACTAGTTTGCAATAACCGGACGGTTTTTTGGCTACTGTTGATATTCCGGTTAAAGGTAAAGGTAAAGATGCCGCAACAATTGTCAAGATACGACTAGGCATGTGGTGCAGTTCAGTAAGGCCGACCATTGCTAGGACTGCTTATTTCTGGTGTTCAAAATGCTTCTAGGGAATGATACCTGCACGGGAGAGACGATAGGCTGCAGTCCTCCACCGGGGTTAACCACAGGAAAGATCGGAGCGACGGTTTGCGGGTAGATCAGCTGCGGATTGGAGGTAACGCAGCCCTGTGAAAGAAGTGGTAAGAAAATTGAAAAATTGAAATTGAAAAAGTTAATTCTTTGAGCGCCACGGAATAAGATCGGAAATAGAACCAATGGATGGCGCATATTTTGTATCAGTTATGTTTCAGTTCTTCCCTATCACAGATAATCTCCTCGGTTTACGATTGAACGTGAGATGGCAAAAACAAAGTCAATATAGGTGAAGCACAGTATGAAATAGATTTCTGTGGAACTGTGTGATTTTTAAATTATGTATGCCATTAAAGGAGGAGTAAACTCAAAATTCAACGTTTTAAGCTATCATATGAACTGCCTAGAGCTCCACAACGATAAGAACCTCCGAAATTTTCACATTGATATCTCCATTCCAAAAAGAGGTATAGCTAGGTGGCTGGGAGCCAGGTCAGGGAAAGCTCAGGGAAGGGGCGAGATAGCATGCGACTTGAAGAGAGTGCGTCTCTAGGTGAAAGAAACATATTCCAAACGGGCGCGCGTTTGCATTTACTCCTCCTTTAATATTGCTTTTTTTCAAAGAAAAGGGTTTTTCGAATTAGGAAAAATTTATGATCGTAGTTGGAGATGATTAAATTATATTGCATAATAACGTGTACGAAAATGAGATTATGTAGGATAACGAAACTAATAATGACAACTCAGCGCATACTCTTCTTCACACTTTCCCACACTTTACATACCGACGAAAGAATGCTCTAGTTTCTTCAAATCATTAGGTGGACAACGCTCCATCAACTTGTAAGGGCACTGGTTACCAACTGGTCATGCAAAATTTTAACCAGTGCCTAAGCTACATCAACTGATTGGAAGAAACCAGAGTGTACAGATTGAACATATATGTGTATTTATTGAATTCTATGCAATACCTGTCCCTGCTGGTAGATGTAGCCCATCTGACAGACGCACGCGCCGCTCTGACAGTAGGAGTTCGGAGGGCAGGGAGAGGGACAAGATGAGGATGAGGATCCACCGCCGACATTCACTTGCGCAAGCACGTTTGCGCACTGACCGTTGAGCGCGACCTGATAGCAATGAGTTTCACATTACATTTTCAGATAGGTTTCGCAAACTTTAATTCCAATGTGAATGCAATTAGAGGGGGAAATAAAAAAAAAACAAAATCCCATTGCATAAGTGTTTGCCACACCGATCATCAACAACCCCATTTCTAAAACTCACCATATTCTGGGGACACGTGCACACATTGTTCGTGCAGACCGAGTTGCCGCTGCATGTGGTGATCACAGCATCACACTGCTGACCGGGACCCGCCTGGAAGTATTGACAATCTAAGGATTAAAATTATGATTCAAACGATTTTCTTTGACTATTTTGTTCAATTTTCGCTGACTGGGCACGCCTTGAAGAATTGCACCATGATAGATCATGTTCTGACATTATGATAGATGATGTTCAATATGATTGTGATTCAGAAGACGCTATTTGTATAATACCTGTGTGTCCACCGACACGCACTGTCCATCCCTGATCTTCTCTCCTCCGGGGCACACGCAGAATGAGGCAACGCAGATCGAATTGCCGGCGCAGGTTTGGCCAGAGGAGCAGGAGCCGCCGGGAATGGCTAAAATGCTATATTTGAAAATCTATGCATCGTTTAACGACCAAATCGAAGCAGATTAGTTGAATAAGGTTTTTTTTAGTGTCTGAAACATATGATAAGCAATTTTTAACAGAGCTCGAGTGAACTCTATAATCCGTAACAGTAATGTTTTACAAGAAAAAAGTTAATCAAATTATAGGACGATTACCGTATGCTCCGGTGTCCGAATTCACGCACGTCCCTCCGACATTCGTCGTGCCCGGCGGGCATGTGCACGTTCCGAATATGCAGAGAGAGCCACCGGAGCAGATGGACGGGTTGGAACCGCAAGGAGTGCCGGGTGATTCTAAAAAAATCAAAATTCTGGGAATTCTGGGAAAAAAATAATATTGTAAACTCACTCGCAATCTTCTGAAACGTAAGCTTTTCGCTGGTCGTCGATCGAGCAACGCATTTTCCGTGTCTGAAAGGGGATATTTTGCAAAATTAACCACGACTTAAGAGTCATGGCTAACTGCTGCGTCGCTAGTTTCGTTTAATATTTTCCGGCTCCATTCAGACCATCGTAAGTTCACAAGTAGGCGGTAAATTGATATCGATCACCTCTCATCTGTGCCCGTTGGGCAGATGCACATTCCTCCCACGCAAAGTGAGCCACGCGAGCATCTCTCGCCCTCCGTGCAGCCCTCTCCCGGACCGACTCGAAATATATTCTTATTAAATTATTCTCGAACCCTGTTATTTGGTCTTGAAACCATGCTCTAGTATTCAAGACATCAAACAAACAAAAACATAAATATGAACCTTGCGTGGGCGCGCAAACTCCGACGGGTGCCGGATTGTAACCCTGCGCGCACAGGCACATTCCGTGCAAGCAAGCGGCTCCGCCATCACAAAACTCAGAAGGCTGGCAGGGTTGGCCCGGAGGAATGACTCGGGAGGATACTGTAGAGGAGTTAGCGTCACACCATTTCATTTCCCCGTGAATAAATGACAAGTTTTTGAACCAATTTTCTCACCGTTATCACGTGGAATACATTGCCGACCGGCCTGCACGAAGTTCGGTTGGCACCTGAATTTCTTTGTTTTCCCAAAGATCAAAGATCAAAGTCCTACTTGCAAAGCCTTTCCTCGGTACAGAATGCGTTCAGGTCGCAGAAGACTGACTCGTCACAGGAATCTCCTGGGGCGAGGAACCTCAATATAATTTATAATAATATGGATTCACAAGAATCTAACTTATTAGCGAGAAATGGGGCAAAAATAAGATGAGGAAAAAATAAACATATTTCGGCTCTGTACCAATATAAGGGTCCCAAGGTGGATTCTGTACCAATATAAGGGTCCCAAAGGAATCTGTACCAATATAAGGGTCCCAAAAATTTCTGTACCATTATAAGGGTCCCAAAGTAAGCTGTACCAGAATAAGGGTCCCAAACATAATTTCAATTTCTGTTATCAATATGTAATTTTGCATCATAACTATGCAACACCGTTTTTCTGAAGTGTGTAAAGGAAATCCAACTCGAATTGTTGTTCCCTTCGCAAATTGGTTCAAGCTCAACCTGCAAGACGGTGTACTTGGCCACTCTTTGCTAACGAGGGGGGTGTAAGAGACACCTGTTTGCATAGATACAGATGAAATATTAAAGTTGGAAACTAAAAAGATTAGTCCACCTGGTTAAATAGCCTAGTCAAGTACCTATCGTTCTAACATGAGACTGAGCAGAGTTACGAAGGGAACACAAATACAGAGTTGGATTTCCATTACACAGATCTGAAACACGATTTATCACAGTTATATTACTTATTGATGGCGAAATTTTATTTGGGACCCTTATCCTGGTACAGAAATTTTTGGGACCCTTATATTGGCACAGAAGACTTTGGGACCCTTATATTGGTACAGAAATATTGGGACCCTCATATTGGTACAGAGCCCATACTTCTAGTGAACCAATAGTAGTAACAATTATACTCACTTATCGTCCCTCATCTTCTTCATCTTTCCTCCTTGTACGAAGTCCCTCTGCCTCTCGGCGACCTTTGGATGCGGGGCAAAGTGCAGTATCTCCTTTGTTAGTCGACGACGACGTTGGGTTAGATCTTCTGCTTCTGTTAGTAGTTGGTTAGATCATGCATTCTCGTTATTATTTTGTTCGCTAGTATAGTTCGGATAATAGTAATAGTGGTGCATGGTTAAATCATGCAGTATTATTCACAACAGTTAGTAGTTGTAACATGTATAAGTCCCTGTTGAAGTTTATTTCACTGAAGGTTTGTTGGAAATTTGTAGTCCGTTGTCGATCTTATTTATGATGTGCATACCATACCTCGTGGAGCGCACTTTCCCTCTCGCATGTCGTGTTCCGGCGGACACTCGCACTTGCCATAGGCGCAGTGTGCGCCGCCTCGACACTGGGTGCCCTGAGGGCATGCCTCTCCGGGATTTGCTGAAAGAAAGTAGTGGATATGTTGTGGCTATTTTCAAACAGCTGAAAATTCTTCAGCTCTCATGGTTCACGCATCGCCCAACAATAGTTTGTCGATTATTAGTTGATTTTGTTTCCTAAATTTTTTCGAAAATCACATTTAAAAAAGACCGAAACCACTGAAGTGTATTAATTGATTTTAATAATTGAGTGAATGGTACTATCACTAGTAGAGTTCGTAATTCGGGTAGGCGTCTCTTCATTTCCCACACTCTCTACACCGGTCGAGCGGTGAGAGAGTGTGCAAAATGGAGAGACGATTACCCGAATAACGCACTCTACTACTCACCGTAGACCTGCGGGATGCAGAAGCCGAATCTGCTCAGGGTCAGTCCTTGCGTGCATTTGCACTCGCCCTGGAGGCAATCGGCTCCAGATGGACACTGGTTGGAGGCTAGACAGCGGCGACCTGATGATTCTTTATTGGCTTCAGAAAAAGCCGTCTTCATTGTTAACGAGGTTTGAGGAACCACGGTTTCGAAACCATCATCCAAAGATCAAATATCTGAGCCAAAAACCAGGACCCAAGGATACGAACCAATCGGGATGCAGGTACCATCAAGCGGGCGGTGACCGGGAGGACACTCACAGCGACCACCCACACAATGGGAACCACGAGTGCAGACAACAGAGGACTTGGCGCATGCCTCGCCTAGATCAGCCACTGCAAACAGAAGGGCGTGCAAATGAGGACAGGGGATGGCATTGCAAGAAATAACTCTCTCTCTTCATTCAGTATGTTCACTCTTGCTGAGCAAGAACACGTTGAATGAAACAAATTCAACTGGCGCCAACTGAATCAGGGACCAGGACACGAAAGTTATTCAAAACAAAGTGATGCAAAATAAAGTTATTCAAAACCGAGGTAAGCACACGCACGCGCGATCTCCTGCTCGACGGGCGTTCTCATTCTCCTGAGTGTCTCCTCCTTCCTGGCCATCAACCGGGCCATTGCCTTCAGATCCTCGCTCATCTTCATCGGCATTGGAGGCGAGAAGAAGTCGCCGCCGCCCTTCTGGTCCTTTCCATCATCCTGCATCGCAGCTTTTGCATCAAACAGTGATACAAAAGATGTATTTTGTATCTGATTCAAAAAATCTTTTGTATCACTATTTGATGCAAAAGATGCTGCTACCTGAATGCACTTCCCGCCCTGAAGCGCGTGGTCGGCCGGACAGAAGCAGAAGCCTCCCACGCAGTGCGAGTTGCCCGAGCACACCTCCCCATTGACGCAATACGAACCCGGAGGCACTGCAGCGACAAAACAATAACATCAACACAACACCAAAACAAAAACAAAAACAGTCATTCGTACCAATAGGAGGTGGTTGACATTTTCCTCCAATGGGTCTCTGTCCGGGCGGGCAGACGCAGATGCCAGCAACGCAGTTCGCTCCGCCATTGCAGAAGATCGAGGAGGCGCAGGACTCGCCAGGTGTCGAGTGCAGGAGGCGCTTGTAGCTACGTTGCTGCAGGGGCTGCAGCACCTGCTGCTGCTGTACAGGCGGCAAGTACAGCGGCAGCTGCGGCTGCTGCTGCAGCCATCCCGGCTGCAGCTGCAGAGGCTGCACCATCTGCACAGGCAGCAGAGCCTGCGGCACGTGCGGGAACGGCACTGCAGCTGCTGCAGCCGGGTCTTGCTGCAGCACGGGCACCAGCAGCGTGGGGTACGCGTAGTCGGTGATCATCTGGATGGGTTCAGGAGCGGTCGCTTCAATGTACGGTTCGCCGGTAACGATGCGTATGCAGTGCGAGGCGCCGAAGGGCTTGTAGCCGGGACGACAACCGCAGCCGATATTGTTAGTGCTGCCGCAGGCTGCAGGGTAGGGACAGAGCGGTTGCGAGGTGCAGGGACGAAGTAGTGGAGCGGCTGAAAGAGGAGGGGAAAGGCACACACACACGAAATTATAGAAAGCAAACTGAAATACTGAAGGGAACATGAAACACAGCACACTTTCTTGCAGAAAAGATAGGGAGTTGAGTGGTACCAGTGGCTCGTGCGGTCGTTGATGCAGACGTAGTGGTCGTGGTGGTGGTACGGGCGGTGGTAGTCGACGTCGTGGTGGTCGCGGTGCAGGTAGTCGGCGAAGCGCGCTGAATTGGAACGAATTGAATGCCATTTCCTTATTGCTCACTATTTTGTCTCTTGTTTTGTATAACTTTTGATTCGATACAAACGATCGAGACGGAATTCTTAGTATAATATACCGTCATTCCCGGCGGGCAAGCGCAGTAGCCGCCATTGCACACTGCTGTGGCAGGGCAGTCGGTGGTCGTCGAGCATCTGGAGCCGATCGTTGATGACACTGAAATTGGGATGGTCACAGAAAATGGAACAATTACAATTAAAATAACGTAAATCTGAAGCAAGGGATTTCAACTGAGCGGAAACCCATTTAACCGAGAGGATTCGAAGGCGGAACCAAGGACCTACAACCAAGTGAACCCATTCAACCAAGGAACCCTGGGAGGAAGCGGGCGGGGTGCAAGTTCCGGCTCGGGCAACGAGCGGAGCCGCGCAGCGACATTGTCCATGGGCGCAGAAGGATCGGCCAGTGCAGAGATCAGAGGGAGAACAGGCGCCGCCGGCGGCTACTGAAGAGAAATAATTATTAGAGAGAAAATGTAAAAACACATTTTGGCATATATTCCTTGAGAGATTTTTAATGGAACATTTTCAAAGTCGAAAATTCAATTCGGATGAGTTTCAGAATGAGAATGAATTCCGAGTGGAACAATTTCCTGTAGTAGTAGAGGCGGATAGTTGAGAAAATAACACGTAAATACCTTTTTGACTCTCTTGAGCCTTACGGGAAACAATATTAATACTAACACATCACTCATTAAGAAATAACTTTTACAGAGCGCTGCAGCGACTAATTGAGAATTTCATGTACAAAAACGGGACGTGATCTGAAATTCCAGTTCTAAAGCCTTACCCATTCTCCTCGCTCCCGCTCTCGATAAATCCGACTGAGTAAGTAAGCGAAGCAAGTGAGTAAGATACAAATTATAGCTAGACATATAGTTAAGATCTAGTTTCGCATTTGATATTTCGACAAGTTTCAAAATGAGTTTGAATTCAGAGCTGAATTATTTTCTGTAGTAGTCGAGATGGTGGACGAAACAAACACATAAAAACCCAATAATTTTTTGATACGTTGAGCCTGGAAACAATATTCCTGCTAACGCTCCTCACCCATTCACATACGACTTTTACAGAGCGCCGCAACGACTAATTTCGCATTTCCTGTACATAAAATGGGGCTCTGAATTTCCTGCTAATGCTCACCCATTCTCCTCGCTCCGGCTCGCGAACTTCCCGACTGAGTCGTGGTCATCAGTGTAGGCATTGGAGTGACTGCTGAAGTCGTGGGACGGCTTCTAGTGGATGTCGAGGCAGCAGTCGAAGTGGTTGAGATGGGCATGCAACGACCGTCCGGAGAAAGCTAGAAATGAAGTTCTCAAACACATTATTACACGCATTACACTTTAACATTATTCAAGGAATCTAATGGAAATTATTTCGGGCCCTTAGTATCAACGTTGTCTATTATATGTTCTTACTAGAGATATGAATATTTATTTGAGAGTGAAATGGTTGTTTGAATTCAGGAATCAATACTCACTCCTTGCGGGCACTGACATATGCCCCTGAGGCAGATAGTTCCGGCACCACAGATGGTGCCTGGATTACACTCCTCTCCAGGTGCCACGATGGAACCAATAGGCGCGGGTGTGGGCTGGGTAACGGCGAGTGGCACGGGAGCTGGAAATGTTTTATCGAATAATAATTAATATTATTATTTCTCAAGCCAATGATGAAACCATCGACAGAACCCCCACTATCAGCGTATTTAATTCTGGAGAAACATATCCTAAATTGCGCCAATGGGTAGAGTTCGAAGGTATGTGCACTGCCTCTTCATTATACACTATGGTCGAATGGAATTGGCACTAGGTCGGATGAACACCGTCGGAAGATACTACTGGATGATAACCAAAAAATGAACCTTCTGTAGAACTTTCACATAATCATTTTTGACACTTTGGGAACCTACTGTGAAGGTTATACGGAAGGGTCCATATTTTGGTTATCATCGAGTAGGTTGCCATCCGACGGTGATCATCCGATCTAGTGCCATGAAATCATGCCCAATCGCTCACCATTCCTACAGTATCCTCCCTCGTGGAAGGTGCCCTCAGGGCAGTTGCAGAATCCATTCGAGTTGCAGAATGAGCCTCCGGTACAACGAGTCGCTGCGGAGCCGCACGCGCCGCCCGGACGCACGTCCGCGACGCGTGTGCATTGCTGCAAAAACAATTTCCATGCGGTGAATTTGATTGCATTCTCTGTATCCCCGAACAGTAAGTTTCGGAACTGTTTCGAATACGAGAAGACAAGTGGTTTTCGATTTCTTGCAAACGAAAACCATTGTAGAAAATCAATAATGGAGACATTTTCGTATTTAATTATAAATTTAGCCCTCACCCCGAAGACAGTTGCCATTCCCATGGGACAAGTGCATCTGTTGATGGTCGGGAGGCAGTTACTTCCTCCTTCACAGACCTCTCCTGCTCCGCACGACTCGCCAGGACGTGCTGAAAAGATCATTCAAATGATCAAAGATCAAAGGTTCGGTCGCAATTCACCTACTCTCTTACCCGATCGGGCTGCCAAAATCCAATCATTTTAGTTATAAAAAGTGATCAGTTTTGCAAAGGTGATACATTATCTCAGTGCATAATGTCCTTTTGTCAAAGTTATTTTGCCACTCACAATAGACACTCTGGATGCACTGTTTGACGATCAGCTGTGATCCATCGGGACACTCGCATCTGCCCCTGTGGCACATCGATCCGCCCACGCACACTTCACCATTGCCGCACGGATAGCCGGGCTGGGATCTGGAAGGTATAATTTTAATAGATTTCGGAAATTGTACATATGTCACAAAAATTGATTACGAGATTCAAAGCTTATAATGCTTGAAGTTCACATGTTCTTTTAGAATTGCATTGTGAGTTGAAATCGTTCCATTCGAACCATCGATGAGTAAAAACAGAAATTACATCTGAATTAAACAAATATGTTACACAAACTCACTGCAGTCTCTGGATGCATCTGTTGCCGATCACCATTTCCATCTGGTTCGCGCACTCGCAAACACGCGAGATCGAATTGCACTGAGTTCCGCCAACGCAGGACTCTCCTCGCGCACATGAGGCGCCCGCCTCGGCTGGAAAAGTTGGGGTTTGAATCATGCTAGTATGAACCAAATGAAATCTCGTGTTCGTTCCATTCTGTTACAGAGAGTGTTTTCGAAAAGAATCCACGGTAGTCTTCGCGTTCCCTTTACATCAAATAACCTCTCAATTGTCGATCAAGTGTAAAATTTAGTCAGAAATTCCAGCACTTGCCCGTCAGTTCGTGCATGCATACTCCATCGAACGGCGTCTGCCCCTGCCTGCACTGGCAGATGCCCCGCACGCAGAAGGAATTCCCTCCACAGACTACGCCCGTCCTCAGACAGTTCGCTCCCGGAGACACTGCAACACCCGCGGGTCCCGAAGCGAAAATTGAGGATACGGTAGCGGATGGTTATCAAGACACAGACACATGCAAGCAATCATGCTCATTCATGCAGTAACTTGACCATAAGATTTGTTAGTATCAGTCAATCCGAGGTTGACGATGTTGCCGTGCTTCTTGGGCGCCTTCTCCTTGGGCATCAGTGGCGCCATCGGGTTGAAGGGAGCGAGCATCTCAGTCGGGTGGCCAAGGGTGATCCCAGGTTTGAGCGACAGGCGCTCCACGCCGATGGTATCTCCATCATTTGAAGCTCCGACTTCCGGCCGGGAGCTATTTTCCGGTTTTGAACCACTCTCCGGCTTCGAAGCTGCCTTCAGGTGCGTTGAGGAGCCATAGCCGTAGACGGAGGGGCGTAGGTGGGTGGATGGAGAGCCGCGGACCTTGTCGATGAGTAGCGAGTTCAGAGTGTCGATGGGCATTTTCCGCTGGGCGAGGACCAGTTTGGAGGAGAAGGGCGAGTTGGAGGGGAAGCAGTCGCCTGAGACATCCTCGCCGAAGAGACACTCGCACCTGGAAATAGTTTGGGTGACTCGTTTTTGTAAATATTTTTAACGAGATCGTGGTTTCATTCGATATTGAAGATTTCTCAACTCGAGAAATTTAAAGAAGGAGTAACACGAAAAATTAGTTCAATTAGCCAATATGCGTATGCAATAGAAGCCGGCAGCCCGATAAAGAATCACTTTATCCGAAGTTTCACAGACAACTCTGAGGCCATTTACATACGCGCAAAGTTCATTGACAGCGCAGGGATGTGGCTAGTTCGTTTATGTTTCACCTGCTCTACATAATTTTCGCCTCGTTCTTGGGGCAATTTGTCTACAGTTTCACATTGCGAGCGCAATATCGTCGTGGTGGGACTCCCTAACATCCATTCGTGTTACCCCTTCTTTAAATGTATGTTTCACTAGGAGCCTAAGCACTGAGGAAAAGTGATGCGATTTTGAGGTGCTTTCCTTTTCATTAAAATCTACAATATCACAATTAAAGAAGGAGTAAATGCAGACGCGCGCCCGGTTGGAATATGTTTCACCTAGGGACGCACTCTCTTCGAGTCGCATGCTATCTTGCCCCCTTCCCTGAGCTTTCCCTGATCTGGCTCCCAGCCAACTAGCTATAATTTGGTTCGCAATAGAGATATCAATGTGAAAATTTCGGAGCTTCTTATTGTTGTGGAGCTCTAGGCAGTGCATATTATAGCTTCAAAAAATGAATTATAAGTTTACTCCTCCTTTAAGAACAAATCTGATATTCCGATGTGATTTGAATGCAATAAAAGCGAAGACATTTTCCATGATTCCCACCTCTTCAGCACGCACACCCTGTCCCTCGGGCAGTCCTGGTCGTAGCTGCACGAGTCGTCGCGCGACTTCAGATCCGGTCTTGATTCAGACCCGCTGCCTCCGAGCGGGACGCAGACTGAGCCGACGGCGATGCGACCGGCTGGAATGAATGCAGCTTAGACAAAGCGGTGCGTGATCTCCTCTTTGTACGAGATGACTTAAGGGCGCATGAGTTGTTATTCGATCAAAAGCAACGTGACTAGATAAAACATGCAAAACGATTCAAAAGGAAAGGAAGCTCACCCGGACACATGCACTGCTTCCTCTTCGTGTCGCAGTAGGAGCCGCCCGTACATTGAGCATTTGTCTCGCAGCCGCCAAGTGAGCCTGTACAAGAGCTCTTATACCTACTAACATGCTCGGGCATTATTGGGATGTGATGAAAAATTGTTCAAAAGAGTGATTCAAAAGAACGCACTTTTGGCAGTCTGGCAGTATCCCTGCAGGTTCACCGTGCCGATGGGGCAGATGCACACACCCGAATCACAGTTCGAGCCGCCCGTGCAGATCTCGCCCTGGGAAAGGTTACCATTTTCAGGTATTTTTTCGTAATTTTTGGGTATTTTTTCAGGTATTTTTTCGTTTTAATTTTAAAAACTGAAAACGTAATGCGGAATGGATATTTTTTCTTAAAGGCTGATCATTACTTAGATTACGGTTGATTTAATATTCGTTTTTAATCAATCTGTTGGCATTGTCATGAATGTGATGCAGCTTATTGTTTATTTTTTGATGAGGGGGTAGGCAATGACTGCATCGAAAAACAAACTAGGTGGAAGAATCTCTTGTGAAACCTAACTCAGCATCGAGAACATTTTCCTTTTGAACCATCCATTCTCTCAGAACACTCACCCCAGTACACGCCTGGCCGGGCTTTGCCGTGAGCAGTCGCTGGCACTGGCCGTCTCTCGCTTGCGTGCCCGGAGGGCAAGTGCACTTCTGGAATAAATTAAATTATTTTAAAAAAGAACAACATTTAGATGACAAAATTACTCCCTTCATTTACATGCTCTCTTTCCCGTCTCGCAGGCGAGATATAACTCGGTATAAAGATAGTTTATGGATTCTCTAAACCAACCTTATTGATGCAGAGTGAGCCGCCGCTGCAAATCTGTCCATTGGCACAGTCTGATCCGGGCGAGACTGGAGTGGAAGCACGACAAACGCCGTCCTGGATCGAGGTTCCCTGAAGTAATTGTCTATTGTAAATGTCATGTACACCATATGCTAGTTTCACAATCAGAGTTCTGATTTGAATCAGCTAGTTGTTGGCCAGTTCCTTGACAGTTTGCGGCACATTGACTGGAGAAAACTGTTCATGAAACATACCGCTGGACACTGACACTGGCCGTCGACGCATACGGAGAGATGAAGACAGCGAGTGGCGGTGTTGCACATTGCACCTGGCAGAGCCTGCAATTATCAATTAACAAGGAGCTTTATGAATCAAATTCCTTTCTTATATAGTGATTCAGAAGAATATTCGAAGACCTAGGTTAGGTAAGAGTAACGGTGAAGAAGGCTTCTCCCGTCTTCGAAACTGGACCCTTGAGAAAACACTGTAGCCAGTAGATCATTTTTAGTCTCTCACCTACGGCAAGATGATTCAAAACGCCAACCTGTCGCATCGCCACGCACACTCCATTGTCCACTACTGTCCCTGACGGGCAGGCGCACACTCCGTCCACGCAGATCGACTGACCGAGACAGCGCTCGAAACCGGAGGGACATGAGCCACCCGCGGGGACTGAAAAGAATGAATAATGTTGAAACTCTTTCTACGTTAACCTACTCGAGATCTATATCCTTAGTATTACGACTTCTTGAATGGAATTGAAAACGAAATCAAAACTCATCCGGAATTCAGAATACTTTTTTTTCTGAAACTTATTCTGGCAAAACGTGAAGTAAATAGATTCACATTTCTAATACAATAATAAATCATGTAAGATATCAAATTCCCTACTAAGTAAGTATAGTATTTGCATAACTGCATTACTAATGGGCATACAGCTCGATCAGAATTTGAAATGTCTATTCACACCTGTAGGAGGCAGCTGGCACACGTCGTTGAGGGCGATCTGATTCGCGGGGCACTCGCAGACATTAGAGACGCACTCGGATCCGCCCCCGCATTGCACCGCGGAGGTGCAGGGGGAGTTGGGAGGAACTGGTTAGGTTAGTGGGTTAGAGGAGGTTATCATGATTATGTTATTTAATACTCCATTTGAACAATTTGCGGAACTGGCCGGGTTAGTGGGTTAGAAAGGTTAGAAGACGGTTCTGTGACTATGGTATTGGTTGAAGTGTTAATTACTTAACCTAAACAGTTATTGTTGTTTTGTTGTTAGCAAACGCCATTTCTCACTCATTATTGTTAGCTCAATTGCAGACCAAACGATAACGCTAAAATTATACCAGTAATCGGCGTGACGCAGCGGCCGTTGAGTACCTTCAAATGGTGTTTTAATCAATAAAATTAAAATTTAAATTATAATTAAATTAGTACAGACCTGTCGTCCGATCGGGCACGTGCAATTGCCGTTGCTGCAGAAGGATCCGCCGCCGCAGATCTCTCCATTGGCGCAGCTTCCGAGAGGCGCGGATTCAACTGAGGATAAATGGAATAATATAATTCCATTCAAATGTATTTATCCATCAATGAGAGTTGTTGAACAGAGTTTTAAATCTTCGTGAGATTTTGACGGTCGATGAGTCTGGATGGGATATTTCTTTTTCAAAATCGTTGATGAGTTGTTTTTTTGACGAGTTTGTTTTTCACATTGGAATTCAATATGTTTCAGCAATGATTGATTCTCGAATGCAAGATGATTGGACAGGTCTTCCTCTTTTTTGTTGACAATTAGACAAACATACTCGCGACGCAGAGTCCTCCCCTCGCTGTCATCCCGCGCGTGCACTTGCACAGGGAGTCCTGAAGGATTCGAATCAGAGAACAGACACAATTTGATGATACAAAACAGGTAATATTGATTCAACAAAAGGTTGTTCACGATAATGATTCAAAACGAATATCCTACCTGGCACGAGGATCCGCCCGTGCACTGTGCATTGACAACGCATGCCTGGCCGGGCACGGATGCATCGAGACACTCGCCCTCATGCTCCACTTGGTTTGAGCGACAACCTGAAATCAAATTTGATCGCACTTGAACTTTCGAAAACGTGATTCAAAAGTCTCAGTAGAGTATTTTTCAAAAGTAGTATTCACTAGTAGGCAAGTGCTTACCCGGACTGCAGATTCCCCTGCTGTTGGCTCTGTATCCAGCGGGGCAGGTGACGGAGCAGCCATTGCCGGTGAAGACCTGAGGGATGAAAGATCAATTAAATTTCCTTCAAGCAATCTTTAGAACAATTTGGTCACTTTAGTACAGAAAGAGAAAGAGTGTGCTCTGATTGTGGAAAAAATGCAAATCACGTCAACTCTCACTCTATTTGTGGATGCTCTTATAATTTTCGTGATCCTTTAAATTTGTCATCTTTGATCTGCATCGTATATGAGCTTTCGCAAACTTTTGTATCACCTCATCTCTCGGGCATCTGCATCTTCCCCGATCGCATCCGATTCCCGGATGAACTGCATGACACTGCGAGGAGTAGAGGCACTGATCTCCGGGTTGCACGGCTAGAGAAGTGTAATGTGAAACAATACCTTTATAACTAGATTAATTACTTTTTTTTAATTTTGATATGCTAGCGTAACATTCACTGATAACTCAATGATACATAATTGATATCTCCATTGTGAAACACATTTTATCTCTCGAACAATTCAACTAAATTCTCACTTGGCAGACACTGTCCCGTGACTCCGGAATAAGTCAGTCCGGCCGTGCAGTTTCTACCGCACGTTCCATCGATTGCCACTGAAATGGAGTTCAAGTATTATTTTAAGTGGCTTTTGAATCACACTTTTGAATGATTTTCACGTATTCTACATGATTGAAGTTGACATCGTGCCACTGTCATCGTGACCTTTGCTTACCCGGATGAGAAGAGGGACAGGTGCAGGTCTGCAGAAAGCAAGTCGAGCCGGGGAAGGATGAGGCGCACTGCAGATTGTGCGAGCAGCCACGACCGCCCGGGGGGATTACTGCAAAATTCGGTAATCGTCAATTTTTATGCAGAGCATTCGCAATTAGTCTTTGAATTTGCTCCATTTTTATTACACTAATCAAAATATACGTTTCAGCGCGCATTGAAATAGCTCGAAATGTTAGTCATTCGATAGCACCTCGGTCTAATCTCGATAAAATAAAGTCGAACAATTTTTCAAGATCCAGAGTCTAACAATAGCACTTAAAAGAGATTCAAAAGGAAATTATACAATATCAAATTTCGCACTAACCTTCCTTGCACTCGCCCAGTTCCGGAATCCAGATGAATCCTCTCTTGGCACAATGTGAATCGGCGAAGGTGCAGCCACTGCCGCTCTGTTTCATTCCGTACACGCACTCGCATCTGGAAAAATAATAGTCGAAAAAAGTTTTTTTGGAAATTGATTCAAAACATAAAAACAAGAAATGAGTCTCTTCATTCTCCGTGCACTATGGTTATTAGAGTTCGGGAAATTATAAAACAGTCTCTTCATTCTTCACGCTCTCTCATCCATCGAGAGTGCCGAGCGAGAGTATCGAAAATGAAGAGACGGCGACCCGAATTGCGAACTCTAATGGTTATCCATTGATAGCGCACGCAGAATGAAGGGATTGCAAGGGGAGCCCCATAAATAGTAGAGTTCCTAATTCGGGCCTTCGTCTCTTCATTTCACACATTCTCTAAACCGGTTGAGCGGTTAGAGAGTGTGTAAAATGAAGAGATCGTGGTATCGTTTGTCGAGCTCATAAATAGGTACTTGAGTCGGAGACAGAAGGCGCCTGCCTCGGTGGCGGAGCACTGCTGCGAGTACTGACACGGCTCGCCGGGAACAGCTGGAATACGTTTGCATATTTTTTTGAATATATGATTCCAAAACAATTTGCTTCAAAACAATAATATCACCAGTAGTCATGCAGCTTCCGGCCTCAGTGACGTAGGATTGACCGGGTGGGCAGGTGCCGGATCCACTTACAGCTGCAAAAATGCATTGCCTTTCGTGCGATTTGAAGTGGGACAAAAACAAAAACAAATGAGTTTCACAGGAATCTTTTTTTATTGCACATTTGATTGTCAGCAGTATGAGTGTCGTTAGGAAAAAAAACAATTTCTTACAATGCCCATTCGAGATGCAAGTCGAGCCGGCATTCAGCGCGCCCGCGACACATCGACAGACACCATCACAGAAGGCGAGTGGGTAACCGGCACAGTCAGCATCGGAGCCGCATACCGAATCTGAGATATGCATGGATTCGCATGAGAAACTCTCAATATGATGTGTGTTCTCTTACCGGTTTAAGTAATATATTTCCACTAGGCGTAACATAAATGAACTATTGATTATGTGTGTACTCTTGCCGGCTAGAGGGGCGAGGGAGAATACAGTAAACTGTTTTCTGCGCAGGTTGTATGCATTCGTCAGAGTCTAGGCATTCAAAGTGGTTGCTTTTAACCTCCAATATTAATGCTATCCGATTGTAATCATTTCGATTGGAGAACAAAATACCTGCCTTCAAACATAAAACTATTTCACCTGGCGGCACGGCCTGCACGCTGTTGGCTGGCGAGCGAAGTTGTCCTCCTGAAAATTTGCGAAAATTCACTTGAGTAGTGCAAACGATTAGAATTGCTTTATTATTCTTTGTTCCACTCCTGTTTCATAAAGGCATCAAATCTCACCAGGATACGGGCGATTGACGTAGGAATTGGAGTTCTGGCCATAGCTCGGCGATCTTCTCAACTCGGTTGCAGCTGCTGCAGGAGATTTCACAGCGAATAATGAGGTCGCTAAAAGCAGGAACAGCCGCATGGAGCAGAATGAGTGGGGACGAAGTAACAAGAGAGAAGGGGGAGGGAGAGGAAGGGGAAGAGCAGAGGTGAGAAGACTCTTGATTCAAAAGATGACAGGTGATCGCTCATCCTTGCGACTCCTGTCGATCTTGTGCTTTATCTTGTGGGTTAGAGAAAGCGAGAGAGCGTGAGAAATGAAGAGAGCTACTTCGCTCTTGGGGCAAGAATTTACAGCGGCGGCTTGAGTGAGTCATCGGCCTGCATGTGCGAATGATGGGAGAGACGTGTGCACTTTTTAGCACCGAGAAGCTGTCAGAAAGTGATGCAAAAGTAGCGAAGATGTGACTGGTTTACAGTAGGGTTCTCTTATTGGAAAATTGTGCCGTCATTTCAGATTTGTTTCAGGAGCTATATACAGCATTTGTTTACATAGTGAACCTGAAACATACCCGAACATGCATCAACAATTTTCCAATAAGATAATCCCAGTTTACAGCGCAGGTACTAAGGGAAGAGTGTCCTAGAAATGCTCATGAAATTATTTTGTATCATTTTCTTGTCTTTTCAATTATTTCTTAAGATTTTCTGAAGAAATAATTATGTAACTCATCGTAGATGCATGAATTTGATGTCATGTTTCATTTCCCTCACCATTATGGCACTCATTCACCGTGATCATTGTGACTGCCAGTGCCCGCTACCGTATTTTCTGTTCTCAGCCAAACATTCCTTTATCCCTTCCTCTTATCCATCCCACTTAGTGCCGATCATTAATCTGTCTCTTCATTTCCCACACTCTCTCGCTCATCTGGTAGACGATGAAGAAAGAGTAGTGCCAGCTTGTCGGGGTCAATCACCGTAAGTCGGCTGCCGTATTGTTTGCGAAGGCATACAATGATAGACAAAGGGAGGCAGAGGACTGAGCGGTTGTTGGTTCACTTTCCATATCTCTCTAGAACGCCTAGTCTCTAACCGGGGAATTCGCATGCGTGTTGGCTAGCACACCTGCGGATAGCGCATTGCGAAACGATCGCGGCGTTGGAATGGGGCGAGAATGATACAATAAGGGGGCAAGCGACTATAGCGCCAGGCTAAAGAGGACACAGTTTCACAAGCGAAAAAACAATAAAGGGATGAAAATATGAAAAGTAATTATGACATGAAAAGTGGAAGAGAACAAAGTGATTCAAAACAAAGTGATACAAAAAAGCGATTGAAAAGCTCTCACCTAGCTGGCAGTTGTTCTGCACACGCACGTACCCGCCGGCACATATACAGTTTCCTGCAAAAAGGTATTATGCATCAGTTCACTCTCTATCACTTATTTGAGACGCTAACTGCAGGAACAATTTTATTTTCCGATTCGTTGCTCGGTAATCTAAATGAATCAATATCTACAGTACCTTGATGGCAGATCTCAGACGTCGGATGGCAGGCTGGCTTGCAGAACTTCGTCAGTTGGGTGGAGGCATTGAGCGAGGAGGAGGGCACGCAAAGGCCGGAGGGTGACTGAAATTTGCTGCTCTCCCTATATTGATCTGCATTCAGAAGGTGTCAAGAGAGTCACTACGATATTTTTGTATCACTTTCGTTGTGAAAAAAAAGTTCCAGGGTACTTCAATATGCAAAGTCTGACCTCGCTGAAGCCCTTGAGGCAGACGCATCTTCCTCCAGAGCAAGTCGAGTTGGCCACGGAGCAGGGAGGGTGATCAGGGTTGGGATCGCAGGGAAGACCGAGTAGGCCGACGCCAGGATGCAACAGAGCTGCTCGTATTAAGGAGGAGGCTCCTGGAATTGGCCTGTGTTTACTATTCCTTGAAAATTTGGCGGAACAAAGTTGATTGGGGCGTTTAGCTATTCGAATCTGTCTATCACAACATAAGCTAAGAGGTATGTTGAAGATGTATTGGATACCAGAAATACTGAATAAGAAAATAGAAAAAAAATAGACTTACCGAGTAGGAGTAACGGCACAAGTAGCCGTCCCATATCACCGATGATCTACTTCTTAATCTACTCTGATTATCGATCCGATTATCGATCACTAGTCGGGTGGCAGCTACTATTCACAAACACTAGAGGTCACAGGGGGGGCTGGAGGCAGTCGACAGAGTCCTTTCTCTCTCGCAGAAGAAGAGATTTGATGCAGTAGAGGGGGGCAGAAGGGAGCAGATAGGCTGTTTGATCAGCCCCCTGAGAGAGTGGACAGTATGCGGTGGCGGGAGTCTAACTCTCTCCAATTTGCATACTCTCTCGCTATCTCTAACCTGCGAGAGAGAGTGCAATATGAGGAGCGTTATTGCTCGGTAGCGGACTGCGGGGGATAAAGGAATGCCGAGGGGGATGAGGGCAGGTCAGGGGGGGGGGCTGGCTCATCCCCATTGCCTGAGGGCACATTTGCGCAGCTGCGGAATGCGCACTTTGCGAAGTCCATATCGAGAAGAGAGATAGTGATTCAGAATTCGTAAGAGCGACTAGAGTGTGAAAGTATAGTGCTAGTCTATTCATTCTGCACACTCTATCGATCTTCATAGACTCGGCAATAGACTATGAAGTTATGAGGAGGCGATTACCGAAATTCCGAGCTCTAGTGGAGACAGATCAGCACTGGATATTTCATGCTTAGATGTGTGATGATTTAAAGATGCGGATAACAGCATTATCGTAATCTTTGAAATTGTGCAGATGTGGATTGACTGTGAAACATACAAAACCAAAAATCGAAATGTGCTGGAATTCGGCATTCAAATGTCAAGTGAAGGGACGGAGACCCATATTTCGAAATCTAGTTGAAAGACACCGCGGCCTGCATCATTTCATATTTCGCTTTATCGTATTTTTCTGATCTCCTTACTTGAAAGGCTGCATTTCCATTCTCCTCGTTTTAGATGCCGCACGTTGTTATTGTTTTCACTTTCCAAAGTATGCATTTATCATTCCACATTTGCGCTTCATCAAGTGCCTAGCGTTCGAGAATAAGGGGGGGTGACAAAACGGCAACGACAAAACGGCAACACGGCTTATTTACGACAAAACGGCAACGACATAACGGCAAGCGACAAAACGGCAACGGATCATAACTCAATGGGGAGTTGTCCTAGAACATCGGGAGTGGTCTGTATCTTATCAGTGTATTTTCCCCGTTATTATCAATAACATGATCTTTGATCTTTTGGGAGTCGACGACAAAACGGCAACGAGCCATAACACCACTCAGAATCATCCCACAGCTCTCGGATCGGCACCAATCGATAGCTAATGATCTGATCTATCCATTCTACATCTGATCTTTGATCTTTGGTCAACTGACGACAAAACGGCAACGAGCCATAACATCACTCAAAATCATCCCACAGCTCTCGGATCGGTACCAATCGATAGCTAATGATCTGATCTATCCATTCTACATCTGATCTTTGATCTTTGGTCAACTGACGACAAAACGGCAACGAGCCATAACATCACTCAAAATCATCCCACAGCTCTCGGATCGGTACCAATCGATTGCTAATGATCTGATCTATCCATTCTACATCTGATCTTTGATCTTTGGTCAACTGACGACAAAACGGCAACGAGCCATAACATCACTTAAAATCATCCCACAGCTCTCGGATCGGTACCAATCGATAGCTAATGATCTGATCTATCCATTCTACATCTGATCTTTGATCTTTGGTCAACTGACGACAAAACGGCAACGAGCCATAACATCACTTAAAATCATCCCACAGCTCTCGGATCGGTATCAATCGATTGCTAATGATCTGATCTACCCATTCTACATCTTATCTTTGATCTTTAGTCAACTGACGACAAAACGGCAAAGAGCCATAACATCACTCAAAATCATCCCACAGCTCTCGGATCGGTACCAATCGATTGCTAATGATCTGATCTATCCATTCTACATCTGATCTTTGATCTTTGGTCAACTGACGACAAAACGGTAATAATTCCGAGTAATATGCAAGCTTGCACATGAGCGTGCTTTTTACTCTTCCCCCTTTTCGAATTGTTTTTTGATCTCTATACACAGCATTCTGACTCGACAGAAAAGGGAGCTGAGTCGAACTGCAATGAGTATACTTGAAAAACTTCTGAAACATAAAATCTCCCTCCGTGAATCGCCCTCTCGGTGAACGGAACAGACTAGGCTGATTTGTGTTTCACTCCAACTATGAGACGCAAAAGTGTTCAGAGTGATCAAATTGAGGGCATTGTTTTATGTTTCAGAGGATTCCCAAATATTGAAGATCTTTCAAACAGCCTATTTGCAGTTCGGGTTTTCGCGGGAAAATTCAAAATATTAATCCCTTTGTCTACCCTTATCTGGAGAGAACAATGGGGGTCAGAACGCTGTGTATATGTTCGTAGAATTTTTTGCTTAAAACAATTACACATTCCCTGGTCTTAATTTATTTGTGTAACACTTCTCGGATTATCAAAGAGTAAATGGGATGAAAATGATGCATTAGTTCTTCTGATTCAACATCAAAACAATATAAATTTCGAACATAATTTCACAAAATATCTTCCTATTTACTCTAGTATATGCGCAACTTCAAAATTATGAATAATGTGGAAATGACTTCAGAATGGAGTGCAAATATGGGTTGACAATGCAATAATATGGTCTACGATGGATTGACCCATGCGGCCATTTGAGACAGCGTTGTATCTACGCATATGGCGTCTAGTCACCTGGTCACTTTGCGGGTATGCCTGAGCAATTGTGAGCTGCTGCAGCCTGGCCGTTTCATGCTTGGCAGTGTATACTTTATCATGTTCGAGTAGAATTGCCGCCACTTTTTGAGCAGCTGAATCCGCTGGGGCAGACTACAAGAAAAAAATGTTAAAAAATCCACGACTATGCCTTACCTGCAGCTTACTGTTGAATGACTCAATTGTAGAGTTTCCAATCTGCATTTTCGCAAGAACTGGATCATGAATTGACCATGTTTGGGGGGGATACATCGGAGAAACCCGTACACCATTGGGAGCCTTCACCCCAACATAGGTTCTTTCGAAATATTCGTACAGATCTGCACAAATTCAAAAAAAACCCCACAATACGTTCCCTACTTACCCTCGACCTTGACATATCTAGCAGCCGAAATTATAGGACAAAAATAATCTAGCGCTTCATTTTTCAATTCTTCGACGTACGAAGGAATATCGTTCGCATGGACAAGGCTCAACGCCATGAGGCCTTTGAAGTATCGCTTTGTCCTGGGCGCACTATAGAAATCGGTCAGTTTCAAAGACTGAAATAAATTCGATAACGTTCATGTTCAACTAATAGTTCTAACTTGAATTTTGCGGAAACTGCCTGGTAAAGATGAAATGCACAACGAGAAATTGCAGTGGTGGGGAAAACGTTAAGGAATCCACTCGACAATGCATTCTCAAAATCTAAAGCAAACACTCAAATTAGCTGCCAAATAAGCATATACTAACCACAAGAAAGAGTCAACTGCGAGGGAACGCCTTGTGCATTCAACCATGCAAATACATTCTCATATGTCGCTGTTGTCTTCGAGGAAAGAAAGGCATACAGGCAAGGAGTGAGAAGGTGATCTTCCTAATTAGTTCAAAATAAATATCTAGGAAAAGAATTTCAAAATGCAACCTGTACTCCCACAATGAGGATCTGTGCAAAATCGTGTGGAGCTGCGAAGAAGGTGCCGTCAGCGCTCCAATCGGGCACTGTGCGAAGCAGTCTCAGGCCTATCAAAAGATTAAATAAATTTCATAATAATATTATTTTCAAAGAATATATTATGGGGAAGCAAAACACTACCTGCATCACTGAGTAGAATTTTGTGCGCTCCCGCATCCCCTTTGCGAAATAGATGACAATTATCTTCTCGAAGGAATATAATATCTGTAAGAGTTTAATGAATCACAGCAATTGAATTTCCTTGCTCGAGTTATTAAAAAGGTAAGGCTTATGAGATGATCAACCTACCGAATTTGGATGCGTCTAATGTAGCAGGCCAGACTTTGATCCCCCGGACTTCCACACTTCTCTGTACCGATCTGATAATTGCCGGTGCATTTAAATGGGGCTTCAGGTGCGGCGGCGCATTGATGACATTGCTTTTGATCACATCGGCAGTAGATATTCCGATTTTTCTGTCGTCTTGTGCCTTCTTGCGTACATTGCGAATCTGAAAACGAGTATTTCCGCAAGGAAATATGTAAATTAAAATAAATATTACCTCGTCTCCGTGATCTGGCGGAAGATGAACCGGCTTATGGTCATTGTAGATTGTCAATTTCCCGTTGATCATCTTTGCCTTGCCGGCGCATTTGTACGTCAAGCATCTTAAATCTTTCGTTAAAATATTCGAATCCTCCATCGTCATAAACGATCAATTTGCCCTTGTTCCTAACAGAAGCAGTAGCCATCGTGATTACCTTTAAATTAAATATGAATAATTAAAAGTATAAAAAAAATCAAAATAGCAAACAAAAATACAACTAAATTCGACATATGTTCAATGTGAAACAAGTTAAAACGTGTTTTGGAATCGATCGAGTCGATCGATATGCACTTGGCTACACCGTAACCTCAACAAACGTGCTCAAATTTTTAAAAAAACTGCAAGAAAATGTTTCTTTATATATCACCAAATATATTGTTCATTTTGCTCGACATTGGTAATAAATGAGAGGAATCTTATTTTCATTACATTAACTCAATTATGTCTCGTTGCCGTTTTGTCGTCAGTTGACCAAAGATCAAAGATCAGATGTAGAATGGATAGATCAGATCATTAGCAATCGATTGGTGCCGATCCGAGAGCTGTGGGATGAATCTGAGTGATGTTATGGCTCGTTGCCGTTTTGTCGTCAGTTGACCAAAGATCAAAGATCAGATGTAGAATGGATAGATCAGATCATTAGCAATCGATTGGTGCCGATCCGAGAGCTGTGGGATGAATCTGAGTGATGTTATGGCTCGTTGCCTTTTGTCGTCAGTTGACCAAAGATCAAAGATCAGATGTCGAATGGATAGATCAGATCATTAGCTATCGATTGGTGCCGATCCGAGAGCTGTGGGATGAATCTGAGTGATGTTATGGCTCGTTGCCGTTTTGTCGTCAGTTGACCAAAGATCAAAGATCAGATGTAGAATGGATAGATCAGATCATTAGCAATCGATTGGTGCCGATCCGAGAGCTGTGGGATGAATCTGAGTGATGTTATGGCTCGTTGCCGTTTTGTCGTCAGTTGACCAAAGATCAAAGATCAGATGTCGAATGGATAGATCAGATCATTAGCTATCGATTGGTGCCGATCCGAGAGCTGTGGGATGATTCTGAGTGATGTTATGGCTCGTTGCCGTTTTGTCGTCAGTTGACCAAAGATCAAAGATCAGATGTCGAATGGATAGATCAGATCATTAGCTATCGATTGGTGCCGATCCGAGAGCTGTGGGATGATTCTGAGTGATGTTATAGCTCGTTGCCGTTTTGTCGTCAGTTGACCAAAGATCAAAGATCAGATGTAGAATGGATAGATCAGATCATTAGCTATCGATTGGTGCCGATCCGAGAGCTGTGGGATGATTTTGAGTGATGTTATAGCTCGTTGCCGTTTTGTCGTCAGTTGACCAAAGATCAAAGATCAGATGTAGAGTGGATAGATCAGATCATTAGCAATCGATTGATACCGATCCGAGAGCTGTGGGATGATTCTGAGTGATGTTATGGCTCGTTGCCGTTTTGTCGTCGACTCCCAAAAGATCAAAGATCATGTTATTGATAATAACGGGGAAAATACACTGATAAGATACAGACCACTCCCGATGTTCTAGGACAACTCCCCATTGAGTTATGATCCGTTGCCGTTTTGTCGCTTGCCGTTATGTCGTTGCCGTTTTGTCACCCCCCCGAGAATAAACTAAGGAATACGGGGAAGGAGAGAGCTTGAGGGGGAGTCGATCCTCCGAATCGTGTCGCATAGAAAGTGTGTGCCGAAGGGAGGGAGCCTCGTGAGAAGTAGGAGTGGCCGCTTATCCAACGTAAATCTGTGCATACACAATTGAAGTACTACTTTAATAATTATCCTAATCGGTTTGTGTTATCGAGCCATAGTTTACGAGGTTTCCTCGGTTTATCGATGTCTAACGATAGCTAAAGCGCCTTTCATCACTGTTATCGATCTGATAAGAAAAGCGAGGGCGAGTGATGCATGCATTTTCGGCATACCGACTTTTCGATCTGCTTCTATCCATTTTAATGACATATTCGTTGGGAAAAGGCTTCCATCTCTCTTTTTTTGCCCTTAAAACGTTGGAAATCTATTCATTTTTTAAATATATTTCTATTAAATTCTAGCATAAATCGCCGTAGTCATCCCCTTAGGAATTGTGAAGTTCCAAAGCCTCTTTGCCGCTTCGCTCCTTCCTTGCGGACTTTTTTCTTTGGATGATCTCTCTATTATATAACCTATGAGAGATTGCGTAAAGTGAGGGGAGTCAGACGATTGCTACATGAATCCGTGTTTCACAAACGATCAACACATTCTCCGCGAGTAATTACTGATTGACAAATAGAATTTGTTCGCGAATTGTATTCCAGATTCCATCCCCACATTGAAATGTCGGGCAATGCATGCGAAGTTAAAGCGAATAAGCAAGAACTCTTACCTCCAAACACAACTATTCGGCAAACCGATGACGGTAAGCTATCATTCAATTTCCAAAATAACTTATATGATCGTCTATTTCGAGCTATGGAAAAGTTCCCAAGAAAGAATTGGGAATGGTCTCAATTTGTTTTTGAAGTTGAAACGCCTGTGTCGTCTCTAGGCGATTTTTTATGATTTTTCGACATTTTTTATTTAGCTTTTCGTCATTTTAGGAACCCTATTCTATTGGAAATTCAGTCCATCACCGCAAAGACTTCACGTAATATGGAAGTGAGTAATGTATCATTCGTTGTAGTTTGTAAAAGAATAATCTAGCGATTGCGCAATGATTTGCGCTGATTCATTATGCGTGATCCCCCACCTGACCTGAGAATGCATTTGATTCGAAACAATTCTGCAATCAGTCACTGTCGATAAAAGCTTGGTCACAGGCAGATCAGGTAGTTTGCAGAGTTCGATAATCTAATCTTTATCTCTTGATTTTACACACTTTCGACCTATGGATCCACGAGAGAGTGTGAAAAAACGAATAGCCGATTCTTGATTTGATAGAGGGATTATGAGAAATGGGGATAAAACATTTGTCGACTAAAAAAAACACGAATTGACAATTGCTAAGTTAATTGCAGAGGAAAGGAAGTCGATGCTAAAATGCCTGGAAAAGTGTATAATACGATGATTCACGGTTCCGCGTTCTATTTTGAATCAAATGACAAAGTAATTTGAACCTTTTTTCCTTGGTAACTTTGAGATGTTTAGATTTACAAATCAGTATTCTCTTCCTCTGATGGTCTCAAAGTGGTGTATCTAAGAGAAAAAATACAGGTAAGAAAATTAATCCAAAACGGAGGAAATCTTTTCTTGTAAAAATCGTCGGTGCATTTGGGTCTACCACGGTTTGCACGCGTGTAAATCTCAAATTTCAGGACGAACAAGTGCTTGAGTATGGATTGTATACTAGATTCAAACGTGGTCATCACTACTTATATCGAGCTTGCGACGACCCGGAATTTGGTGGAATTCAAATCAACGTAGGGGAAAAATTGATAAAGGATCTGAGTGTGAGATGCATTCATAGGTAAGAAATGCACATGTGTAATATTTTTCGGCACTATGTCGGATGAGAACTATGCGTCGTGCCGCCTTTGATATGTCAAAGGCTGCATGACGTCATAGTTCTCTTCCGACCTATTTCTGTCATATTTTAGGCAAAAATACGATTTCAGGAGGAATGTGATCTGTGCGCGTCAGCATAATACTAATTGCCAGAAAATCACAGTTCAAAAAATCGGAAAGAGCATAATCGAAATAAAGGTTCAGTTTAGTAAAGTAGGGTCACTGCTCATTAGTTTTCTACACTTTCTTGTCGATCGGGTAGCTAGAGAGTGTACAAAAGGAATGGATGGTTACCTGAATTTCGAAAAACATACGAATGTAAAGATTACTACTTTCAGTTTGCCCATAATCTGTCTATTCACTCATTGGATTCATCTCCATTCATCTACATCTCGAATTTCAACAAAATTCACACTCTCGACACCGAATCGATGCAATTTCTTCCGCCCCTGCTGATTACGTAGGAAAAAAGTTCAAAGATCTGTCCATAATCTCAAATATCAAAGATCTCTTCATGATTTCGAATATCAAAGATCATTCCATAATCTCAAGTCGCATTTCTTCAATCCCTTGACTTCCGTGAGGAAAATCGCAGGAGTTCACGATGGGGAGATCACTGTTCATGCTCAGATTGGTTCAAATGATTATTGGGTGACTGCTGAGCTTCCAGAGGAATATGTGGGTCTGATTTTGTTCTATTTCTAAGTAAAATTCGTAAAACCTGCATGACGAACGTGCCTAGATATAGGTTTACATTTTTCCGAAAAAAATGTTTATTTTCAGTACGATACAGATGAAAAGCGCACAGAGAAGATTGAACTGTACATCAGAGAGGTATGCGAAACACTCAATTAACATTCATTTGTTCAAATTTTGAACATTCCGCTTGCAGCATTTACGCAGATATGAAAATGGAAATGCATTCCCATCAAGGTGAGAAATTTCGACCAGACTTTTTTTAAAAATCGAGTAACTACTATTTTGCGAGAACATTTATTAAAAAGTAAATGATTAACATTTCCAGATTTGCTGCTGAGTTCACTATTCAGCAGCTCCTCGGTACTGGCGAATTCGGAGCCGTTTTCCAAGCAGTTAGTGACGATGACCTGGCATGTGCAGTAAAGAGAGTATCATTCAAAGCAATGTGAGAAATCTCGAACACTCTATAAATTTATGAGTATTTTTATTAATAATAAAAATACAAAAATTTAGCGCAGAATTGGATGATATTGTGAGGGCACTCCGTGAGGTTCAAGCGATGTCGCAATTTAATCACATCGGGATAGTTCGATTCTATAACGCGTGGATTGAAATTCCATCAGATGAACATCGGGTCAGTATTAGTGCTCGATGAACTACATTTCAATCATAAATTCATTTACTCTGTAGAGCGATCGAGCTGTGAAAAAATATTACAATGAAGCGGCGTAAGCCCGTTTATCGAACCATAATACATATTATTTGGCTTCTTCCTTAAAATCTCCATTCAGATAAATATGGATAACGAGATTCAGTATCACTTTGGGGCGAAAAGTGTACCGGTGAGTTTCAGAGAATTTTCCAAGTCGATTACCAATACAATTTTAGCCACATCGTGATTCGCCTATCTTCATATTCATTCAAATGGAGGTTCGTATTTTTGTATATTTTGTAAAATGTTACTTTTACTTTAACACATTTCAGTTGTGCAATGGTACCCTGAAAGAATGGTTGAAGGCATCACGAGACAATCCACGGAATATCACCCGAATGAAATCGTGGTTCAAGCAAATCGTCGCCGCGGTGGATTACATTCACGAGAAAGGATTCATTCACAGGGATCTCAAGGTACGTAGTTTTGAGTATTTGATCGGATATCAAGAAAGGGAACATCTAATTTTGAATCAAAACGTGAAACAAAGCTGCTTGAAATGAGCTCGTTTTAATGTGATTTGTTGCTAAAATATGCTTTTAAGCCGAGTAACATCATTTTCGCCGGCGAGGACCATCTGAAAATTTGCGATTTGGGCATCGCAACCGCTTTTAATAAAGAAAATGGAGAAGAGATAACCGCATCTTACACTAACGTCGGCACTCCTCTATACAAAGCACCTGAACAGGTATAAAAATATTGAGAAAAAAAGTTAAGATATTTAGTTAAAATGTTATAATTCACTCCGGCCTTACCATGCTTCTGTTTTACACAAATAACCCTCGCAGGCCTACCGATACAACTCCAAAGTGGATGTATTTGCACTTGGGCTAATTCTCGCGGAAATGTTGACAGTAATGACGGATGAAGAGCGGAGAAAAGTGAATAATTGTGTTCCTTATTTTCACGCTGTACAATTTCAGTTGTTCCATCGCATTCGACATGGACTCCCTAATCCCAGGCCAGATCCAAAAGATGTAAAAATATTCGGCCGGGTTGTCAAGTCGTTCAAGAATGACAGGAATGAGAATAGCGACGTAATTTTGCTTGGAACAGATAATATGATACAGATTCTGTCGATGCCTTTCATGTATTGTATGCAAATGAAACGAGTGAGATAAATTCGAGCAATGATCTCGCTCTCTCCATATCATACACTCTCTCGCTCATACTGATCGACGAGAGAGCGTGTGGTTTGGAGAGTCAAACGATTCCTCACAAATTCAGATGAAATTCATCAAATGGATGGCTCATGCTGATAGTGCGATGCGGCCGAAGTGCAGTGAGATCCTACAGCACCCGTTCTTGGCTCATTCGTGAAGAAATAAAATATCGAATTGGAATTGTACTACCAACTATACACACACTGGACATCCAAATTGTCATTAACAATAACAATTGAAGATCGAATTAATGCGATACAGAAATGTTTGAGCATATGAGTGATCATGGTTTCATTTTTAGAAGTGAAACGTGAACAATATTGCATTCGTCAAAATCGATTTTGTTTTGAAGCCACCATGAAACATAGCAATGACCAAACAAAATTGAAAAGAAATATTTCAATTCTTCGTTCATTCTGTACTTGACGAATTATCCTAGCTAGGTAAAGCGGATGTGAACCTCCGTCCCAGGGTGATATCGCTGCTAGAAATGCAATGCTAGAAAAAAATGGAACCATCGCCAGAGGTAATCATATGCAAAAATAGGAAAATCGTTGCATTTATCGATTGCATGACATTACTTACCATCTTTTCTGGTATTGGTGAAGAGCCATTATGTTGGTTGTTGCTACGATTAATAAAGTAATTTTTTGAAGAAGTTATCTATTACCCATTAACTTCTTTGACGTGAGAATTCTCATGAATTTCTCGTGAAACACATTGAAAAAGCAACGTGTTCGTTGAGTGCAATGTTCCAGTTGATCATTTGAACTCGTAAGACTAATCAAATTATCTGCGTGCCGAAATTCAATTTACACTCCATTCTCAGATCTCTCTCTCCTCTCTCTCCTCTCTCCCTCCTCCCTCCTCCATTCCTTCACCTTTCCCCTTCTCGAGTGGTCGCCATGGCTCGCTCTCCTCTTCTTTTCCGCTTCGTCCTCTCCGCTTTGCTCCTCCTCGTAACTGGTGAGTTGATCTTTGAAATTGTATCATCATCTTTTCTTGTAAACTTAGAGGTCTACTTAGTTTTCCAACTCCTCAGTTTCTAGAAACTATAATGTTCACTTGTGCCGCCGAAACTGATCTTTGATTTCACAAAATTTTGACTCCTCCTTTCATGATAGTTCGCCTTTCGTAGGATATCATTTTGAAAAATCAGCAAGGCTGCTGATCTGATTAGTGACCTAAGCGGAAATTCGTTAGTTTTTCAAATTATATCATTGATCTTAGCCTAAGGTTTATTTATCCTAATCTGATCTTTGATCTCTCAGCCCACGGTCACTCTCACGAGCACCACGACGACGAGAAAGCGGACAAACACAAAGAGCACCACGAGGAAGACAAGTCGAAGTATGTCAAGGGTCAATCGACGATGCCAATTGCTGAGGACCTCGGAGTGTCGCAAGTCTGCAAAGCCTGTGTGGACGATTGCAAGAAGGTACGGTAGCTTGGAATGATTACGGTATTAGTATAGCTACAGAATCGTGACGTAGCTACGTTTCGTAATGTACTCGATATATGACAACGATAGTTACAGTATTGCTAGCAAGGTTAATCAATAATTACTAATCGATAAATTTTCAGGCGGTATCCTGGGACGACTGTTACTACTGTATCCTCGACAAGATGGAGGACGGGACGTGCAAGAAATTCAATAAGAAAAGCCACTGAGATCAAAGATCAAAGATCAGAGATCAGAGAGCAATTATGAACACGAGAAATAAACTATTTTAAATATAAACCAATGTCTTAAATTTAGCACCGCAACATTTGTTGCATATTATTGTGCGCCTTTTTAAGCGGGTTTGCGATTGTCATAAATAAATCGACGAATTATACGAAGATTTTTCTAGGATTTGCTGGATGATAAATCTGTCGAGTGTCAGAGTTAAATTCAATATGTGATTGTACAGGATTCTGTTGTCAGAATCTGTTAATGGAATGCAAAGGACAAGGGGGTGATAATAAAATAACTTTATTTATTTAAATTTACAAGTTTAAGGCGAAAGAACTAATTAATAAACGAGAAAGGGGGAATGGAATTGATTTGATTAATGAGGGGCAAGTGTACCTTTATTATTGAAAAGGAGAAGGAAGTGAAGAGTCGATCGATCAATGTTGAAGTCGATCGATGGGTGTGCGGTGTAAGTCGGACGAGATGAACCGCGTCTGACAATGAAGCGTAATGAACGTGGGGTGGATGAATGATGGCACGCAAATGATTATGCAATGCTTGGGAATGACATGAAAGGAAAGAAAAAAGGATGAGAGGAAGTACGTGACTCGGCACGTAATCGATCAACAACAGAGAAAAAGGAAAATTCAATGCCAAGCCCTGCGTGACTCGCCTGAGTATCGAGAACCCCAGTGCTAAAGCGAGCGCAGAATGCCTCAGACAACTTGGCGAAGTACGGTACTCGAGTTTGGTTTGTGAATCGAGAAGTGGTTGTATAAAAATATGATTATTATTGATTTTGAGTGAATGTATTGTAGTAGCGAAGTGAGCTTTCGCTACAGTGATTCATATAATTTATTTCACTGCCTGTAGCCAACCCTGTGAGAAAAATAGATACATTGCACATTTCCATATCGTAATGTACACCCGTTACTGCATAATAAACCTCGCATCATTTCAATTCACATAGAGATCACAGTCGATTCTTCGGTTCAAACATTTGGGATGTAAAGCTGAGATTCCATTCCAACTCCGATCTTTGCGCTGTCTGAAGTTGAACATCGTTTGATTCAGAAAAAATATATTTAAAAAATCTGACAAAAAGCATGATTAAAGGAGTGCTCCGGGGAATGAATGTTATGGAGTCCCACCACGAGTGAAGCATAAAAGAATCACGACCCTGCGCTATCAATGAACTTTGCGCGTATGTAAATAGCCTCAGAGTTATCTGCGAAACTTCGGACAAAGTGATTTCTTATCGGGTTAGTGGCCTCTACAATATCCACACTGTCACCATGGGTGACTGAACATTCCCCGGAGCACCCCTTTATGAAATACTCACCCATTTGCTCGTTTATTGAACATAGAAGGCGAATCAGCCACCTCCCAGGCAAAGTAGTGGATGTGCAAGGCCTAAACTTTTTTTTGTTCAGAATATCAGTGCGTTCGCCTAAGAACCGCAGAATCCTCCGAAAAAAGAGAGCAGGTAAAAGAGGCACTTTGGGTTTTTTCCAGGATCTGATTCCCCCAAGGGCCCTGCTTCGATTCCACTACTGCATGTGACCAGCAAAAATTAATTTGCATAATTACGCGTGTGATAAGTTTGATAACTTCAATCGTTTTTCGATCATATCTCGGGTAAATGGAGCCCAAATCAAACGGAAACATGGATTTAGATTGAAGATTGACAGATGCATTATCCAATATACCAAGAACGTATTGTGAATGCAGTATTTCGAAATGGACAAGAATGGGAACAACGACAGTCAAATTTTCCCCTTCATTTCTGACCGCACGGGCCGGGCGAGCAGGTCGGAATGAAGGGTTTCCCTCTAAAGGAAATTTCCAGTTTTTACGGTCTTAACCTATCAGGGTCCCCGAAATTTGAGGTGAAATTTTTTTGTGAGGTACCTATCAGCAAGTGAAACAACATACTAAAAAATTGAAAATATATGTTTTTTTATAATTTTTTAAAAAATCGTTGAAAATTCGATGAAAAATTCAAATTTTGAATTTCCATAAACCAATTACAAAGGCGGATTCAGCACACCGAGATTAGTCTAAATCCAGGTTTTCGTTTGATTTGGGCTCCATTTACCCGAGATATGATCGAAAAACGATTGAAGTGGTCAAACTTATCACACGCGTAATTATGCAAATTAATTTTTGCTGGTCACATGCAGTAGTGGAATCGAAGCAGGGCCCTAAGGGGTATCAGATTCTGGAAAAAAACCCAAAGTGCCTCTTTTACCTGCTCCCTCTGGTGTGCGATTCTTAGACGAACGCACTGATATGCACAATAGTGATGCTTGACAATGAAAATCAACTGTAGTTGTCAGAACTTTCGTAAGTGAGCGTTACCTTGATTCAAAATATATTGCTTGTATTACCTTGCCATGTGGTTTAGGCTGATCGCGCTCCTTCTCTGATGGCGCCTCGAGCAGATCTCGCATCACGCTCTTTCCCGTTTTGGAAAATCGCTTCGTAACTTTTAAACCGTCTCTGGACACATCGTAGAGGGCATTGCTGAAATGGAAGCGATATTGTGGTATAACTCTTCCAATCCACTTGTATTACTCAATTGTAAGAGGTAAATGTAAGGGTGCTGCCACTCTAAGCGATTTTTTCATGAGAAGTGTAACGTATGCACTCGTTTCTAGCAAAAGAGGAAATCGTCATACCACGGCTGATCCACTTTCGGATTTCCATCAAAGACATCGATTAAGAGGTTGTGAGAGTTGTCGACAGTATGTACCGAGGAGGAGACTCGAAGGTGATTGAACGGATCCTGCGAAATTTCATTTTTACTGCTGGACTGTTATACTGAAATACATGGTCTTCAAAAAAACCTTCCGAATTCCAGTTTCAATTTATTTATCCAAATTAATAGAACGATGCAAGTGATGGTGGAATATCTACATGTAAGCAGATTTTGATTTACGAAGGTGTGATTTGCATTATTGTGTAAGTGTGCATTATTTACCATACTTGTGTAACAAAACAATATTACTGGCCGTTCTATTAGGCAATTATAACGAAAAAGTGAAACTCACCTGAACATCTTCGATCCTTTCTCCCATTTCCTCCCGAATCTTCCATCGATATTTCTTGTTCATCGAATAGTCGAGGAAGCAGCTCTGGATGCCAAAGGGATCCGGTCGATGCAGAGTGGGGGAATTGGAAGTGCGCTGAAAATCGCAGCATAAGTTGTTTACTAAACATTAGCATTACTATCTCTAGCGATCGTCGCTCGCGAACGGGTTGAATTATTCGCTTTCGAGAAACGATCGAACAACATTATGCCCCCACATGCTAAATGAGTCGTTATGTGATAATTCGACAAAAATGACCAAAAATTTATCAATGACAACGCATTCGTTTGTTCAAATATTTGCTTACCTTCTCCCAATCCTCAAAACCCGTGCCCCTTCGGTTCCATACCAAGTGCTCGCTTGAGTTCTCAGGCATAATTTCCTGCAATTGATTACATCGTCTTTAAAATAAGAATCGAATAACTCACCTTTCGAATCGTCGCCGAGTTCGGATTATAATAGCAATTGCGGAACTTCTTGTGGTACTTTTCCTTCAGCATTGCAAACTGAATATTGCAAAGTGATATGTTCAACCAAGTAATGTAAACATTAACACAGAAAATTACACCAAATATAAATCATAAGTCATGGTAGAGGTCCTGAGAAAACAGAAGGCGACCTGCTGACTAGTGAAGAGTAGAACGCGCTCTCTTTCTCTTCCCTCTCTTTTGTATCACCGATTGCGCGCTATTGCACAACTTCGCAGTGACTCACTGAAGTGAAGAGCGAAGGATCACACATCCACAAGATCAACAAAACAACATCTTACAGATTTGTGTTCTCCAGATCTGAAAAGAATCCGGAATCAGATATTGTGATCTTAATTTTCTCGTATTGTTCCTGGGATGTTTAGGTGTGATCGTGATCGTTTTTAACCATACGAACACATAATTGTTGATGTTTTCAAACGGAAATCTGGTAAAAAATAAGAAAAATACGTTCTAGGTTTTGTCAGAAAAAATCTGGGACACACACACACTTTCAAAACAGTTTTAGCGGATCAAAAAATACGAACACACATGACATTTTCAGGTCGACTCTTGTCCACCCATTGTCTATTTTTGCTGAATGTAACGGGCCATTGAGCACCGATTGTTTTCTGGCCTCGTCATAATAACAATGCACCCATTGCTTCCAGGTTCGCCCAGAAAAAGCAACTAGTCTTGTTAGTCCAGTTATTCTATTTTCTGAACGTTGTTGTACAGAAAGCCACGCAAGAAGTAAACCTTGTAGTTTGTGTTGCACAATATTTCTGCTATCCGCGGAACAAGTTTTGGTGTATTTTCTCGGTATGTGCACAAGCAAGTACTAACCGGACAGCTGAACTGACTCAAACGAACTCAAATGATATCCGCAAATGCTAGGCTGAACATAGTTGTACAGAAAGCCACGCAAGCAAAATTTAGGTTATGTTCAGCTTATTTTATCTTCTGGGCATGCTTGGGTGTATTTTCTCGGTTGGTGTATAAGAGCCTAGTCAGACATATTACCGATCAGAGCAAGCGCTAACCGGACGACTGAACGTTGGACTGACTGAAATAAACCCAAATAAACTCTGTACATGCCAGACCGAGACTGGAACGAAAATGCGTTAGTTGCGGAAAGAGGAGTCCCGCGAGCAATTGGGAGCCATTTCAAGGGCCTTACTCTCAACTACTTCAACCTACACACATCGAGTAATTCGAACCCCTTTTCACCGCGCCGGAAGTCCATTTCGCGTTTCACTATGGGTTTCGCTTCTTCTCGATAGTGCTCCTCATCATTCTCGTGAGACACCCGCATTTTGCTTCTCATGTAGGCATAGGTAACAGGCGGGTATTTCCGAACGGAAAGACAATATTTGAGAAGAGATTCGGGAACTGTGTTAGGTTCATGTGTGCATCAGATGTTTTGAATCAAACAGAATTCGATTGCAGCATCCATTATTGAAGTTCACGCGCATTTCACTCACTCGCTCAAAGCACCTAAAACCGAGCCCACTCCTCCTCCTCTCCTCTGCCCCATTCGCACTACTTACCCCCACGAGCTGCCCAAAATGCTTCCGGATCTCACTCAATAAACCGAGCGGCGGACACGCGCGCCCAGAGAGGAGAGGCCGGGGTAAGAAGAAGAAGAAGAAGAAGAAGAAGGGGGGAGAAGAAACTCCAGGCTCCGCCCACTTTCCGCATTTTCCGCCGAACCCGGCTGCACTTGACATCTTCTCCTGCTCCAGGCTAGCTGTCAAGTCGTCAAGAGGAGCCCGAGACTCTGTCGTATTTTGAGCTCTCCTCTCCCTGACTCCGCCTCCTCATTTTCGACGCACACTTTTCGCGGGCGAGCCTCCCCTCCGCCCCACTCCAGCTAGCAGTCCTGGCGCGCGTAAGACTCCGAGCAGCCGCGATGATCGTCTCGTACCTGACGAGGTTGATGCTGCTGCTGCCGGAGATGTCCGCTGCTGAGGTGAGCTGATCTGCAGCATTTTCATTCAAAAGTGTGATACAAAAGAGTAATGCAAAAGAGTGATTCAAAAGAGCCCTCCCGGCTGTAGATCGCCGACCTCTGATTAGGACCACATGTGAGCCGTTTGCCCGCGGGCAGAAAACAGAGAACAAGAGCGAAATTAAATTTCGCTTTAGTTCGAAGCAGATTTGCACTAGCGATACCGCCGAATCAGAGATGGCGAGCTATATCGGAGCGAAAGGGAATTCGTAGAGGCTAAATTAAATCCCAACGACGGTACACGACACGGCTGATTTGAAGCCCATTATGAGGTTTGCAGTCTCGCAACATGGGTCCGGGAAATTCATTCATTGCTGTAGACGATAGGGCTGAACAGCTTGCCTTGCGTTAACTTTAATGAAGAATGGGCAACATGCCCGATTGGCCCTCTTTTCACTTACAACCATTTTGTATTTTGTATTCTGCCTCCCATCGAGAGCCCTTCTTCACTAATCCAAGGCTCTAAGAGCCGGGTCCTTTCGAGAGGAGCCGCGGGTCCTTGAGGCTATACTTCCCCTTTTCTGCGTGTGAACCAGTGAAGAACACTATATTTTGCCCGAAACATCCGCGTAAACGGGGAAGCGGAAATGGCAAATATTCGAAAGCGTCGCATCTCTCATTCCAAAAATATATGAAAACACCTGAAATCAGCCCCGGACAGACTTTCAAAAGATTTCTGAGCGAAGGATATTGCATTTTACGGCACCGATTCAAAGTTGTAGACGTTCCCGGTATATGACCGCAGAACGGTCTGGTTATAGGGTTCAGCTGAAATATTTTTCAGGCTAATCGTCTGACAAATGCTGCCGAGATGCAGCTGCAGCAGCAGCGACCGCTCTCGATCAGTTTGCCGAACAGCAATGGTAGGTGTTGGTCTTTGTTCTTTTGCATCGCATATCCATCACGTTTCATGCTACATTCTTCCTTCTTCCTCATAAAAACTTTACGATCATCATTCCAGAAGTTGACTACACGCCGCTGCCCCTGCACGCGGTAGCTGCTGGCGAAGTGAGCAGCTTTGTTTGTCACTGTCATTCTCTCCTTTGCAAAAACTTTTGTTTTCGCCACCCCGCCAGGAAACACGCATCACTGTTCTACACAGTCTTTTGAATCATCTCTATTTCCGTTTCTGAATCATCTTAGTCCCTTTCCTGCCTGCCCCTCTCCCCCTTGTTTTCGTAGTAGTCAGCGACACGATTGCGAACCGGGTCTGGGCAGGGGGAGGATTACTCGGCCGTGTATGAGCGATGTGTTGTGTGGACAAGGAAAGGCGGCTAGCCGCTGGCCGAACTGCGTTAGCTTTCCGGAATCTTTAAAAGACTCTAGGCAACGGACCGGACAGTATTTTAGGGAGTGAAAAATTGGTTTTGTTTGGTGTTTTCTCGTCGAAACCAAACCATTTCATGGGAACCAAACTTAGTCAGTCACTCCGAATCTCATTTATTCCTGGATTTTCGCTGTTGTCGTGTCATGGCATCCCAAATGAGAACGAAGGTAAGATTGCGCGATGTGGCGGAAAGTTCGTCTGTCTAGAACAACAGCTAAAAGATGAAAGATTGGAATTCAAAAAAGTGATTAAAAAAGGTGAAATGTGATTCAAAACTCAGGTGCAGCAGCACGGACCGACAACCACTCGAAGAGGGCCGAAAAAGCAACGGAAGAAGAAACCAGCAGCTGATGGGGCAGAAGTGGAAGAGAAGGAAGTTGCGGGTAAGAGAGAGACCGAGAGAGCAAGGGAAATGGAGAGAGCCAGAGAAGCTCACCTGCCACAAATCAGCGCACCAATTAAAAGCATGTCCCGATAGTGATTAATTAGTTGGGCCTGGGAACAGAGTTGCCCGATCCTGCTTCGTTGAACCTTATCTCCCCCCATCTTTTTTGAACCAGATACTTGTAGAGCACTAACCACGCATGTTTTCAACGAAAAAAGTGGTATTTGCCCCCTTGAGAAGCGTGGGAGCTACAAAGTCTTTAGCGGCGTGCGAAATCGCCCCTTTGAACTGGAGCGAAACAATTTCGGGGCGAAAAAATATTGGACGCTACTTTACTTTCGTGAATCGTTGGCATCTGACCGATGAAAGAGTGCATCGGATACCACCTCCCATGAAGCCATGCCTAGAATCCCAAGGGCCACTGTCCTCTGTGCTCGATTTGTGAGCAGTACAACTAACGAGGAAGCAAAATACGCTAAGTGCTGATAATTCCAGACGCTCCCTGCACTCCAATCGACGAGAAGAAGCGGAAGGCACTGTTGGATGTGAGTATTTCTCTCTCTCCCGTCCGATTTCCTTCCTCTTACTGGAATTTCACGGGTATGTCTTGCGATAATGGGGGAGTATGGAGGGGCTATGTGTTTTCCCTCTGTCTCTATCTCTCTCTTACTTCAGCTGATGGAGCCCTATCCCCTTTCACACTCGGGGAAAATGATTGTTCGACCCTCTTAGGGGGTGCAAGCCTCGTGAGGAGTGAAAGGTTGAGGGGCTGATGACGTGAACGGACCGGAAAGTTCAACATGTTTAACCTTTCTCCCTCATTATTCCCTTTCCAAGCATCCACAGACAAATCCCAGCAAACAAAATTCTAGTCTGCACCATCCCTCATTCATTCCCTTTCCACGAATGTTCTTCGCGCTACATACTCGAGCGCGCATATTGGAGTGCTGCGCTCTGCATGGGGGCCGTATTTCCCGCATCCCCTCCTACTCCCCGACTACCACTTACACTGCATGGATAATGTCGCCCGCAATTGAATTTTCTCACAAAGATCCGGGTTATGGGAAGCGAACATTTGCGAAAATCGCATCAAACGGAAAAACCACTGATGTAAACCACATTATGAACAGCGTCGATGGACAAGACTCGTGGTGTCTCGTTAAGTATTTTAACATGCTTAGAGCAAGAGAGCTCGACGATTGCCCACTAAACAAGGGCCGATTTCCGGTGCAACACGGATTCAGAAGCCTGGGGATCTTCGCCGACCCAACGAAAGACTGCTTTCGAGTGGATCTGTCAACTACAGATGATGGGATCCGCGAATTCCGTAGGAATAGTGGGGCCGGAAATAAGGGAAGAGACGGATCTCTCTCTCTCTCTCTCTCGCTCTCTCGGCGAAATTGCGCAGCTGCTGTCACTTCCATGCGGACGGTCGCTATTTCCCGCTAAATTAGCGTGCGACACAACATATCCGCAGCGGCTTACTAGGCCTAGCGGTGAAATTCGTATAATTCGCGTAAGCATGGTACCCACAGTGCTTAGCTGTCTGTCATTGGCCATTGGAGCCCAGGAAGACAAGCTGAAACTCACAGTATGCACAAAAAGTGCAAAGCGCAGTACTGAACGTTAGCTAAACGGCACATACAACTATTTATAGTGTTACATGATTGCCCTTGTCAACTGGTTTCGGAATAGAGACCAATAGGACTGCATGAACCGCGCAAATGTTGTAAGCACAGTATTGAACGTGAGCCGCCTTTGTCAACTGGTTTCGGAATAGTCGGATGCTTTCATCTGACATCACTGTGAGCTCTGGAACTCTGAGAAATCAAAGGCCGCGCAATCAGGAAACGGAAATTTTTCCTCCGTCTCCAACGTCGTTTCCGCATTGCATCTCTCTCCCATTGTTTTCACATCGTTGCTCGTTTTACATCTCTCGAATAGAGAGTCTCGCCATGCGGAAATCGAATTTTGTGCGCCCAAAACCCCTCAATTCCGGGTCCACTTCCCCACAGTACTGACCAGGTTTGAACAAGGGGGAGTGAGTAATTTGGCAGAGCGTAGAGATGTTGCTTTCCCCCATTCAATAGGTAGCATCAAACATCGGTTGTCCAAACCCAGTGCTGGCTTCAAATTCTGAGGATGGGGCAGTAGAGTTGGAGAAAGGTGATCTCTTCATTCTACACACTCTCTCGACCAGACGATATACAAGAAAGTGTATGGAATGAAGAGACCGTCGAGTCGTTTCTCGGATTCTATGGGACAGCTACGACAGGAGTCGATCCATCATCGGACGCAACGCTCGAGCGAGCGCCGCTCAATGGTACAAACTGCCCCTGACCTGCCAGTCCGGATGGAGTCATAAACAAACAGCTTTTGAATCATCTTATTCTCTCCTATTTACGTACTCTTTCGCTTTCTCTAGCCCGCTAGAGAGAGGAGGGTCAGTCATCTTTTCGAGGCCGAACCGAATTTTGCATCGGCTTTCGCTCGTCAAGAGGACTTGCAAAGCGAGGGTAAGGGGGGCTTAGAAACTGAGCTCTCATGTCGTGGAAATTCCGGCAATTTCGGATCGAGAAAAGAAGAGAGAGGAAGAGGAAGAAGAAGAAAGGGGGATTCGAAGACATCAAAGGGGAATTAGGGGAACTCCTTGGTTGATTGGTATGTTGCAGTCTGTTTCTGATGCATTTTGGATGACCTCAAAGTTCGGAGAAGCCAGTTCCCGGGGTTCAGCCCCGATATCTCTAATTGAATCGTCTTGCCAGTTCCCGGTCGGGTCGAGCCTATTCAACGGATGTTATTCCTTAATAGTGCCAATTACACACCCACAATAAATAGCTGGATATGCACTTGCGAAAATATGAGGAATACGAAGAAAATAGGGTAGAAAAGCTGAATGCACGTAGGAAATATCACGCACTCTCAGGTCGTGCATCAGAGGTTAATGCGGAAGAGAAGGGCAGTGCATATGTGAAACGAGAACCTTAGAATTTCTGAAAATCATATCCACACACAATATTTCGACCAAAGAGTTGCGGGCGGTTGAACAGATCGAAGATGTACTACCACTTCGCGAATTCTAAATCCTTCCGAGAACACTAATCAGAAATGCTTGCTCGTTCAATGTATGCTCACGGTTCAGCGGATCTTGAAGCTCCTAAGATGCATAATTTCCGTCTTATTCTTAGTCCTTCTTTGTGATTGAGGGTTGCAACGGGCATTCAGCCCTTCCTTCCATTCCTCTCTCTACCTTGCATTGCGTCTTTTTGGCCCTCGCGCACTCGACTTTTCCGGTGCATCAAGAAAGATTCTGTGAGGGAAAATTGAGGGAACGAGTAGTCTAAATTTGCAAACCTTCTTGCCATTTTCCGTGCAGAAACTTGAGTGCTCGATTGCAAGTTGAGATTGAGCAGTGTGGCTCATTACGACCCCGTTTTTAGCTCGTGCGCAAACAATCCAAAAGAAGGGACAGCTCTCACTGCACGTTCAGTCCCGATTGAACAATGCAATTGTCGGGTCCAGAGACCGGCTAGCGTGACCTACCAATCAGCTTTTCTGCCCTTTCCTGGGTTTTCCCCTGCCGCACTTGCCAGGCAGAGATAGCAATAGAGTGCGTGAAAACAAGAGAGCAAGACCCCATTGCCCCCTGACGCCATTTACTAATTCATTCGACTTCGGCGGGGGTCGCCTCCTTCCCTATCAAATTACGTAGCAATTCGCTCCTTTTTGGGGCGGTGAAGGAACTAGAATGGGGGCTGGAAGGAGCGGGAATCTTCTAGGGATTGGCAACGTTGTCGTCCACTCGAAAATCGGCTCAAGTACGGAAACGCTTAGGCCGTGACGCGCAACGCGCAACGTCATGCACCCGCTTTAGCTACCTTCTAGTGTCGCCAAAATCGGCATGTACACTACTCATTTCCTCATTTCGTGTGCTTTCCCGAAGGTTCAACGTGGCAAACGAGCATGTGAAATGAGGATAGTATGCGCCGCTTCGACTTCAACAGTACTTTCAGAAACAAACTGAGAAATTTGGTGTGAAGTCTAGACGGGTTTGAGTAGGTCATCCTCGCGTGTTTACATGTACCGCATTTCGAGGAACATTCAGGGGATCCGTTAAAGAAAAAAGGGCTATGTGCCCATTTTCTGGGATCTCGCTTCTCTTTCCTATACATTGTCGGTTCAAATTCAATAGAACATCGGCCTGACATAATTGAAACACGTAGAAAGAGGGGGGAGGTGGAAGAAGGGAAGTAGCAAAGAAGGGGCGAATAAAAGAGGACTTCCAGGAGGAGAACAGAGAGCGAACGTGGAGTTTGAGTGGCGAACGGAGCAGGGCGATTTCATTCAAAAGAGCGATACAAAAGAATGATTCAAAACATTCCAGAGACTCTTCAAAGACTACGACAAGAACAATCTGCCGTCGGCGAACTCGACGGAGGTTCGTCCATTCGAATTTATTGATTTATTTTTAGAAAAGGCTGCATTTATTGACGTAAGTAACATTCACCGTGAGACACTGCCTAATTTATTACTCATCTCTCGTTATTTATTTTTGAATAAAAAGTAGAAAAGATATTCAAAAAGAGAAACAAAAATATTGAAGGTGATTGTGGAGCTCACTGTGCAATCGATCACCGAAATCTCCGAATTCTCCTCCTCATTCAAGGCAAGTTCAGAATTCAGAGCCTAAAGATTAGAGAGTTCATAGTTCATTATTTCAATGTAGTCTCGTTGGCTTTTTCTTAGGTTAATGACGCTTTGAACTCCCTTCGTCCTTCTCTCGTTGTTCCAATGGCCCACCGCTGTTTCCTCTTTGTTCGCCAAAGTGTTGTTCGCTCAAGCACATTGCCCTAACTGCGCTTTCACCTTTGTGGAACAAAAGCCAGACGTCAGGGCGCCGGAAACTAGCTCGACTGATTCAAAATGCAAGCGCGAAAAAGCGAGCAAGTGTTTTGTGCTCGGCCAGGATTGAACGCATGATTCAAAAGAGAAATGATGAATAGCGTCAGTATTTGCGTGTGCAAGCGACGATTTTTATTGTTTTTCCAGGCCGATGTCTGGTTCTCGCAGATTTGGAGGGACCCAAGACTGGATTTTACTGATGAGAACTACTGCTTAAAGGTGAGTTTCTGTCGTTTGCGGGTTGGTCTATTTGATTCATTTCCGGATGTAGATTGATTTAGAAATAATTGAATTATTATTATTATTTATTTTATATAAAAATAACAAATAATCAGAATATTTCACTCGCCGCGCATCGCCTACCCTACTTGTGGTCGCCAAATGTCTGCTTTGTCAACTCGAAAAAGGTATTTTTTGTAAAATTTACTTTTTTAAATACAGTAACCCACAATTTACCCTATTCTTGTTCGTAGAAGGCGATGCTAAAATACATTCCTGGAATTTACAAATGTCATTTTTCGCAAAGTTCACTTTCTGCGAGTCCTTTCGAACAGGGAAGCAGGAAAGTGTGAGGGAAAACAATGAGGCTGTTTTGCCGAACAATCCGATCATTTTACAGCATGGAAATGAGCTGACTTCCTGTGTTACTGTAACCGCCTCTTCACTTCTCACACTCTCTAATCAGCTTGAGTTCCTAGAATGAAGTGACCAGGGAACTGTTTTTCGAACTCTTGTTCCTAGCCAATCTCCGCGCACCGTATCACGGAAGTTTATCGTGGGAGAACCATTGGGGGGAGGGAGATGGGAACCCTTTCCTGAATAACAGATTCAGTCAGAGGGTGCAGCTGGCGCAGTAGAGACAACAATTTGGTAGTAGGGACCGAACCGTTTAGCGATACAGAAAAAGACTGAGGGATGTCTAGTTGAAACCTAGACAATAGAGTTAGAAAAAAAAACCCCCTCTCTTCTAATGCACTCTTTGCGTTGAATGAACGGAGTTCAGATATATTAGTTGTATAATACAAAATATTCCACTATTATTTCAGGTCGAGATTCACACTTCTCCCTCGCCCAACATCCTTCTGGTCGTCTTTCCTAATGGGACGGTCTGGCTGAACTACCGGTGGGAGATCACAATTCAACAACATGAATGATTTAAAAACATTGGAATATCAGATTCCAAAATCAGATTTATCTTCTGTCAGACAAAAATGATTCAACACCCTCAGAGTTTCACTGACCGGCCCGTGCAAGCTCGACCTTACGTTCTTCCCAATGGATCGACAGAGTTGCAATCTCATATTCGAGGTCAGACAAAAATAGTATTCATATAAAATCGATTAATTTTCATGAAATACGATTCAAAAAAAGTGATTCGAAAGAACGGGTAATTTTTCAGTCCTACTCCTACAACACGGCAGAGGTGCGGATCATCTGGCGTGACTGGGAGGCTGTGTCCATTCCGGACCCGGATTCGAAGAAGCTGCCCGATTTCGAGCTGATTACCTTCAAGTTGGTGTTGTTGTAATAAGTTTGATAATTACAGTGACTAGATGCGAAATAATCAAAACCTTCGAGAAATTATTGGATTTAGAGGAAACTTGAAACATAAGTGATACAAAAGTGTAGTCGTCTAGGATGAGGCTACGTTTTTCAGCCATCGCAACACCACGCTCGTCTACACTGCCGGACTATGGGATCAGCTGGAGGTTACCTTCACCTTCAGGAGACTGTACGGCTACTACGTGCTCCAGGTGCGCCAGTTAATCAGTTCACCAACATGAGAACACGTGATAGCAAATCGGCGCATGCAACTCTCCTCGTTTCTGACGCTCTCTCGCTCTATCTGACCACTGAGAGAGCACGCAAAATGAGGAGGGTGCATGCCGAATTGCAATCACTAGTGATCACGTAAATATTTGGAAATCGGACCATGCAGAAAAACCAAGTGCTTCATTAGTCATTCATGTCTATCCATGTGCAAGGATGATTCAAATTGCGCAATGATGATTGAGTACCCACGGATGATATTCATGCAGGCCTACATGCCGACGTACCTCTCCGTCTTCATCTCATGGATCGCCTTCTGGATCGACACCAAGGTGACCTACCAATTCGAATTCTGAATCAATTTCTGAACAATCATTTGATGCAAAAGATGCATGCTAACTGAGAAAATTACTCGTTTTGAACAATCATGTGATTCAAAAGCTTCAGGCACTACCAGCCCGTATCACGCTCGGCGTCTCCTCCCTCATGGCGCTGACCTTCCAGTTCGGCAACATTGTCAAGAACCTCCCACGCGTTTCCTACGTCAAGGTGCGGTCTCCATATGGGGCTATTTGGAATGTTTTTCTTTCCCGAAATATCATGGCATGCCATTACGTTCGACAGATCGCAAATTTTGAATCATTCACGATTTCACTGGTTCGATGCTTCGATGCTAAAGGCGTGGTTTTGAAAGATCACCTAGCGTGAAAAATTCACAATTCCCAGGCAGCACCAGGGATCTCGAACCTTTTGCGGGAGAAAATAATGAAAAATTCCTACGCGAGAACTAAGGAATTCCCGGTTCTGAATCACTAATTTTGCAGGCCCTTGACATTTGGATGTTCGGCTGCGTGGGATTTATCTTTCTCTCACTCGTCGAGGTAATAATTTAGTGTTTGCCGAGATTTGTCGTGCGCATATCTGTCTATTTCCATCGTTTTAACCTCAAAAGGAAAACAAGACGCAAGCCGGTCGTGGGAGGTTTTGCATAAAAAACATGGGGTTTTGAATCGAGGGACCATAGAGTGTGTTCTGAATAAGCGATATGTAAAGGGAGAGGCGAATGCGGTCATCAATCATTCACAAGCTGCTCTTTTGTGTTTTTCTGCAGTCTCATATTCAAAAGAGAGCCCAACGAGCGGTTGGGCTCTGAGCAATGATCGGACAATCTACATTTCGAAAACTCCAACGTCGGTTAGAGTGAGCAAGAGAGTGTATGAAATGGAGAGAGTCAGACCGGAGAGTGCTCTGTTGGTCACAGGACGTGCGCACATGCCTAATGGAATACGGGGCCATCATATCCGATTATGGGACGAGCGCCCGAAAAGGGCCGGAGAATAGGCGAAAATAATGGAAGTACACGAGGAAGAGTGGGGATACGCTCTTTCCTTGGGGGGTTGAGGTGCATAACAACGTGTGGTTTGCAGACAATATGTTAGCGATCTTTTGGTATCTTAGGATGACAGTAAAATCGGAATGAGTTTCAGATATAATTCAAATAAAAGTGGAGATACAATGGATAATGTGATCGGGCTCGACATTGGATAAAATAAAAAATGTAAATAAACTATCGTTTAGCTGGCCGTTGTCGGATTCGCTGACAAGATCGAGTCGAAGAGGAAGCGCGCCAAGCACAAGGCCGAGGTGATCTTTGATCTTTAAAAATGGGAGCGATTTAACATTCAGTTATGATACATAATTTGACTAGTTGGGCAGCCTTTTGGAATTCGTTAAGAGGACACTCAACAGTAGATTTTTTGCATCACTAATGATACAAAAATGGGAAATAATTTGGCAAATTTCAGCAGCACCAGCCAGTGATGATGATGAGATCTGATAGCGAGCAGCAATGGCTGGCGAGAGGCGGAGGAGCAACAAGTAAGAATTTAACTTAACTATTTTAGTTGTAAACCTTATATTGCTCACAAAGTTTGACAAACCATTCAATCATCACAAACGTGTTTTCGGTCATCACTCGCAACCAGCCATAGCTCAGTTGGTAGAGCGGAGGACTGTAGATCCTTAGGTCACTGGTTCGCATCCGGTTTGCTGGAGTTCTTTTGCCTCATATATTTTTATTTTTTTCAGATCCACTAATCAACAACAACGGGCGCGTGCCACAACAGATGCCGCTCTACGAGAATGGAGGTTAGTTTATTTCAATTTTTAGATGTTAGTCAGTATCTTTTGTATCATCTTCGTGATTCAAAAGTTCAGAAACTCCCTCTTCAGAGAAGATTGACCTCATGCGCAGCAGCACGCCCTCGCTGATGGAGAGCAACGGGAACGTGCGGAGGAATGGCAGTGGTGAGCGTATTTAATTATTCGAGTAACCGCAGAAATATTGAGAATCAGCTTAAAATTCACGAATTTCTGACTAGCTGCTGAAGACGCGAAAAAATAATATGAAATATTTTGACTTTTTTGTTTCGACTAGAATCCGCTACTTCATCATCACCATCAACTGTCTGATACTTTCGAAGATTTATTGAAACATATCTGATCATGTCTTGAATTGTTCAGAATATGGACTAAATAAACAATGCAAAACAAAAATTAAAAATCAGTGCATTTGTTTCAGGCAAGCGCGTGCATCTCGGCAACAACAACATCATCAACAACGATGAGGCTGCTGCTGCTCACAGGTAATGTTTTCTGCTTGTCGGAGTTATTCAAAATTTTAATTATTTAAATTATAACATACTACTTCTTGTTCTCCAATCTTGCCATTCGTTATTGTTGAATCATGCTTATCAAATCTTTATTTCTGAATCATTTTTGCAGGGCTCGCATGCATCGTGCAATGGCCGGGCACGAGCAGGCGATCTTCGTGAACGGAGAGAGGATTGATGAGGTACTGTAAAAAATTAATTTTTAAAGTTGTTATTAATTGCTAATTAAAGTTAATAATTGTTAATTAAAGTTAATTATTTTTTAATTAAAGTTAATTATTGTTAATTAAATTAATTGTTAATTAAAGTTGTGTGGGGCGAGGCAAGTGTGAATGGAATATATTGTTAGAGTTCTCGCTTTTCGTTTATGAGGTACGGTATTTGGTAGTCTCAAGATTGTGTAGCTGAGTAGTTTGGGTTGGGAAAGTTTTGGAATCTGTTTTGTTGTTGATTATTTCCTGCAGGATCGTATGAAATGTGTTCCACGTACTGATCAAATCAAGATTGAATCGATTCGTCTCAGTTGAGATGATGATCATTATCGAAAAAAAATAAATTTAGGATAAAATCAAGTTAGTATTTGATAATCTTCTTCTACAGATCTCCGCGAAGCTCTTCCCGCTACTCTTCACCGCTTTCAACATATTTTACTGGTGAGTAAAAAACGAAAAAAAAAACAAAACAAAAAACAAACAAAAAAACAAAAAAAATTCTCGTCCTTCAATCAATGCATGAAGGAGATAATTACAGATTAATTAGATAAATAAATAAATTTTAATAATTGGAGGTGCTACTACATCGGGAAGTCTGGTGGCTTCTTCGACTCGGTGTTCGGTGCTAGCGAAGAGGCTGCAGTCTGATCTGCTCCCACTCTTTTTCACCGACATTACTCAATTTGACACTGCTCTAGTAAATGTTCCAAAGACTGGAACACGAAATGTACCCTCACCTTGTCTTCACGTTTGCTTCTTCATTTTTATCGGGACATTTCTAAGGACTCCAATCTTAGCACCACTTGCACACCTTGATTTGGCTATCACAACTCCCCAGAACCTTCTCATCTTTAACGAAAACTCACATCACTGTTTCACCTACTCTATCCCGACTGTCACTGCGAGAGTTGACTGTTTGATTTTCATTCGCTAAAAAGACCCCGCCGGCCTAAATTCGCCCCTATTATCAACCATGACGTGATGCATGTGTACGATACCGGTAGACGTGAACTCTGATATAATCATCAGCACTAGGACGGATGAGAACTATGACGTCAGGCCTCGTTTGCTATATCAAAGGCGGAGCGGCGTTATAGTTCTCATCCGACCTAGTGTCTAATCATCCTCATATTGCATTGGATTTGACGCTTTCCGTTGCTACTTCTTCTTATAAACAATCTTTCATTTAAGCAGCGGGTCAAATCAATCATTTTTCAATCTCTCTGAAGTGAGCAATAAAGAAATATTATGAGATTTGACAGCATTTAGAGAGCGATAAGGAAGAAAGTGACGTATAAAAAAGCTTGATAGACAAAAGTGGAATCGGCTTTCTTCGACATCCTTCTACAGAACGGTTTTAGACCCCCCGCAAGGTGAGATCTCCGATCGTGCCATCGACTTTTTTCTGTTTGTTTTCCCGTTCTGTATCACAAGGGGGTGCTCCCCGCCGAGTTCCCGGCGCCCCGAAAAACAACGCGAATTGACCCCGTTGATTTCTTGATTTTCGCAGTGTTTACAGCGGCGGTTCGCGCGGCTGTTTGTCGCGTAGATCGGGCGAAATTTCAAAGATCCCTCTTCTTGTGAACAGAGATGGCTTTGCAAGAAATGGCTCGTTTTGTACAGGAAATGAGCAATTAGTCGATGCGGCGCACTGTGAGAGTTCTGAAATGAACGACACTCTTCATTCTGCGTTATCTCCCTCCTTTCTGGTTTGCGAGGTAATCCTAATTCGCGAGTTTTTCCGTTCCCTTGCATTCTTTATTGTTAGTTATTCCCTGAACACCTGTATGCTTCATAGAGTTGTGCGATTTTATTTTTAGATCTAATCTGTGCCGCATATTAATTAGTTCTACCAGCTGACCATGACATATTTTACAGTCTTTCTCTATCCCTTGTTTTGTGCTGTGATTACCGAGCACAATTTCAGAGATCTAACCGGAAAGATCAGTAGCTTCTCTAACGACTTTAAAAATACTTATCAGATAAGCATTTTCAGATTTCATACATTTAACAAATGTGGAAAACATGTGGCCTTTGAAAATATCTTAGTTTCGAATTTTTCATGGAATATTTCTGACTGTGCTTGGTTTTTTCACCACAAAAATAAAAAAAGCACATGGACAAATGCTTTTCTTGGAAAGAAGATCCAGTACTCTGGCAGATCGCACAAATTGCTATTTACAAATGTGTGCCTTCCCGTTTTCAAGAAAAGATTTTCTCTGAATTTGCCAGGTGCACCAACTGTCAATTTGAAAAAAAGGCGCAATTTGTCGTGGAATGAGCACGGTATTTAACATATTCGTGTATATGGCACTTTCTTCCTAAATCTTGAGGCTGCCCATTTTTAGAATCCGCAAAAATTTCACGTAGTTGTTTTATGCACTCTTCCATGTTTTGTTTTCCAAAAAAGAACAACCTTTCAATCACCTACCAAAATATTAGGTTGATGCAAAAGTCTTGTGGTTTTTTGTGTCCGTACTTTGAACTATCATAATTCTCTCGTCCTAAATCACAATGACTAACAAACATAGCAGTGTTTAGAGGTATGTTTGTACTTTACATAAACACATTTCAATCAATCCGATATCGCAATCAACGCAATAAATTATGATAAACCCAATTGCAATTGTAGCTCAAAATTTTGCATTCAATGTATTTTACTGGATATTTGCTGGCAAAATTCACGAAACCTGACCATACTGATGTCCGGGAAGTATCACGTATACCCTTTCAGAAAATATGTTTCAGCTGTGTGTCGATTAAGATTGGACCGAATTACATGCTATTGAAAATATGCTGTCGATTCTGGTTACATGAAACTTGTTCGGATTTTTTGCATCAAATACACAGCATATAGGCTCCACTATGAGTGCGCTATATTCACCCACCAAGAGGCTTCATACACAGAAAAAAATTGGGGCCTGCATCTTTCTCGTTCCAGAAAATTTGAATTTCTTATTTTTCAAAAATATGCGAAATCAACATAAAAATGCAAAATGTAGTCGTTTACAGTTCAATGCATTCCTCGAAAGGATGCAACTTCCATCATCCATGAGAAAAAGTATGTATCTGGTAAAGATGTGAGCTTCATATAACCACCAGGAATTGAGCATTCATGCTTCAGAGGAAACAGAACATTGAGAAATGTGTCGTTTTCGATGGATAAATTTTCGAAATTTTAACATTGTCCTGCTCTCGCCTCTCCGATTGGGCAATGCTGATAGGGTGCGCATATGAAAGAGTATGCAAGGCCTCATAAGTAATTAATATACGGAAGGTCATCGGTCAAACTGAAAGGAAGATGGAAGACAAAATATTAAAAAACCGCAAGACTTTTGCATCAACCTAATAGCTGCGGGAACATTTCCAATGATCTGCCCATATCGGCACTCGTGCTTCCATTTCCCCGATTCATTAGGCTGATTTAAGTCCCTTTCACATATCCTTCTTCTATAATTCTCTTGACTTCTTTCGGTGGAAAACACGTAAATATTATGCACAACTTCCTTGTTCCAAAGAGGTTGCGTACTTTCGCGTCACTACTACTTACTTAGTACGGACGCGAATGCGGAAGTAGTTCGCGTTCTCGAGAGACCAACATCTGAATTTGTCACTCCCCCGCGATATGTACATCAGTATCACATTAGTGTAGCTCTCTCTTTCTCTCTCTGTCTCTCTCGAAAGCGCGAATGACGATAAACTGAACAAAAATGAGGAGATCGTCGAATCTTTTCTCGAATTCAACTAATATCTGAACATTCCTCCCTATTCGCGCATCAGCATTACATTAGGAATGATTTCGGGATGGTTCTGTCTCTTAATTCGCATCACCTAGTTTTGTATCAAATAGTTTTGCATCAACATAATGTTTCCCTCAACTGGATTCCTTTCGCACTCCCGATTTGTGGCCTTTGAAAGCGCGCGCCCTCTCTTTCTGTTTGAACAGACCCGGCAACGAAATTTGTGCCCCGATATTTCTCCACTTCCACCTCGCAAAATTCGAGAATGAAAGAGGGAGAGAGGAAGAAGGAGGACATCAGGGACGCTTGACGATAGCGCCCCGGCTGACAACACAAACTGCCTCGACATTGTCTCTTCGGCCTTGTGTTTCACCTCTCCGTTTAGTGCTTTTGGTTCAGAAAAATGGATATTATCATGAGGAACTGTAAGAAAAAATAAACCTAAGTACGTTGATGGGTGCGCATTGTCTGAAGTGGCTTGTCCGCCTATTAGGGAGCTGTTTGAGCACGGCTAGACATCGAAAGAGAGCGTGGGTAAAGAAGAGAGAGAGATGTGATTTATTTGAGCAACCGTCTCTAGACACGGCGTGTCAAGTGCGAGATTGCTTCGAGAATTCAATAGATCAACAGACAACCTGATTATTTTGTTCCGATGATCATTGCTCACGATCGGAAAGGATATTCTCAGCAGGTGGGAATAATTCTCAAGCACTGGAGCATCCGGTCTCAGATCTATGCGCTCTCATGACTAGGGTTCTCTTGTTGGAAAAATGTTGTATCATTTTCAGATATGTTTCACGTGCACTATACAATGACCTAAATAGCGCACATGAAACATATCTGAAAATATTACAAAAATTTTCCAATAAGATAACCCTACTCATGACTGAGAGACATATGCGTCTCGGAGAAGCGTTCGCTGTTTCGATGCTCATTGCATTTCACGAGCTGGCAAATTATACGTGGCATGCCGGAAAGAATTCCCACGCACTAGCGCATCCGGACTCAGATGCATTTCCTCTTTCTGAGCAAGATGCAATTTGCCTACGTTTTCCTTTCGTTGTTTCGTTGCTCAAGTTATTTGTCGGAATTGTCATGGAATTCGATGCTGCAGTATGTTATTACAATCTCGTTCACTCCCCTCGACGATAGAGCGCGTGGAATGAACAAAAATCAGACGATTTATTGAGATACGTGTACTTCAAGGTATTCGTTTGAATTACCATGACATTTGACCCTCGAGGTATCTGTCTTCGAGACTGGCCTCGCTTTAGAGCACTGCCATTCCTATGTCAACCAAGATGGATATGTCCAGAATTCCGGGCGGAATTTTCAAGCACTAGACTGGATGTGAGCTCGAAATGCTCTCGACGCGCTATGTTCTCCGCTCTCTTCATTTCATGCACTCTCTCGCTCACTCTGACCGACGAGAGAGCGCGTGGAATGAAGAGGGTTGTACGATTGCTCAACGTGTCACCTTCTTCTCACTGTTTCGATGCTCTGAGCGCATTCCTCTTCTGAATTACGAGCGCAAACGTGAGCACAAGGGCGGACAGTCTAATAATAGGGGATGACTTTGCAAGAAATGACTCTCTAAATGGCAGTTTTGTACAGAAAAATCGCAGTTATTCGTTGCGGCCTTCTGCCAGAATTGTTTATCTTAATTTTATGTCTCATCGGATTGACTGGTCAAAGAACGCTCAAATTGAGGATAGTGATTTCCACTCTTTAGGCTATTCCAAGTAATGTCCTCCTTATCATGCGAGGCCGTTTGCACGGTGATGGATCTGAGGGGATTATCATTCCATGTTTTGCATCATCTTATGCAATATCAACATTCCTTCTGGCGTCTTCTTGGTCAATTCCATTTTCGAACATATCGAAAGAGCAAAATGTGTCCACGTTGGAATGCAAGCAGGGACGGATCTATAGAAATTCTATAGAAAAACTTCATTCTGCGTGCTCTCTCGCCCGGCGAGATAGTGTGGAGAATGAAGAGACGATTTCATGAAAGCCATCTAGAGCAGAGCGAAAGATGGCCGGGAGCGATAATAATCGAATCGAATCGACTAGACTCTTACTTCCTTGTCTGCTTTCACTCTCACGTTTGCATGGACAAGAGCGATGAGAAGATCCGAGAGATCAGAAGATGAGATTTTCCATAGCACAGAGCAGAAAGCTCGCCCAATAGGGCTCTCGTATTGGAAATTTTTTGTATCATTTTCGGATATGCTTCACGTGCACTATATATATGGACAATATAGCGTACATGAAACACATCTGAAAATGATACAAAAATTTTCCAATAAGAGAACTCTAGCGCCCAGTTACGCGATTATCTGTTTCGTTCTCTACAGCTACCACTTCCCACTCGTACCATCAGTCTTAGCGCGAATACAGCTAGTCGACTCTAAATTCTACACACGCTCTTGACCTGTAGAGAGTGTTTAGAAAGTCGCGATGATTTCCCAATTTCGAGCGTTCATTTTATGTTGTGCTTCGAACAGTTGAGCAAGTATCGTCGTTCCATCTCCATGGTAATTAGGTACAAGTTAGCGTCTTCAGCGAACTAGATACTGACAGAGCAACACGTAGCGATTACGCCTACGTTTCGCTCTCAACTGTTCTCAAATCGTACTCATACTGTCCTTCCACCAGTGGCCACTAGAGTTCGAAATTCGGGTATTCCTCTCCTTATTTCCCGCTCTAATGACTCTCATTGTTCAAAAACTTTTTGTGAGTGGAATGAATTGATGATTTCTCGAGTTTCGAACTCTAATGTTCCTTGCGCTTTTGCGTCAAAGACCGGAGTAAGAGAGCGAAAAGAATAGATCATAGCCTTCAATCGTCACTTTTTGAGAAAAATGTCCCTACTGTTCTCAACTCGTACTCGTCCTAGAGTTCGAGGACCGATACCACGCTCTCTTCATTTCATACACTCTCTCGTCAGTCGAGAGAGTGTGCAGAATGAAGAGACCGTGATATCATTTCTCGAACTCTAGTTCCCACTTTGAACTCGTACTCCCTTCGTCCTTCCCCCAGTGTCCACATCAGGTTCGCTGATACCGGGCAAGCGGACGTGTACGGGGCGCGAGCGCGCGCAGAAAGTGCAAATGGCTCCGATCAATGAGCAATGACGTCGGCCAACCCTCAAAGAGCAGATCTTATCGCCTTTCCAATCAATGATGGCGATAAGACAATCGGAAACGTGCGAAAGTTCACAAATTAAAACGGAATGCCATTTTGAGGTGCAATGACACGTCAGTTTCGTTTTTGAACTCGTGATCGCTATCAGTTGCCGATTAGGAATAGCATGCAACCGAGTGTCCGCGACACGGCAACAGTCGCACGGAATTAGCCACAGTGCCGTCTATTTTGAGTGCGCGATGTGACTGAGATCGAATTAGACGAGGACTTTCCCTCTTTTGAATCATTTTTCGAAAGTCAGAGAGACGAGATAGCGTGGAGAATGAAGAGAGCGGGCGTTCCCCCAGTGGAGCATGCCGTCACTAATCTTGTAGGAGCAAATCAGCGAAAGTAGCCTGGCGAAAACCAACTATAAATCAGCGGGTGCTGACCATTTGAAGTGTTTTTGCTTTATTTCTTCAAATATTTGACAGCTACTCCAACAATTCACGGTGCAAAAGTGGCATGTTTACTTATTCGACGGTTATACGCATAGTCCGTTGCGACCTGTCGTCATCATCGGCGTTCAATTTATTCAAAACGGGAGCGATTGCATTATCCCTCTACCTCGCAATTTTCGTTCGAAATTCGAGATCTTCTTTTTCCCGAACGCTCCAGTAGCCGTATCAGCTCGGATAGTTCGCATGGCCGTGACGTCACCTCCGGGTGCTGAATCGGATATAAATTGGAGAGTTTGTATCATTCCGGCAACAGTTCGAATCGTACTCTTCATCACAATTTTCGAGCGCACATTCCACAGTTTTTCGGCGGGTTGTGATGGTATTAAGTCATTAAAAGGTGAAAAGTTTAGATCAAAGCCTAAGCGGAAGTAAGAGATTTTTCCCCTCCATTCCATAGAAAGCTTCACTTTGTTCCGGATTTCCCAGGTCCATTCGCACGTAGTCGTACTAAAAGATCGACCACCGGGTCGTGACGTCACCACCCAGCGGTCTTTTGCCCGCTCTCGCTTGCGCGCACACATGAAATTCGCGTGTACTCGCCTATTTTCCGCCCTCGATTCCGCAGATTGGCGAACATTACTCTGTAGATGGCGAAAGAACGGATCCTTGATCAACGAATTGTGTTCGATAAACGTGCCTTCGTCAATTCGTTTCACCCACTCTCAAAGCTGGGCGAGGGGTGAGCGTGTATAAAATGAAGATACCGTAGGAAAGTTTCTCGAACTCTAATGTAGGGGCCAAAAATCCTTAATCTCCGACCCTGATCAAAAGGGCGAACGATTCAAAAGAAGTGATCGTCTCACTCTCGTCATTTTGCATGCTCGCGTTCTCTTACGGAGTCAGGTCACCAACCAATTCCTAACATTCGCTTTTGACCCCCCCCCCCCCCGAACCTGAAAATAACCCGGCGAAAACGTGCATATCGCGACGAAAACATCACCACTCCCTCGGAATTTGCCTGTATAATCAACAGAGTGCGTTTGTCCTCTCATCTACATCAGGTGACATGCGGGCTCTGTTTTCATTCACTCACTCGGAGGTGGATCAGCGGGAAAGAGGCAGAGGGAGGGGAGAGAGAGAGAGAGAGAGACGGGGTGTTTTCCGACCCCACCACCGAGTCTCACAACATTGACTCTGACTGACTACACTGTACACAGCGAGTTATCATCCGGCGAGAAAGATAGAAAGTGATGATAGGCAGGGTGTCAGCAATGCAACGACGATTTGTGCAGAATTACGCGTGCAAGGTTTTGTATCGCTCTTTTGTATCACTGTTTTGAATCGCAGTGCAGGAGTACGGTAGCCGCGCACCCTACCGTATCCCTGCACTCCTCTTCCGTCATTCAACTTCCTCATGTGACTCGCGCAAGTACAAGCTTTCTCGGACGGAAAAAGGAGGGAGTGGCGAAAACAATTTCGGTCCGCTCGGTTCCTCCTCCTCCCCTCAGGCAAAGTGCGTGTTGTCCACTTGGTTTGGCTGTTCAAAGCCCGCTTACGTGCTCGGGTAGAGTGCACTCTGATGGATCACCTGGCCTCTCTGATCTGTGAATACTCGTTTCTAGGCGTGGCTCTTCATTCTCTGCTACCAACGGGTGAGGAGAAGACGTTAGGAGACTCCATATTAGGCAAAGCATCGCAAGAACTGACTTTGTTCAATTTGTGCACGTGATAGTTATCTAGTCATACCGGCGAATTTGCACGCAAAATGAACAGAGTAATTTCTCGCGAAACCTGCATTGCACTTTGCCTTTCGTTTAGCTACTCCCCGAGTGTCTGAGTAGTACTCAAACAGGAAGTGTTTCCCTGAGCAACCCCGCATTTCCGAGTGCCAGAGTATCAGCAAGATTCAGTCTTTTTGAATCAAAACATGACGTGGTCCATCGCTGTTGTCGTCTTTTCTCCATCTCTCCAAATATCTTGACCCGCCCCTTGTGTTCTATCTTTCTATTTCTGCCCCTTTGCTCGGAGAGAATGGGGAGGAGGAGAATGCGTGGACAGCGGGGAGTGCGCCTGTTTTCGCCACGAACCCATGACATTTTCTGCCCCGGCCCTCCCTCTCCCTATCTCCTCCCTGTTTCCGATCGAGAACTGATCACTGATCTGATACAGGAATGTACCGTACGCCCGGCCAATCGGCGGCTTAGCAGCGACGGCTCCGCCAACCTCACGTGACCTGTAAGCCACACAGTCAGTTGCAAACGAGCGCGCGAGAGCTCTCACTCTCGATATCAGTGGTTCTTCTCTCGTCTCTTTCTCTGTATCTATCTATCTCCCTTGCACTCCCCTCTCATTCTCTAGAAACTTCCATGGCCTCGCCTCCTCTCTGCTCGCTCCCTTCTTGCTCTCTATCACTTCCACCACCACTCACGGATAGGGAACGGGTGTATCACACACCCGTTTTCCTTCTCCTCCATTCCTCTTCTCCGTTGAACGCATAGCCATTTCACCGCATGGTAGTTTGGCTTAGTAGAGTGATTCAAAAGCGTGATTCAAAAAACGAGCTCATGCAAAAGTGCAGAACCTTTGCGTGTCCCGTCTTCTGTTGCGTGCCATTTGGAGTGGGAGGGGAAATATTGTGCGAAAGTGGGAGAGTCTTTTCCGCACTCGTGATTCTGCCGCTCGCGGGGTGTTTTCGCACTGCCGCCCGAACCGCCAGACAGAGAACCGCTCTTCCTCCCTCCGGCTGTCTCTCTCTCCCTCCCTCTTCTCTCCAGCCTCTGGCTAAAACCGAAGATAATTTCTTTTGCCCCGTGTAGGAGCCGGAGGGATGATGTCTGGTCAGCTAGCGCCCTGGTAACTCATCGACTAAACGTCGTGTTAAGTTACTTGCAATTATTGTCTGCCCTCTCTCTCTCACTCTCACTCTCGCCCTCTTATCTCCCTCTCCTCCACCCCCCCCCCCCCTCTTTCTCTCGCTCCCCTATATCTCTCCCTTCTCTCTTCCCTCTCGTAAATAAGTCCGCTTTTACGTTTCACTTCCGCTTAGGGGCATCCAGACGCGAAATTGCGCTTAAATTTGCTCACGCACCCCGGGGAATATTTTTGAATATTTTAGCACCCGCTCAGTTTTTACTGCTGCCCCTTGTTTCCTGATGCATTAGGGATATCTCTCAAGTTAGAAATTCAGACAGGCGAGAGAACATGTAAAATGGAGAGATGAATTTCTTGCGAAGCACGCATTAGCGGTGCAATGCTTGCAACATCCCGGATAAGAAGTACAATTTTAAATCTGCCAATTTGAGAACGTTACTGATGCTGAAAAATGCAGTTCCAAATCACAGGTTCCAGATGTAAAGAGTAATGATGCGCCCCATCCTGAATAATGCAGAGATCATTCCTCCTATCCGGCTTGCAGCATTGAGGAGATTGATGGAAATGCATCAATCTGATCTCGATCTAACCTCTCCCTACCCTCTTTAATAGACAGTCCGTCTATCCGGATCATGCACCGCTCGACTTTCGAAGGAATCCATCTTTGAAAGCGCACCCTATCGCACTCTCCTCCCAAATCGTCCCTGTCTCTTTCCCCCCCTACTTCCTCCCCGGCTTATCCGAATCATGCGACTTAGCTTCTGTGCTTTTGCTTTCCCTTTCCTGTCAGCTCTCAGGAGTCTCAAATGCGTTATCCAGTGCACATTCCTGAAATTTCACTCCAAACATACTTGAGTTGCACCCTACCGTAGCCATAATGCACCCTTACAGTACCCCCAAAGTGCTACCGTACTCGAAATGCGGGCGCAGCGTAACCCCCGTTGAACCCGGAGAGCGAAAGTGCGCCGCGGTCCCATACCCGCGCTCAATCTCTACCCCGTGATGGTGACTAAATTCGGTGGTCTGTGATGTCTATGATTGCATTCCGGACTACCTAGGATGACGTAAGTAACCTGGCAACTAGGGATGTATTTGCATGATGTTACTCTCTTCATACTGCGTGCTCTCTCACCGGCCTGCTGGTCGAGAGTATCGTGCTCTCTCACCGGCCTGCTGGGCGAGAGTATCCCTCCTGGCAACCCTCCTTCTGCACGTATCTTCTTCCCCGCACAATTGGTCTTCGGTCTCTATGACGGGTGGCTATAAAAAGCTTGTTTTCATTGTGCCAATACCTCGCCGGTCTATGGTCCATAATCGAAAACGGCGCGCTGGCAGCGTTCCAAACATATCCTCAGGGCCTTCGCTAATCTGGGTATGGGATGGAAATTTCAATTTCAATCAGAAACCCCTCAATCTCGGCATGAGACCACTGGCACAAGCAGGCTCCGCTGATTGCAGCTACTGGAAAACCCCACCTTCGCTACTGAATATTAAAGATCGTCGACAGCAGCTTTCCTTCCTCAGCCGCAGCCGTTCCACTTGCAGTCATTACTATCAACAACCCACATGACTGCTGTAGTTAGCAGTATCTGCATTTAAAAATAGGCATGACTTCGCGATAAATTACTCTCGTCATTCTGCGCTCTCCGTCGCCGATCATACCGGTACTAGGGCAAGCAGAATGAAAAATGTCTCGAATATCTCGATGCAAAAATAGCTATCACTTCGTATTATCGCTATCCCTACATTCAGCGTGCTATTTCTCTGACTTATGACAAAACCAAGTAACGTGTAAAATGATACAAAAAAAGCCATGTTTCTTTGGTCTTTCTATTCACGGAAATAGCCTAACCATCATCCGGAAATAGCCACACTTCGCTCTTCCAGTGTGTAAAACATGAAATTCGAGAGCCCGAGCCTTTTAGCCGCGGCCTTTTCGTCGCATTTTTCGCGTGTAATTGCTCAGTGCTCTCACAGCCTCTAAAGACCAGATTAGGAGTGAGGGGAGTATGGGGACGCGCGTGATCTTTCGAACTTCGGAGCTCGCGAACTCGTGAGAGTGTGGACTCTGCCTTCCTGGTGCCAGCTCGCGCTCTCTTCGTTTTCCATACTCTCTCGCCTGCCAAAAAGTTTGCTCACATCACGACACTCTTCAACTCTGTGCACTCCCGTGATAATGATACATCCACTGTGCCCCAGACGTAGCTATTAGCACCTGCCCCCGCCCCCAGTGCCTAGTGCACAGAATTGCACCACCCCTTTCCCCTTGCCCTTATCCCTACTGTTTTGCATCATTCGTATCTGTTGAATCACTTTGCATGATTTGAAACTTCTGAACCGTTCCTGGCGCAGCACATTCCTCACTTGTATTAGCACCCAAGAAGGAAGTAGGAGGTAGGAAAAAGGAAAAAAATCGTGCCTCGAAACCACGGCAGCATGTTGATCTCTTGATCTCGAGCCCCCTCTATCCTCTCTCTCTCTCTCTCGCTCCCCTACCAAACCCGACATTTCCCTATCTATCATCCCGCAGCAACGCATTGCATCGGCTCGTCCCCTTTCCCATTTCCCCTCTAATGAAGAGGAGCCGATCCCAATCTAGAGCTATAGATCAACACCAATTCTTCTCCCCTTCGCCCAGTTCTCCCCAACCCGAAACGCGCCCATTGTATGGGGAAAGTGCAGGTCCCTCTCGATTCTCCGTGCTCTCTAACCCTCCCTCTTTCTCCGCCAATCTCGCATGGCAAACCGAGCCAAACAACCTGCAGATCTCTGGTGTGTCTGCCTGTCAAGTCACGAGTTGTGTCCCGCGACCCTTCTCTATCGCTTCGATTTTCCGCCTTTTAATCGGCTTTCGATGGCGAATCGAGAGGCCGGGGATACCCTCAACTTGTGTAGAGATAGAGGGAGGGAGAGGAGGGGAGAGGAGGAGGGGCTCCGCCCCCTCCCCTCCGCTCTTCCACTCATTCTCCCCCTGATCAGTTCGCAGTGAACCTTCGCTCTCCCTACGCCACGCGCCTCTGTTTCTCTCGCTCGGGTATAGCCTGATCTACGGATGTGTATGAGAGAGGGGTATCCCCCTCTCTCTGACTCTTCAGATGGGGCTGCGCCCCTTCTGAGAGGCGCCAGAGAAAGAGAGAGAGCACAGACACGTAGCCACTTCGTCCTTTGGCGAGAGGAGGGGAGTCCCTCCCCTCTTCTCCCTTCCTCTATACGAGTGAGTGCGGGCAGGGGTGACCCCGCACCCAGCGGGGAACCCTTCTTCTACGGGTGCTAATGCAGTCTGTTTTGCGTCCCTTCCCTCTCCCTCTTCCCATCTCTCGCTCTATTGCGTAATGCACGCGCGCGCCCATTCCTTCCTTCTTATCGATTTGATACACGTGTGCTCGCTCGTTTCTCGCGTTCGATCGGCCGTTTTGCTCAGTAGTTAGTTCTTACTGCTTCCTTTCGCTGCCCACTCGAGTGAGGTGAGCTCTAATAAGTTTTCTGACCTACTGAACCCACGTGCACAAAGTGAGTTCACGTGAAATAGGCGCTCCCTCACCTCTCTTCCCATCCCCGCACAATTTCCCTGTGGCTCTTCTCCATATTGTTTTGCATCATTCGCACCTTTCTTGAATCACTTTGCATGAATCTTTTGAATCGGTATTGGTGCAGAACTCTGAACCAACTCCCCCTCGATTAGTATCTAGTTCCCGCCGTCGATTTAATCTATGCATCTCGGGTCCCCGTTTCGCACTTTGCTTGCACTCTCCTTTATCCGCGTGCTCTATCATCTTTTGCGCGGCTCATGGTCCCAAATCGTACCCTAGATAGTGGTGCTAAGCGTACCTGAACTGAGAGCACCCGATCTCGATAGCAGCGGGTATTGTCCTATCCGCCCCCCCCCCCCTTCATTCCCCACCCCTAAGGATAAGGCGGTGCTTAGCTAGTCCATCTATCACCCCTCTCACTTATCGCCTGGGCGATGCTATCAGCACCGGTCATAATCGTCCAATTGTGAGTGCTTTTGAACCATAGCCTTAGTGGTCCTTCACCTTAGGTCGCGCCTCTGCGAAGGCCACAGGTCGCTTGCGTGTGGGGTAAAACCTCAGCCATAATCGTTCCCATAGATCGTTATTCCTCGCTTACGTTTAATACCCATTGGAACGTCCAATTTGCCACGTCGCAATGCACTGTTTGATCATTTTCGAAACGCATTTTTTATCAATTTTGAACCAGTATTTACTCCTTTTGTACCAACATTGAATCATTACAGGCAGCCACGGCGCACCTTTGGCGTCTCGTTTCCTGTCCTCACGACACGAGCACACCCTTTGACGGAGGAGGTACGGTAGCCCCTTCCCCTGATCCTTATCTTAACCTTAGCCATCAATTATTAACCTTACTCTTTTAGGTCCGCACCGAAGCACGCCCGATGAGCACAACCACGCTGGCCGACGTACTCTACCCGGGAGGTCACGCTCCTGGAGGTTAGTAGTTGATCGTTGATCTTTTGAATCACTGAGAGTACAGTATTTTTTTGGTTTTGAATCAGATTACTGTACCATTCTTTTGAATCAGATTACTGTACCACACTTTTGTATAAGATTACGGTAACTTTGCAGGCGAGCCCCAGTCGCCGCCCTCGGATCTGACGCCCAACAGCCCCAACGGTGGATCCTCGCCGGGTGAGTCTGATCTTTAATAGTTGGTCTTTGGTTTCTTGATCTCTTCGATCTTTCCCTGTTGTTTCACTCATCCCTTTCCTCTGCTCTCCATGTAATGCGCTCTCTATCTCGATTATTATGAAGGGGAAGGGAAGGAGAGAGAGGGACGCACAATGGCCGCCTATCTTTAAAGATGCAGTGCTCTTTTCGCTGATTTTGTCTGGCACTCTCCCGATTTTGCCTTGTCTCTCATTCTGTGCATGAAAGGCGAGCTCAAATAGTGACAGCGTGACAAACAACGACTTTCGAAGAATAACCCGATTCAAAAGATAGATTCAAGGCTATTTTGGGCGAGCGCTGTGTGTAACCGATTTAGTGGTCATTGTGGCTGACAACAACTTTCCGCTCGCATTGATCTACTGTCGACCAGACAATCACGGCCGTATCAGCCGTAACGCCCCCCTGCGCTGCGAAAACCTGCTCCTCGACGGAGAATCGAATCGATACAGTGACACTTTTGAATCAAATTCAGGGGCGAGATGCGAAATAGAGGTGACCGCCTGTTTGATCAGTGCTGCTAAAATTACGTCATGGCGCCAGGTCACGGGACAAGCGTATTGCACTCGGGCGCCTCTCTCTCACACTTTTATGATTAAGAAGTAATCTAGGTAGTGAGAGAACGCGATGGAGTGTGTGGGAGAGAGCGCGCGTGATCGCCGCTCTTTTGAACCACCCAGCGGGGCACAAGGTTGACCTAGTCTGGTCCACTGTGGGTCCAGGCCCACCGAGTGCACATTCTGTAGTGGTGCGCCTCTCTCTTCTCCCCCCTCCGCACTGAGAATCCGGAACTTATCCAGTGCGCATTTCGTGAGGACTGCACTTAGAGGAGAGAAAGAGAGAATTAGGCGAGCGGAGGGTTCAGCAAACCAACTCGAGCACTTTACGTCCCTGCATCTCGCCCCTACTTGCATCCATGAAATCAAGAGTGCAAGCCCACTTCCGGCTTCGCGAAATCCTCGGGTGGAAAGCAGTAGGTTTCCCCGACCCCCATGCGCTCCCATGGCGCTCTCGTTTCGTGTCTCTTTTCTGTTTGCCAGTATGCCATGGCAAGCCACTCTGGCACTTTTTGCCTCTCTCTCTCTCTGTCTCTCGCTGCCCTCGTAGACGAGGGAGAGGGGGAGGGACATGTGATGATGCAAAAGTGAGAGAGCGGGGGCGAGAAAATGGAAAGCGACGGCACAGATCACATGGCTACGTTACGTGTGGAACCTTGCAAGAGCGGAGGGGAGGGGAGAGGGAGAGGGATCAGGAGACACGGGGTGAAAGTCCGCCATCTCTATTCCATAGATCAGATCCGGCTGGAAATACGGTGAATCTGAAAGAAAGTAGACTGAGAGATGTGTCAGATGCAGATCGAGCTCTAACGTAGGCCAAAGCGTGTCGTTTCGTAGTGAGAGCTGCCTTGCCTTGCACGTCTTTTCTCTTTTCCTCCCCTCGGGGAGGGCAAGTGGTCGGACTGATCCCGAAACGAGCCACCTATCCCTTCTCCCAATTCCACTGTGCGAGTGTGGATCGAACTGGAACGTGCAGCAGTCGAAAATGGCAGGGAGGGGCAAAGTCCGCACTGGTTTAAATTATAAACAAGGGCGTGAAACGAGCGAAAGAAACCGTAAATTGACCGGAAATGGCCCGTTTTCTGGTTAAAAACAACATCAATAACAATAGCAATTGCAGGATCCGACGACGGGGATGGGTCGTCCCGTAAGCGGAGCGCCTCGGGGTCCAACAAGGAAGGCAAGGAGAGAACTGCTAATAAGGTAAGGAGAGAACTGCTTGTTGTTGTTATTGTTTTTCTTTCCAAATTGTTATTGTTGTTATTTTTAACCACAGCCTCTAGGAAGGCAAGGAGAGAACTGCTAATAAGGTGCGATCGGGGAGCGCTCATTTCACTTCCTGATTGCCTTGAATCATGGGGTTTCCCGAGCAGGAAATAGTTTGGAATTGATACAAAAGTAGGGGTTGCTTGTTCAAAAGATCAATAATTACACGGTTTTTGGATCAAAACAATAACAAAAACAAGCGTGTTTTGCAGATCTGTCGCGTGTGTGGCGACAAGGCTTACAGCTACAACTTCAACGTGATTACCTGCGAGAGTTGCAAGGCGTTCTTCAGAAGAAATGCTAATAAGGTGAGCTGATTGGCCAGAAAATCAAACGTAATGAGGGTAAATTTTGCAGAAAACTAGTGCTTTCCCGCTCAAAACTCGTGTTTTCTAGCATTCAAAGTGCCAATTTGGGGAAGCAATTCGATATTTCGTCTCGGTTCTCGATCGAAAAGGATACGAATCTGCAGGAGAAGGAGATACGGTGTCCGTTCAACGAGTCGTGCGAGATCAACGTCGTCTCGCGTCGCTTCTGCCAACGCTGCCGTCTCTTCAAGTGCTTCCAGGTGATTCAAACATCGAAGATTAATCATCTCTCGACTCCTGTGTGCCCCATAGAGACGAGAGCGCGCGCATTTGTGTGTGCACCAGAGCCCGTCCACCATCTGCTCTTGTGGCTCAGTAGGTAGTGGCCCGGGCTAGTGATCGTGTGGTCGCTGGTTCGATTCCCCACCCCTGCTCAGCTCGTCTTGCCAGCGTCGTTTACACACCGGTCGGGTGCCCTTGCGGTCCAAACGGTTTTCTGCGTCGCTAGAGCAATTCCGGGCTTCTCCGTAGTTACGCCTCTCTCAATGAGTCGGGAACTCCTGTGTGTTCCAGTACACTTTTGCAAATTGGATTCAGGAATCGTTGAACTCCTTTTGAATCATCACTCTGAATCTTTTGCAGGTGGGCATGAAGAAGGAGTGGATCATGACGGACGAGGCCCGACTTGAGAAGAAGGCGCGAGTCGAGGAGAATAGGTGGGCAAACAGAGCTGTTTTGGCGCTATTACATGCTATTTTGTTTTCTCGCAATGTTCGATTCAAAATCATCACCTGTTCTAACGATTTTGATCAATTAAGATAGGTTTTGGCTTGTTTTCTCACCATTTTTGATATAAACTCATCATTTCTGATCCATTTCAGAGAGCGCCGACGCGAGGAGGCGAAGCGGAAAGAGGGCGATGGCCACCACTACGGAAGTAGCAGCGGAGGCCACTACCGCACGACGAGTGTGAGCAGCAGCAACGGAGGGAACAGCAATCCGGGCAGCGCCAAGAGCAGCACTGCGACCTGCGCTGCGACCGCTGCAGCAGCTGCCGTAGCGGAGAGCGTCAGCATCCGGCAGCAGCAGCACCATCACCACCACCAGCAGCAGCACGTGCAGCAACTGCAGCAGATGCAGCCCATGTTCCAGTGAGTAGTGATCGTTTGAATCAATTTTTTGAATCAAACTTTTGAATCAATTTTTTGAATCACAACATTTGAATCAAATGAATCACAACTTTTGAATCAAATCTTTTGTATCAATCTGGAAACTAGAAAATTCGCCCGATTTGGTCGCGCTCTGAACCCCGCGCTGCTTTCCGCAGATAGATGGCGACGAAACGTGGCAGAACTGTCGTCGACAGAGCCCTGCGTCGAAAAAGCGAATGCAAACAGGGGGCAAATCGTTTTCTGCTTGCGTATATGGCACTCTCGATTTCGCGTTGTCTCTGCGTCGGTGATTTTTATGCGCTGTCAACTATAGTCTCACTCACTCACTCTCACCCTGTCCTTTCCTCCCTCCATCTCGCAAACTACAGCAGCGCATAGCATCGGCACGCGCTACATGGCAACCGAGAGTGGTGGTGTGACGCATACATCTCCACCACCTTTTGCCCCCCCCCCCTCCCCCCTCTTTCTCTTTCCTCTTCCGCCTCTCTCGATTTCACACACTCTCTCGCCTTTTGCTATCGAGCGGACCGGGGGAGAATGGGAGTAAGGAGGAGGAGGAGGAAAAGGGAGATAGAGATAGGAGAAAGGCTTCCCCACACGCAAAAGGCGGACGCAAGTCGAGGGGGATCGAACGGGGAGATAGTAATGTGCAAGATGGACTAGATATGACCTTTGCAGGCCCGAGCTGCCGACGCTCGTCGCGCCCTCGACGACCACGTCGAACATGCTGGACGCGCTGGCGCAGCAGGTCGCAGCAGCGGCCGCGACGCCTGCAGCCCTGCAGCAGCCGTTCCCGTCTGTCGCAGCGCTGCCGACAGCAGCGGCGCTGGTCGCGGCCGTAGCCGCGCCCCCGCCACCGCCCTCCAACAGCGAGCTGGTCGCGCACGCCATCGCCCTCGAGCAGCAGATGCAGCAGACGCCCTTCGGAGTGGTGACGACGCCGGCGCCCGCGCCGTCCGCGGCCGCTACCGCAGCCGCCGTCTACCAGGCCGCCGCAGCCCACCACCATCAGCAGCAGCAACAGCAGCAGCAGATGGCTGCGGCCATCTCGCAGCAGATCGCGCAGATGACGGCGGCGGCGCAGCCGGTGACTGCGGCCACGCCGCAGCAGCAGCTGGAGAACGCGACGCTAGCTGCAGCGCTCGCGCTGCCGCCGCCAGTCGTCGCGACGCCGACGACCGCAGCGGCGACCGCTGCGATCCTGAACGCGGCGGTGGCGACCGCCTCGCCGCTCGGGCCGCTCACGCAGACGGCGCTCATCATGGACGCATCGGCTGCGATGACGCAGCAGCTGCTGGCAGCTGCGGCTCCGCCGCCCCCTCCGCCCTCGGCCATCGCTGCGGTCGCGACGACGATGCTGCTGCAGCCGCCGCAGCAGCCGACGCTTCTGCAGTCTGCGGCTGCCCTGCAGCCCGACCGCTGCTGCTGCACGTGCGCCTGCGGCAAGTACCACGCGGGCCGCGCCATCGTCGACCAGGCACAGGAGGAGTGGGAGTCGGAACGACGCGGAAGGCGATCGACGCAGTCGGCCGGAGACGAGCTGGGCATCGCCGAGCTGCTGCCTTCTGGTGAGTATACTGGGGTACGGTAGGAGTACGGTAATTGATTCAGGGTTACTGAGGATACGATAGTTGTGCAATTACCGTACTCTTTGCAGCCTCGTCGGTCAACTGGCTGAACACGGCAACGAATCAGAACCCACTCACGGAGGGCGCGCTCTCGGTGAGAATCCTAGTTAATTAGAAAGTGATGACGTCATGATTGTCTAATTAATATTTGGCTAATTACAGTCCGCCGATGACGCCTTCCCGCCGATCAACCACCTGAAGGACAACTTTGTCGCCACGAATCCGCTGCACGCGCCCCATCTCGGCCTGAAAGGCGGTGAGTATCGGTGATCTTTCATCTTTTTGAATCACTATGTTGATGCAAAATCAGTATTCTGTGTCATACCTGCATTGCAAGTTTGCACTCAACTTTACCAACGCTTTCAAGCGTCAGACTGTTAGGAAAACAGTCACCTTATGGGGTATTGATCTTTGATCTCTGATCTCTGCAGATCCGGAGTTCGGGCCGATGGAGGCGGACGATGAGCAGCGTCTCAAATTCCTGCACGACGCCAACGGGGTACGCATCTTGATCCTGTTTATTCAAAACATGTTGATTCGAAACATAAAAAACATACACTACCAAGTTGATTTTAAATCTTTCCATCAACGATTCAAAGCCACAGTGCGATCAACCTGTAGTTTGGTCTCTGATCTCTAATCTTTTCCAGGTGTGGACGCAGCCTCTGGAGGGCGACGAGAACAAGCTGCACTCGCAGTCGCTGCCCACCAAGGAGACCATGCTGCAGATGATGGTTCGTGGTTTGATCTTTGATTTTGTAGTCTGATCTTTGATCCCTGGATTCTGTGGTTTGATCCCCGTTCCTTGTCAGGTCGGCGCGATTCGACGCATGATCAAGATGGCTCGGAAGTTCCCGCGATTCACGTCGCTCCATGACACCGACCAGATCAAGCTCTTCTCAAGTGAGTGTGGTGAATGCTGGGAGACGTTCGATACATCTCGTCGGATTCGTGGTGCGATCGATCGGTGGTGTGGTGAATCGGTGTCTGGGTACGGTAGCTCGAGAACCATGCATGCCCCTCGTCAGCCCTGCTCGAGTTGAGTCTGGAATCTGAGCCGGATGAAGCAGCACTATCGGAAGCGCTCTCGCCCATCTCGACTGCTGAAGTGCCGATCCGTGAATGCTCGTCCCTTCCCAATCTCCCGCTATTCCACTCCCTCTGAGTAGATTGAACTTAGTAGGGGTTTCACACTAAATGTTCATTTTGCGTGCTTTTATCACCACTCTGGCCAGCAAGGGAGGCCACAGAATTTCTCGTGAAACAAATTTAAATAGAAACACTGCGTAGATAGTGTCCCGTGTTTGCATCGATTCTATAGTTACATCGATGAATATTTCATCTGTATTATGTTCCCATTGTGGAGCCCAATAAATTCCGTTAATCCCCGGTCGTCGTGTGGTACGCATGGTGGTTGTGTGAGCTCTCTGCTGAGGGAGGGGCGGGCTTGTTGTGATCTGGGTGTGTTTTTCGAAGGTGACAAACGCCAAACATCACTGATCGGTTGCACACACGCATTTGGGAAAGATGTTATGGTATCTATCGATCTACTCTCAGGTTGCTATCTCGATGTGATGATCATTCGCGGCGCCATGGCCTACGACCCGAAGGAGAACGCATGGAAGGTGCGCGTTTGATCTTTGATTCAAAAGATGGTTGATCTGTGATTCAAAAGTCGGTACTGCGTGATAGTCCACAACACGTCCGTAGATCAAAGGCGAAGAGTCAGGGACAGTTAGGGGGCGCGGGGTACGGGGGGCGGAGGAGTGCAGGGATAGCACGGAAGAACCTGTTGTGCACTAATAATAGCGCTGCGGTACAGTACCTTTTCGGGTTACTGTATCATTCTTGATTGCCTGATTTGCAGGGTCCGACCAACAAGCACGACTACAAGATCAAGATGGACGCGATGAACGACGGCGCCGACAACATGTACCAGCAGAGCATACGGTAAGTCGCAGGGTACGGTGAATGGTCCCGCCCTGATGTACCCTGAGAGTCGAATCTGCGTCTCTGTCCTTGATCGCTGCTGGTCTCTCTGGGTGCTCTAGCTCCCGCGCACGTTGTTCACCGAATTAATTGGCTGCAGTAGAGACCATGATCTCCTTTCGTATCTTTCACCCGATCTGGGAAAGCGACGGCGCTATTTTGGGCCGCGCTTGTGCGGTGTTATTTCGAAAGTCGAACGGAACCACCAGCGCGAGGAACCGGTAGGGGTGCGAGGCGAGAGAGATGGGGGCGGAAGGGAGTGTCAGGGACGGCAGAGTAGGGAGAAATAGAGCAGGAGAGGGAGGAAAAGGGGCGCTTTGAAGATCGGGGAAGAACGAAGGAGAAAGAGGAGAGGCGAGCAGTGGTTGTCATGCGATAGGCGATTGATCGATGTGATATGATTTGGGAACGGCCGAACGGGGGACCGAAAGCGAATTAAAAATATGTTGTTTTCGAACCCGGCGCGACCAGAATGTAGGATTATAAGATCTTTCCTTGCAGGCTGTACAGCATGTTCAAGGACGAGTACCGGACGGACGAGTCGGCGATGCTGCTGCTCAACATGATCGTGCTGTTCGATCCGTGCGCTAAGGGCCTCACGGGTGTGCAGAGCGTCACGACGGAGAACAATGCGTACAAGCGCTGCCTGAAGAGGTGCGGGTTTTTGAATCAATCTTTTGTATCACTGTTTTGTATCATTTTGCCACTTTTGAATCATTTTTTTGTATCATTTTGCATCTTTTGAATCAATTTTGATTCAAAATTGTTGCAGGTACATGTACACGCAGCTGATGAAGAAGGACCCCAAGATGCATCCGAACCAGGTTCAGTTCGAGTACTCCAGTCTGCTGGAGCGACTGGCGACCGTGCGCAAGATGAACTCAGGTACGGTAGTCACTCTTAGCTGCTTGACCAAGCACTGATTTTATTCAGTTTTGAATCAAATGATACAGTAACCCGGTGGAACAAAAGTCGTTTCAGGCGCCCGAGGCATCATGGAGGAGCACGCGGACAACATGGACCCGCTGCTGCAGGAGCTGCTGCAGCGTGACGAGGAAGCGCAGAAGCTCAACTCCAAACGGCACTCTCCCAGGGTACGGTAGCAACCGGTTTCTCTATCGACTACTGACTTTATTTCGATTTTTCTTTTTTTATAATTTGCACGGCATTTTGCGTAAACACAAAACCAAGACTCCTCCCACTACACCACCGCCAAATTGCGGCATTGCGCGAGCACCTCGCCGGCACACACAAGACCGGAGCCGGAAAAAAGTTATTGCAGAAACCCTGATATCGATTGAAAATATCGATTGATTTTTGGTCCCATGCCGACATCCATTGCGCAACGTGAATGGATACGGTAACATTCAAATTTTTAATTATTCCCTCGGTGGTGTGAACAAAAGTCGGCGGGTCCGTTTGGGGGTCTGTAAGTCGTTTCGTCAACCTGCAATTCGGACCGTAAAATGCCGTGATTTGCCGATTAAAAATGCCATTTTCAGGGTGTCGGCTCCGTCTCCTCGCAGGGCACTGTCGACGATCAGTCTACGTTCGCATCGACCTCGGCGCAAGCCTGACTTGCCGAATGACCTACCGACCTACCGTATCCCCTTTCCTACCTCTCCCGCCTCACACACACATGATCCCACCAGCAGTTATTTCTCTCTCTCTCTCTCTCTCTCTCTCTCTCTCTCTCAGCAGTTCCTTGCCTGACCCCCAGTTGGCGATTGTTATCTATCTCATTCGCGAGCCTTGCCTTGTATCAAGGCGGCTCCTTGTACATACTATATCTCGACTTATCAGCCGAGGTTTTTTTGTACATAATTTATTATTCACCAATACTCAAGATATTCTTGTCTCCCTGGTATTCGTTGCTCCCTGTCTTAACATTGTTACCTAGAGTGGCATCGTTGGATGATTGTTATATCGGTCCCTGGCGGATAGTTGGTCGATTATTGATTGACTCTCCCCGCTACCGTATCCTATCCTGCTCCAGGTTCCCGCAACGCCTTCCCCCGGTTTATTTTTGACTCGCTGCTCTCTAATTTGCATCATATTGTTCATGTTTCTCACACAGACAGGGATCGTATACTGATTGATAATCAGCCATATTGGCACAACTCCGCAATTTACCCCACTTTGACCTACCAGCAAGCCGGGAAATGGCCGGCTACCGTAACTCACGGGCTATTTCCCGGCTCTACTCACAGCTTAGTTGTTTCATACTGCATGGTATCCATACTATCCTAACCCTCTACTACCCTCCATCGATTACGGTGTTTCATGTTACTCGCAAGCTGTATCCCTATATACTCTTCCCCAGTTGAGACCTCGGTTAGCTGCTAGCCACGCCCCCATTTCCTGAAGTCCCGCCCACTCCACATACACACGAGGTCATTTTACCATTAGAGATCAAAGACTAGCGAATCATCCAGTCTGCTACGTTTTCATTCTTGTTCGTAATAAGAGATGCGAGATTGTGATAGTGTTTTGTGTGCCGTCTTCGGCTTGCTGCTTGTAGGATTTGAAATTCGAAGAGTCGCAAGTGTCAGACGGTGATTGCCGCCGATCGAATGTGATATTCCAGCGTTGATAAAGTACATTCCGCCAACAGTTATAGTGATACATAAAATGAATGCAGAATAGCATACCTTGATTGACCCAAAGTAAAGATGGGGGGGGGCGGTTGAAACTAAGAATTGGATGGGGCCAGGTGAATGAGAGGACTTATGAGAAGGAACACGTTTGAAGTGGCTGTTTAATGTGAAAAAACAACCAAACATACCCATTTCTATGAATATTTTCTGTATTTTTTGTGGAACAAGAATAAATGATGGGGAGAACTTGATTAGATGAGTTCGAAAATCGACAACATTTATGAGAGTTTTACATTGGCCTCAACCACAACAAATGCTCAAATGCATATCTATATTTGTATTGTTTCTCTGCCCTGTACTGATCAACTGCCAAACACAGTAGATCATTACACTTCAATCATGACAACATAACTACGGTAACGAAAAAAATGAGGAACTAAAGCGCAATTGGACTAATTTGCTCCCAGGTGAAATAGATTGCGTCAGTACATTTTATTCATTTAGGTTGGCAGATGGATATCCCTAACGCTCTCGAAAATACCAACATCTGTAAGTTATCATCAACTTACTCCCTATATTACTCTTCTTTTTTCAGTAACCGGAATATTTTCCAATTCACTCTTGATCTATCTCAGTTTGCGATTCAGCAAAAAAAGCTTGGGCACATACAAATATCTTTTGGTTATTTTCTCTTCTTATGATCTCATCCTAACTGTTATTCATGCAGTTGTTAAACCAGTGAGAAAATTTGTCATTGTAATAAAATTACACGAATTTTCAGAGAGTATATGACTTTGGTACTGTGTACAGCCTCTACTCGGACAGGTTTCATGACAATACGGTAATTGCACAACCACCCAATCTGCTAATCTGAATTTTTTAGTGGCTTTGCCCGATTTACGTGTCTTGCTTCACAGTTCCGTTCGCGTTGACGAACATTAATTTTCTGCATCGATATTTGGCCGTCAAAAAGTAGTGAAATTATACATTCACTGGAATTCACTCTTTCGTTGTGTATTATCGTTACTTTCTTTTATTCATTAATTATTTTCAACCTGAAATTGCAGACCCCAAAGGCTGATGATATTTTCAACTCCCAGATTTGTCATGTTGATGGCAATGTATCCAGTCTTGGTGTTTACTGCATGGTGAGGAGTAACATTACCTCTATTCTATTTGCTCATACATAAATATGTGCATGATATTTCGTAAGAAAAACAGTCGAATAAAATAATAAAAAAATCGATTAATATTTCGATAATTAAAGAAGGGGTAACACGAATGGATGTTAGGGAGTCCCACCACGAAGATATTGCTCTCGCAATGGGAAACTGTAGCCAAATTACCCCAAAACGAGGTGAAATTTATGTAGAGTAGGTGAAACATAAACGAAATAGCCGTTACCCTGCGCTGTCAATGAACTTTGCGCGTATGTCAATAGCCTCAGAGCTGTCTGTGAAACTTCGGATAACGTGATTCATTATCGGGCTGCTGGCTTCTATTACATACACATAGTGGCTAATTGAACTAATTTTTCGTATTACTCCTTCTTTAATGACAGTTCAGGTGTTGGCTAGCGTTCCATCTTGATCTCGACGAGGACGATTATGTGCGAGACTATTTTAATGCTAAATTCAACACGACAATCACGGGGTTTAGGGTGATGCATAATTGGGTGAGTATGTTTCCACAAAATATATATCCATATTTCTACTGAAATATTCGGCTCATAATAAACGGCCATTGTAATATTATAAAATATACTTTTTAGAAGCACGGAGAGCTCAATCTGAGACATTGCTTGATTACGTTCGGTGCAACGACAATAATGACAAAAAACTTCTCAATTTCCTCATATCTCGCCTGTCGAACGATCTCCGAAATAAGGAAAGCGAAAACTTTCTCATCCAATTACAGAAATCTACAAATAAAAATTCTGCGGGCATTGTTCGCTCAGGTTTGATACAAAAAAGGAATGAAGATGATACAAACGTTGCAGTCAGCCGTTCCCGTTTTCTTCGTATACATACCCTACAGTTGCGCTATTTTGTTCCCGTTCTTGAAAATCGACGACCCATTCGAGCTGGCTAACTTGTGCATGACAGTTACATCGTTCTTTCCGGTAAATGACCATCAAAGATTGTTGAACAATAGTGGTCAAACATTACCAACCGTCATTATGTCTCATTTTATCACTTGGAATGCGTTACCGTGATATAATAGAGATCGACAATGATTTTTGTGAAATTATTTGTTGTGGATTGGGTAGTTCTTCGTGATAATATTGCGATAAAATACAATATTTCAGGCTTGGGATGCTATCGTTGTCATTGTTCTAATCAAGGACTTCAGGCGAGTAGAAAAGTTTACAGTCATGCGAGCAAAGTATGCATTAGATCCTAAGCATCAGATTTCCTATGCATTAGATGTCGACAAACTATACCACTATTTCACTGTCTCGATAGTCTATTGGTCGAGAGAGTGTGAGAAATGAAGAGTCGGCGATTTGCGAACTCTATTATGCACATTTTAGTGAGCCAAATATCATATGGTTACAGGGACGGCCTGCTTGCGCTTTTCTGCCCCGCAAACACCACTTCAACAATGGCGGCAACATTGTGGATGACCCAAATCCCGACAACAACCGTTCCAACAGTGGTCCTATCGCTTCATTAGCATCTTTTGAACGGTTATTGTTATTTTTTGTATCGTTTTGCACGATCCCTGTCAATTAATTCACAATTGTAAGATTGATACAGAAGGCATTCCGAAATAGCATATGTACATTTTCTAAATGAATTCTAAATCGTACCTTCCAACCACTCATGCGATAATAGTCCGGAAAACTGCATAGATTACGAAACATTCGTAAATTTTTCAGACAGACGAAATACATTTGTCATTCTGAGCACTGTTTAGTACGCACACTGAATACGCCGCACTTCTTTGACAGGCTCTGTCATGTATGTAATTTTTTCTGTTTTTTTTTCGGTGATGGTGACCAATTTATTTGGAAATGTACACTTCCTATCAATTGAATTCGCCCGCCATTTTTCACAAAATCGAGTCACTCATGTTTGCTTGCTGATAAGAATACGAGTGTCTAGGCCGGGACCATAGCATTGCCTAATTTCATCAGAATTTACACGATTATGGACGCTCTTTCGATTTAGTTTGCAAAATACTTAAATTGTGACTTGTCTTGGCATATATCACTGCGCATTTAAAGCATAACGCAACGGAATGCTCGTGATGTTCGTGAACATATTTATGTTTAATATATTTCGAAATTTGCCCAGATTTCACCCTTTTTTATATTATTCGGCATCGTTCCAGGTCGTCCTTGACATGGAAGAATGGAAATCATATCTTGTATCTCTATCACCAAAGGTATGCAAAGAATCAGAACAAAAACTAAGCATTTTCTCATTTGGGCGTTCCTCACCTTGTCTCTTACCATTCGCGAAATATCAGCCCATGATGGTTCAATGCGCGATATACGGCTCTGTTTTAGAAACCCGGTCCCAAACCTCGGACCCGGGTCCCAAGAACGTGACTGTTTGGGACCCGGGTCCCATCAGAAGCTACCCATGTCCCAAAAATGAGCCATTTGTCGACCCTGGTTCCATCAAGTGGTACCCACGTCCCAAATCTGGCAACCCAGGTCCCATAACATGCTACCCAGGTCCCAAAAATGAGTCGTTTTTCGACCCTGGTCCCTTCAAGTGGTATCCAGTTCCGATTACTGGGTACCCAGGTCCCGTAATTAAGTAAATTTTCGACCCCGGTCCCACCAAGTGGTACCCAGGTCCCATGTCTGGCTACCCAGGTCCCAAAACAGACAACCCAGGTCCTAACTAAATTAACCCCTGCTATATCATTTGCGATCCAGCTCTCAAATATGAGTAGTTTGTCGATTTTGTTAAAGTAGCGAGTGATGCACATTTAACTAACCTTGTGATAACTCATACAGTGCTTTGTACAGTGCTTTATGAGGCGAATCGCGAGAGAATCGACCATTTGAGGGGGGTGGGCGACGGTAGGATTTATGATCATTTAAGTGAGCGCGATTTGACTTTCGAAAAGTGACAGTGCCAAGTTTGGCCTTCTGAATCTCGACGATGACGAGCGATGTCAAAATTATGACAACGCAGTTTGCAAGAGCATCATTTGAAATACTTATAACCAAAATTATAGCTAGATTGGACAAACTTGAATCCTACCGCCGCGGCGTGGTCGATTCTCTCGCGATTCGCCTCTTATAGATAGAGACCACAAGGCGTCCTGTCAAAATCTTCACACGAGGCAATTTGTGTGCCTAATGTAACCCTAATGGTCTGAATAAGGCAACGCTTTTTGATTTAGGGCGATATCTTAACTTTGATCCGAATTATAATCCAAAAACCTCAATCTCACTCTCAACGCGAGAATGCTCGAAATCGGGATCGTGGGAAAAACGCACAAGGCGGTAAGAAAATACACAACTCCTTACGGCTAGTTGGCATCAACTCGCTTGGTGTTGTGGTAGAGATCTAGGCCTTGTGCTCGTAACTCCCTGGTTCGAGTCCCCTCCGTTGTATGTGGTTTGCATTTTTTTGCAATTTTTTTTCGAAATTTTCTAAACGTTCCGGCAGTTCAGAAAAACATCCTATGTTTTCCAATTTTGTACGATTTATCTTACTGATGGGAACTACAAAATACGAGTGGAGCAGCTATACACGATCAAAATGACCCTTTTTACCCCTATCCCTGATCTTAATTAGCGTATGCTGACCTAAGTAGAGTAGCCCGATCAGGCTGCTCCAGTGGTCATTTGTGAAGGATCCTAAGAGCTACCGAAATCTGTTTTACTCATTCGATTTGGCCAAGAACGCGAACTGTCGGAGCTCTTGCGGATTTTGAGCGAACTCGGTATTCCCGAAAGTGGGCGTGGCTTGTGGTCTCTACTTATAGATGTTACGTGAACTGGAAACGCCAATGAAAGCGGCATGCTCCACTGAACGCTTCTTTTATGAAGCAGTACCAGATGAGGAAAAAATCGACTTCCCAAGTATGATCAACTATCCAATGGGATTCCCGGATTTTCATCCAGGCAAGCGTACTATTGTAATTATTTGCAAAATTAGAGTTCGGAATTTGGGTCAAGCTCTGTTTTGCACAGAAATTTCTAAATTAGTGGTTACGCTCTGGTTTCTCCCAGTGGTTAAAGCAGGACTCTAAGCAAAAATGCGTCTGGTTGAAATATGTTTCAAATAGGGAGAGAACTCTCTTCGCGTGTTCTCTCACTCGTTGCCTGTGCGTCAGGGTCAACTTTGAATGCTTTAATTGAACGATAGCTAATTTCTGAATAGAGATTTCGAAATCGGAATTTCTGGAATGGGATACGGTTTTCGATTGTTTCGAAACTGCGTTGTCAGTTTGTCCTGGCTAGTTTGGAAGATAGTCCCGCTTTAACCAATTAGAATGGGAGGGATTTGTGTCAACCAGTGGGTGATCAGTTCCCTGACCAGTGTTTAACCATTTGCGTGCTGACCATTGGTTGACCACTGGTTAGGAGAGTGCTCCATCCCTGCGCAAGTAGAGAGCGTTCTGCCTACGAGAGACCTCCAACACATCCTATATGTCCGGGGCTAAGTGAAAGCTGGTTCTACGATCTCAACGATCGTCTTTTGAATGTAGCTACCCTTGAAACACGGAAGTTCCGAGTGAGACTTGTCTACCGTTACCAGTTCGTGGGGGACGTGACACACACTGGTCAGGGCACTGGCTAACCACTGGTCGTGAGAAACCAGATCGGCGCCTTGTAAAAGTCGCTTATGTTTATTTTAGAGAGATTAGTATCTTTTCTCGAACTCTGATGGTTGTTGTCGCGGAAATGTCCATTCTGAACCATTATGTACGAAACATGTTTTCGAATTTCTTTGCGACATGTATTAGGCTGATGCATAAGTTTTTTCCAATATTTACTTTTAATTGTTTCACTTTTTCTGGTCTTTGATTCTAAATGATTATCATTTTGATCTTTATATATTATTAGTGCATGGATGCTCTCTTTAGCGCACTTTAGTCCAGACTTCTTGAGAGCGTTTAGTGGTCATAGTGTGAAGTCAAAGTAGCCGCGGCTTCGAATGTAGCTGCGACTTTCTCAGAATAGATCTTTCCAGTGAGTCGTGATTGAGCAAAATAATCAACACTATCGTGAAGTGTGATGAACGGACATCACAATAACACATGTAATTCGGATTTGGTACAAAAGACCTGTTCACATAAGGTGCAAATTTCAGAGTCGGGTTCAGTTAGCCATGACCAACATGTGTTTCGTTTACTGCCTATCGAAACCAAACCGATTTCATCATGATGCTTCCTACATGAGGAACTTATATTTCCTTTATGGTGGGCTTTCATCATTACAATCAGAAGCTGTAGTCATCAACACTAATATGACAAAATTGACACTTCGAAATCAGTGTATTTCAAAGCTTCCTGATTAGATGATGGATGGTCGTTCCACATTTTTGTGTTTATCTGCACCCTCGAACTATCCCTTATTAGCTTCACATAGTCATGGGATTCCTGAGAATTCAGAAATGGTACTCCAAAAATAACAACTGAAAACCAAAATTTTGTTCGTTGAGGTCAATACTCGGATTTTTCGATAACTCTCATTTTTGAAAAGGGGATGACGCTAGGTCTCAAATTTCACGAATGCTAAAGTTACCCCATAAAGTAAGATTAAAGCGCCCTTATACAAAATTCAGTCTTTATAACACCAAACGCAGGAAAGGTGCCAACTCAAGTGTGATTTATTTTCTAGGGGGCTTCTCAATAATATATGTGAAGATGTCCAGTCTATTTTCCCTGCAAAGAAACAGCGAGCCCAACTCTTTCAAAATTTTATTGAAAAATTCGATCGTGGTTAAAGGAGGAGTAAACTCAAAATTCATTTTTTACAGCTATCACATGCACGGCCTGGAGCTCCACAACGATAAGAAGCTCCGAAATTTTCACATTGATATCTCCATTCCGAACAGAGTTATAGCTAGTTGGCTGGGAGCAAGATCAGGGAAAGCTCAGGGAAGGGGGCGAGATACCACGCGACTTGAAGAGAGTTCTCCTCTAATTGAAACATATTTCAACCGGGCGCGCGTTTGTACTTAATCCTCCTTTAAAGGGGTGCTCCGGGGAATGAATGTTAGGGAGTCCCACCGCGAAAATTCTGCGCTCTCAATGGGAGACTGTAGTAAATTTTGCCCGAGAAAGAGACAAAAAGACATAAGTCAAGCGAGTGAAACATAAAATAATCAGTCACGACCCTGCGCTATCAATGAACTTTGCGCGTATGTAAATAGCCTCAGAGGCATCTGTGGAACTTCGGACAAAGTAATTTCTGATCGGGTAAGTGGCCTCTACAATATCCACACAGTTACTATGGGTGACTGGACATTCCCCGGAGCACCCCTTTAACGATCGATTTCTTCAATGATTTAAAAGCACGGCACAATTCGAACATATGATTATAAGTGTGAACTATACCCCTACATAATGCTAGGGATTAGTACTGATCGGATTTGAAGGACGCTTTTTAGGAGACTTTGAATTACGCCTCCGAAATTGGAAAAAAAACTTACGCATCAGCCTAATGTTAACAAAAAACAAACGTTATTTAGGTTTCTCAACGAGAACACCGTGAACAAAGTCCTCGGGGTCGGAGGATTCGGATGTGTGTTCGAAGTTGTCAACAACATCGATGATTCAGCTTACGCTGTCAAGAGGATTGCCTATAGCTCGGAGTATCTTATCCGGTAAAGGACTGTAAGCATACATTTCGCTGTTAAGGAATGCACATAAAGTGTTCAAAGAGGTTCAAAATATGGCCAAGTTAGATCATAAAGGAATCGCTAAGTACAATTGCTGTTGGATCGAGACACCACCGAAAGGATGGCAGGTAGTCTCGCTTGGAAAAGATCGAAAATGTGAATTATATTTTAAGCATGACACGGATTTTAACATGTTAAAGAACATGGGTTGCTCTAGAAGAACACTGGTTAGTGATAAATTTTAATTAATGCTAAAGCAGTAGTGTTTCTTTACCGATAGGAGAAAAACATTGCATTTACAGATCGACTTTGATGATGACAGCATGCCGATCTCATGTCGATCTCAAGGTATTTTTTTGTTTTGTATTTTCATATTTAATTGGATTGGAGTATCGGTCGGCTTAGATGTTAGCATTCTATTACTATTACTAATGCTTTTCAGCCCGGTAACATTCTAATCGATGAGAGTCCAGAAAGCAAGGGAGAAGAGCTCAAATTGTGCCACTTTAGTATCACTACCGAACGAATAATCAAAGACCGAGATGAGGTTACAGTAACTCGCACCGGCGTGTGCACACCCCTCTACTATAGCCCGGAACAAGTATATGTTATACATGCAATTTATGTGTGGAAAATAAGTCTAAATAGGATACATTTTAGGTATGCCGATTTGATGTTAGGATCAGTGCAAACACTGACGTCTTCTCACTCGGGCTCATTTACGCAGAACTGTGTGTGGCTATGAGTGAAAAGGACAGATATGAGGTTCGCATTTGAAATTTTCGAAAATACAAAAATATAACAATTGCAGAACTTCGAAGGCTACCGTAAAGGCGAGCCTCCGTGTAACGTCATCCAAGATAAGGCAACGGTATTCTTTTGATTGTTTATGTTACGTTTTCAGAGTTCTGCATCATATTTTTGGAGATTTGTATCATATTATTTGGTTGAGGAAACATTCGTTGCTTGGCTTGCTAACAAGAATTCGAAGGAGCGTCCTTCTTGCGTGGAGATTCTCGACAATTCGTATTTAAATGCGTAGGATCACGCACGAATACAGTTGCAACAAGCGATGTGCGGCCGAATTAGATCTTGTATTAGCTAATTACTACAATCAATACCTATATATAAAGCGCTGTGTGCGTCTGTCTGTCTGTCCGTCTGTCCGTCTGTCCGTCTGTCCGGATTGCGAAATAGGGAGGGAAGGGACGGATGATCTTAGAAGGGCATCGATCCATTACCGTATACCAATCAATAATTAGCATTAGGTCAACTACCGTATACCAATCGATAATTAGCCATGGGTCACCTATTATTCCGTGGGTCAGATTTTTGATTTTGACCTTTGATCTTTGAATTACCGTATACCAATCAATAATTAGCATTGGGTCAACTACCGTATACCAATCGATAATTAGCCATGGGTCACCTATTATTCCGTGGGTCAGATTTATGATTTTGACCTTAGATCTTTGAATTACCGTATACCAATCAATAATTAGCATTAGACTAACTACCGTATATCAATCGATACTTAGCCATGGGCCACCTATTATTCCGTGGGTCAGATTTATGATTTTGACCTTTGATCTTTGAATTACCGTATGCCAATCAATAATTTACATTAGGCCAACCACAGTATACCAATCGATATTTAGCCATGGGCCGAAGCTTCTATCGTACGTGATGGAAATTTAGGAACGTATACCGTGCAATTTCCAAAAATATCATGTTCCGTGGATTATGGTGAATTTTTATTTTTACGAGTTTTGCTTTTTTGCATTCTTTTTTTCATATGCGTTTTCATAAAACGGATGGGTTTTTACACGGAAATATGGCTTGAAATGCAATAAAAGCTCGCGAAAATTATGCAATATTGACGAAATAGCCATAACCGGGTTTTAGCACTATTTCGTCAATATTTCATGGTTTTTTCACGAGCATTTATAGCATTTCTAGCCAAATTTCCGTGTAAAAACCCATCCGTTTTATGAAAACGCATATTAAAAAAGGAATGCAAAAAAGCAAAAGTCGTAAAAATAAAAATTCACCAGAATCCACGAAACATGATATTTTTGGAAATTGCACGGTATACGTTTCTAAATTTCCATCGCGTACGATATATGTTCCAGAAAGTTCGAAAATGTTCCAAAGCTTCTAGAATATTCCACAAAGTTCGAAAATGTTCCAAAGCTTCTAGAATGTAGAGAGAGGGAGAGAGAGGAAGATTGGGAGAGATAGGGAGAGAGGGAGAGAGAGGAATAGAGGAAGAGAGGAAAAGAGAGGGAGAGAGAGGAAGAGAGAGCAAGAGAGGGAGAGAAGGAGAGAAGGAGAGAAGGAGAGAAAGGGAGAGAAGGAGAGAAGGAGAGAGAGGGAGAGAAGGAGAGAAGGAGTGAGGGAGAGAGGGAGAGAGGGAGAGAGAGGGAGAGATGGAGAGAGGGAGAGAGGAAAATAAGGAGAGAGAGGAAGAGAGAGGGAGAGGAAGAGAGGGAGAGAGGAAAATAGTGAGAGAGAGGGAGAGAGAGGAAGAGAGAGGGAGAGGAAGGGATAAGTTAGAGGGTGAGAGATAGGGAGAAGGAGAGGTTAGAGGGTGAGGGAGTTGAGAGTTAGGGGGAAATGTTAAGGGGTTTGAGAGAGAGATTTTGTATCCGAAAAAAATAAAACGAAGGATAAGAACACATCCCGGAACACGCCAGCCGATTGCGCGCGCCGAGGCGCGCGCGATCGGCTGGTAATTAAATAATATAGTCTAACGATAATATTTTATCAAAGAATTTATTCTGTGATTTTTATGTTATGATTCATATTCTCCGATTCACTCTATTTTTCTTTTCTTCTATGATACTTATATATCTAACATGTAAAGCGAATGAACAATTATAACGTCCGAGAATTGAACAACTCCATTAACTTTAATAAAATGATAGCGATTGACTACTACTTGCTTCGGAAATCCTTGTACCAATATACCAATATGCCTATGCCAATATGCTTAGTATGCCCTTGTCATGTAGAAGATGACGCAATCAATTGTTAATATGTTATAGGACAGATTTTGAATGCGCTACGAGAATGAGGCTTTGAATAAATCTGTTTAAACCGCTTAATTGTATTTTCCAGGGACTTGCTCGGTTCTCTGCTAATTCGTAGTAAAATTTTTTATAAACGGCCATATCTGTATCTTCATTCTCTCGCTGAGCAAGCAGTCGAAAAAGTGTGTAAATTGAAGATACTGTGGTATCGTTCATGGAACTCGAGTAAAAAGACGTACTATTTGATAACTACAGTCTGGATGCCAACTACAGCTGTTCTCTGTGTTATATCAGCTAGCGTCTCCTATGGTTAAATCATGAAAAGTAGTTCTATTGATATCAATAAAAAACTGTGATCATCACCGGAAATGAGCAGGTAAAGTGCAAATGACTTTCGAAATCCCAAGACATTTTATGAGGGATATTTAATGTGGTTTGGCTAGCGTTGGTACAATTGCTCATAGATCTATACTAGGTAATGAATCGCGCCGGCACTGTCGAAAATTTCAACATTGGTAAATTCATTCATTCATGAATTGTGTTCTCAATCGAATTTCAGTGACTGGTATATACTTCAATTCAATCCTGATTTATCTCAGTTTGCGATTCAGCAAGAAAGGCTTGGGAACGTACAAATATCTGTTGATGATTTTCGCTTTGTACGATCTCTTCTTAATTGTGATTCATGCAGTTATCAAACCAGTGGGATACCTTCCCTAAAATAGTTTATTATACGAGTTTTTAAAGAAGATTTACGACTTTGGCACCGTTTTCAGTCTCTATTCGGAAAGATTTCATGATAATACGGTATTCGTTCATTTGACATTCGCTAAAATCGTATTTCCTTTTTTTCAGTGGCTCACTCCGATCTATGTTTCATGCTTCACAGTTCCATTCGCGCTAACAAATATCAACTTTCTGCATCGGTATTTGACAGTCAAAAGGTGAAATTGCGCAGTTCCTGAACGATTGTGACAAATCGGACATTTTATGTTGATCTAATGCGATGTTAAAATCGCGAGTTTGATCTTTGATTTGAACTCCCGCAATTTAATATATCCGTTCCCTGAAGAGTTAGCGACGTGAAACTTGGCTGATAAGGTTTCCCGACCCTGTGAACCCCATAAACCAAGTTTAACATCGCTAATTCTTCAAGGAACGGAGATATGAAATTGCGGGAATTCAAAACAAAGATCGAACTCGCGATTTTTAACACCACATTAGTGCAAACATATGACGCATTTGTGATTACGAAAGGATGAAGTAATATTGCCGATAAATCTAAATTTCAGACCAGAAAAGTTGATAATATTCTCCAGCGCCAGATGTGCCATCGCTTTGGCAATGTATCCTGCCGCTGTATTCATCATGTGGTAACGAATAGATTGCGAAATTCGGGAATTTATTTCCCATTTTCTTAGATTCTTTACCAGACTGCTGAGTTAACAGAGAGATTGTACGAATTTCGAACTCTTATTAGAGTACTAAGATTTGCTTCAAATATAGGATGGTTGAGGTGTGGGATGGCTTTCCACATTGACCTCGACGAGGATCACTACGTCCAAGAATATTTCCATGCTAAATTTAATAAGTCGATCACCGGTTTCAGGGTGATGCACCATTGGGTGAGAATTTTCACATGAATTTCATGTTTCGAAAACATGGTTAACGATCCTATCTTTAGAAATACAATCGGCTAAACGTGAAGCAATTCTTTAATGCGCTCGGAGCGTCAGTAGTGATGCTCATAAACTTCTCTATATCTGCATATCTCGCAACTCGAACGATCGCGGAAATACGGAAAGCAAAGACCTTTTCTTCTAATTTTAGAATGCTACAAATTAAGATTCTGCAAGCATTATTCGCCCAGGTTTGATACAAAAGTAGATGAGAAAAGAAGATTCAAAACTTGCAGTCAGCCGTCCCAGTTTTCTTCGTTTACATACCCTACAGTTGCGCTATCCTGTTCCCGCTCTTGGCAATCGACGATCCATACGAACTGGCTAACATGTGCATGACGTTTACGTCCTTCTTCCCGGTAATTTATTCTTTGTTGATTCAAGAGGAAACTGAATTCCAGGCCTTGGACTCAATTGTCGTGATTCTTTTAATCAAGGATTATAGGTGAGTATTTACGAATGGGCTTACACTTTCAATGGTTATATTAGAGTTCGAAAGTATCCCGAACAGCCTGAAAGTTTAGATAATTTTGGAATCGTATTAGAAATAATGATATCTGGTCAACACTCCAGGGACGGCCTATTCTCGCTAGTATGCCGTCGTTCAATGAATGCTTCCACTTCGACGACCGTGTTTATGACGCAGATTCCCACTACAATTAGTCCGTCAGTGATAAGAAATTAACGAAATCACGTATTTAGGGCAAACATTAAAGTAAGTGCTGTATTATATGCTTCATTATACATAAATGTATCGCTGTGTCAAAACTGCCTTTGTGCTCCTTATTTCCAGAATATTTCATTAAAAAAAATTATGACATCTGGAGACACTGTAAACAATCGAAAATCAAAGGAGAATCCAATCGAGATCATTCACGGAGTAATACAATCAAGGAAATGTTATGTGAAACAATGAACACACATTTTTGATATTTTAGGGTGAAATATTTTGAAATATTGGTGTTTACAATACATTGGAGATCGGTATTTACCTAGCATATTATCTCATTAAGTGGTGTGCAAAATGTTGTGCTAGTCGTAATTCAGCAATTGAGGGAGAGAGAGCGGCAATGCGGGAATTCGCAGCCATCGGGAATTTACATATTTACATTTAAAGAAATGTTAAAATAAAAGTGTGCGGTGCTGTCTATTGATATATTCTACGGATAGTACTGTGAATCATTGCTGAAGAATCCGTCCTCTCACTTCTTCTGTGCAAACTAGCATGGGTTATGCTCTCCGAGACTTCTTCACACTTCTTGTTTTCCCCAAACCGGCAAGTTGAAGATATTGCGGGAGCCGATGAAGAACAGGACGTCGAGGTGCAATGTCGAATAGATGTCGAGGCTGGAAATTCCAATATAAAGCCATCTCATCAGCACTGACTCACACATAACATTTCAAAATTTGATTCAAAAATTTAAAATAAGATTCAAAAATTCAGAAGATAAAGTTTGAACTCACAATACATTATCACACCAGTACCTTCTGCCGTACCATCCTCCGAGCAGGATAACTACGGACTTGACGCGTCCCTAAGTGTTAAATTTCATTATTATTACTTGGGATTATCATTATTGAAGATGATTTTAATTCCATACTTATCAGTGGTAATGCACATTGCATTATCAGGTATTTCGTGCTCGGGTGAGCATGAAATACCCGAGGATGGTGTAAAACGTAGAAAGTAAGTTTAATGTAAGTAAGTTTAACAAAATACGCTGAACTGACCTCGAAGTCCTTCACTGTACTTAGTGCGGGCAGCTCCTCCGTCATCGGGAATGATTCCATGATCACTTCTTTGTGCCGGGCATCGGTGGTTAGCACAACAACATTTTCGAAAGAAACTTGAGTCTTACGAAGAAAGTCGAGCACCTGGAGATATGATTCAAAATATGATTCAAAAGTGTGATACACAAATAAGTGATTCAAAAGATACGAACCTCTCGAAGCTTGACCACCTCGCACTCTCTCGTGTACTCCTTTAGTCCCGTCAGCAGATAATTGGTCAGTGGAGCGGATATGAAGAACGAGGCCCGCCTGAGGTCCGGCTTTATCGATCTGCGAATATGTCAGTACCTTCTACCGCACAAATCAGGGAGATAGAGAGAGAAAAAACATCTGTCCGAAGTGCGAACTGTAACATACTTCAACTGCAGAATGGGCAGCGAGTGCATCCTCGTGTTGTCCATGATTGCTGCAAGTATCGACTGCGCAGCCTGCACTTGATCGCCTGCAATTTGTTATTATGCCATTCTTTTGAATCATCATTATTAGAAAGATGCACTAGTGTATCAGTCTTGTCATGTTGACGATCGTAGCCTTGTGCGATCAACTTTTTTCTGGTTTGTCAGTTCTCTGCATGGACTTCACTATTGACATATCGATAAATATATCTACCACTCCTTCCTAAATTGCATTTCTGAATCATCTAGACTAGAGTTCGTAATCCGGGTCACCGTCTCTTCATTTTACACACTCTCTCGACCGGTCGAATGGCGAGAGAGTGTGTAGAATGAACAGACCGTGGTTTTATTTCTCGAACTCTAACTTAGACATTGGCAATACCTTTTACGTACACTGCCTTCTCGTGATTGCCGACGAGAATGACCCGAGTAGGAGTGATTGTCTTCATCATCACATAGAAAGCAGCCTGAAACATGTTCTTTGACAATAACAACAATTGGTAAAACATGCAGTTTTCCATGACAATGTGCAGTCAAGCAATTTTTCAATTGCATATTCGGCATTGTAGGCAATAGGGGGGATGAGAAACATGACGTCATGTAGCTTTTGATATATGAAAAGCATCATTGTATCATAGTGCTCATCCGACCCAGTGCCGATACATTCAGAATTGCGCGCACCTCAAACATCTTATCTGCGTTGTCGATGATCACCGTATGAACATCTCGCAGGAAGAGCTGCATGGGGTCGGAAGTGTCGGCAGTGTCAAAGTAAAGAATCTATACGATTCAGTTGCAATACAGATGTGCTATATAAATTTCAGTTGTTGAACTTTGATACAAAAAATAGTGAATTCGCCTGCAGCACGCTGCCAGTATCCAGCATTATTCCTTTTCTATACGGTATTGATTCAAAGCGAATATTGACTCTAAATTGATTCAAAAACACGATAAAATTATTTTTATTCAAAAATTATACTTCATTGATACAAAACTACCTGTATCACGCTGCCTATCGTCGCCAGCAGTATATCCTCCGACATCCACTGCAGGCACTCTGACAGTTCATAATCCCAATCACGCTTTTTGCTGTCGCTGTAACGAGTCTTCGTGCACATGTGTCCTGGATCCTTCTGAATCATAACTCGTAGTGATGAATTCCGATGGTTTCTACGTCACTAGTTTACTCTGCATACATCTCGAATCATTTTATAAGAAGCACTTATCGAAATACTTCCATATTATATCGAAATATTATATTCTGAGGTACACCTCATTTATACGAGTGATAAGTATAAAATCAGCTAAACTGCACATTGTAAGTCAAATAATACTGAGATACCTGAGTATTATTTTTGTGATCTTTAAGCAGATCGGCAAAAGACACGGAGAGGTCGCGCGCGTCGGATCGAGTTGTAGTGATAAGAAGCTTCTTGTGGCGACGAGGTAGAGCGAAATTTCGTTTGTTATTATTAATATTAAAATATTACAGTTGTTGTTTGTAGTATTTCTTTTATCAATGCTTTCTCACAATTTATACACTCCCTTTGTCATCTAGATATGACATCATAATTATCATGATTCTAATTTTCCCTGTAACATCTATTTTATACATCTGCACTGTCGCGTGATAAAGAATTATTAATTTTGATTTGCTCGTATTTACGAGACTCTAATTGCAGACTTCAGCTTCGACTTGGAAAGATAAGATGCGACTAGGCGCTTTCTCACCCACTGCCATTGCCGCGACTGCTTCCGTCTTGCCCGCTTGATCCCCTCCGGTGACGACGAACGAAGTGGATGGATGGGCACAGGCGTAGCGGACTGCGCGAACCTAAGTCAAATCTATTAGGTTGATGCAAAAGTTTCTTTACAAAATTATTTCCGGAGTTAATATTTTGCTTCGTTATTGAGCAACACCCATAAGGGTTTGATATTACATTAGTGGATGTATACTACACAAATCGCCCATATGGTAAAGATTCATTGTTCCTCACAAGAGCCGCATTTTACAAAGCGCTGATCTCGAAATTTGATCGACAAAATAGGTCTTTTCATCCTCAAAAGATTTATGCGAGATTTCGAAGCTACACTTTCAATGATTCGGTGGGAGCACTAGTTTCTAATTATTAGTTTTCAAAAGATCGAAAGTGAGATGCTCTTCAATGAAATTTTATGACTTTTTTTTCCGAATATCCAAAAAATAGATATTTTGCAAATTTTCGGTCACTATTTTTTCCGACGATCGACGTCAGACCGATTCGATATAAACTAATGGATGAGGCACATCTATCCTAGGTCAAATAATGCCAGAGTGCTTTTTGGCACAATTGAAGCGTTTACGAGAAAAGTTGAAAAATGCATTGTAAAGAAACTTTTGCGTCAACCTAATATTTCACAATTGTTTCGATACCAAGAATACGGAATTTCACTTGATGACTATCGAAATATCAAGAAGAGCCGTAATCTCTTGCAAAAGTCAAGCAAAACACAAGGCTTGGAAATACCAACCTTCCAAGATCTCACTCCCATCTCCGATGCGAACAGTCGAGCACTTTTCCTGAAATGTCTGAAGTAGGCCTGATGTTTTATTTAGGTAAAAGGTCAAATGCGTGAAACACATTTGAGAGATGTTTTGGCAACGAATTAGCAAACGTAATTCGTGTAAGTATAACGTAGCAGCCTACTTGGGACGCTCAGGTTGTGACGATGCTGCTGGTGCAGCGATCACGTCGAAAATGTCCACGACGGTGACGGGAATCGGTAATGTGGGACTGTTTGATCTGCAAATATACGCCGAAGGTGTTTACCATCGCAAATAGCCAATTTTTTTATGATATCAATCGAGTATGTCGAATTATCTTTATACACGATCTACCTCAAGACTCATGCAATATTTTCGTGTTTCCTGGAAAATCAAATTTCACAGGTTAATTATTACCTCAAGACATCGTCCTTAGCATCAACAGGAGATGAGGAAAATTGCAGATCACAATTCATCTGTAAGTAAATGCATATTATGATGAAAAGAAATTATACAACATAAGAAGCTAGTACTTGGTGGCAAGGCAAACGTACTTGAAAGACGACTCCAAAAGCCGCGCGAGTAGGCAATTGTCTGACTCTCTTCAGTTTGAACGCTCTCTCGTCTCTCTGACCGATGGGAGAGCGTGCAAGCTGAAGAGAGTCAGATGATTGCTCGCGCGAGTACTATCCTAATTAGCAGGGGCGTGGGAGGGCTCGTTTTACATCGCGCACGAAACAATCGAGTGAGGGTAACTTGGAGAAGAGTGAGGAGAAGCAGAAAAATACTAGATGGGGCGTAGATGGTGAATAAAACTGGCGACGTGTAAAAAAGGTAAAGGTGCAGCCACGTCAAGCGATTTTGCACTCAACGGCTACGCTAGGCGGTGTAGTGCGGTGAGGCCTACTGCTAGGACTACGTAACCCTGCTGTCCAAAGTGCTTCTAGGGAACGTTACCTTTCGCGACCGGGGTCACTGACAATTTGCCGACCCCAGAGGGATAGAGGGCTTGGTCTGCCCACGCGAAATGTAAAACTGGGGGTAAAAATAACAGATAAATAAGCGAGAAACTTTGGGCGACAGCTGATGATGAGACAATTTTAAAATTTGAATTCGGAAAAGGGCTAAAAAGAACAATTTAGGAAAACAAGAGGCAGCGCACATACTTTACTATCTCCTGTGCATTTAAAGTATTTTACTTAATGCATCACTGAATGGGTGGACACATGTAAATGCGGCTTGATATGCGAATTGGTGTTCAATGGGGAGATAATATCAGGAAGAAATATTACGAATTGCGCTGGAAGCAAAAGGTGCAACAATTTGTAGCCCAGTGGTAGCCTAGATTAAAGAAGGGCAATGAGAGCTTGTGGGAAGCATGGAAACGAGAGGGATGGAAACCTCAGAGAGAAACTAGGGAGGGAGAGGGGAGAGAGGGTGAGAGGGAGGGAGAGGAGAGGAGTACGCTGGAAGGGAAATGAGAAGGTTGGAGGGCAGATCTTGTTATTATAGCACCGAGAGGGGGAAGCGCGAGCGGAAATTGCCATAGGAACGATGCGCAAGGCGCAGGGGGCACACCTGTCATTAGAGGGGTAGGAAATGGGGGAGGAGAGGTGGAGGGAGTGAGGGGATGGAGTGAGAGGGAGGGAGGGAAGAGGGGGGATTGAGGGAAGGGGATAGGAAGAGTTGGAGTCAGCACAAGGCAATGAGAGAACTGAGAGCTTCTGGGTTGGTTGGCACATAACATAGTGGGATGAAGAGTCTAAAATGCGGATAATTGCATCCAAGTTGGCATATTCCCTCCTATCTACAGATGGAGAGGTTGGAAAAGCCGAATTTTGAGCTATAATGACCAGAAACGGTCAATACTGTAGCGTTACAATTAACGATATATATTCAATGAAGGTTGCGCAGCTACGAAGCACGATCTCCACTCGATTTTGTCAAAATTCGACAATTTGAACTTTAGAACTCTATTCCAATCAATACAGTCCAACAACCTACTCGCACAATGGCTATTTTGCGTAATCTCCTCCAATTAAATCTCCTTCTGGTTTCATTCTCCATTCATTCATCTCATTTTCGCTCATCGCGAGTTGTTCACTTCGCTCGGGGGGCGGACATATCGGCATTTCGGCAACGGAGCGCCCTCCGCTGGAGATTCGACGCAGCTCCTTGGGAGTTGTGGCATTGTAACAAGTATGTGCTACCCTACATTTGCATATATCACGTCGCGTAAGAATCGAATAAATTCTAAGAGGGGGTGGCAGATTTTTTTACCTGCGCAGTTTTGTACATTTTTCGGTAGTCATTATGGTCCCCAACAAGATTCCGTCGAGCTTTGTTGCCAAATCTCGTTCTCAACGACGACACGACAGACGACGTCAAACTTCTGAGAGTCCAAAAAATGTCAACTTTGACGACCTGTAGCTAAACAGGGACGAGTATCTGGAGCCAACTAAGCACATTAATTTGTTCCTATGGTCAGGCCGAATACGCCTCACGTTTTGAAGCATCGGAATTTTTGTTTATATTTTCTTAAATCGATATTAATTATTGATAATTACCAAAATTTCGTCCCAGAAAATTTTTTAAGCTCATTTGATAGAGCTCGAAAAGACGATTCGAATGGTTTGCTGTTCTCAAAGTCCACCGGGGTGACCGGGGGGTCAAAATCGCATTTGAAGATTCTGACGACACCTTGGTGTGATCTGTGACCTTTGATCTACCCTCGTGACTTGCCTCTCTGTCGTGATTTTTCGATGTTTTCTTATATTAATTAATTACTAAACGTGTTTCTACTGATAAGTGGTGATCATTAACGTTCATAACATTCATAATTAATCGATAATAGGTCGGCAATATACCAATTTACGGAACAATAACTTAATTATTAAAGAATCATGATATTCATAGGTAAATCTCATCGTATTCTTCCCCCTATTGATGAATTCATCTTCGTGTTCTCGTAGAATCTCAATCTCTCCCTCGTCCCCGAAGACATCGTCGTCCAGTTCCGACTCCTCCGACTCTTTGACGACCTTCCTCTTCCTCATTCCTCCTCTCGTCGAACGGACACTTGATCTTGTTCGAGTGCTCTTCTTGGTTGTCTTCGATGCATTCTTCTTCGTCTTCGCAATCTTCGATGCCTTGGATGTACTCGCCTTCGGACATGAAACTCAATTATTATCTGAAACTCTGAATCTGAATCATCGCATCGCTGACTCTCTTCCTTTCGAGACGAGAGAAGAGTGACGTCAGCTGCTTTTCAGTTGGAATCTTGTCGAAATCGAGTAGGTAGCGAGTGCCAGTCCGATCCGACGGATCCTTCGCCTCTTCCGTTGGGCGTAGAAGTACTTAGTAGAAGTACGTAGAAGTACGTAGAATCGCCTTCTTGTCCAGTCCACGAGTGGCGTACGACGACTTGAGAGCCCAACCCTAGCTGTGATCTGAAATGCAATTAGATTCGAGAATTCGTTAGAATTCTAATATGGCCTACCGCATTTCTCCTCGTTGTTCCCCACTGCTTTAACTTGCTCTGTCACTGCTATCCTCGCCGCTTCCCTAGTCTCGATGAGTTCGTTGAACTTGGCAATGGATCGATCCGTCATCGACTCCTTCTTCACTTCGAATCGATGATCCCCTCTGATCTCGTGCTCGATCAATCAGCGCGTCGTTTGATTTTGTTTCGTGCAACCTCGAGTTGAGCAGTTGTATATGTCCTGAAATAAATTAAATATTATCTCAACGAGAAAGAAGACTCACATTATTATCAATCGCTTCTTCTTCCTCCTCCACAGTCCTCTTCTCCTTCTCAATCGAATCGAGTGATTCCCAGAAATCGTCGTCGTCCAAGTGTCCTCCCAGATCCACGATGTCGAGTACACAATTGAGGATTGGGAGAGACTCCTTCTTCGTGAGAACTCCTTCCCCGATCCTATACTGTCGCCGGCAGCGAACCCCTTCCGCCTCAAATAGTTTCTGGAGAGAGAAAATTAATAATGAAGAAATACCTCGAATTCGAAACAGAAGAATTGCTGAATTCCCGCGAATACATTGGTGATGCTCTCCGAGAGATCAGTGAAGGTGCACAGGAAAATACGTGATCGCTCGACCCCTTCCCCCAATTCTCCAATCTCGGATCAATGGAGATGAGAGATGAGGGTTTGATCTATCATGTAATCCCATTTGAATCAAATACCTGGCAGTAGAACAGTGCGAAGAAGGGAGAGAAGAGCACACACACCGATGAGAAACCCATTTTCAAATTTTCTGAATGTAAATTATGATTGAAATAAGCGGAAAATAATCAAAGTATGCATTATCGATCAGAATACTTCGAAAAATCAATACAGAGAGGCAAGGTACGAGAGAAGATCAAAGGTCACAGTTCACACCAAGGTGTCGTCAGAATCTTCAAATGCGATTTTGACCCCCGGTCACCCCGGTGGACTTTGAGAACAGCAAACCATTCGAATCGTCTTTTCGAGCTCTATCAAATGAGCTTAAAAAATTTTCTGGGACGAAATTTTGGTAATTATCAATAATTAATATCGATTTAAGAAAATATAAACAAAAATTCCGATGCTTCAAAACGTGAGGCGTATTCGGCCTGACCATAGGAACAAATTAATGTGCTTAGTTGGCTCCAGATACTCGTCCCTGTTTAGCTACAGGTCGTCAAAGTTGACATTTTTTGGACTCTCAGAAGTTTGACGTCGTCTGTCGTCGTTGAGAACGAGATTTGGCAACAAAGCTCGACGGAATCTTGTTGGGGACCATAATGACTACCGAAAACCAGGTTCTGCTCATTTGCAACTTTTTTGATGTGCCACCGGTTATTCGATTCTTACGCGACACGCGTGATATAATTCTTGTTACTAGGGGAACTTGAGTTTCAATCCATATCTATGTATAGGGGTTCATGGTCCGAAATTGAGAATTTGAGTGGAAAATCATGGTTAGATAAACACAAATATCGAAACCAATTCACATTCCGGTATACCAGTAACTACTGCATCCCGGTAGCATGGGTATCCATTGGTTACGATATTTGGTGTTTATCTAACCATGATTTTCAAACCAAATAATCAATTTTGGACCATGAATCCCCTATACATAGATATGGAGTGAAACTCAAGCTCGCCTGGTAAAAAGAATTATATATGCAAATGTAGAGTAGCGCACACTGATTACAGTGACACAACTCCCAAGGAGCTGCGTCAAATCTCCAGCGAAGGGCGCTCCGTTGCCGAAATGTCCGCCCCCCCCCCCCTTCGCTCTTCTCCCGTCGGATCTCAGGCCATTTTCTCGCATGTTTGCTATCCTGCTCAGCGTTTTTCCTCCTGGAGACTATTTCATCGAGTAGACTGGAGATGATTTCCTGGATTTGTCTATAGTTCTTGGTGGCCCTGGAAAGATCACAAATGTCACGGAATTCCGTACTACTTTAACGTTCAGCTAGTTGCACGAAGAATACGTTTTATTTCAGAGTGACCCTCAGCCGGATGCGATCTTACATGATACTCCTGCTGCTTTGCGGACCAGCGCATGCCCGTATGTTTTAGAGTAATCGTCTGACTCTCTCCAAATTGCATGCTCTCTCGCTTACTCTAACGGGCGAGAGAGTGTGTAATATGAGGAGAGTTAGACCATTGCTAATGTTTTACCAACGTGATCCGAAAGAAATAAATTATTCTGTTATTTGTTGTTGTTTTTTTTCTGTTGACCAATCGAGAGAGAGAAAAAAATTAAAATATTTCATTTAGAATATGGTAGACGGGAGAGCTGTCCGAAGCCGAAAATTTCCGGACCCGGCGAATTTTCTCCGGTGATTTTTTTTTGCTTAAAAAACAAGGGAATGAAATGAAAAAAATATGTTAATATTTGTAAAATTAGAATATTCCCGGTATAATTAACTTTTTAACCGAATTTTTTGCAGATGTCATTCAGCATCACTATGCACTCCTGGTACACATGCGATATTCCATACGAGAGATATCGATGCGCCATCGGGTCAGTTAATTCAAATTACAATTTACACAAATATCTATCTCAGATACAAATCGTTGCTGTATCGTACTATCGTTTGTGATGATAGATCATGGAAAGGAGAGGAGATGGGCACAACACCGGCCAAAAAGAAGAATCCATAGGATCTGCGCGAGCCTGACCCGAACCATATTGTAGAAGGAAGGGGTTTTCCCGCTAGAATAACCCCAATTTATTAATAATTACTTCCAATATGCTTTTCACTATTTAATTCGTACTTTAAATAATAAGTATAACACTTTTTTCCCTTCCGTTTAACAAACCTACCGTAATCGTTGCCCCGTCTCGTTGCCCGAGTGTCATTGTTTCTTACCGCGATTGTTAGCGTACGGTACTGCGTTGCACCGCAGCATTTGCAATTCTTGTTTATTTCACTTCCTCTCCCGGTCGTCGTCGGAGAATGTTGTGTTATGCTGCTCTCTTATTTTATAAATAATTATTATTATCTTTTCTTGTATTCAAGGGACGTTTGCAATGGGATTTCAAGGGTTTATTCACGTAGTCGTTTGGTGCGTTTCTGCGTTATCCTCCTTGTCTTCTCTCGCACTTTCTCCATGTCTTCCCGAGCTCCTTCTGGTCTTTTTAGTCACACTATCTTTGTCAGAAGTGTGCTAGCACTATCTTTGTTAGAAGTGCTGAGTTTCCGGTATCTTTGTCAGAGCCGGAAGCGTCCTGTGACTTGGTATCTTTGTCAGAGCCAAGTGTGTCGTTTACCTCGCTTGTTGCGGGCAGCATTTCATTGGGTCGGCGGAAGCCTATGCCCGATTGTGGGAATTGCTGTCTAAAACTTGCGTTGTGAACGAAATCTGTCGAGGCTAACCTCTTGTTCTCTCGAGTGGGATACACTCTGGGGAGAGAATAGGAGTGCTTAGTCTTAACAATATCGCTTCTCTCTGGGGCTCGGCTCCGAACAACTAGAAGTCACCATCGTGAAATGTAAATAACTCAGTTCTTAAAACATTTTTTTGATTCAAATCAACTTGTCACCAAATGAAATTGTCGATTTAGATTGCGAAGTTACTGGAGAAGATCTACACGTGTTTCCTTCGGATGTAGGCTCCCTAACTGAACAATTTCCCGTAGGGCTCAATGCATTTTGCGTCAACAATAACGCAGACTTGTAGTGAGTGATTAACCCAAAATATCGATTCTGTTTACAATTTTTATTAATTCCGCGAAATTTTAGTTACAATGGCTCACGAGTTGAGTACAATCAAGCGTTGTGCACGTTGAATGGATGGAAGGCCATGTTTGAAGATCGGAAGTGAAGAAGCCTATGGGATTTGAGTGCAGGACAGGTGAAATTATATGCAAATAATAAAATTAATAGTAATATTTTTATAGAAACTTCCCGATGCAAGTATCACTCTGATGATCAGGTACGCTTATGTTTTCACAATTTCCAATATTCTTAAATCTGCAGGTTTCCTATGAAGCCAATACGCTAAGCTGCGTCGGTGACGGAAAGTCGCTCAGAAATATAGTGCACGTTTCCCTAGTTGCTCACAATTTGTGACTTTTGAACCGCTTGTTGCAGGCTCAACTCAAACTGGTGCAAGTCATTGAAGTGTGAAACAGATCACCGATCGCACACTTGGAAAAACGACGGAAAAGGGATAATCGAAGCGGCTGAGCAGATTGATGTGTCATGCGTTGAATGTGAGAACGATTATAATGTTATCGGATCCTCCACATTCAATTTATGCAAATTTATTTGTCATTTTAGATTGCATTTCGAACGGCGCCGGAATCAAACCCATTGTTAAATATGATTTTGTGGAAGTGACTTGCGCTGATTCAGAACACCATCTTTTGTGAGTAAACTAGAGCTAAGAATTTAGATTATTCGAAAAACATGATTTAAAATATGATACCATGTGATTCAAAATTTTTACTTCAGCGCCTCGAACGAACCCATAGCAGAGAACAAAGCAGTGCGCGATGTAAAGGGATGGAGTACCAAGACGGGCGACATCAAAGTCCCGCAGCAGTTCGAGTGCATTAAACGTAAGACTCTTTGAAATTTCTGAAAAAAAACTGAAAATTTATACTAACATGTCACATCGTCAAATGACTAAAGATAACTCAAGATCACTCAAAAACTGGAGAGTCAAGCGGAATTCGCATATGTTCAATTTTTGTTAATATTTTTAGTTTGCGATGTAACGGGCGACGGGCGTGTCACTAAGGACGGAAATACTGTGCAAGTAGCCTGCGCCGACCCAGCCCTCTATCTATTGTGAGTGCAATCACCATAATTATAGCTAATTACAATAATATTTGTCGACTCTGTACAGACAATATCACCTGATGATTCAAAAATTGATACATTTCAGCCTAGTGTGTGTTGATGGAAAGTGGCGTGCAGAATATTCGGGAAATGCGCTCGCGAGTGCCTACACTCCACTGGCTATTAGATGCGCACAAGGTGCGCTTCATGACTCCCTTAGGTTCTTCGTTTCGGGAATCTGTTACGTTTCAATGAAATATACTGACCATTGTTAGAGTACTTGAAAACAATCCGGCACAAGTGTATTTTCGTTACGCTAAAATCGATGGTTATGCATTCAGATTGCGTATCAACGGGAGCCGGACTAGTAATACGCGCCAATCGGGAGTCGCTCACAGTGGAGTGTCCCGATGAGTCGTACCAACTGATGTGAGTTATTTTTTAAACGTGTGTAAACTTGCCAAAACTTTAATACAGAATATTAAAAATCATGAATTCCAGCAGCCAGGGGGAAGAGATAACTTCCGGACGAGCGAAATGCACGCGAAATTCCGAGTGGATAGAAGGATGGACGAAAATCGCTGGCGAAACTTCGACTCCGCTGTGGTTTGAGTGCAGAAAACGTCAGTTTCACATCTTTACTCTCGCTGGTTCAACCATAATGATGTTTCTCTTTATGATAGTGTCAAGGATCGAAGATCCTTGGCATCTGCTCTCTTCCACATTATCCCGTATCCCTAATCCCCTGACTCATAGTCATCTCTCGGATCACTGATCAGTAGGCGTGACTTCCCGATTGCTCCGGCAATCGTGGATTCAACGGGAGTTCGCCCCGAGACGAGACACGAGCCGGTCGTCCCTTCCCCCCTCTAGTCCCCATTCCCTTTCCCAATGAAGCGGTATCTGTGAGTTATTGTACCCATAAAGTATTCTACTGCTATGTGTATTTGTCCCTCACACCCCAAAGCAACCTAAACATTGACTATACACTACCTATGTCTATCCGGGGTTTGACAGATCACATATGGTCAGGTCCAACGCCTACCACTAAAACTACCACGGCGAGTACCACGACGACTACCACGCTGCGACCGGCCCGAGTGACGGTGCCAGAGGATAGAAGCGAGAAGGAGGCAGGGAAACGGAAAGACAGTGGAGTCAGTTTAGGCGATCTTCCGTTTTTCATGCACTGAACATTCGACTTGACACTACACTTTATCCAGTAATATATTTTTTTAGTGAATAGCCAATACGCCACTCCTACAAAATGAATTCAGCATAAACAATTGTAAAAAGTTTTCGCATCACAATAATAATGTGAGCAGTAGTTTTTTTTCAGATGTCTCCAGCAACAATGTTCATCATTGGTGGAGGCGTTTTCCTTGTCGTCTGCATTTTGATCGCTGTCTTCGTCGGAGTTTTCGTAAGTATATTTGAATCATTTTATGATTCAAAAAACATCTCTGACTTCCAGATATGGCGTGGAAACATGAAGCGACGGCAGCAATGGGCGAACCCCAATGCTTTCAACAGCGCGTCAAATACATACACGCATAAAATCGGAGGGTTGGTTTTAGAGTACGAATTTAGGATTTCCTCAACTTTTCGGTAGCTAGAGTGGTGAGAAAGCGCTACGGATCTATAGTATATTGGATAAAAGTTTCGTTTTTTTTCGAAATTTGAGAACTTTGTTTCAGCCAACAGGCGAATTCGGATCAAATCTCGTCGCGCTCTCAGAAACAATGAAGCCGCCGAAAACAGAAGAATGTGATTATTGACGAAACAATATGATCATCGCGATTTATCTCCAGAATAAAAGGCTTTGCCCGACAATCGATCATGTTCTCATTCGTTGACACATCGAATAATTTGATATCGATCATGCTCTGGAAATCATAAGGGCTTAGAAACAGAAGGAATCAATAAGTTGCTGAACTTTATGAACTAAATAGGCGATAATGTAAATTCAGATGTTCTGGAATAAATACTGTTCTCGATGTGGAATTATGCTTGGAACAATGGAAGACTAGCGAGAATAAACCGCCTGGAGAGTTATTTGGTATTTTTGATATTGATTATGGCAGTGTTCTTGGAAGATCCGTAGGAAGGACAAGGACGATTGTCATCAGTATTTATTGAGATGCGAGACGTTTCGGGCAACATCCTATCATCAGTCGGGTAATTCATATCCATGACTGGGATCACTGAGTTTCCTCTTTTGCTATTTCTTATGGTGGGCAAAACATCAAGCTCGCTCATCATTTTCAGCTCTCACGCATTCACACGTTAAATTGAAAATTGCGAATATTAATATTCGGGGTTTGCGCTCAAAGAGTGTGAAAGCATTTATGAGAGCGATTATATGTACATACTTTATCGATAACATCGCAAACAATTCGGTCAATGAGAAATATATACACAATGAAAATTCAAAATTATGATTCGCGGTTACACTAGAATCTCGTCTCAATCTGCTCCAGTCGCTCATCCATATCGTCCATTCTCATCTCAATCTCGCAATCCTCTTCAATGCTCTTCTCCATGTCACTCACTCTTCCACTCAAGCCGACCATTCTCTCCTTCATACCCTCGACTTTCTTAGTGAGTGCATCAATTCTCTCCCAGAAGTTCACCCTCATGTCGTCCATTTTCTGCCTGATCTTGATCTCCTTCTCATTGTTCTGATTCTGCTCATCTTCCTTCACTTCCTGCTTCCGATCTTCCTCTAGCTCTTCCCCCTCCTCTTCCTTCTCTTCATCATCAATATCGTCTTCGTCGTCGTCCTCCTCTTCGACTTCTTCACTCTCAACCTCGCTCTCTTCAGTCGCTTCCTCTTCCTCATCTTCCCATTCTTCATCTTCAGACTCAACGTAGCTCCACCTCACGCAGGAAGGAAAGACATCCCACTCCTGTTTTTACAAGTAATTATTATTGAAGACGAATGATATTTCTGCAAACTGATTCAGTGCATATATCAAATTATCCGGTGTTTAATATTTTGAAATTACCTGTTCCTCAATCGTCTTCTGATCAGTTGATCCTTCCCTCTGTTCTTGCTCATCGACGAGCGAACTGTCCACTGCCGTCTGGATGGGCTAAAATTCATGCTATTTTATTTTTTTCATTATTTTTTTATTATTATTTCTCTCATTTTATTCTATGGATTAAAAAAATTTCATATTGTGTTTTCATCTTCGAATTTAATTGAAATAGCCTGACTAGATGATTACAAAAAGATGGAATTTATGGCTGTTAATTTATATCTTACTTACCGTTTCTTTCTCCAGATACTCGACCACTCTCTTCACCGTCTTATCTACGAATTGTTTCTGAAACGCGTGAAAATAAGAACAATACTCAATACACTTCGTTGTTTTCCACTGACATCTGTCTCATTATTATTGTAATTATTAAAGTGCTATCCGTAATGTGTCGGCTAATCAGCATCGTAGCTGCTTCGAGCAATACATGATACATGCATTGCATATCACTAACCAATTCCTTAATGGTTGTGTCATCGTCCTCATTTTCATTGCACGGCGCAGAATCACTCCCTCCTTCATCGGCGGACGAATCGTCACTCTCGGCTCCTTCCTCTTCCTCTTCCTCTCCTTCCTCTTCCTCTTCTTCATCCTCTTCCTCTTCCTCTTCCTCTTCATCTTCCTCTCCTTCCTCTTCCTCTTCTTCATCCTCCTCTTCACTCTCACTCTCGCTCTCTTCAGTCACTTCCTCCTCATCTTCACTCCCTTCATCTCCACTCTCGCGCTCGTCCCCTTCAGTAACTGAATCATATTCCCATTCTTCATCATCATCGGACTCAACGTAGCGCCACCTCACGCACGAGGGAAATACATCCCACTCCTGTAATAACATTATTATTGAATCCGAATGATATTTATGCAAATCTATTATGCACATAATATTCTCATTCGTTGAATATTTTGAAATCACCTGATCGTCATTTCCGTTCTCGACAGGTGCACGTTCTCCGCATTCTTGCTCATCGTTGCACATCATCTTTTGATTCTGAAACACACGCAGTTTTGAATATTTCACGTAATTATTGTTCTTGTTTTTCCTATGCTGTATCTTTCTAAATTCGTAGAAAGTGCGGAATTTATGATTGTAATATTTCATCTTAGTTACCTTTTCTTCTCTCTTCGAAAAATCCAGCTCTTCGAAAAACTTCGTAATTCTGGCCAAGAACCTCTCGGTCCACTCGTGTTTCTGAAAAGCGTGAAATTAAGAATAATATTTCAGGAATCAATAAAATTCGTTGTTTTCATCTGTTATCTATGAACTAACCAAATTCGTCGAGGCCGTTTCCTCCAATTCCTCGTAATTCCTTTCAGATTCCTGAAAATGCACATAATTTCACTGGCATAATTCCATAAGTCAACCCGTGAGAGTACGGGTTAACTGCAGAAATCGCGATTATTCTCATAATTATCAAAGAACTTGAATTATACCGAATTATTCGTTGAATCGTGCTCTCCCTCCTCTTCCTCTTCCTCAGTCTCCGCTCCACTCTTATATGCTATACAGTCGGCTGAGACGTCACTCACGGATCCTTCCTCTTCTTCGCCATTCTCCTCCTCTTCTTCATGCGCGTCATCCTCCTCATAGTCTGTCCACTCGGGAGATTCAGCAATGCTCTCTGCATCACCCTACAAGTATCAAACATGGTTAAACAAATTTCGAAATCTCATTAAATTGGTGAGATAAACCGAAGATTAAAATTTTTTTTGAAATGTCACATCCATGCTGTTTCCGTACAACGCGTCCATTAGACTTGTGAACTCTACTAACCATCTGATTCAGTGACTTCTGATGCCGCTCCACTCTGTAGTTTCTAACGGAATCTGCTGACTGTTCAAGGTCCCGCTGAACATTGCTTGTGTCTTCGTCCTCATTGTACTTCTTTTCAAGATCCTTCCCATCTTCCTCATGCTCGAACATCTCCGCTCGCTCATCATCTTCATCCCAAATAGATTCGACAACGCTCTCCGGATAATCCTACAAATATGGAAGAAAATATGTATATACAATATATATATTAAAAAAAAATTTTCTAAAAAACGATGAAAAAAGGAAAACAACATGACGCTTCGACAAGAATATCGAACTCGACTCACCTCAGACTGTGACTTCGACATCCATTCCTTCCTAGAGACAACGAAGTAGTGATCGAATCTGTTGTCAAATTCATCAATCATCTCGAAATTATATATTTTAGTAGGGTTACCTGGCATCAGACTGAAGAGGCTGCCACTGCTGTCGCTCCACTCTAGAGGTTCTAACGGAGTCTGCCGACTGTCCTTGATCCTGCTGCACATTGCTGGGCCGCGGTGACTGTTGCTGCTGCTTATTTTCCTGATCGTGGATATTTAACTTCTCGCTCAGATTCACGTGCTGCTGCTGACGCTCCTGAAGAGATATATATTCACATTCGAAAAGTAGTCTAGAATTAGTCGAATTCCACGTTTAGTAAAAAAACCATTTTCACTGCACATGTTTCAACCAATGTCATTGCATTTAACGTGAATTTAAACATACAAGAAAATGACTTACTTTGAACGGAATATCCATCTGCACCGTCGCTTCGTGCATCCGCGCTGCCAGTCCATTTAAATCTCTCGAGAATTTCCCAACTTCCGCAGTCATTCTCTCGAATTGTTTCTTGAGCTGAAACAGTTGTCATCGATATGAAAAAAGAGATCTCTGAATTTATATTTTTTCGGATGAAATAAAACAAATTGACAATGTGAATGAATTCTAACCATTGCTATCTCGTGTTCCATCATGATTTTCTCCTTCTCCATCTCTTTCATTGCGTCCCTTGCATCTGCGTCGTTTTTGACTATTTGAAACACCAAATTGTCCGCTGCCGTTCGGTATTCGTCGAGTTGAGTGCGCAAAGACTGCAAAAGTTTTGTATCATGTGTAGGTGACGACATGATTACTGCAGCAAACTCTGCCAGTATATGAAACCATTGCACACGATCATTATCCGAGAACAAAAAAACCCGCTAAGAATGGTCGAAAATATACAATTTCCACAGTACCAGGAAAGGTGATAATGCTATGACTCATTACAATTATCATTTTATTATACCTGATTCTCGAGTTCAGCAGCTCTGGTTTTCCTCTGAAGCTGGGTAATCTGGAACATTAATTTTGGAATGTTTCAACAATTCGTATTCAGTTTATATTGTGAATTTTAATTATCCATTGCGAGATGAATTTTACGAGGATGAAAATACGCTCCGAGTAACGTTATTACATTCAAGAAAATTAATTAATTAATTTTTTTGGATCACTGATGAGATTAAACAATCAAGACAGATATGATTGTATACGACTGGTACACTCTCACCTCCAGTCTTAGCTCGTGGTTATTCACATTCAGTTCCATCGCCTCCAGCTTGACATTTTGCATCTCCACACGCAGGTCCTCATTCTCAGACTCCTTTTTCGCCCTGAAAAAATCGTTGAAATTGTCTTAATTTCCCAGATATTTCGTACTTTCATCTATTTTGAGTACAGTTTGTTGCTGGAACATGTTCCTACTATCCTGAGAGGTAGAAACGATACTACGGTCTCTTCATTCTACACACTCTCTCGCCATTCGACCGGTCCCGGTCGGACCCGAATTACGAAATCTACTGCCAGAATTACGAAATCTTCTACCACGATTAACTTACAGGAGATCCATGAGCTCCGACATCTTTGGCCGGTATTCTTTCGATTCTTCACACTTCTGATCCTCCTCCTTCTCAACAGTGACGGCTTCATCTTCGGCATAGAAATAAGGGAAGATGGGAATCGATCGACTGGAAAAAGTACACGTTTACAATATCCTGAAGAATCATCGAATGTTGATACAAAAGCATGCCTCTAATATAGATAGTTTGCAATAGCTATTCGAGATTTAGGTATCGGAAAAGGTGTGGAACGTCAAGCTAATTTACAGCCGTCGAGAGACTATTACGATATGTTGCGTTCCCTACATATCTACGTTATATTTCCGATTCAGAAGATCAAAGATCAACTATCAATCCCACCTGTTCTTCTCGCGATGATGATCGATGGCAGAGCGCAGGTCATTGTATGATGACAGCTTCTGACTCGAGTAGATCGATCCATCTAGAATAATAGAGCAATTATCGGGCTATTATACATGTTCAACAATGTGCATAGAAGCTGCTGTTCCACAACTATATTATTGTATATCTGATCATTAGTGCTCACCGGACTTTGTCCACAAGAGATCATAGTTTACCCCTGCCGGACAGCTGATAGCATCGGCAGCCTTGCGCTTCACTTCTTGGAAACAATCCTCATTGTCTGTATCAATCATGAAGCTGCAATAAATCATTAAATAATGATTCACAGAAGAAAAAGAATATGAGTAAACTAAATTTAAAAAAAATATCCATTTCGAAGTCTGGCTTAGCACGTACATGAATTCATGTAAATTAGGAAGTACCTGACAGTAGACCCATAATAAGAGAGATTGAATCGCACAATTGCGGTCATGACCCTGTAAAAATATAACTTTGAATGTGGATTATTGGTACACCGTACTAAGCAATGGTGAATATACACGATTGTTGCATTAATTTTTTTTCAAAATTTGAATCAATAGAAGACGCCGGCGTACCCTCTGACGGGGATTATTCGTCAGGAATGATCCCTGCCAGAGGGTATACAGTGAAAGGTGAAAAGCTATCCGTGAAAAGCTAAGCTACCCAAGCTATCAGGTAGTCCATTAAAGAATACAAACAAATGCAATTCGCAATTGAATATCACACAAATTTAAATAACAGCACCGTAACAGAGAGAAATCGTACGCAGTGATACAATTTCTACAAAATCCTCAAACGTATTGTAAATAATTTTGTTTATCTTAGAAACCGCATTGTAGTTGCAGAGCAAGAGCGTACAACATCTCGAAGGACAGAGCTAATGAATGGAGTAAGATGATATTCTTATCGTAAGTTGAGGATGGGTTTGTGGTTGAAAGCGAACCAAAATTTCCTTTCAGAGTAGGGCCAATCAGTAGCCGCTAATAAACGCAAATAAAATACGATATTAGTAGAGATGGAATGGGGCGACTGGACAAGATATAAATGGACGTGCTAATGAACTGACCGAGTCTCTTCGAAAGAATTGTGCAGGCTTGGGCGCGAATTATTTTCGAATATTTGAATCATTTTCGAATATTTGAATCATTTTCGAATATCTGAATTACTCCTCGCTAAGTGACGATGGACGCGTAAATGGAGCGTGCCCACTGGCTGGTATTACACTCTAATGATTGGAATCCAAACCTACTTTTGTGTTACCTGTATTTCGAAATCGTGGATAGAACACATCAATACTGCAGAATCTTCATGTATACTTCTAACAATATTACATTTGTATTGTTTTTAGGTTCATGTCGGAAACAGTGATTTTCGACGTTTCCTACGACGCAAAACGACACACGTAATTGACAAATTTATTTCCTAAATCTCGTATTACCAAGCTAGTAATGTCATTATAATTTAGATTTGGAATCAGCCTATCAACCGGAAGTGCATTCATTCTCAAACGTGTGCGAGAATTCGTGGCTGGTGTCCTACACACTGAAAACTTTGGCCTGGCATGGAATGGTGAGAGAGTTCGAGTAATAATAATTCTTTATCATGCGATATGATAAGATGATTAGGAGTAATTGGTACAGACAACTTATAAGCATGCATATACGATGTCATATCTAGAAGACAAAGAGGATAGAATCAATGACAAATGAGAGTGAAATTAAAGAGAGTAATTCCTGGCTGCACAGAGTGAGCTTTCGTTGTTATTCCAACAAGTTCGTATTAGGTGAGATATTCCATTATTCTTAATTCGCACCTTTAAGATGGCAATTCCCGTAGAATTATGAATACTGCGAAAGATCTTCAGAAAGCTATCGATCATTGCATGACATCGAACTACCGGTAAGATGGATCTTCAAAATTAGAGCTTCGGGTTATCTGTTCATTTTCACCCTAACCTAGACCGAGCATGCAGTGAGAGTGCATCCAATGCGAATAACCTTTAAGATGGCAATTCCCGTAGAATTATGAATACTGCGAAAGATCTTCAGAAAGCTATCGATCATTGCATGACATCGAACTACCGGTAAGATGGATCTTCAAAATTAGAGCTTCGGGTTATCTGTTCATTTTCACCCTAACCTAGACCGAGCATGCAGTGAGAGTGCATCCAATGCGAATAACCTTTAAGATGGCAATTCCCGTAGAATTATGAATACTGCGAAAGATCTTCAGAAAGCTATCGATCATTGCATGACATCGAACTACCGGTAAGATGGATCTTCCAAATTAGAGCTTCGGGCTATCTGTTCATTTTCACCCTAACCTAGACCGAGCATGCAGTGAGAGTGCATCCAATGCGAATAACGTGGTATGCGAACTTTATTCCAAATCATTATTATTTCTGTGGAAATGTTAACTATTTTCAGACTTTTTGGACTTAAATGCATTACTCTGACTCCTTTTTTATGCTCTTATGAATAACTCGAGCAGAATAACGAGCTCATTAAATGCCAAGCTACGATTAGAGATCTCACAGCTCTTCTGTAAGTTAAATTCCCCACAATAGTTTTGTGGTTATTGAAATGTAAGAATACTAGATTCTTTTCCAAATTGGTTATTAGAATAACAGAAGAGAAAACGAGAAAACTGCATTAAAACAAATTTTGATTCGCAGATCTAGAAAAGACTCGGAGAAGGCGGCTCTCCAAGAGGAATTGGATGCTGCTAAGCGTGCGGTGTCTTTTCAAAGTATTTCATAGGAAGAACTTTTAAAATTAATTTAATTTGTTTGTAATATATTTCGATTCTAACAAAGAACAATGAATATTGTATGTTTCAGAATGCAGAGCTGAAGAAGAGACAGGCAACTCTCTCTCATCTCTTCCTCCCTGATTGTATACATCAATATTTCTAATAAAAACAATAAATTGTTACCATAATTACCGTAATTAAGTTATCCATCCTCTTGTAAAATGGTTATGATTTATGACTATGACGATAGGGAATCCGCATTGAGAAGCACACGTTTCACATGAATTTGTGTAGTTTTTATATATCAGTTATTTTTAATCGTACACGATAAAACGGTTGAAAGCAAACCGTTTATAGCACTATAATATTTGAATTGGGACATTTTATAGCACTATAATATTTGAATTGGGATAGTCGTTTAATATAATACAGATACTAGCGAAAACCATCACAAACCCTACAATCATGCACGAGACGATCACGCTTAAATTAGGTTGTCGAGCGTTCAAATGACATAATTTAAATATGATCAAAAATATTCTCAGCCCTCCTGGTTCTGAAGGATCGTCAGTGCTAACACAATAGTCTCCTATCTGAGTGTCCAGACTGTCCAAAACTGTTGACGCTTCGAAATGAATCTTCTTATTAGTGGTGTGGAAGACCTGAAGGTGTACAGCTCATTTTTAGCAATATTTTAATCCTTGCCTGAATCAAACTTTCAGCATCTTCCATTGCGATCACCGTACCTTCATCTTCAAGATAGAAATAATAGCATTTACTTGTTAGCATCCCCTTGATCACTGACAATGGAATAGGATCGGAGATAGTTCCCGGAATTCTCCTGTCAACTCGAAACAATATTCTTCCCACAAGATGTGCTAGATCCAGAAGAAATGCAAAACATTCTGAAAATATGGACTACATATTCTCGAGCATCGTATTCATACTTAGTACGATACAAATATTTGTTTTTATGGATGTCTAGTTTTGATATAAATCTCACTAATATTTAAATAAAATGAAAGTTCTGAAATTAAAAATTTTAAGCAATGGCTTCGATAATTATAAAAAATCTTTGAAGGAAATTCGACACTATTTTAAATTGTCAGGGGCATAAAATGGTTCATTTGTGCGTGCCCTAAATTTATAAAAAAAGAGATTAAAATATTATGTTTAAAGGGATTTGGCATTATATCATGAATTTATTTCATTTCACTTTAAATGATCAAATATTATGATAAATGAAAATAAAAAATAATACAAATTAATTTAATAATTAATATATGCAGTTAAAAGTACGGTATTGAAATAACCAGTACGAGAGTAACGTTCATGTGATATGGTCCGCTAAACAGTGAGATGGTGGGATTTGGCAGTTTGCCAAGTTCCTCTCGGTGCTTCTGGTGCTTTTCCGGCGTTCTCTTGGCATTTTCTTTGTATTATTTGCTCATTCAGTGCTTATTTTCTAGTTTGCGTCAAGCTAATCACTATTTTGAACATTCCCACTTGAAATCCAGACACGAACCCAGTCTATCACGCTAGAATGTTGCCTCGTTGAACGAGCCTGGCGACCTCCGTCTCTTTGCCGTGGCGTGTGTTTTATGGTTTGTTAAACTATAATAGAAAATCATGTTTTATTGACCAATTGTTACTTGATATGTGCATGTTTAGATTTCGAAATCTGTGAAACTGCTGACGACTTCATCATTGACAAACTGTTCAAAAGTCGCAATATTGTAGATTATATTAACATTTCCGGGCTCCAAACTGCGAGTTGAAGAGTACTGTAATTGTATCATTATGAACACCGTTCAGGGAACAACAACGGAGATATATATTGCCATTTCCCCTCCGAAGGCACGATTAGCTTGGTGTGTCTGCTTGAAAAAAAATCCAATCGACTTTTTGCTTGATGTCGTCCACGTGGTGAGATTTACATAAAATGCGCTTAATGCCTGCATTTAGTCACTTTTGAGCTTTAGCTGATTCCAGCATATTCTTTCGACAATTAGTAACGAACATCTTGGCAAGTTTATTGAATTTCTCAAACCGTACACATATTTGACTGAATTCAAATCAGTATCATTCACTGGACCGAAAGATGAACTGATACCTACATGCATAAATCTTCTAAACGACATTTATTATTTAACAATTGGAGTCATTAGAGTATTCGACCTGTAAGTTTAATTTACATTGTTTAGGGTTCAATAAAATATAATGAGAATGATAAGTATATTATAGAAAGGAATTTATCAACTTTGTTCGCAAAGCAAATGTGGATTATATTTATATATCCAGTGTTCAGCTTACACAAGGTGAGTCGATCTCTTTCCCGTTACTTAAAGGGACCTGGCACTCTTAGACCATTGACGCCCAGATGAAATGTATCACCTTTCCGATCATCTTTGCAAAAAAAATTAAAAATTACAATTAATTATTAAGCAGAGAATGAACACCAAAGTTCAAGACCGGAGCCGGGTTCTAGGCTGGGTGCAGAAACTGCGGAAAGTTATGGCGCACGCTCGGTCTACACCAATTTTCACCGTATTTATTTTTACCGTATTTTCATCGATTTTTATGTATTTTCAACTTTTTCCATTACCCATATTTATCGAACATACAATATCTGATTCAGCATAATGGAAATAGCGAGACCTAAACGGTGTTTCTTGTGTAACGAAGTAGCTCTGTGGACAAAACGGTTTCCCCCCGCTAGTCGACCGTCAAGGCAGAAAGAATGGATTCTACGACAGAACAAAGATGAGGATGAGACGACAGATCTTCTCAAAAGACACCTAGAGAAACGAGATCCGCGATGGTGCGATCGGCACTTCAACAGACAAATCGACGATCTACCAATCGATGTGAGTTCCCTTACCGTAATCTTCCTTTCTCGTTGCTATCTTGTATAAATAAATCAAGATTCACTTGATCTATGGGCTTCCAGCTTCGGCCTGGTCCCGTAAGAACTCTCACTCCGCCTACCGTACCCCTTCGAACCACGAGGCCGGCAGACCTTCATCCCAAGACGCTTCAAAACTCTCGGTTGCATGGATCACCATCATGGCATGAGCGGGCGAGTCCTGCTCAGCAACATCCTTACCCACTTGGCATTATTATCATTCGTTTCTAAATATATCTCAATCACCAGCTAAAGAGACATTCAGAGTGAGTCGGGATCTCCTCGTGCTCCACTGTCGCCACTCTCATATGAAGAAACACTAAATGTAAGTCTTTATGCAATATTTTCATAAATTACATGTTCTATTACTACAACGAGCATAACGAGCAACGATGAAAACATACCACTGGAAAACAATGTACATGATACAATTACGAAAAGAGAACAATGAAAAACGAAGAGAAAAAAATTCAGCCTGTTTGGTCGACTGCCTCCCTCTCCCTCAACGATTCAATCGATGTCGATTCCTGGAATGAAACTGATGAAGTTGTGCCCAAGAAATTTAAACGTGCTGTTTCCACAGCTACTATGACTACTGTGGAACCCGAGGTTAGTGGGCTATGAGGGATACGCTAGAATAAATAGATTCTAGGATACGGAGTATCGATATTCCTAAGATAGCATGCATGAGGAGGAGGATCATGAGATTGATGAGGAAGAGGCCGAGAGTATTGATGTAGCCAGGCGCTATGGAATTATTGAGTATAGCTGCTTGATGCGCTTGTTTCAACGGTGTGAAGAGTGCGGGGCTCGACTCGATCGAAGTCTAATCGAGACGAGGACTGAGGGTAGTGCGCTGATAGTGAACTACGATTGCCTGGAATGCAAAGCTAGCATCAAATGAGAAGGACAGGAGAAGGTTGGGAGAGGAAAAAGCCAAGTGTACTCGGCCAATCACTTCATTCCCATCGCATCTTTCATCACAGGCATGAGACCTGCGGTGAGGAAAAATACTACGAAAAAATCTAAACTAAAAACTTCAGAGATTGCTTGATTGGTCGAGTTTGCTAGGAATGGATTTGTCGTCTGAAAGACAAATGCGGAAAGTAGTAAGCGAAATAGGGAGTGTTGCAATTGAGCGAGTGCACGAGGAGATGCAGGAGATAGTGCAGGAAGTAGCAGGGAACGCATCGGTGGTAAATAGGAAGCTATAAAGCATGATCATTAAAAGTAGCGTTTAGGGTAAGGGGCTGCAAGTGTCAATAGATGGTCAATTCGACTGCCCTGGCTTCACCTCGACTAATAATAAGGACACCGTAATTGATTGTCATACGAAACTGGCATTGGCAGGAGTTGCGATGCATAAGAATATGCCAGGGATAGGTATAAGGGATTGTGAATTCCGAAAAATAATACATATTCTAGATGGAATTTCTATTCGTATGGAGTCCGAGGGAGTAAAGAGAGCTCTGGTTGAGCTTATCGATGCAGGGATAGAGATAACGTGAGCTATTGTTGTAACTAAGATGAAATAAGTTTTATGCTAAGCACGCGAGTTGGTGACCAAAATGCAATGGTTAATAAGAAACTGCGAGAGGAGCCCAAAACTGCACATATTGAAGTACTCAATGATTGGTGGCACGTCCAGCGACCAATTAGAAAAGAAAGGTGGAAGGTTGGGACGAGAGCATATATTTCTTTTAAAAAATAATGACCATTTAGCTCGTAAAAGCCAATCCCGCACTCGCTCCAATTTATCAGAAGTTTTTCAACCATCTATATTGCGTCCATAATAAATACCCTCTATTGAAAGATCGAAAACGTGCACGCACTAGAAGTAATTAGGTCGTTCGTCATGCACATCCAGGGGAAGCATAAATGGAACAAGGTGAACAAATATTGCGATCGCAATGAAACAATTCAATAATAGGGCGATGGCTTCGAACTTTTCACCAAGTGTGAGCATGGTAGACTAAAGAGGCTGAAGAAGGGCGAAAAGCGAGAGATACTGATGGTTAGTCAATCTGCGAGACCATATTCGAAAATTATATCATGATTCGCAGGCAAATTCTGATGACACTTGCAGCCCCTTACCCTAAACGCTACTTTTAATGATCATGCTTTATAGCTTCCTATTTACCACCGATGCGTTCACTGCTACTTCCTGCACTATCTCCTGCATCTCCTCGTGCACTCGCTCAATTGCAACACTCCCTATTTCGCTTACTACTTTCCGCATTTGTCTTTCAGACGACAAATCCATTCCTAGCAAACTCGACCAATCATGCAATCTCTGAAGTTTTTAGTTTAGATTTTTTCGTAGTATTTTTCCTCACCGCAGGTCTCATGCCTGTGATGAAAGATGGGATGGGAATGAAGTGATTGGCCGAGTACACTTGGCTTTTCCCTCTCCCAACCTTCTCCTGTCCTTCCCATTTGATGCTAGCTTTGCATTCCAGGCAATCGTAGTTCACTATCAGCGCACTACCCTCAGTCCTCGTCTCGATTAGACTTCGATCGAGTCGAGCCCCGCACTCTTCACACCGTTGAAACAAGCGCATCAAGCAGCTATGCTCAATAATTGCATAGCGCCTGGCTACTCTCGGCCTCTTCCTCATCAATCTCATGATCCTCCTCCTCATGCACGCTATCTTGGGAATATCGATACTCCGTATCTTAGAATCTATTTATTCTAGCGTATCCCTCATAGCCCACTAACCTCGGGTTCCACAGTAGTCATAGTAGCTGTGGAAACAGCACTTTTAAATTTCTTGGGCACAACTTCATCAGTATCATTCCAGGAATCGACATCGATTGAATCGTTGAGGGAGAGGGAGGCAGTCGACCAAACAGGCTGAATTTTTTTCTCTTCGTTTTTCATTGTTCTCTTTTCGTAATTGTATCATGTACATTGTTTTCCAGTGGTATGTTTTCATCGTTGCTCGTTATGCTCGTTGTAGTAATAAAACATGTAATTTATGAAAATATTGCATAAAGACTTACATTTAGTGTTTCTTCATATGAGAGTGGCGACAGTGGAGCACGAGGAGATCCCGTCTCACTCTGAATGTCTCTTTAGCTGGTGATTGAGATATATTTAGAAACGAATGATAATAATGCCAAGTGGGATGTTGCTGAGCAGGACGCCCGCTCATGCCATGATGGTGATCCATGCAACCGAGTTTTGAAGCGTCTTGGGATGAAGGTCTGCCGGCCTCGTGGTTCGAAGGGGTACGGTAGGCAGAGTGAGAGTTCTTACGGGACCAGGCCGAAGCTGGAAGCCCATAGTTCAAGTGAATCTTGATTTATTTATACAAGATAGCAACGAGAAAGGAAGATTACGGTAAGGGAACTCACATCGATTGGTAGATCGTCGATTTGTCTGTTGAAGTGCCGATCGCACCATCGCGGATCTCGTTTCTCTAGGTGTCTTTTGAGAAGATCTGTCGTCTCATCCTCATCTTTGTTCTGTCGTAGAATCCATTCTTTCTGCCTTGACGGTCGACTAGCGGGGGGAAACCGTTTTGTCCACAGAGCTACTTCGTTACACAAGAAACACCGTTTAGGTCTCGCTATTTCCATTATGCTGAATCAGATATTGTATGTTCGATAAATATGGGTAATGGAAAAAGTTGAAAATACATAAAAATCGATGAAAATACGGTAAAAATAAATACGGTGAAAATTGGTGTAGACCGAGCGTGCGCCATAACTTTCCGCAGTTTCTGCACCCAGCCTAGAACCCGGCTCCGGTCTTGAACTTTGGTGTTCATTCTCTGCTTAATAATTAATTGTAATTTTTAATTTTTTTTGCAAAGATGATCGGAAAGGTGATACATTTCATCTGGGCGTCAATGGTCTAAGAGTGCCAGGTCCCTTTAAGTAACGGGAAAGAGATCGACTCACCTTGTGTAAGCTGAACACTGGATATCAATACCTATATATAAAGCGCAGGTTCCGTCCGTGTGTCCGGATTGCGAAATAGGGTGGGGAGGGATTGGTGACCTTAGAAGGGCATCGGTCCACTACCGTATACCAATCAATAATTAGCATTGGGTCAACTACCGTATACCAATCGATAATTAGCCATGGGTCATCTCTTATTCCGTGGGTCAGATTTATGATTTTGACCTTTGATCTTTGAATTACCGTATACCAATCAATAATTAGCATTGGGTCAACTACCGTATACCAATCGATAATTAGCCATGGGTCATCTCTTATTCCGTGGGTCAGATTTATGATTTTGACCTTTGATCTTTGAATTACCGTATACCAATCAATAATTAGCATTGGGTCAACTACCGTATACCAATCGATAATTAGCCATGGGTCATCTCTTATTCCGTGGGTCAGATTTATGATTTTGACCTTTGATCTTTGAATTACCGTATACCAATCAATAATTAGCATTGGGTCAACTACCGTATACCAATCGATAATTAGCCATGGGTCATCTCTTATTCCGTGGGTCAGATTTATGATTTTGACCTTTGATCTTTGAATTACCGTATACCAATCAATAATTAGCATTGGGTCAACTACCGTATACCAATCGATAATTAGCCATGGGTCATCTCTTATTCCGTGGGTCAGATTTATGATTTTGACCTTTGATCTTTGAATTACCGTATACCAATCAATAATTAGCATTGGGTCAACTACCGTATACCAATCGATAATTAGCCATGGGTCACCTCTTATTCCGTGGGTCAGATTTATGATTTTGACCTTTGATCTTTGAATTACCGTATGCCAATCAATAATTAGCATTGGGTCAACTACCGTATACCAATCGATAATTAGCCATGGGTCATCTCTTATTCCGTGGGTCAGATTTATGATTTTGACCTTTGATCTTTGAATTACCGTATACCAATCAATAATTAGCATTGGGTCAACTACCGTATACCAATCGATAATTAGCCATGGGTCACCTCTTATTCCGTGGGTCAGATTTATGATTTTGACCTTTGATCTTTGAATTACCGTATGCCAATCAATAATTAGCATTGGTCAACTACCGTATACCAATCGATAATTAGCCATGGGTCATCTCTTATTCCGTGGGTCAGATTTATGATTTTGACCTTTGATCTTTGAATTACCGTATGCCAATCAATAATTAGCATTGGGTCAACTACCGTATACCAATTGATAATTAACCATGGGTCACCTCTTTTTCCGTGGGTTAGATTTATGATTTTGACCTTTGATCTTTGAATTACCGTATGCCAATCAATAATTAGCATTGGGTCAACTACCGTATACCAATCGATAATTAGCCATGGGTCACCTCTTATTCCGTGGGTCAGATTTATGATTTTGACCTTTGATCTTTGAATTACCGTATGCCAATCAATAATTAGCATTGGGTCAACTACCGTATACCAATCGATAATTAGCCATGGGTCATCTCTTATTCCGTGGGTCAGATTTATGATTTTGACCTTTGATCTTTGAATTACCGTATGCCAATCAATAATTAGCATTGGGTCAACTACCGTATACCAATTGATAATTAACCATGGGTCACCTCTTTTTCCGTGGGTTAGATTTATGATTTTGACCTTTGATCTTTGAATTACCGTATGCCAATCAATAATTAGCATTGGGTCAACTACCATATACCAATCGATAATTAGCCATGGGTCAAAGCATCTCGAATGTTCCAGAAAGTTCGAAAATGTTCCAAAGCTTCTAGAATGTTCCAGAAAGTTCGAAAATGTTCCAAAGCTTCTAGACTGTTCCCGAAAGTTCGAAAATGTTCCAAAGTTTCTAGAATGTTCCAGAAAGTTCGAAAATGTTCCAAAGCTTCTAGAATGTTCCAGATCATTCGAAAATGTTCCAAAGCTTCTAGAATGTTCCAGAACATTCGAAAATGTTCCAAAGCTTCTAGAATGTTCCAGAAAGTTCGAAAATGTTCCAAAGCTTCTAGAATGTTCCAGAAAGTTCGAAAATGTTCCAAAGCTTCTAGAGTGTTAACGAAAATTCGAAAACGAGAGGGAGAGTAGGAAAGAGGGCGGGGAAGGAGACAGGGAGAGATGGAGAGTGGGAGAGAGAGGGAAAGAGAAGGATAGAGAGATAAAGGGAACGAGAGATAGGGAGAGAGGGAGCGAGGGAAAGAGAGGGAGCGAGGGAAAGAGAGGGAGCTAGGGAAAGAGAGGGAGCGAGGGAAAGAGAGGGAGCTAGGGAAAGAGAGGGAGCGAAGGAAAGAGAGGGAGCGAGGGAAAGAGAGGGAGCGAGGGAAAGAGAGGGAGCGAGGGAAAGAGAGGGCGAGAGGGGGAGAGAGGGAGAGAGGGGGGAGAGAGAGAGAGGAGGAGAGAGGGAGAGAGAGGGAGAGCGGGAGAGAGAGGGAGAGAGGGAGAGAGACGGAGAGAAAGGAAAAGAGAGGGAGAGAGAGGGAGTGATAGGGAGAAGGAGAGGGAGAGGGAGAGGGAGAGAATGAGAGAAATAGGGAGAAAGCGCGAAGGAGAGGTAGGGAGAGGGAGGGAGATATGTAAAGTAAGGCAGTATTAGATTTTGCATCCGAAAGAAATAGGACGAGGACTTAGAACAAATCCCGGAACACGCCAGTCGATTGAGCGCGCCGTGGCGCGCGCGATCGGCTGGTATAAATATAATCCACATTTGCTTTGCGAACAAAGTTGATAAATTCCTTTCTATAATATACTTATCATTCTCATTATATTTTATTGAACCCTAAACAATGTAAATTAAACTTACAGGTCGAATACTCTAATGACTCGAAAGCCAATTGTTAAATAATAGTCGTTCAGAAGATTTATGCATGTAGGTATCAGTTCATCTTTCGGTCCAGTGAATGATACTGATTTGAATTCAGTCAAATATGTGTACGGTTTGAGAAATTCAATAAACTTGCCAAGATGTTCGTTACTAATTGTCGAAAGAATATGCTGGAATCAGCTAAAGCTAGAACATGCAAAAGTGACTAAATGCAGGCATTAAGCGCATTTTATGTAAATCTCACCACGTGGACGACATCAAGCAAAAAGTCGATTGGATTTTTTTTCAAGCAGACACACCAAGCTAATCGTGCCTTCGGAGGGGAAATGGCAATATATATCTCCGTTGTTGTTCCCTGAACGGTGTTCATAATGATACAATTACAGTACTCTTCAACTCGCAGTTTGGAGCCCGGAAATGTTAATATAATCTACAATATTGCGACTTTTGAACAGTTTGTCAATGATGAAGTCGTCAGCAGTTTCACAGATTTCGAAACCTAAACATGCACATATCAAGTAACAATTGGTCAATAAAACATGATTTTCTCAAATGTTGAAGAGACGGATATTTCATAGATTTGAAGATCCGAATTTTCGAAGATTGAGTAAGACCACCGAATTCAATCATCGCATTTGAGTATTACGATCCGAATATTTCGATCTATATATGCGAACGATCTGAATATTTTTCTACAGTCTGGATTATCCAACAGAGAGATGATTCAAATTTAACTGGGAACATATAAAAAAATACATAGCGAACAAATAATCGTGTTATCTACAATAAGAAAGTGGAATGTATTGCACTTATTAAATAAGGTGCATTTTGGCGGGAGCAGGGCCGGTACTATGAAATGGAGTATTATATTCTCATGACCATTCCGTTGTTTGACATGATCTATCGGTATGTATAGAAAGACTTCATCGAATTGGACAATATTAGGTTGGTCATAAAGTTTTGACCGATTTCGGACCCCAAATTTAAGTTCGTATAATTTCTTTGGTTCAAATCGACACGTATTGCCCTGATGGCGATATATAGGGACATGTTCGACCTTTTTAATATTATCTGTGAAATGATGCAAGTATTTCTACTATGCGAGAAATCAAGGTCTGCGTAAATTTGAAATTTTCAGAAAACTAACGATTTTATTTAAAGTTGCTGTGCTTCGCAGAGAAATTTTTAGAAGGAGGCTCACGACGTTTGTCGAAAAGCACTAGGCATGCACTACATAGTTTCAAAAGGGAGAGCTGCTGAATTTGTTATAGGCTTCGTAAAGGCCAATGAATCACGCACACTTCGAAAAATCAGAGTTCATTCGACCAAATCTTCTGTTTCGAGGATTGACGAGGCTGACACATGCCTATGGGCGCTGTCATCAATACTTAATTGGTTCTCTATTATATCAATATTTAATAGCCCACTTGGCTTTCTCATCTAAAACAAGTGACATTTGTCTATCAATTGATTTTCGACTAAAATGCCGAAAAACCTAAACTTTAGCGTCTTCATGCACGGATTACCCTAGAAAAACTAGAAAAACTCCAGAAGATTCCCAATTATTGATGGATAGGGTAATGGTTGTTCATTAATTTGAGCACGAAATTACCGCTCCTCAAACTATAAGTTTAGCACAAAACCACCAAAAGTGTGTATTTCGATGTTCAAAATTGGACACCTAAACTCCGAAGAACCCTGTTCTTGAATGAAGAGCCACCTTCTCTCCCAAAGACAATTGTGACTTGCATTGTATAGGTAGTTCACATTTGTGAGTAATTGGAATATCAAGGGCCGTCGGTATAGATACAATACTCCAAAACCGGTTCGTTACAGGCGTCATGAAACCCCAAACTCGGATTACGCGCGTTTTTCTCTAATAAGCCGATTGAGGCTGATCACTGTCAACATCACCAGTGCGACATATGCACATCATGCTTTACTCCTGTGGCAAAGATTGGGTCATATATCAGTTGTAAATGAAATGCTGATCCTTCAAAAAGTCAGGGTGTAGGTCGCTCACATGAAGTTTGGGACATGACTGTATTCGTTTCCTTGGTGGGACAGATTTATCATAGTGCGCGCTGAAGAGAGTATATACGCCCCTATATACCACTAAAAGACCTAAGTCGATTGGGCAACAACGAACGAAGGGAGATATAAGAATACACAATGGTCAAAATCGGTCAAAACTTAATGACCAACCTGATATCATGCAACGAATCGAAAAAGCTATTCAGGTCACGCACTCATTAGATTGAATGCGTACGCATCACGGCATTTTAGGGCAATGAAGAAACAGACTCGAAACGCACGCTACGCATGGCTGTTTCCCGGGCTCTATATTTATTCAATTTTTCAGTGAGAGGGTTCCTTAACGGTGGGGTCGCGTCGCTAAAGTGAGGGAGTAGTCCTCGTTTAGCAGGCGGATAGGGTAACGAGAGCGAGCGCTCTAACTGCACCGGGTTACAGTGAAGGTAGACTAACGCGTTGCGTGCGTTCAAGGTCTGCCTTAACGAGCCGTGGGCGTCTCGATAAATATAACGCATTAGTCGCGGAAAGGGAAATATTCAAGGGCAGAAATGTTTACCCGGTCCGCGAGAATTAATATCATGATACACTTGAAACGCATTCTGCTCGCGCAATAATATTCGGGGACTGTCGAGAGACTGTGCATAATTAAGAGGCGACCGGAGTACGATTTGAATAACTCGAATACGATTTCACATCATACAGTAATCCCGCCACAAATTGCCGTGCCACTTATATCCCCTATATTATTTTACTCTACAGGGTGTCCAAAAAGTATTGTTACACTTTTGAAACGCGAATTTTTTTAACATGTAGGTCGAGTTGTCAAAACCTGTAATAACACGTTTGAGCCCACCCTTCGGTGCGTTGAGGGAACCTACTAATTAGTTTCCCATAGTCATGGTTCGTCCAAATCGCTATCGTCAAACTATTATCAACCTTTGGACCCTCGGCGACCCCCCAGATTCCATCAGGAGGAAGCTTCGTATTTCCCGAATGACAGTCTATCGCACCATCTCCCGTTTCAAGCAGTTGGGTACTGCGAAGGACCGTCCAAGATCAGGAAGACCCAAGACCGCTCTCACTCAGAAGAACAGGAGAATCGTGGAGAAGAGAGTGAATCGCAATGCCAAACGATCCATCAGGAAGATGGCTAAGGATCTCAAGATCTCCAAAGGATCCGTGTGTGCCATCGTTCATTCTCTTCTCAAGTCCTACCCCTACAAGATGAGAAAGGGCCATGGCCTCACTGATGTCCACAAGCAGAAGCGCCTGGAGAGATGCAAGCTGCTCCTTCAGCGGGCCGATCGTGGGGAGCACTTGACTACCGTTTACTCTGACGAGAAGCTGTTCTCAGTCGAGGAAGTCTACAACAGTCAGAACACCAGGATCATCGCCAAGTCTCCTCAGCAAGCTGACGCCAGAGGTAGAACCATCTCTCGCATTGCCCACCCCCAGGCACTGATGGTTTGGGCTGGTGTGTGCTCGACGGGCAAGACTCCTCTCGTGTTCGTGGATCCCGGGGTCAAGATCAACAAGGAGTACTACACCAGGGCAATTCTCCAGAAGGCCCTTCTCCCCTGGTCCCGCTCCCACTTCAAAGGGGCTCGCTGGACCTTCCAACAGGATTCAGCGCCTGCTCACTCGGCAAAAGTGACGCAGGCATGGTGTCGCGCCCATCTGCCCGACTTCATCTCGAGTGATGAATGGCCCTCGAACTCCCCCGATCTCAACCCTCTGGACTTCAGCATTTGGTAAGTGTTGGAGAAGGAGGCCTGCTCTACTCGCCACAAGAACCGCGATTCCCTCAAGGCAGCCCTTCTCAAGGCATGGGAGAAGATCGACGTCCCTTACCTGCGGGCCGTCATGGACTCGGTCCCTCGTCGTCTCAGAGAGGTCATCGCGGCCAATGGAGGCCAGATCGAGTGATCGTGCATTGTTATGTTCATATGGTCACTGATAAATACTGTGCCCCGTTTGAGTTGTCTATGTTGCTTTTAAAGAAAGATACATGGTTTTATCCGTGTAACAATACTTTTTGGACACCCTGTAGAAGTAATGTATTTTCTACTGTAAATTGTGCACTTTATGTTTTCTATATTGTCCTCTATTTGTATTAATTTATTAACATTATCAACATCTAAAGACCGCAAATTAGATCAGATGCTCATCGCTGATCTAACAAGACCAGCACTAATTAGGATCTTATTCTTCGCCAGGCACTTACAATTTCGTGGGCAAATATTGTCGAGTTCTTGTTAGAGGACATCTTCGACTACCACACCGCCAAATAAAAAAAAGTCGAGGCTTTGAGATCGGGGGAATACGGCGGTCAGCCAGTCAGAGTGGTTTAGTAGGATGCATGGGTGTCCAGCAACGAATTTGCCTTCTGAATTGAGTTGATTGTTGCTGAAATGACCAGTGTTCCTGGTCGAAGTTGGATTGAGTTAGTGGTGTTGGCGGGTCTTCCAGGATGTGCATCATGCAATACTCCTTATTGTTTTTGGCTCCCTGAGTGACAAAAAAAACGAGAAGGAACTTGACTGTTGGGTAAATTGCAGCCATAACACTGATGTAGACGGGATGAATAATATAACCAACGATTCCACAACAATTTTAAGATACTTCAGGATCAGAGGCAGTGATCATGCTGGTTTGGATATTTAACATGCTTTCGATGGTTTAGATATTTACATCGCTGAACAACGTAGGCGGACCTGGCAAACTGCAACAGTTTAAGGTTCAGTTCTCTGCTTAATCTGACGCTCACTTAGTCCGAGCAACTTAATGTACTTGTAAGGGCGAAGAGTCATTCGGGACTTGAGAAGATGAGAAACCGAAGTGCTCGAGATATCAATAATCAATAATATACCTGAGTACGCTTTCGAAGCACCATCTTTCGGATGCACGCTCGGTACCTTTTTGTGGAAGCATACCGAGGTTTCTCAACATCCGGATAGCTCTATCAAGCTGCTGGTGCATTATGACGATATCGGAATCAGTCGACTTGTGAACGCAGAGTCGATCAGCGTTGATGTCACCGACTTGTGACACCTACTTGTGACTGAGAATGAGGGTTGGAGAATACTAGGCATCATCATTACTAGACAACGACTAACTTTCGCGAGACCTTGAATAGTGAGAGTCCAATCGTCACTCGCCATGATAATGCTATAGGGCTCGCGCATATCGATTGGGCCTTGTCACAGAATAATGAATTCAGTATATGTAATTATGGCGCACCCTGTAGTTATACCTTAGCAAGAAGCTCGACATATCACTGATTCCACACATTTGAATTACGAGATTATCGAATCTTAGCGTTGATAATATCGAAGAAATTTCGAAAACCTTCCTGGAGTCAAAATATCCGTCCACCTGTTGAAATATAAATTATTATTTATATTATTCAATTAAAAGTTTAATATAAATTAATATTCATACCAAAATGTGTAATGTATCAGCTGTGGAATTCATGAAAATGTTGTTGATATGCGAGCACGATACACCAATCTCGCCATTCCGAAATGTCCAGAATTCGTATTCTTCACCCGATAGTTCTTAGTTATACAAAGGAAATCTTGCTCGGAAGATATTGTATTCGTTCTAAAATATCACAATCATTGCGAGAATGAGACCTCATCTAATTCTACTACTGATTCTAGTACTCCAAACGATCATGTTTGGGTAGTTTCTCTATCTATAATTATAGTGATGAACGCTCACTAAAGTTACGGCGATTTCGCCAAAATGTGTCCTTCCCAAGGCGAAATCAAGACGCCGAAACCGCTTTGAAACAAAAGCGAGATGGACTCAATCTTTAGTTGATAGATATTCGAATATCATAAGCTGAACGTCATTAGGTAGAAAAGGAACTTCTTTCTGGAACATTGAGAACAAATGAGTATTCCTCAACATGAGTGAAAATTGGTGGAACAGTCCTCCTCCGATATATCGGGGCTGTAGTTATTGACGCTCGAATATGGGTCGGAAGACTTTGCCCGAAAATATTTAAATTCATTTTGAGTTATAATTTTGAGAATTAGGATTAGATATTGCTGTAAATAATATTTCCTTAATGTTTTTGCTGTCGTGAGCCATGTTTATTGAAGATAAAACTCTCTAATTATGCATAAAATATTGAAGTACAGTATTGAGAACATTTCCTAATTGGCAAAATTTTGAAATCGCAAATGTACGTCCAAAATTCACTGATTCACAATACTTCCCTTTTCCGAATTTCGGGAAATATCATTACATCGCGAATTTAAGAGAAAATTTATTTCCAGGGGCAAATTTTCACGGAGAATCCAATCAACATACTTAAAATTACACCCCGGAATACATTTTTCAAATGGCCTCAACTTTTTTTCAAAGGTGAGCGATCCTTTCACTTCCAACAGTAAACATGCTTATCTTGTCGAGTTATATCAGCATTACTATACTTGTATGGATCTGGAAGCGCAGATCAACAATTACAAAAACCGGCCGCTCAATTTCATCGCAGAAGCGGCTTCCCAAGGTCGATTTTCGAACTCTAAGTGACAAGTTACCCCTAGGATCTTATTTATATGAACTTTCATTTGTTCCTGTAAGGCCTGAGGTCAGTCCTCTCAGATAGTCACTCATATAGCCACAAATCACATCGCAATTCGCCATGGTTGGCTCTTTTCAAAACAACACGTTCATGTCTCGTTTATCACGACTTTATCCGTTTCTACATCAAATAATCGTTTGATTCGCACGAAGCATTTTTTTATGGCAATTCTCGAGTATAATTTGGTGAAAGAGAATGGAGTGATCACTCAGAAGTGGAGAACAAGATCACCGCAGATCTCGCTTCGCACAATCTTGTGACTTCTGTCAAAGAACAGCTCGGCATTCGAGTCGCCCTTAAAAAATAGGTTGTCTAGATCGAAGTTGGAATAACGTCATTGAAGTCGTCATTGAAGTTTGCCATGTATGGATTAACTTGTGACAGGCAAATACTATCTACCGAATTGAGCTCCCTCCTCACCGTTCTGGCGGCGCCGTATCTGACTATCATGTTGCCTTTCCAGAGGTTCTTGGCTGTCTGCAATCACTCATGTTTATGGAATGTAATCCTCACCTTTCTCTCGATTTCAGCGTGCATGAGTTATTCGGTTCCAGGAAGAAGAAAGGTGTGGCCGCTTTGTAGTTGGCCTTGTCCTCAAAGAAGACCTGAAATGAGACGAGTGAACAGCGTCTAACGAGTCTCGAACCCAAAGAGCATATCTATGAGAATCACGAGCGCGAATCGTGTAATTTGCACGCCTCCCGTCGTTGGAGACCATTCGGAGCGTGAATGGAGCGAGCTATAATTCTTATCTTAATGACTTCGTTCAACTGGAAACAGTCGCAATTGTAGGTTTTTTTTTAAAATTTGAATAATTCATTGTGATATTACATCGGACGAGACTATCTCCGGACGAGTGCGATGAGGCGGTAGAGGCTCCTGAAATTCATATTTTAGAGATAAATAACAAACACGATCGCACGATCGCACGATCGGGCTGTTCTCGGGCGCTTCGCATTCATCTTCAGAGGACTGAAAACTAGAGTTCGAGAAATACAACCACGGATCTTCATTCTACACACTCTCTCGCCAGAGAGTGTGTAAAATTAAAAGACGGTGACCCGAATTACGGTCTAGCTCGACATGGTATTTGAATCGAGCGAATCCAGAAACCCTTCATGACGTGATCTGGAGCGAAAGAGCGAATAAATTTGGAACAACTCGTCTTTCCGGTTGAATAGTGGTCTTTGATCTGTATTTTTACAAATTGTAAAAATACTTGTCAAACTCACTTCTTCCTGAATAGTGGCCTCGGGCACGGCGTCGATTCCCCCTTCAACCGGTTCGTCGAGCTGCTCCTGGAGAGGAGAGTTAGACAAATAAACACGCCGAAAACTGGTTTTGGGATTTTATTTTAAAAAAAACACTGTGGCCGTGGAGAGTGGTTCGTTGAACGAAATATATCCATTTCTTGCGATGACAACACTATTGCAAACCTTGTCAGTTGAGTGATTAGGAGACTTGGGACAGTCGGAGATCGCCCCGTACTGAATTAAGACACTATTTGCATGATGTGAACACACTTTTTCAGCATACCAGAGAAATGTCCTGGGGCTTGTTGCATTGGCGACGCGACGTCACATCCATCAGACGATCTCCTGTGCACACTTCCGCGCCGTACTCCTGAGGAATTCCAAAGAGTATGTATGGAGAGAGAGTTAATGTTTGGGAATTGAATAAACGATTACTAACATTACGAGCTTATGCATGCAGTTTTAGCAAATACCCAATTACAGAGAGGATACACTCTCTGTAATTGTGTATTTCGCATCATGCCCGTTCAGACACATCGAAATGGAATATGAATTACGAGTTCATAAACAATACCAGCGCATATTCGCACACTCTCGGCTAAGGTTGGCCAAACGAGCTCGCGCAGGGATTCGATACACCCTATCCCTGCCCGGATTTCGTAAAATGGGAGGGAACGATTCGCCTAAGCACCACCGTTTTTTCAAACCCTTTTGTAGTATGCAGAACCCGTGATTTTGGTTCTCGAACTCCAATAGAAATTCTCAAACAAACTCTGGATGTTTTGGCAAAAACAAAAAAAAACACGTCAAAAACAAAAACATCTTCATTATGCTCGCTCATTCACACCGGTCAGCTCATCTATAGAAGAAAGAAGGAAGCCATTTTCTAGCGAATCCATTCCTAATGCATATTTTTTGTCAAATCGAATACCGGGTGGTCGGGCTTCGCTGGTCCGCAGTGTCTCGACGATCGACGAGAGAGTGTATAGAATGAAGAGAGCGTGGTATCATTTCTCGAGCTCTAAAATTTAGGGTAATGTTTCTATTATTTATCAAAATCACGCGTTTATCAATATTACAACAAAATGAGCAGTGGTAGTGTGTATCTCGTAGGCAGAAACAGATGGCTGTTCAGATTTCGAAAATTATTGATGCTTTTTACCGACAATCAGGTGGCGATGCCCCTCAATAAAAAAGCATCGTCATACATCTTTACTCTAAATTTGGTCTCTAATAATAGGGGAACTCTGGTATCAGCATGGGGTAGCGCAACTCACGCATCGTATGGCTTTCGGTCGCAATATTTCGAACTGACAATTGCAGAACGATGGTGAAATTTATGACATCATGCCTTAAATTTCACATTTTTGAGGGAACGAAACGAGCAAACTCAAACTAGATCCAATTACTCACTTGTTTAGGAATGCGCGAGCTCAATTGGTCCTCTTCGGCTCTAACTGTTAAGTGTTTATCGATGAATCACTCGACATCACCGTCCTAAAATAACAAACATGAACCGCAAAATCATTGTATGCGTTGTATCTAACAGATGGTATGCGATGATAATTTAATACGGTTGAAATTGGCTGATTTCGCACCCGCCCAAGAGTAGATTTTAAAAAAAATGATATTGCAATATATTCGGTCCAAAGAATTCCCTTATCAGAGGTCTTCTGAGAGATTGCATGAAATATGGCAGCCCGGGATACAAAAACTTTAAACTGCTCCAATTCCTTCGCTACTATGAAGGTTGATGTACCCATGGTGAAGGATTTTCGTGTTTGAGTTGCAAAACCGTCAAATAGAATTTACCTAAAATACGGCTCTTGAAATTTTGAAAATTAAAAAACCGATAACATCGTTCAGAGTTGAATAATCAAGTCGATCAAAAAATCAAAATGGCCAGCATGATGAGGCAAACAACTGTGATGTTGAGCATGAAACGGTAAATCAACTGATAAATTCAGGAAAAATGGAAATGTGATTTGTTGACCCTTTTTTTACCCAAAATTTGACTCGCTTGAAAAACAATTCCATACTTACATGTGTTCTCTTCAGATTCGGAATCTACGCACTTTTTCACCCTAGATAAATTCTTTGCAAAGAGATTATCGCCAAATAAAATTTGTCCTAACGGTTCAAACAACCGAATTTGTGTAACAGTGGATCTATTAACCAGATATTAATGATTGTAGATACCGTTTACTACCTCCAATTGCCTTCAAATTTTGCACAGGGGTCACACTAAAGCATATAAACGTGTTCATACGCAAAAAGCACCAAAATGGAAAAACTTTCAAATTTCGATTTTTTGGGGCAAAATGGTCTAAAAATTGAAATTTCAAAATTTTTCCATTTTGGTGATTTTTGCATATGAACGCGTTTATATGCTCCAGTGTGACCCCTGTAAAAAAATTGAAGGCAATTGGAGGTAGTAAACGGTATCTACAATCATAAATATCTGATAAAAAGATCCACTATTACACAGATTCGGTTGTTTAAACAATTAGGAAAAATTTTGTTTGGCGCTAATCTCTTTGCACAGAATGTATCTAGGGTGAAAAAATGCGTAGATTCCGAATCTGAAGAGAACACATGTAAGTATGGAATAATTCTTTTCAAAGATTGGGTCAAAAAAGGGTCAACAAATCACGTTTCCATTTTTCCTGAATTTATCAGTTGATTTACCGTTTCATGCTCAACATCAAAGTTGCTCGCCTCGTCATGCTGGTCATTATGATTTTTTATTCGACTTACTCAACTCTGAACGATGTTATCCGTTTTTGAATTTTCAAAATTTCAAGAGCCGTATTTTAGGTACTTTCTAATTGACGGCTTTACAACTCAAACACGAAAGTCCTTCACCATGGGTACATCAATCCTCATAGTAGCGAAGGAATTGAAGCAGTTTAAAGTTTTTGTATCCCGGCACATGCGATCTCTCAGAATACCTCTTTTATGAGAGACTTTTTCAGTCAGTGAACATATTTTGTAGATAACTTTGGCAAAGTGCGAAAAATGGATTTTGCCTATAATGTGCCCACATGTAGTACTCGACGAGTATAGCACGTGTGCCACATCTCGAGTGTTCTAGTTCACTCTCTGCGAAATGGTACACACAAATATACAACTGGATTTGTCAACATTGCCATTTTGAAAGCGTTTCGAACGACTTACCTCTTAAAAAATCAAGAATATTTCGGAGATTGCATACACCTAGTTTCAAAAAGTTAGGATCTCTAATCGTTGAGAAACAAGAAAAAACAAAATTCAAAAATTTGTAGCTCATTCAGATGGGTGGACATTTTTTATTGCTTTATTTTCTAGGGTTGTCTGGTTACTATAACATAAAAAATATTTAAAAAATTAAAAATACGTTTTTTGAGAAATCACCAAAAGTGTGAAAAAGGTAGTCAATTTTCACAGCCTCGATTTTACCCTAAATCATGCATCTCTGAGTAAGGATCCCCAAAAATATGGTGATGATCGTTACGCAGAAAATAAACTAGGCTCTCTAAATGGTAGAGTAACATAAAACGTTGCGGGACTGCACATCGCTATGTCAAGATTTCATTGGCCTGAAAACGCGAAATTCATGGTGTCGTCATACAATTTTCAGAAGTATATGCAGTTTATTTTCATTTGTTCATTTTGCATCATTTGGCCATTAACTGCATTCAAATTTGAATAGAAAATGGAAATTTTCATGTTTCTTAAAAACATGTGTTGCTCATCTTCGATTATTTCCATATTTGAGCTACTGCAAAATGAGGGATTGGCTAAAGTTTCCAGAATGTGCAGTCATAAAGTAAAGTAGAGAAAAACTTGCTAATAAATTGCAAAATAACTAAATGGACTCGATTTCCTCATCATGTGATCGAAAATATTTAGGAAACGACAACATTGGGTGAAGTTATTTTGCAATTTATTAGCAAGTTTTTCTCTACTTTACTTTATGACTGCACATTCTGGAAACTTTAGCCAATCCCTCATTTTGCGGTAGCTGAAATATGGAAATAATCGAAGATGAGCAACACATGTTTTTAATAAATATGAAAATTTTCCATTTTCTATTCAAATTTGAATGCAGTTGATGGCCAAATGATGTAAATGATCAAATGAAAATAAACTGCCCATATTTCTGAAAATTGTATGACGACACCATGAATTTCGCGTTTTCAGGCCAATGAAATCTTGACATAGCGATGTGCAGTCCCGCAACGTTTTATGTTACTCTACCATTTAGAGAGCCTAGTTTATTTTCTGCGTAACGATCATCACCATATTTTTGGGGATCCTTACTCAGAGATGCATGATTTAGGGTAAAATCGAGGCTGTGAAAATTGACTACCTTTTTCACACTTTTGGTGATTTCTCAAAAAACGTATTTTTAATTTTTTAAATATTTTTTATGTTATAGTAACCAGACAACCCTAGAAAATAAAGCAATAAAAAATGTCCACCCATCTGAATGAGCTGCAAATTTTTGAATTTTGTTTTTTCTTGTTTCTCAACGATTAGAGATCCTAACTTTTTGAAACTAGGTGTATGCAATCACCGAAATATTCTTGATTTTTTAAGAGGTAAGTCGTTCGAAACGCTTTCAAAATGGCAAAGTTGACAAATCCAGTTGTATATTTGTGTGTACCATTTCGCAGAGAGTGAACTAGAACACTCGAGATGTGGCACACGTGCTATACTCGTCGAGTACTACATGTGGGCACATTATAGGCAAAATTCATTTTTCGCACTTTGCCAAGAAATTCACTGAGTCGAAAAGTCTCTCTTATGTTTCTTATTGTTACTGCCAAAGTGTGCGACATGTTTACGACAGTGCACACAGAACGAACTCCGGTGAAGAGGTTATATCATAATTCAAGGCACTATTCATGATTACCGACCCTCCCCACGCAAAAAATGATCGAATGAAACGCAAGTGTTAACCGAGAGCAGGGTGTGATCTATTTGAATTTGTTATGGATTGTGGGCAAACGTCGAAACTGAGTAAGCGAAAGAAGGAACGGTCGAATAGGTGTCCTACAGTGGCCACCTACACAATCCCCCCCTCTCCCACTTTGGTGATTTCTCTGGAAAGATCATAAAACATTTAAAATCAATTGAGTACGAACATGAAAACAATTGATAACATAAACCTCTCATTTTATCTCAATTTTCTCAAATCTTATGTAGCGTTAGTTCTCAGGGAAAAGGGGATGGAAATGGAAAAAGGGTGTTAGTTCGCAAAGTGCCTTTTCCGGAAAAGACTCGAGATTTGAATTCCCGCAATTTCCGTATCTCGGTTCCCAGTCGAGCTATCGACTTCAAACTCGGGTTATAAGATTTTTTGATTTTAACCCTAAAAGTCGCATTTAAAGTCTTTAGCTCCACTGGGAACCGAGATACGGAAATTGCGGGAATTCAAATCTCGAGCCTTTTCCAGGAATAGGCAGGAAAAGGCCGGGTGAGAACTAACACCCTTTTTCCATTTCCATCCGCTTTTTCGTGAGAACTAACAGGGCATTACTTTAATGTACTGAGACAATTTGCATCCTCAGATAATCCTCAGATAACTGAGTAGATCAAACGAAGAGTTGATATAGACAACTGAATGAATTGTATTGTATTGGTGAAATCATGAAAGTGTGCTCTGAAAAAGTGTTTGAGATTTCTCCGGGCAAATGCAATTTTCAAACGGGTGAACAGCGAAATTCTATAATCCTGAGGGAATCGAATGGGGGGGACTTGTGGACATGAGCAAGGTCGTTAAGCGGGATGTGGGCAGAGCGTGAGGTAAGAGAGAGAGAGGGAGTCGTGAAGGTCGATTCTGGGGAAACGCTAATGGGGGACCATTTTTCCTCTACTCGATCCCTTGTCCTTCCCAGTATTTCGTTCCCTCCCTTTCTCTGCTGACCTTCCTCTTTGTGCACAATGTCCTTTCTTCTTCGCCCCGCCAGCTCAGATCAAAGATCACATTTCCAAAGAATACGAATGCTGTGATGTGAACAGTACTGTCATGCCTATCATATCTGCCAGAATGTGTGAATTTCAAGATATTTATCAATTTAAAAAAAAGTGGATATCGCACGGTGGTACGGGTAATCAGCCGCGCGGATCGGACAGTCCCGCAGTTTCTTGATGGTACCTGTGATTAATCAATCAATTGTTTAGAATTCCAAGCACTCAACCCCCCCCCCCCATTACAAATTGGATAGTTTAATACATCACTGACGAGGAGACGCTATAATGTCGCTCCATATCTGCACACCAATGGTGTTATCGTCCGCTCAGCACCTCTAGCCGTGCGTTTAACACGAAAGCTCATGCTATCGACTGTCTCATGTACAATCCTGCAATTCGCAACTTCTCAACACCAAAAGTCCATGTATGGTGAGGAGTGACCCAGAGAGAAAAGGGCTTACTTACCGTAATTGATACTCACTTCGGCATCACTATTCGTATCTTCTTCGCTTTACGCATAACGAAGTGCAGAAATCAAAATATGAACAAAAGAGGTGCATTCTCGAAAGATAGCTTTCGAACTGTTGTAAACATCTGTAAGCATTGAATTTTATACAAAGGAACTTCACAACGTACATGAGATAGAGAGGGTTCAAACAATTAACACACGACGAATGTTGAAATCTGCGAAAGGGGAGACACAGAACGAAACAACATGAAAAGTTGACTTCGGGAGGAAAGTTGAGTGATTAATGTAAGGAAAGGAAAGTTTGGTTTTAGTTCTTTTTTCGAGAAAAAGTGAGTGCGAAAAGGAACAATGACGAGAGTGAGTGTAAGAGGAGAGAGAAGTAAAAGGTGCAGCCACATCAAGCGATTTTACAGACATAAACGACTACGCTTGGCGGTGTACTGCGGTGAGGCCGAGTACTGCTAGGACTACGCTTGGTCTGCCCCCGGGGATGGAACTCAGGGCCCTTGTATGACGAGCGGCGCCTCATTCCACTAGTACAATGGAGTGATTCTTATGCTCTGGACACTGCCTCCTATGCTCAGTTTGAGCGCCTGCCTAAAATTATGGAGTGTAATGCCGGGAACTTGGCTAGGGCGTTTTTTCGAGCATATACATCTCAGGCAGCGGGAGTGAGCTTCCATAAGAAATGTGAACTTATTTTGACCACCTCAATTTTCTAATATCTTGAGCGAAAGTGAAAAGGAAAAATAATGACAATGATAGACAGGGACAAATTACCAATAGGAGATACGAACCCAATACGTTATTGTGCACCGTGGCCTCGCATGAACGACAAGAATAATATTCGATTTGTAATACGATAAAAAAAAGATAAAATTTGCGGGATCGTCTCCTCTCTCTCTCCCTATCCAGGCAGAATTTGAACGATCTTATATAGAGAGAGAACGGCATTGAAGGAGGTGACTTTGGCAGCAAGTGTCATTGTTTCATACTACCAACGTCGTTCCATGGATCGAAATAGTGCAGGGCTGCCATTGATGTCCTTGCAGCATAATCATCCTCAGCAAATATTAGGGTGTCCGGAAAGTATTGACACTGCGCTCTTAAAACAGCAAATAGAATGCTATGATTATGCAATGTGCAATGTGATTTCCCGAAAAGTTATGAATCTCCAAAAAGTGGTCATGTGTAAAAGTGATTTTTTCATGCCCTGAAGGCAAGTGTTGAGATATTGTTATCATATTCTCAGGATCATCTGCACTCATGATGACGATTATGTTGATGTCTTGATCCAGTCTCTAGCTTGACAATGAGCCGATATCTTAATTTTTGAGATCGATTTTGCAGCAAGGCTGCAGCAACTGTACGACCGAGCAGCAACTTCAATTTTTTTATTCTGGATAGGCCTCGGTCCAATCTCCAACGTCAGAAAGTTTGGTAAGCTGGAAAAAATCTATGTAAGAATAACGCCTGTTTGAAAAAGTGATATTCGATTGCGTCATAACTACGCAATCAGTTATGATGCGCGTGATGACGCAATATGTGCATCGTATTCCTCGATGGGTTTGATGAGTTGTTGTATCTAAATAACAATCTTAGAATATGAGCATCAGGTCCTCAAGTAATCTTACTCGATTCTCTTCTTGTTCCTCTTCAGCTTGTCCAATTCGGCCACGACGACCTTCTCCTCTCGATTGTTCAGCTTCGATTTGTAGCGCTCGTCGCATGTCTTGCGATCGGATATAATGACCATAGTTATTTCTCCTTCGTTTTTAACATCGTGTATTCTAATAAGAAGGAGTTGTTTAGTTTAATTTGCGCTTCACTCATCATTCCTTCGTAAAGGAAGAATGAACCATTGATTGATTATGTAACCTACTTTATATCCTTATCGAGTCGTACCATGTTTTTCCAGTGCAGCTCGGGTTCCAAGTGCTTCATTTGGGACCGCTGAAGTATGTGAATAAACTGTTTCAACGTTATCTAGGAGAATAAACGAGGTGGTTCTATCTTTGGATCGGTTGAAGTACCCAAGTTGTGTGTTGTTCAATTTGATTCTCACGTTTTGGCTCTTCACTTTGCATGTTAGTTGCAACTTATTTAACAGTTGCTAAATATATTTTGCTGGATTGAAACTCACGATGTCCTCTATGGTCTTCAGCTTCTCTTCTAGTTCAGCCTTGGTTCGATCTGTCTCCTTCTTGAGGTCTTCTCTCTGGTTCAGGATCGACTTCTTGCGGGTTGAAGCCTCGGAGATCAGGCTAGAGCTGCTATTGCGACCCACCAGCTGATTCAACTGCGGAGGAGATAATTATATCATCAATCTCGATTGTCATTTCCCTATCGTTGTGCATGCACATTTGCATATGCGATGAGTGACAAACACTATTCTATGCAACAGTTGACTCAGTTGCGTCAAAGACTGCGAGGTTGAGAGATGACGTCATCATCCTGTCACGACATCACATCATCCATCATCCTGCTCACTCAAGAGATCGATTCAGCAATTGCAAGTGTTCTGTCTCTCATTCATGCCAGTATCAACCAAAATGACTGACTCGTTTTGTAAGCTGTCCAATGCTAGCGTTTATATCGCCGAGATGTGACTGGAAATCGTTCCTATCGGGAGGAGATGGAGTAGGCGTTGCAGTCTCAATCGATTGGCCATCGATGGCCATCTTGGGCGTCTTCTCGGGACCCGTAGTTGCACTCATGTCGTCGGAGGATGGCGACTCCTGTTCCTCCGAACATTCACCCGCCATACTGTAACAACTATTCAAATGAGTTCAAATACCAGAACCACGCTAGCACGTGATGGCAGGGAGAAAGCACGCTCTATTGAGCAGGATGCAACTATGCCTAAGGACACGTTGAGGGAAAGTGCGAGAAAGCCGGAAAGGTACGCGTGGAGCGCATCGCAAGTCACAACTGTGACCGGATTATCGCAAACTGAAATGTAATGCATGAAATATCATTATTATGTTAATTTTTATGTAGTGCAGTGATATCTCCGGCATCGACAACCTATGAAAAGCATTTTCCCTCACAAATAAATAAGAAATATACCCTCTGGCACAGCTCCAAAAATAGGTGTTTGAAATTGGCGCGCGATTCGTTATGATTCGCGCGTGTCTTACGCGGAAAATGGGGGACTCTAGGCGTGGCCCCAACATTACGTTATCATTACTCGACCGCTCGTCCCCGACGCCCGCCCGTGTCTCTTCCTTTAGTGTCGTCGTTAGTATCCCGCCTGTCCTGCGAAATTCAGAAAACCCAAAAAAATAAAAAAAATCTTTTAAAATAATAAATCCCCATACCCACTCCTTCTGAAGACCAACCCCGATCGATCACTGTGAGTAATCTTAAGTTTTCCTTTGTTGTTGATCGCTTTTTGTCCTTTATTTGCCTTGTTATATTATTATTATATTGGCTTATCGCGTAAGAGGAACCTTTACTTGCCGCGCACACGCACTTGCTTGAAATTGCATCATAGTAGCATCAATAAGGCTTCATTTTCTTCTTTAATTTATTTTAATTGATGCTCTCTTCATTTATGGCTTGTTTTTATTTATTTCTTATCAAGTGTTTTGTCAGCGAAATATTCCACCTAAAAACAAGAAAAATTTCAGCTGAGCGTGCTCTGGACACGATTCGACCCCCTCAACGGAAAACCCATCCGCATCATGTGGTCTCAGCGCGACCCTGCCACTCCCCGATCTGGCTCTGGCAACATCTTCATCAAGAACCTCGACAAGGTAATCGACAACAAGTCCATCTACGACACATTCTCCCTCTTCGGAACCATCCTCTCGTGCAAGGTTGGTTGGCTCGTTTGTTTTGATAAGGGTGGTTAGGCATGTGCCCACCTCTTCCCATCATGTGACCAAGCGGAGCAAGTTCCGGTGTCCATGAAAGAATGCCACGCGCTTGTTGGATCGACTTAGGACCGGTTCTTATCTGTGTGTGAAGGGGGAATGAATACACCCCAAGTGACTGAAAGGGTAAAAAAGGCAAATATTAATTTATGCCATGTATTCAGGTTGCCATCGACGAGGAGGGCAACAGCAAAGGATACGGATTCGTCCACTTCGAAACCGAAGATGCTGCCCAGCAGGCTATCGAGAAGGTCAACGGAATGCTTCTCGCCGGCAAGAAAGTGTACGTTGATGATTCATTTAATATTTTTGATATTTTGTTCCGTTTTCTATGTAAAGAAAGCCTCATATTCTCCTATTGCAGGTTCGTCGGAAAGTTCCAGCCCAGAAACGCTCGCATGAGGGAAATGGGAGAGTCCGCCAAGCGATTCACCAACGTCTTCATCAAGAACCTCGAAGAGGATGTTGACAAGGAGAAGCTCGAGAAGATGTTCTCCGAGTTCGGAAAGGTGTGTTTTATTTTAAAAAAATTATCAAAAATAGTCAATACTATTCAAAATAAATATATAACTCGGTTTTTATATTGATGCGGTTTCCCCTTTCCTAATCTGAATGTTTGCAGGTCACCAGCTGCGCCATCATGAATGATTCCGACGGCAAAGCCAAGGGATTCGGATTCGTCGCCTTCGAGGAGCCCGAGCAGGCGGAGAAGGCCGTCAACGAAATGCACGAGAAGCAGCTCGATGGATCGGAGAAGAAGCTGTTCGTGTGCCGCGCCCAGACGAAGAGCGAGAGACAAGCCGAGCTCAAGAGGAAATACGAGGCACAGAAGGCCGAGCGCATGCAGAGGTACCAGGGATTGAACCTCTACGTCAAGAACCTCGACGACAACGTCGAAGAGCCCAAGCTCCGCGAAGTCTTCGAGAAGTACGGCACGATCACCTCGTGCGAGGTCATGTGCGACGAGAACGGTCGTTCGAAGGGATTCGGATTCGTCAGCTTCGAGAAGCCTGAGGAAGCCACCAAGGCCGTCACCGAGATGAACGGAAACATGAGCTTCTCCAAGCCCCTTTACGTCGCCCTCGCCCAGAGAAAGGTACAAACTTATTTTTATTAAATTGGCATATTTATTAATGAAGTCAATAGTTTGAGCTGGAATTAATAATTTCTTGCAGGAGGACAAACGCGCCCAGCTCGCTTACCTCTACATGTCGCGCCTCGCCAACATGCGCATGAACAACACCATCCCCGCCACGATGTACACCCCTGGAACCGGAGGATACTTCGCCAAGCGATTCACCATCGCCAAGCGATTCACCAACGTCTTCATCAAGAACCTCGAAGAGGATGTTGACAAGGAGAAGCTCGAGAAGATGTTCTCCGAGTTCGGAAAGGTGTGTTTTATTTTAAAAAAATTATCAAAAATAGTCAATACTATTCAAAATAAATATATAACTCGGTTTTTATATTGATGCGGTTTCCCCTTTCCTAATCTGAATGTTTGCAGGTCACCAGCTGCGCCATCATGAATGATTCCGACGGCAAAGCCAAGGGATTCGGATTCGTCGCCTTCGAGGAGCCCGAGCAGGCGGAGAAGGCCGTCAACGAAATGCACGAGAAGCAGCTCGATGGATCGGAGAAGAAGCTGTTCGTGTGCCGCGCCCAGACGAAGAGCGAGAGACAAGCCGAGCTCAAGAGGAAATACGAGGCACAGAAGGCCGAGCGCATGCAGAGGTACCAGGGATTGAACCTCTACGTCAAGAACCTCGACGACAACGTCGAAGAGCCCAAGCTCCGCGAAGTCTTCGAGAAGTACGGCACGATCACCTCGTGCGAGGTCATGTGCGACGAGAACGGTCGTTCGAAGGGATTCGGATTCGTCAGCTTCGAGAAGCCTGAGGAAGCCACCAAGGCCGTCACCGAGATGAACGGAAACATGAGCTTCTCCAAGCCCCTTTACGTCGCCCTCGCCCAGAGAAAGGTACAAACTTATTTTTATTAAATTGGCATATTTATTAATGAAGTCAATAGTTTGAGCTGGAATTAATAATTTCTTGCAGGAGGACAAACGCGCCCAGCTCGCTTACCTCTACATGTCGCGCCTCGCCAACATGCGCATGAACAACACCATCCCCGCCACGATGTACACCCCTGGAACCGGAGGATACTTCGCCAAGCGATTCACCATCGCCAAGCGATTCACCAACGTCTTCATCAAGAACCTCGAAGAGGATGTTGACAAGGAGAAGCTCGAGAAGATGTTCTCCGAGTTCGGAAAGGTGTGTTTTATTTTTAAAAAATTATCAAAAATAGTCAATACTATTCAAAATAAATATATAACTCGGATTTTATATTGATGCGGTTTCCCCTTTCCTAATCTGAATGTTTGCAGGTCACCAGCTGCGCCATCATGAATGATTCCGACGGCAAAGCCAAGGGATTCGGATTCGTCGCCTTCGAGGAGCCCGAGCAGGCGGAGAAGGCCGTCAACGAAATGCACGAGAAGCAGCTCGATGGATCGGAGAAGAAGCTGTTCGTGTGCCGCGCCCAGAAGAAGAGCGAGAGACAAGCCGAGCTCAAGAGGAAGTACCAGGGATTGAACCTCTACGTCAAGAACCTCGACGACAACGTCGAAGAGCCCAAGCTCCGCGAAGTCTTCGAGAAGTACGGCGCGATCACCTCGTGCAAGGTCATGTGCGACGAGAACGGTCGTTCGAAGGGATTCGGATTCGTCTGCTTCGAGAAGCCTGAGGAAGCCACCAAGGCCGTCACCGAGATGAACGGAAACATGAGCTTCTCCAAGCCCCTTTACGTCGCCCTCGCCCAGAGAAAGGTACAAACTTATTTTTATTAAATTGGCATATTTATTAATGAAGTCAATAGTTTGAGCTGGAATTAATAATTTCTTGCAGGAGGACAGACGCGCCCAGCTCGCTTCCCTCTACATGTCGCGCCTCGTCAACATGCCCTTGAACAACACCATCCCCGCCACGATGTACACCCCTGGAACCGGAGGATACTTCGTCAACTCTGCAATGGCCGTAAGTAGCTAAGTATCGCTCTCGAATCCTTAAAATTCTAATGGAACGTATTTTTCATGGGTTTGCACCAAATTATGTCTAGGCCTGCGAATTGGAGTTTCAAAAACTTTCAAAATACTTAATAATAATTGCATTGTGTTTGCAGTCGAACCGCGGTTGATTCATGCCGGCTGGAGTGCCTAAATCAACAATATCAACTTGCTAGTATCATTACTTTATCACATATATTTAAATGTAAACGCGATTAGTATTCATACATTTTTAATCTGATAAATATATGCGGCTCGATATCATGGATGCTCATACAGTCTGTAACATATTTTAATATTTACACGGTTCCATCTCGTTCATATGAATGAACAGTTGGAAACGGACTTTGAAATTTTTCATTAGTTTAATCCCTCCGTTTAATCCCTATGTCTTTGGTAATTGCGACGCTCTAAGCGAGTCCTGATAGAGCCATGATTTGGCCAGAGTGTAAACAATATTCATATTTTGCCATCACTCTAGAGGAGAAAATACTTCCTAATAATTGCATTGTGTTTGCAGTCGAACCGCGGTGGATTCATGCCGGCCGGAGTGCCTAACCGCATGGGAGGAGGCAACAAGCAGTGGGCCACCGGAGGAGGATTCGGAAACATGGGCCCCCGTACATGGGAGGACAAGGAATGGCCGGCCGTGGACGCGGACCCGCTGGAGCTGGCAACGGCGGACAGCGTGGATACGCCCCTGCTGGAGCCGGAGTCACTCGCGGTGGAATGGTGCAGCAGATGAGACCCCAGGTCGCCGGACCTCCCGCTGGAGCTGGAGTCGCTCGCGGACCCCAGACCGTCCGTGGCCCCGCCCCCACTAGACCCAAGCAGCAGCCGATGATGTATCAGGTTGTAACATAAGTTTTGTCGCGTCCAATCTCTTATGCATTTTAACCTCAGAAATTCTTCGAATTAATTTAATCTCAATTTCGTTATTCATCATCAGTGAGGGCCTTCGTACTCTTTCTTACGCGCTTTACTTCAGTCCTGTCAAGGCAGTTGAGGAGGCACATTAGTCAGACAAAGTTGTACTGAGATAAGGATTACAAATCATTTTCACGCATCAGCTCTTCTTGAAAAGGATAAATTATGCCGATTTTGTGTGATTTGCGTAAAGTACTACATATGTGCATAATTTTGAACCACTCACGGATAATGACAAACGAAAATCGTTCTAGAAATGTAGACGAGTTTGTATAATGTGGATGGTTGGTGACGGTCGCGAAAACTTTCGCAAGCCGAATTTTCTTCTCAGTAGATATCCAGATCCAAATAGTGGTGGAATATAGTTCACCCAAAGTGGTCAGTGTGCAGACAAAGTTTGGGGTAGATTGGGTTCTGTTGAGATAAGTGACTCCATTCAGAACGATGGTATGTAAATTAAACTACTGAAATCGGCACTTTGTTCATATTCCTACCTCGCACACATGTTCAATATCTGATTTGTTGTGTCCATCCGAACCATAAACCCTTCCCTTACTAGTATCTACTTGGGATAAGTTTGGAAATAAATAGCTTTTGAATGACAATCTTTAATTCGAAACACCTAAACTTGCAAATTTTGGTAAAATTGTGCGCGAATTGAATTAATAAAAATTCAAATTTCCCACAAGTGGAGTGTTCTTTCTCTCTCTTGTTTAATGATAAATTATACCTCCATGAGTGGTAATTGAACGCACTTATGTTAGTCACTGTTGTTGCAATTCTGGATTCAGAAGAGTTGGTCAAGTTGGCTACGAATCAGCGGCTGACCTTACACTCAGTGAAGTATATCTTTGGTTCCGCTCAACATAGCACCATATCTGGCGTATATTTTGCAAGAGCATTGACGGGGTATATCACCATGCTGTAGAAGTTTGGTTCATTATTCATCTCTGCGAACTAGCACCCGATCAAACGAATTAATAAAATCTGCACCAAATTTAAATCAGTTCATATTAATATTTTTCGCATAGCCGGCATGGACAGTTCAGCTATACACTATAGTTAGAATGGGCATGCATACCCCAAACATATACTAGGAGGTCAGGCATTGATAATGTTTGAGAAGTATCCTTCATGGAAATATTGTGAACCTCCGAAATGCGACAAAACTTATGTTACAACCTAATACAACCAGTACGCTGCTGCCGGAGCTTCGGCCTCATCCCAGCAGCCTCCCCGTCCCACTCAGACTGGAATCATCGTCGGAGGACAGGACCCCCTCACTTCTGGAATGCTCGCCCAGGCCGCTCCTCAGGCGAGTTGATTCATCTCCCTATAGATAGTGCTACAGCATCTAACTTGTCAACGGCAGAAAAAGTTATATGAAAAAATCAAATCGTATGAATACTTTCCGGCGCTACTGTATTTAATTATTGAGGCGTACTCGAAACTCTATCCCCCCCGGGGTCGGTAAATTTGTAGTGACCTCGGTCGCGAAAGGTATCGTTCCCTAGAAGCGCTTTGGACAGCAGGGTTACGTAGTCCTAGCAGTAGTCGGCCTCACCGCACTACACCACCTAGCGTAGTCGTTCACGACTGTAAAATCGCTTGACGTGGCTGCACCTTTACCTTTACCTTTACCTTTTTTTTACTCGAAACTTTATCAAATTTTCACAACATTGCTGTTGAAAAAGCTCGATCGTAGATCGGATCTTCGATGGATAAATTCCACCCATGATACACATGATCAGTAGATCACGTACTATTACCCTACATTGATACATCCGTTCTTGAATGCCAACGAGAGGCACAATCCGTCCCGAAGTACGAAAACTCGGCAATATAGCTTTCTTCCTATCTATGCTCGCTCAGTTCTCCTAACATATCCTTCGCTTTTGCACCACAATATTTGCAGGCTTATTCCCTACATAAAATATATATTTGGCTATCATAATCCCCTCCAGTCTCTTGTGCGAAAGGAAAATGTATTTTGTGATGCAATTTTATGCCCAAAACGACCAAATTTTTCATACTTTTTAACTTTAAAAAATAACCGAACATAGTATCGATTGGCAGTATGGCCCAGCGTCTTCCCTGTATCTCACGTCATGCAACAACCACTGTTTCCGATTTATGTATGACAACTGCGAAAAAGGGAAGTTCAATAATCAAAACTTTGCGAATAGGGAATTTGTCGTTTTGAAGCAACCCGTTTTCTGGAAGAGAGGACACGCGACACTGACTGATCGCTAGAGCGCAGTAGTAAACACGAATTGGACGTGCATTAATATTTGAATATTGCAAAGTATTGAATAAAAAAAGTGTCAATACTTTCCGGACACCCCAATAGATCGAAAACGCGCCAAAACAATGAAACAAATAGCGTCATAATGGTCCCGTAAAAAAATCGTAAAATGACTGGTTCTGATATTTGAAAAAAATGGTCCTAATATTTGTAAAATTAACGTATGCGCGATTTCAAATATTTGAAAATAATGCGGGATATTTTCGAATAGAACCATGACCATTCCATTAGAGATCGATGAGGCAAAGAGAGAGGAAAGTAGGTAAGTAGAAAGATTAAGATGAAAGAGACATTTGATGTTCCAGATAAAAATCAACAATATCAACTTGCTAGTATCATTACTTTATCACATGTATTTAAATGTAAACGCGATTAGTATTCATACATTTTTAATCTGATAAATATATGCGGCTCGATATCATGGATGCTCATACAGTCTGTAACATATTTTAATATTTACACGGATCCATCTCGTTCATATGAATGAACAGTTGGAAACGGACTTTGAAATTTTTCATTAGTTTAATCCCTCCGTTTAATCCCTATGTCTTTGGTAATTGCGACACTCTAAGCGAGTCCTGATAGAGCCATGATTTGGCCAGAGGAACGTATGATAATGAATGCGAGTGTAAACAATATTCATATTTTGCCATCACTCGCCTAAACACAGTCTATCGTTCTGGTTGTCCACAATTGTCTTCGACACGTATACGTTTGCAGAAGCCGCTAATTCACAGTTGAAGAATCTCGTCAGGGCAACCGTCTCCTCTAGAGTAAAGCACGTTCTGTAATGTATCATTAAGAAAACCCGTCAAAATGGGATCGCCAACTGTATTAAGTCAAATCGCTTGTATGGCCACTTCCTGGGGACTGATTATGCGCCTCTTGTTCCCTTTAAACGGAATAAAAAGACGCATCTTCGCTACATATCATATGGCGATCGAGAAAATTTAGATCTCTTAAAAATCATTATGAAGGTACGTGGCAAAGGTGCAGACCCGTCTTTTAGACTGGGCGCGCGGGAGAATACCGGTAGGCGCCAGTATTCAGTGTCAAAGATGAGACTGAATACACGCCGAATAGGGACAAGAGATGGAAAACGCCGCGCGTTTTTGGCGGGTGCAATTGAGTGCTTTTCTTTGCTCTGGACTCGGCCTTAAATATTCAGAGTTTGTGGGCGTGCACCTCAGCACCTCGTTATATGGGATGTGATGTTGGGAGCAATATCCCCTATTTATGAGCATCTATATCACAGATAGTTGGAGTGAGGTTGAATGAGTGTTGTCTCTATGACCACGTCCCTAGATAATGTTTCATATTCAGTGTTGTGTAGGGGACGGATAAAGAGATGTGACCGGCAATCCCTCTCTCGATTCCTTTCACTTTCACACACTCCTAGTTGGAGACACCTCTTCCTACTAGTTGAACTCCCCGTCGTAGAGATTCTTCCGCCTAAAGACTCTCTCGGTTGCCCATAATGAGGAGCGGAACACTAGGTTTGGATTGGGAAGCCTAGAGAAGAGCACCGAAGAGCGCGGAGCCAACATGAACAACGCGTACTTTCTCTGCCCATCATACTTGGCTAATATGACAAATCCATCCCTCACGACGATATCATCCGCGCTAAAACATTAATCCTCAGAAATGTATAATGGTCCCGAAAAAAATGAGCAATCGTCTCTTCAGTTTGCACGATCTCTCACATCTCTGACCGGCGAGAGAGCGTGGAAACTGAAGAGAGTCAGACGATTGCTCGAAAAAATAAGCAGGCATATTGATTCCGCAATGAATTCAATTCGCTGGCCGATTTTATGGACCGGTTTATTTGCTGTTCAGTCCCCCCCTCTCCTCACCTTCTCTCTCCATCTCTCACTGATCTGCAGTGACCCCATGCCCTTCCTGCAATGCCCTCTTCCTCGTAATTTCTCTCACAATGAGATGCCCCGTTTACGACAGGTAGAGGGGAGCAGGAAAATGAATTGGAGGTCTTTTCAAACCTCTTCAGATGGGAACTCGTCCCTTCGCCTATTACATAAGGATCTCAGGATGGCCATTCCCTCTCCCCCCATTTAGGCTCCGCCCACAGATCTTTAAATTGAGAGGGATTAGAGTGATCATCCGTGTTGCCGACGAGAAGGAATGGCGCAACCGACAAAACCGCCACGGAGCGCCGTTTGCTGGGGAGTTGGTCTTGTTACTTGGGAGTTGTTTCATTGCAACAAGTATGTGCCCCTCTACACCACCCTGTTTAGTTCATCTTATAATTCGTTCTTGAGGTTTGCTCTCCATCACCGTATAGGGTTTCATGGTCCAAAATTGATAATGTTAATGGAAAATCATGGTTCGATAAAGACAAAGCGCCGTATCCGATCGATATCATAGTAACCCAGGAACTACTGTAACCGATTAACATGTATATCTATTGGTGACATCATTTACTGTTTATCTAACCATGATTTTCCACTATAATTCTTTTGGACTATGAACTCAAGATCGAATTGTAAGATGATCTAAACAGGGTGGTGTGGAGGGGCACATACTTGTTACAATGAAAGAACTCCCAAGTAACAAGACCAACGGCGCTCCGTTGAGGTTTTGTCGGTTGCGGTTTTGTCACCCCCCGAATAGACCAGTACCCGAATAGGGCTATCTACTAGAAAGTAGTGTTCGAGAAACGAAACCACCGTAAACTTTATGATTCTGTCACCATATCGTCATTCTGCAAACTCTATCGACGCTCGAGGCTCTATGCATAAGGCAGAATGTGACCCAAAATATGAATTCTGCTAGAAGAACTAGCAGGGAAACGTAGTCGTAACAGCTGTCAGCAGTGCTCCGTTGCACCACCTAGACTCGGCATCTCTTAACGACTAGGGTTGGACACTCGATTGTTAATTGCGATAACGCAATCGTCCCCCTTCCTAGATTGAGATATATGCGAGGGGGGGAAGCCATTGAAATACCGCAAATTCGAAACCGAATAGGCTAATCAATTAGAAACTATACATTTGTTTCTTAAAGAGTGATTCTCAGCGACCACAGGACTGGTTGAAATATGTTTCAAATAGGGAGAGACTCTCTTCAATTCGCGCAATCTCTCTAGTTGCCTGACCTTCAGAGTCAGTTGGCACACAGACAAATTATTCGGTACTTTCTTAAAATGCAAGTTATGAAAACAACTGTCTAATAGTTGTCGCAAAATTGTCTTGTCTGATTTTTCATCCAATGTTGCTGATATTCCTTCGTTAAGGATGGAATTAGCGGGTCTTTCTCCACTTCTCTCGATGGATCGTTTGACGGAGCGATTGACGTAAAATGCCGATTGGAAGGGATGGATTTGTGGATGAAGTTCTTCGATCTGGGGACGGAGATGATAATTAGCGAGAGTGAACGGTTAGTCTACTTCTATTGCATTTAATCACAATTCAACTCTCTTCCTCACGCCGATTTCTGTGGGCAATCGAAATCGTACCGTTCTAGCTAAATGACTTTGTTATAATTGACTCGGGTCAGATCAGAACAATGACAGAACTATGTCACGCCGACTTTGACATATGAAAGGCGGCTTGATGTCACAGTTCTCATCCGACCTAGTGCCATTGACTCGCTGCATTATGCATGCTATCTTGCCTAGCAGACTGGTAATAGTGCGTGCATAATGAGATGTTCCTTGCGCATAATGTGAGAATAACTACTCAATGAATAGTATCAGTTCGATAGGGGTGGATAATGAAATAAAAGAAGTCGATGAAGATTAAGCGCGGAACACTTTAACCCAGTATTTTTTTAAATCTGATTTGAGTGTTAATTAATTTCCCCTCAATTAGTATTTGCTCTGCCTACTTCCCAATTCAACTCTTCCCAATCGGGGAGTGTGTAGTGACAGGCGCTTTGTGAGATTTGCCTTCCGGAGAAGGAAAGGAGGACATTAGGTGGAATGTAGTGAATTTTAATCAATTTCGTCGCTCCTCTCACCGACTGGTTTGCATTCAAATTATACGACCATGATGTAGGGGGGGGGGGCATTGTGGTAGCCCACCTGGTGAGCTCGTCTCCCTCTGTCTATGTCTCTATCTTTGCCTGTCGCTTTCTCTCCCCATCTCCATCTATGTCATGAGAATTGTGAGGATATATTGTAAGTGGGAGAAGATGGGTAGAATACGATATTGATTTGAAGCAGTTGAATCTAGTGATTCTCCTGACGACGATTCAAAGTCGGTAAGTCGGCCGTAAAAAGCCGATAGCGCAGGTATTTGGTCGGATGAGAACGATGACGTCATACCCCTGTGAAGTATCAAAGGCGGAATGACGTCATAATTCCCATCTGTCGTATTGTCGTTAGTGCATTACACGATGGCAAACTTCCACCGTTCCTTTCTTTAGATCCCCAAGAATCAGTTTCCGTTACCAATTATTTTTCTAAAGCGGTTTCACTTCAATAACAATGTAGTGCTGCAATAACTGGACAGTGAGATTATTCTTTGACGTGAATTTGAGCTTTCAAATTATTGAATGATGACTTGCATTTTAGGAGGATGTTTCCCACATTAAAATTGTCCGTCAAAACAAATTACATCCACGGGCTATTCTACCTGTTTCTTGACATCGTGCCCGCTGATCAGGTGAACATTCGAAAGCCGAACAATTATCTTTTAGGGTATTTTGAACGATTAGGGTATTTTCAAAATATTCGAAATAGTCAAAAACACGAGCAATGTCCTCACTCTCATCCTTTCACACAATCTCACTCGAGTTAATGAATAATGACAAATCAAACAAATTGATGAGAATCAGATAAGTGATGTGTAGGTAAACAATACACATAAAACCCAGCCAACCTCCTCACCTCCTGCACCTTTACGCGCAATCCAATAATCATCGGCAATCTGCGATTCGAATTCGTCGATAGCGCCACCTATCTCGGAGGAAGAATAGCCCTTCCCTTGGATCATTCCGACGAAATAGAACACCGGATTCGATTAGGGTGGCTGGCCTGGAGTAAGCTCTCGCACCTCCTATCTTCTCGAATTCTGTCCATCAAGATCAGGAGGAGAGTCTTCGAGAGCTGCATCACGGCTACAGTTCTATGTGGGTGTGAAGTATGGGCTCTGAGATCTAGCGAGAAGGAGAGGCTGAGAGTCACCCAGAGGAAGATGGAAAGAAAGATGCTTGGAGTCACGCTGAGGGACAGATGGAGGAATGACCGCGTGAGAGGGATTACCAAGCTGAGAGACTGGAATGAGGAAGGATTGAAAAGGAAAGCGCGCTGGGCCCTCAAGATCAGAAGAATGGGAGTGGAACAGTGGAGCCGTGCGACAACTGTCTGGACTCCATTCAATAGGACTCGTCCCCCCGGAAAGCCTCGCGCGCGATGGAGAGACGACCTATCCCGAGCTATTGGCAGCCATTGGTGGAGTGCAACTTATGAAGACTACCGACCTATCATCTTCTGAGCGTTTCCGCCTGATAAGATAAATTGATTGATTGATTGATAAAACCCAGATCTTTATCGAAGATTCGGATTCAAAGGCATGCAACGATCACGAAGAGATTTGTTTAGAAACGCATCTGATAAAAAGGAAAGAAAATATAGGCAGAAAAGGAATGTACTTTTCAGAAGCAGTACTGGTACATCGCCGAGCACTGTTGGTTGGCCGCCAGGAACGCTCAACCATCGCCTCCAGCGAGAATCTACATGCATCCAGACTCACCTTTCACGCATGATCAGGTACACTCATCAATGATCGGACTCTCCCCAGTTTCGCCCGTTTGAGTGAGAGATCGTGCAAATTGGAGAGAGCATTTCTTTCGTTTTGAACAACAATTGGGATGTGACAGCTGGGTGAGGCTGCAGGGAAGGGATCGCTCGCATAAAAAACATTCGTTAAATTTATGATAATCAGAATGGGCAAACATGTTTATACGAAAGATGATAATTTCAGCTGCAACAGCAAGTAATCTTGTTTGATCAAGCGAAGCTCACTAGCAATGACGAGGAGAACGCGGGTCATGTGAGGCTTCCTTCCATCCATAGGAATGCCAGATGCGAACTAGGGTTCCGGAATTGGCCGTAATTGGGCATATTTTGAATCATTTTCAGATATCTTTCATGTGCACTATATATGCATACTATACATTGTGCATGAAACATATCTGAAAATGATTCAAAATATGTCCAGTTACGCCCAATTCCGGAACCCTAATGCGAACCAAATATAATACTTTTCCGTATTAGTTTCACAGAAGATGTTTTGGAAGTATTGGAGCCTAATGTAGAAATACTTGAGAAGTGCACGTTTTTGGTTCTCATCCGACCAAATTCCATCCACAGTTATTCTGATCATTTCGGAGAGGAATCGATAACGATTTCAGTTCGTTCTCAATTCAATGCACAAGTATCAGCCTCGAGTCCACGTCGTGAGAAGGGACAAGAACAATCCCATCCGTGATCCCCTCACTGTTAGTTGCCAATCAGTCTCTTCATTCTGTACACACTCTCGACCGGTTAGGAATCTCTGGTTTCTCCCAACCAATTGTTGGGAATGCTTCCAACAATTGGTCAGGGTACTGGCTACCAAATGGTCAAGGTACTGGTTAGCAACTGGTTAGCCTACGCTCCGCCCACTCTAACTGGTTAAGCACTGGTCAACCACTTAGAATGGGCGGAGCTTAGGTTAACCAGCTGCTAACCAGTGCCAAGACAAGTTGTTAGCGGGTTCCCCAGCAACTGGTTGGGTGAACCCAGAGATTGTAGAGAAGTGAGATAGTGCATACAATGATGAGAAGTGTTTGGCTGCTCGAACTGTAGTTAATCACATGCTCTCATACTGCACACTTCCATCAAAATTGAAGGATAAATTGAGTGCAGACAATTGATAATTTTTCGTATCTTATCGTTTTTCCTCTGAAGGTGCAACTGTCGGACGAATCCGTCCGCTCATTCGTATTTAAGGAGACTCAATTCATGGCTGTTACTACATTTCAGAGCGATCGGGTATGTTTTCGTTCCCCTCTCACCCCTTCCATGTTTCTCTCTATCAAACTTCATTTCGATTCCAGATCAAGCAACTTAACAATGAACATAATCCAATAGCGAATGGATTCAGAGATCCAGAAGAAAGTGACCTCGATTCCACAAGGTAAGCCTATGCGAGCACAGTGCATTTCCTCTACCGCATATATATTTCTTTCAATTATTCCAAATTGTTCTCGTTTTCCCCTCTATAGCGCCCATTCCCCTTCTACAGTATCCAGTACCCATTGATTGATCAATTGTCAGTGAACTTCAAATGGGTTCTCGTCAACTTCATCCTCGTTCCACCAACCATTCTACCAATCGTCAGCATGCTCTTTTCGATCAACGTCAGTTATGCCAGGGGATTCTAGTAAGACAATGGCTTCGCAAGCAACACTTATTCATTCTTCGTAATTTATTATCGGTCAATAATGAACAAAACCATTACTTTAAAAGGAACTAGGTCGGATTGTCACCGTCGGATGATAACCGAAAACAATGGACACTTCTGTCGAAAATTGCTGATTCAAATTAGCATTTTTGCCACTTACACTTAGGGAACCTACTGGGAAAGGGTAAATTGCTGGTGGTTATCCGGAAGAATATCATCCGACGAGCAATCGCCTTACTCTCTTCAGTTTTCACGCTCACTCGCCGGTCAGATAGACGAGATTAAACTGAAGAGAGTCAGACGATTACTCCATCCGACCTAGTGTCCTTGCGAAACCACTTGTACTGTCGTTCAGATATCACGGATAATTCTTGGATGCTCTCTTCCTCCTTCCCCTCTCACTTATCGTCACTTACTCTCTTCTCTGAAGCTTTTCCCTCGACCGTATCTCAATTTCCTACTTCCTCTGCGGCAATACCGTAAGAATAACTCGATTGAATCATCGGAATTTGGTCGGATGAGAACTAGGACGTCGACGGCATGCGGCCATTGGTATATCAATGACGTCATAGTTTTCATCCTACCTTGTACTGAATCATACACATCACCTAATTGATACCGGCCTTAGTCTAATCATACCATCAGAAGCTTTGGTGGATATCTACAGCACTGTTTATTCTCAGGCGATCCCCGCTCGCGTCCGGCAACGACACCCTTTTGATGCTATCCTCGAATGATCCTGCCAATACGCGTTCGCGCTCGAGCCCGTTTTCGTATCTTGTTCGTCCGCATACGCGCGCGGTTGGCTCGTCGGGCCGACCCACAGGTTAGTAGGAATGGATTAGCATGAAATCATATCCCATTTTGTGAAATCTCTCGCCGCAGAGCTGGCGCATACTGCACACAGATATTGGCATTGTAGGACCGGGTTTGGCATCTGAAGCGGATGTGCGCGCACGTATGATCGGATCTCGCGCGCGCATCGAAACGATCTCATCCGCGAGCTTCGCCTGGAGAACGAGCAGTTCGTTTATTTGCTTGCCAATCTTACCTTTTAGCGGCTCCAATTTTCAAATATGCAAAAGAAATTCGGCATACTATGTACTGAGAGAACAGAAAGCGTAGTATTTGATTCTAAATATACGCGAAACTTTTTTTCTCCTTTCCTCGCATATTTACAATCAAATGCACTAAATCTCGCCACCACACCACGGACTACGCTTTCTTTTCTCACAGTACGACAATCTAGCATTCAAATCATCATTCTCATCTTCAGACCCGTCCCTCGTATGTCTCGTTCCTGCAAGATATGTTTCGAGGACGAACCTCGTCGTCGTGCGGTAAGCACTGTTTCATATTTCGAGTAGCCATGTTTTTTGCACACAAAATTCACAATTAGTCGCTGCGGCGTTTTGTAACAGTTTATGATCAGGGTTCTCTTATTGGAAAATTGTTGTATCATTTTCAGATTTATTTCATATGTATAGCGCACGTGAAGCATATCTGAATATGAATCAACAATTTTCCAATAAGAAAGCCATATGTATGATCTCTCTATTTTAGGTAGCGTCCGCCTGCGGACATGTGGTCTGTCTCGATTGCGCGAAAGCACTCGAAGCAGAGGCACTCGAGGAGCGCAAGAGTCTCACCTGCCCCTTCTGCCGGAAGGAAACGAAATTCGTGCCCCTCTATGAGGATCCAATTGCCGATGACTAGCATTCGTGGGTGAAAACAACAAAGTAACCGGTTATTTATCATGAAGGTATGGATGTACTTGATTTTCTCTGTTCACAACCCTCCTAATCATCGATAATTCATAGTATACAAGTTAATCTATACATTTCAATCATGCATTTCACTTTTTTCTATTGTGGTAATGGTGTTGGGTTCAGTTTTATGACTCATTGATAAGTATGTGCACATTTTCATCTCACTTGCTAGATAAATACTGAGATCATTAATCTATACCTATATATAAAGCGCAGTGTGTGTCTGTCCGTATGTCCGGATTGCGAAACAGTTGCGAAACAATTACGAAATGGGGAGGGAGAGAGTCAACAAATTGTGAAACAAGTGATTGCGAAACCTACTCCGCTAGGACGGGGCCCCCGCCGAAGGCGGGGGGGGGGGCAGCCGGACTAGTTGTATTATATATATATTAATTATTAATTGTAGTATATAAGTGTCATTAATTAATTAATTAATTAATTATTAATTGTATTATATAAGTGTCAAAGCCGAAAGCATGCAGAATAAAGAGACGTTGAAGCGAATGTCGAACTTTATTTCATTTTTCATGTGTGATACTCGTAACCTGCACACCATATATGTATCACTATGAAGTGTTTGCTCTCAATCTCTATCGGTCAATACGCGCTGCATGATTCATTGAATTACCCCATTGCTCAGCAAAATACGAGGAGAAACTCCCATATTCTCTCGAAACACTTCTCAACATGCTTCTTCCTTATCAATTTTTTGTGCGATCGTTCCTTCCTTCCTTTTCTTGCAATCATACTATAATCAATATATTTTTGCCAAATCATGTTTTAGTACTATGCGTACGTGACTTGCCTTTCAGTTGCACTCTGTACATTTTTTGTGTATGCTGATTGTTTAGCGTGATTTTGGGGTTATCACTATCAAAATATTTGAAAATATCAACAACCAATTATAATTCCTAATTCGACAGACTTCATCCGTTTTCAATCACCATTTTCTATCATTGATTTCCCGGATTTCCATTTGAATACTCTATTCATCGTGATACCCTGTGGTCCTTCTCAATCACTCGTAGGGAACTGTTAAATGCGCCGGTTGATGGAAACAGGCAAATACAGTTTTCGTATGAGGCACCATGCACTATTCGTTATTCCAATATTCCATAAATAATTTAACTTTTATCATAACAATACTACTCATGAATGCATGGACAGATAGGCTTCTCAACAATGGATGAACCCTGGGCTCGATTGACACCTGCCAGCGACTCGTCGAATCTGTCTCTCATCGAAAAATTACCCTATGATATTCTGTGCGACATCATTGATCGCATCCCGAAGTCCGATCTCAACATTAGATTGGTAAGATGTTATCAATAAACCATTGACTACCATGTGAAACGAAGATAACGCGAGCTGATTTGCCCATATGAGTATCCATAATTTAATAATTTAGGCTTGTCGCAAGCTCAAAATGTGTGCTGATGAATGTGCGATGAGGGGGCCGAGCATTCCTCGCACCGATGAGGTCACGTTCTTCGGAATAGCTGATAAATTGGTATGCAATTTTCTGATTGAAAATATTTATGTTTTTGTCTAAATCATCCAACCGTACTCGTGTTGAGGTTGAAAGCCTGATTGTTGTGAAGATATGAGTTGTGCTTTCACATTGAAATTGATGAACTGTTTCATGATTTGTTGCGTTTGTAGATTTCTATTACGATTCCTGACAACCAGGAAAAACAGTTCAAGCGTATTCTTTTCTACGATACTTTACTCAAGTTTGTCAGTCGACTAACTCGCAGTAAAAACAGTGAAGGCATTGTGAGTTGGTTTCTCATTATTTCTGTGTTGCTCGCTAAAAATATATTTTCGATGATACATTTCAATCATCATAATAATTCAGACATATCTCGTTGATACTGGAAATAGCGAGGGAAGACATTTCGAATACTTGAACCAGTACATAGGCCAACATATTGTGAAAGTCGCAGTTACTTATGGAGATTGTACTGAGAACTGGAAATTGGAAGCTATCAATCAAATGCTAAGCGGAAAACATATCGATCATCTCAAAATTCAAATGAATAAAATGTCGGATAGTGATGTGTGAGTTTAAATTCCCAAACATTTTGTATTAATAATCTCAGAGAAAACATTCTCAACACCTTTGGCAACTCGAAGTCAGTACACTCACTCTGAAAGCTCGAGCGATTTCAACTTCCAGATCAGGTGTTTCTTCATATTTGTCATTGTGAAAAACACACATTTTCAGGCGAATTTCTTGTTAAAATTGCAACACTCGTTCAATCAATGTGCATTATAGAACAATATGGTAGATTATTGTATTATATTAGTTTTATTTACTATGTTCAGAAATTGATAATACCAGACATTTCTTTGGCATCCGTGATCAAGATTGGTATTGGGTAATTATGGAGATGTTTTCAAAGAAAATGGACAAGCTTCTACTAAAAAGAGATACAGATGGAGGATACCTTAGGCCTGGTGACATCGATTCTTTCAGAAAAGTGTGTTATATTCTATGAAAAATAATAAAAAAAAGTTTAAGAAATTGCCTCTACTCAACAAGAAAATATGGTTTGAAGCGGGTAAATGTCGGCCAATTAATGTAAAAACTCAATTCTTTAATGAGTCAAGTTGCTGTGTGAACTGTAAGATTTCTACAATTTGATTAATTAAAAGTTCCGTGCCGAATCCTTTTTTCAGTATGGTACGGAACCCTAAGTGTCAAACACGATTCGAGAAAAGGCGAAATGTTCGATATCTACTCCTGAACGACATGATATTTTAATAGCACTGTGTCCGAAAAGCATTGTTCAATCATAACGTCTTTATCGCTGCTTTTGGATCATTTTCATACCTTCGATGTAACAAGAACCCTACGTGTGAACGAACAAAGATAGGAATTAATAAATTCCTATCTTTGTTCTCAACTGATTACATTTTTATCGCACGAGATAAATTCTATTACAAGGAGAGGCCGCGCAATGTATATATGGAGTTACAAAACGAGACCTAGAGCATTCGAAAGAGGGGAAAATTCTAAGAACGTTTGTTGTTTTCAAAATTGCGGAACGCTCATGTGGAATTTTAGGCTAATAGTGGGGAACGCTAAAAATATGCGTTTTTATATCCTGGGGGCCAGCACAATTTGCACAACAAATATCAATCAGTTTTTTTTCTTCAAAGTTCGACAGTGACAATTTATATTACCTACACTTTATTGCAAATAACGTGAACGATATAATCGTCATGGCTATTTTTTCACATTTCATAGCTTTAATTGAATGATCGATGATAAATCCCACGAGAAAATTGCTGGAAAAAAGTAAAATATTGGGGTGTCCGGAAAGTTCGTATAATTTTTTTATTTATTCAATGCTTTACAATTCTCAGTGACCAATGTATGCCCCCTTCTTTCTCACTACTTCCCTCCAGCGATTGGGCAGGGTCTCGATTCCTCTCTTCCAGAATGCGGGTTTCTTCGAGACCGCCCAGTTCACGAAAGCCCTCACAACTTCATCTCGATTCTTGAACTTCTTTCCTTTGCAGAAGTCAGAGAGAGAGCGGAAGCAGTGGTAGTCGCATGGGGAGAGATCCGGGGAATACGGTGGATGGGGAATCCTCTCGATCTTCAGCTCGTCCATTTTCTTCTGGGTCATCTTCGCTCGATGTGGGCGAGCATTGTCCATCAGAAGAAGAATTTTGCCCTGGTTCAGGAGTCTGGGAGGGACTCTGATCGCGACATCTTCCAGTTGTTCAGAGAAGTGGTCGGCATTGATGCTGGTGCCAGGGGCGAGGATCTCCCAGTAGATGTGACCGAGCACTGAGAAGAAGAAGCAGATGAGTTCCTTCTTTCCGTGCTCTTCCTTCTTCGGGACTGGCGTGGGCTTCTCATCTGCATCCACCCATTGCAGTATCCTCACAGGGTTATCTTACGTGATCCACTTCTCATCTGTAGCGATGATGGAATTGACCCATCGAAGATTGGATCTACGATGGAGTAATTCCCGACAGAATTGAACACGATTTTTCAGCTGTTCGGGGGTAGAGGTCATGGGGAATCACTTGTGGGAGTTTCGGCTTCTTCCCAGATCGATGGAGGATATCGGACACTGTTGATCTGGGAGTACCAGTATCCTTCTTCAACTCACACACACTGGCCATGGGCTTGCGCTTCAGTATGCGGAGAACGAGAGGATGATCGAGGGAGGGAGGGCGTCCAGAGCGGGGTTGATCATCGAGACCAAACTCCCCTTTCTTGAAGCGGGAGAACCACTTATAGCAGAAGAGTATAGAGGGGGCGTCAGCTCCTTCCGACTGGGCCAGGGCTGAGTGGGTCTCCTTCACGGATCGGCCAAGACGGTAGTAATAAATTAAAACTGCTCCGAGGTAGAGATGTCCATCACAAGAATCAATGTAGCAACTAGGAGACTGATTAATCCAGAATGATGCAATACATTGTTGACAAACGGATTGCGCAATCACTGCATTTGATCGCGAACTGACTTTTTTCCGAAGCATTATACGAACTTTCCGGACACCCCAATATTTTATATGGCTACTGAACAAATCGGCACTAAGTCGGATGAGAAATATGACGTCATGCCGCCTTTGATATGCCACAGTCGGCATGTCGTCATAGTTCTCATCCGACCTAGTACCGCACAAATTTCACCTGTAATATTCGCCTCAAGTTAAAGTACGTTAATTGACGCTTCGAACACTTCAAAAAAATGATTGCTAACCTCGCCGACGATTTTTGGATACCACCAACTTGTATTATTGACTCCGAAAGGGAAATTGAAAATCAGAAGCCATGCAGTATAGCTATGGGAAAAATTTAAGTATTTGATCGGTGGTAAGTGATTTTTCACTGATAAATATTCTATGCATAGGGCATTCCACCGATGTGAAATCATAAATTATACCAGTTATCATAAAGAATAGAACAATATTTAAAACTCGCCAACCGCATTCGGTCAATCAATTGAATAAGACTCTGTCTTATGTAACTTATTAATAATATCAGATTGTACATTGACACGAGTGAGTGGTTCATTAAAGGAATAATAGAGCTTTCGCGTACGAGGAGACATTGGATTAGAGATAAGTTGGAGTAACGAATATACATCTAACATTCCGTGCAGAATGCCAAAAGCGGCTTGCACTTGTTTAATATTTTCATGTCAAGACTCGTTTTCATTTTTTTAATATGTATTAATTGTATTTTGCATATATGATATTAATATATTCACTTTTTCAGAACAAATACAAATGATAACATACATATCACGCCTCTCATGAGAGAATCGAGCTGAGCGTGGGAATTGTGAAATGAGTTATAGCCGATTTTGGCCTTCCTGACGCATGCCTGAGTGACCCCTAAAATCTCATAGTGCATACTTCATTTTGGAGTTCGCTACGTAGGGTCGGGTTAAGGCATCTCTCACTTTGAGAGTTGTTTTCTCGGATACGTTGAAAAATAGGTCAAAATTGACCTCTGAGTGATCCCAACTCATTTTTCGAGCTCTATCGATCTATGGAAACCATTTTGTCTAAAATCCATTTTCAACAGTTGCACACTCCAGGTCAATTTTCTCAAAAATGTAGGTGAAGGCGCAGCTGATTTTTTTTACTAAATGCGGCTCCACGAGAGCTTTCGAATGAGTGTTTTGCTAAAAAAAATACGAACTCTTGGATGGGAATTACGTCGTGGAAACAAAACAGCTCTCAGAGGGAGAGATGCCTTAATCCGACCCGAGCTGCAAAATGAAGTATGCACTATAAGATTTCTGGGGTCACTCAGGCATGCCTCAGGATGGCCAAAACCGGTTAGAACTCATTTCACGATTTCCCCTCCATTCCCAAGAATCGCGATTCTAGCTCAATTCTCTCGTGATTGGCGTGATATATTGTAAATAAATAATAATAATTCGAAGATTCGCAAACGAACATTAATGTGCATAATAACTGAAACATCAAATAAAAAAGTACGACTTTTAGTACAAATACAAACAATTTGGATGCATTTTACAAGTCGTTTAGTGTTGTTTATTCCTCTTTAATGCGCTTCATAAGGATGACAACGTTATAATTATTATGGTCGTAGACCGTTACTTCCATCTTAAATTTAATTGATTCTAATGTAGAAATGTCAAAGGATTCAATTCTCCTTTTCCATACAGATTTTACCTGAGAAAAATTCAGCATGGAGTAGTAAGAAACGTTGAATTCGATAAAAGACATCGATATGTTCGTTTTCAATACTTCTGAGCAGAACAATCAGATATCTGTAAGCATATTATCTGAATAAACAGGTAATATCAAATTATAATTATTCATCATAAAATAGTTCCAAATACCAGTTTGATCGAAATTCCAGCTCATAAAATCATGATTGAAATTGAGCACCAAACATTCCACAGAATGCTCACTTATAACATTTAGTAGACGTCTGAAAGGAAAATATTTGAATGCGAGTAATAAAACGTAAGGTTACTTATGCGTGAGAGCCGTGTTGTGTGCACGTGGTGGAGAAATGCTGGCCTATTTCTTAACCCCCGTGGTATGGGTGGATCTGCAGACAGGGGGGGGGTCGAACTCATGACCATCGGATTCACATTCATAGTACACAACCACTGCGCCACCTTGCCTAAAAAAAGGTATTAAAAAGGTGTTCAATAAAGGTATATCAAACTCTCAAAATGGATCCAACCTTCGAATTTCGCAAGAATTTTCGACATCGGATATTATCAAATTATCGATTCTAACATCTCCCAAAGTCGAATTGAACACATTGAGCACGTCAGCATTAGCTTTCAGCGTTTCGACAACAGAGCAACGCGCAAATAGCTGCCCTATACGAATCCTCATCCTCATATGCCGCTTTTCCTCCTAGCTCCTTTCATTGCGCATGGAAATCCACTTGTACATTTCGATAATCTAAACAAAATATGAAATTACTTGATGAGAAATTTAAACTTGCTCCTATTTGCTCCAAGCCAAAATTTGCAGTTTGCCACCAAGTGCGATTGTCTATTCCAAAATGATTGAGTGCTGCTTTTGTCAAACGGATTCTCATACGCCACGATTCATCTCGAAGGTCGCCTTGGATGTGGACGTATTTGATGGGTGGATGGCGCTTTCTGTCAGCAAGGTGAGCAATGACGAGGCGGTTCCACCGGGGAGATATCTTCAAATTTGAGTTCGTAATTCGGGCCATCGTCTCTTCATTTTACACACTCTCTCGACCGGTCGAATGACGAGAGAGTGTGTAGAATGAAGAGACTGTGGTTTCATTTCTCGAACTCTACTTCAAATATCGACTATTTTCTCTGATTGATGAAATTAGCTTAACAATTCGATAGAAAATGGTAAAGTTTAGGGTATTTTCTTTCTTCGTGACTGCACACGCGGGACAACTTTACTAGGCCAATGTCAATTTGGGAATATTCAATCTGGAGTGTCCACATTTCGCCAGGCATATTTACCTGCGTGATCTATTCGCGACTGCTAATAACCCCATCTCCCATGGGTAGGGCTATTCGAAAAACTTAACCAACAGCGCATCAAAAATATACAGTGGAGGCTCACCAATCGTATTGTATCAATCGATTCCTGCCCTGATCGGGTGATTAACTGAATTACGTCCGATGGCAAATTTGCGAGGGTAAGATCTAGTGATGCCAAATCGGCGCGCGCTCTCCTCGTTTCACACGCTCTCTCACCGGTCAGACAGAGTGAGAGAGCGTGTGAAATGAGGAGAGCGCGCGCCGTTTTGGCATCACTAGTAAGATCACAACCTTGTGTTTTTAACGACAAATTCAATAAAAATCACTGAAATAAGGAATGAGACAGAAATATATAAAACATTGTTCTGTCAAATGCGGCTGGCACAAGGCATAACCCATTAACATAATCGTGCTAGGATACAATTTACTTTCGAATTTGCGAAATTAGACCATGCAAATATTTGAAACAGGATTTACATAAATATCCTGACCTGTCGCAGAACTCTGATTGCGCAAACCCCTTGTTGTATGTCTCTCAACTTTTGGGCATGGGGTCGAATAATCAGGTCGAGTAATGCACCACTTAGCTGTTTTAGGCGGGAAATTAAAGAAGAGCAATTCAAGATCGAAAATGTAAATATTCCATTCCATTCACACTTGTTTCGTTCTTCTAGAGGTAATGGCTGATCACATCGGTCAAATATCCCTTTCGACACTTACTCCAGACATAATCGAAACGATAATTCCGATAGGCCCTTCACGAACGATGCGATTGGTGAGCTTTTTTTTTAACAAATATATTTTTTTTACAAATATTCTAAATTTTTGATAATGCATCAATTTGTATTAATGAGTAGAAAGATATTGGCATAGGATTTTTATAAAAATCCTCACAGTATATCCAAAATATAGACATATAGCTAAAAATATTAAAACAGTGTCTACATCTTGTTTTTGTTTCGCGTTGTTTTTGTTTTTTGTTTCGCCGAATCTTTTGGCAGATAAATCACGTTTGGAACAAGATTGTACGCGAATATCTTACGAAGAGAAAGCCGATCGACATTGTCGAGATCACTTCTATTATGATCAAATATCGATCGGACTAACTCTTGCTGCAATGGATGCGGAATATTTTAATCTCGGAAACTGGGAGAGAACAGGAAGTGCCAACAAAGTAAGTGCGCATTGAGCAAAACGATCATTTTCGCAATCTGAAATATCATCCCAAATAATAATCGAACAATGTTTGCATAACATTTTATTTAAAACGTGTTAATGTATTCTCAACGCGTTGAACATCGTCGTCATGTTGAATATATGAATATACGACATTACAGAAAATCGCGTTAATATCTCAGCCACAGACGCGGCCGAGATTCGAATTCCCGTACTTATCACTTCCCCGCTTAAAATATTGGCTGTTCTGGCGATTTCTGCCAACTTGTGCACTGATATGGATGCCTTCGTGGATTACTTATCTATTAATTCTTAAACTATATTTACTTGATTTAGAATCAAGGGAAACTTTAAAACTATTGAAAAGAAGATTGGGTATGTGCACTCGGATTGAAGTACTGCGTATCGTTGACGTGAGAGTTGCTACAATTTTCGGCATATTCGCAGCACTTGGAAAGGCACGGATCGGGCGGATGGAAATTGAATTGTGCGATGCATCACAGATAAACATTAACTATGCCAATCTCGATAATGAATTTGAGTGAGTTGGAATTCTTAAAATTGTCAAAAAAGCAAAGCACTTTCAGAAACATTCTGAAACACGTAGGTCGGCATCACGGAGTCGGGAAGATCGTCTTCAATGGCCGAACGATTTGAAGAATTTATCTTCAATTGAACGTAATATGTGTCTTATGATTAACTGAAAATGCACAAATACTAAACAAATACGTTCATCTGTTCCACTGTCCAACTATTTCGAATAAACAACAAAAGTGTTGATTTAAAATATGAACAATCTTGAGGAACGATAGATCGGCTACACTTTCATCACATTGTCAATACATATCCACAGTCCGTGGGAATGTGACGTATCTTGTCTTTGCAAGCAAAATCCAAAGATAATTAGAGAATTTCCGCAAAATCTCAATTCAATAAATAGAGTGAGATCATGTTGTGGAAAATAATCTGTTCAGTACAACTCCCAGGATCAACAGCCAAAATTTCCTTACTACTTTCTGAAATCTAATGAAGAAACCTAAAAAATACGCATACAAACGCATACGAAAATCAACATCCAAAATTCTCTCAATATTCGATAAGCTCTCGTGATTAAATATGACAATTTGAGATCAATTTGCGGCCAATTTATGAGATAAATCTGATAAAAATAATTGGTCTACAATGATTATTTTATTAATTAATATTATAAAATTGCAATAGGATTTTCAACAATTGAGAGCGAATATTGATGTTGATCGTATCACCTTTATTGTACTGCATTTTGTTGCCACAGGATCTCACTAGTTTTATTGAATTGAAATTTTGCGAAAATTCTCACAGCTGTTGACTTTGCTTCTCGGACTTTGCTTGCAAAGACATCTCGGGACTTTTATGGTCGCGGAGCGGTTAATTTGTTTTCGTGATTATCGTTTTTGATAGCAGTATATTTCTCATACTCTACTACTGGTGTGGCACTTTGTTTGAAGGAAAACTCCCTTCCACTCTATCCATACCATGCGCACATGCTTGAAGTCGCAATACACGTATCTTTTTGCTTAGAATTAATCTTTTGTGTGTGAAGAAAGTACGGAAACGTTGAGATATGCATACCTCCTCCCTCCCCCCCATTAAAGGAGGACTGTAGGCAAAGTCCAGCTCTGGACCCTTTCATGACCATGACCTAGCTCCTCTTAACGACTAAAGGATCCAAAAAATTACATTAATATCTCTAGTCAGAACAGAGTTATGATTAGTTGGCGGAGTGCCATGGACGCTTGATGGGCAAGGGAAGTGCACTAATTCTTGAATCTTGAATCTTGAAGATTTGCCAAAAACTGGTGAGAATCTACCATTGAGCTATCATACCGATGTGTGTTCACCTCCTAGCTCGCGCTATGAACTTTGGAGGATGGAACCTCCCTTCTACAGATGTGGCTACTTTGCCGAGAGTCCTCCTTTAAAGTGCAGGATCTCACGACGCCATTATCTTCTTTCTACTATTCCTCCTCCATCGCTGCCCCCCCCCTTCTTCATTCAACGTCATCACCTCATGTCACAGCCCAGCAGTCTCCTAAGCAACCGCTGTTTGTACGTGTGAGCTGAGTGTGTATTACGCATTACGTTTGAGCCATCCTATCTTCTTTTCGTATAGTGTGCGAGCTTCTTGTCATTTTTCAATCTTTGTTGGCGTTTTACAGACTTTTCCAATTGAGCGAAGTTTTTCTGCGATTTATCAATCTCAGATGGATATCAACGAACCATCATATCAATTTGTCCCATTGCGCGCGAGCTTTTCTGTTATTTGCTTTCTCAGATGGAGTTCAACGGCCAAATGCGCAAGCTGACTCCTCAAGTTGAGCAGCTTCGGATCGAGGGACAAGTTCGACCCATCAGCGAGGCCGCTGCCAAGTAAGCTCATTTTTTTTTGAATCACTCGGGATCGAGTTTATATTCACAAGGGGACAGGGCCGTTCTTTTCGAGGCAAAATCATCTAATAAAATCTGTGAATCACTCGAGATCGTTTCAGAGTTCTGGAATCTGGACAGCAAGCTCTTCATGCTCTCGTCTCTCAATCGGCGGAGAGCCAGGGTAGTATGGAGAGATCGTGGTATCCTTTCGCAGAACTTCTTATGGTTCGGATGGCATAATGGTGTTGAACCAAATTTGGTAGATGATGTGTGTGCTTGCCACAAGGTATCTTTTACTAAGAGTAATACTAAATAATTGCAGCTTGATCGACTACATTCTGAACTCGGCGCAGGATCACCTCCTGCCCTTCAATAGGCGTATCCATGAATTCATGAACCCCTGGAAAGTGAGCAAAACTGACTCTTGATATATTATCCAGAGAGTGATTTTTACATTTTGTGCCCCTATTGTGAGATATTTGGTAATTTTCCCGATGAATGATATATTACGCCTCTCACGAGAGAATGAGGACAACCGTGGTACAATCTGAAAAATCGAATTTGGGTTTTTATTAGGTTGTAACATAAGTTTTGTCGCATTTCGGAGGTTCACAATATTTCCATGAAGGATACTTCTCAAACATTATCAATGCCTGACCTCCTAGTATATGTTTGGGGTGTTCATGCACATTCAAACCATAGGGTAGAGCTGAACTGCGCACGCTGGCCATGCGAAAAATATTAATATGAACTGATTTAAATTTGGTGCAGATTTTTTTAATTCGCTTGATCAGGTGCTAGTTCGCAGAGATGAATAATGAACCAAACTTCTACAGCATGGTGATATACCCCGTCAATGCTCTTTCAAAATATACGCCAGATATGGTGCTATGTTGAGCGGAATCAAAGATATACTTCACTGAGTGTAAGGTTAGCCGCTAGTTCGTAGCCAACTTGACCAACTCTTCTGAATCCAGAATTGCAACAACAGTGACTAACATAAGTGCGTTCCAATTACCACTCATGGAGGTATAATTTATCATTAAACAAGTGAGAGAAAGAACACTCCACTTGTGGGAAATTTGAATTTTTATTAATTCAATTCGCGCACAATTTTACCAAAATTTGCAAGTTTAGGTGTTTCGAATTAAAGATTGTCATTCAAAAGCTATTTATTTCCAAACTTATCCCAAGTAGATACTAGTAAGGGAAGGGTTTATGGTTCGGATGGACACAACAAATCAGATATTGAACATGTGTGCGAGGTAGGAATATGAACAAAGTGCCGATTTCAGTAGTTTAATTTACATACCATCGTTCTGAATGGAGCCACTTATCTCAACAGAACCCAATCTACCCCAAACGTTGTCTGCACACTGACCACTTTGGGTGAACTATATTCCACCACTATTTGGATCTGGATATCTACTGAGAAGAAAATTCGGCTTGCGAAAGTTTTCGCGACCGTCACCAACCATCCACATTATACAAACTCTTCTACATTTCTAGAACGATTTTCGTTTGTCATTATCCGTGAGTGGTTCAAAATTATGCACATATGTAGTACTTTACGCAAATCACACAAAATCGGCATAATTTATCCTTTTCAAGAAGAGCTGATGCGTGAAAATGATTTCTAATCCTTATCTCAGTACAACTTTGTCTGACTAATGTGCCTCCTCAACTGCCTTGACAGGACTGAAGTAAAGCGCGTAAGAAAGAGTACGAAGGCCCTCACTGATGATGAATAACGAAATTGAGATTAAATTAATTCGAAGAATTTCTGAGGTTAAAATGCATAAGCGATTGGACGCGACAAAACTTATGTTACAACCTGATAAATGATCTTGGGGTAATCCATGCTTCTGAATCCGATTATAACTTTAACAGTTCGGAGTGGACACAAACCAAACTTTTGCATCTTTTAGAGAATTAAATTCTGCGTCGACATGATTTTTTGCAGATTTTTCCTTCTCGGTATAAATGGTTTTATAAGCGAAAAACAGTGAAAATGCGCGCGTTTCCCTCGTTTGCACTGCGTGCAATGGCGGTAAGCTGTTTCACGTCGAATCGCGTCGACCAGGGTTCGACTCCCGGTCGGTGCAAATCTTTTTGCCTAATTTTACCCATCATTTAGCAGTTTTCACATGCTCAAATATTCCTTCTAATGACTCAGTTTTAACCATTCGCTCATCAAACTACGAAACCACGAGCTCAGTCCGTGCTGCACAAGCATATAATCGACGAGAAGGCACGGATGAATAATAAATGTGATGGAAATGATGGGTAAAATTAGGCAAAAAGATTTGCACCGACCGGGAGTCGAACCCTGGTCGACGCGATTCGACGTGAAACAGCTTACCGCCATTGCACGCAGTGCAAACGAGGGAAACGCGCGCATTTTCACTGTTTTTCGCTTATAAAACCATTCATACCGATAGGGAAAAATCTGCAAAAAATCATGTCGACGCAGAATTTAATTCTCTAAAAGATGCAAAATTTAGGTTTGTGTCCACTCCGAACTGTTAAAGTTATGGAGCGAAAAGTGCTCAGAGGTCAACTTTTGATCTACCCAAAAATCAATCAGGGAATCCATCTAAGAACATAATTTATGCCTACAGGCCAAATTTCAGCTCAAATGAATTATTTTGGACCTATTATCAGATGCTCCAAAGTGAGAGTCTGAAATTTTTGCAGCAACCTGCTGCAGCCGCTGATCAAGATGAAATGTCGCTTTGCCCGGAATCGGATTCAGAAGCATGGATTACCCCAAGATCATTTAAAAACCCAGATTCGATTTTTCAGATTGTACCACGATATGGCCGATTTGTCCCAAATCTCTCGTGAGAGGCGTGATATCGTGCGGGACTCGTCCGATAAAGGAAATACAAATGTCCACAAGAAAACCAAAAAGGGGATACGGCATTTTACTGAGATAATCTCGATTAAAACAAAAAGCAGGAACTTGAAGAAAAATCGATTACTTACCATTTTCTCCTTGCAGGAACAGAAAAGGTGCTACATTCTCTAGGAGGTTGCACTTCTCTACAGTCTTCTCTGATCTTGTCGTCGGATCGCCACCCTGCCTGCTGCAGTATGCATGTTAAAGTTCGTAATTCGGGTGACAGTCTCTTAATCCTACACACTCTCTCGACCGATCGATCGACGATATAATGTGTAGATGAATGAAGAGAGCGTAGTATCGTTTCTCGAACTCTATTGCATATACGCACATGCCTATAGTCTCTCCCTCACAAGCCATGTAGTAGCATGAATATGCTCAGTTTCCTCCTATGTCACCGAATCTCTTGCTGACCTACCTTGACAATTCCACCGCCACTCCGTGATAATGGTGTATTGAATAGTGTTTTTCTCTCTCACACATCACAAATTAGTCGGTCAAATAGGAAATGTCGATTTGCGTTTAGATTTGAATTTGCACAGTATTCATAACTTTATCGAAATATATAAGCACGCGCTACATATTCACAGATTATCTTTGGTAATGATTTCTCTTCCAATTAAGCTCTCCAGTGTGGATCGAATGCAGAAAATTTGCTCCAATGGTCGCTTACTCAACCAATCATTATGGACAAGCTGCAAGTACTAGTGATTGCCTGGGGGAAATCTCACACATATTCACAATATTCATCGGATTCCACTTCGAAGTCATCGCTTGTCTCTTCAAATTAACTTCCATATTTTCTGCAGAATTATTTCTCTCCGCAGCTCGATCATTATTTGCAAGTAGAACCGCGTGGAGGAGTAGAGATTCCTCCTATGAATCAAATGTGTTTCTTAGTAAAATAGAGAATAACGATGTACACTTGACATGTCAGACTGAAACCGGGGTGTACGAATTTGTTCTTTCAAAAAGTTCCATCTTCTAGATATGACTTTTTTATGAAAGGATAATTTTCTTGAAGTAGGGTGCGTACCAACTGTAATTATACTTTCGCTTTGATAGTATATGATTCAGACCTCTTCGGCGGAAGAATATGTATCCCTGCCCCATTTAAGCCCCATGAAGTGGTCGGGGCCTTTGTTGTAGTCCGCGGTTTCATTTGTATTCAGCTTCATCTCTTTGAATGTCCCTACTCATATTTCACGTTTAAAATTAGAATTTGAGGAATTTCAAGACGGACTTGCACAAGTGTCCACATATTCCTGTGCGGGAATGTTGATCAAATCTGCCCGCTTCGTGAATTTGTTCTTCACTTCTTTCTGAGGCAAACTAGTGAGATATTCGTTATCAATTAATAGTTCAGTGATATTCAGATCCAATTTATTGGAGAAATTTTCGATTTTCTCTCCAAAAGCGCCATTTAACTCATTGTTGATCCATAAGAGGGTGTTACGAATACAATAAGATCGCTCAAGGTCAATCCTGATGACATTCGACAGGTTTTTGTACTTTGATGCAACCTGAAAATTTGGTAATTAAGACAGACGATTGAAACTAACCTCGTCAATGGCAAGCATCCTGTTAAAATAATCATCATTATCCGTCAAATAGCCTTTTAAATGAGACATTAGTATATCGATGACCTTGAAATTTGCTATGAGAAGATTATCGAGATAATCGATAACGGAAATTCAGAGAGATTCAATTTAGTCTAATAAAGGTAAATTCAAAATTTTTCTTGCACGAGTTTTGCACGAATTTCGATCTACAAACTGATTCCATGGTGACTCTATGAACACAAAAGAGCATCATGTACAACTACGAACTATGTGAAGGACTCTTAAAAAATTATTGGCAAACTTATCATACGCATACCTCCTGCACAAATTCCGCAGTTTCCGGTAAAGCTTTCGATGACAGTTGTTTAACAGTTTCCAAGATAGTAGTATACATCATATAAGTATGAGTTGCATCGCGTTCCCAAGTTTCCAACAGCTAAATTTCCCTACGATTGACTCTTATTTTCGAAGTAACCCACATCACGTTGTTTCTTCCTCATTAAACGCGTCATTCTTTCGAGATCTTCATGTATGCTGCGCATTTCCCATGGTGTGATTTTAAATCCAGCATATGCCTCTAAAATCTAAATTTGTCAATAAAATGAAACAAACTCACTCACTCTGACAAGTCTCAGAGTATGCCTTTTCATCGAAATTGTACCGATTGATTTCAGAATCAAAGTCAATAGTGAACGCAAAAAAATCTTTTGGGCTAATCACTTTTGATAGTAAATAAAATTCATATGATGGCGTGAAATTCTTTGGTTCTTGGATTCTTTCAAATGAAAATAGGACGGGTAAGATGGAAATTGCGAAAATTGAGTACATTGCCTGAAATAAAGTAGTGAGTATTTGCTGGAATCCAGATATCGCAGAAGCTGGCAATGTAAGCGCAACCCATTCGTATCATATGTATATGTATACACGCTTCTGTTTACTCTTCATTTGTTCCCAATGTAAATGATTAGTCACAATACTGTTCCAGATCACTTTCTCCAGAGAGCATACACCAATTAATGAATCATCTGACATGAACACTATGGTTTTTCAATTTCAAGCATAATTGAAAGATTCGTAAGACTTCGGGGAATGGCGATGAATGGAACAACTCGGTCAGTACGATCGTCCAGGGTTCAAACTTCGGAGACATTCCCCCCCCAATGTGGCTCCGAAATTTAGATTCGTATACATCAAATATACCTTCAGGATTGTTCCAAGAGTGAAAAGATTGATTCAATTGCTAATTGTTGTGAATGTCGTTAGATGAAGACTCGACTTCAGTATACTAAATCAGTCCATTGTTTGCATGTGCAACAGAAAATGAAAATGCATTTAATTTTTATCAATGCTTGATTTTTACACATGTTCCTTACAACGGGTTAGCTAGTGCTACCGGCAACTGGTCAAGTACGAGCATATCACCCCCCAAACAACATCGAGTAATTTAGGCGAGAATTTGCATTGATGAATGGTTTCATAATCGTGAGTTCTCCCTCGCTGCTTTCCACTGCAGTGACACATTTTTCACTGTCAGTCAACAAAAATATCTCTTTGAATGTCCCTACTCATATTTCACGTTTAAAATTAGAATTTGAGGAATTTCAAGAAGGACTTGCACAAGTGTCCACATATTCCTGTGCGGGAATGTTGATCAAATCTGCCCGCTTCGTGAATTTGTTCTTCACTTCTTTCCGGCGACTGGTCAAGTACGAGCATATCACCCCCCAAACAACATCGAGCAATTTAGGCGAGAATTTGCATTGATGAATGGTTTCATAATCGTGAGTTCTCCCTCGCTGCTTTCCACTGCAGTGACACATTTTTCACTGTCAGTCAACAAAAATATTCCCGCTTTGGGAACTGCAGATCGCACTCTGAACAGATTCGGTTTCGCGCTGCAATTAAGGGATTAGAAGTGAAAAGTAGGGCAATGGGTACCACTGTCCCGCATCCACCTCGCGCGATTCATCCCAAGAGCGTCGAAGTGATGGGTTCATGGAGAGAATAGTGCGACTCCTGTAGACGATCGTTCCATATTCTGGGTCTTTGATCCCATTTCTCTGCAAAAATATAATATGAGAGGAATCGCGAGAGAATCGACCATTTGAGGGGGGTGAGCGGCGGTAGGAATCAAGTTTGTCCTATCCTGAAACAAATTTGGTAACAAGTACTTCAAATGATGCTCTTTCAAACTACATCGTCAGAATTGCGATATATGTCGTCATCTTCGAGATTCAGAAGGCCAAAGATGGTACTATGACTTTTCAACAGTCAAATCGCGCTCACTTAAATGATCATAATTCCATTTAAAAGAAAGATAGAAGGCCGTTCTTTGTTTCCAACGAAAGCTACTATCATGCTCCACAACTTATGTGTTGACGTCATCATTCCTGGACCTTACCCTGGTGCGGGGCGGTCGGGTGAACCAAAACTTTTGTAACTTTGGAAATCGGAAAAACTTTCTGAGTTTTCATTCTTAGGTTGTAGTCCATATATGTGCCTCACTTTTCGCCAAAAATGAAGGAAATCGGAGTATATACAAAAGAAGCATTCACTTTCGTAAGACGACCTCAAAATGGCTTCCGGAGATGAGAACTTCCGTACTTTCAATTGCCCTTATTTGTGATCAAAATCGTCCAGAAACATCCAAAAGAACATTTAAAATTGTTTCCGACCATAGTATAGCACTTCCATGGGTCATAAATGCCCACATTACCCAAAACTTGAAAATCGATATTTTACCTTGTTCTAACAATGAAAAGATATAGACTCACTTTCAACTGATGAAATGTTCAGCTTATCGTGCTCTACATTTCTAGCTATGGCTCCGGTCGTTATGACTACTTTGACCTAAAGTGCAGTTTGGCGCTTTTCATTGAATTCCTCAAATGAAAAATCAAATTTATAGGTGCCCCCTTTCTTTGACTAGTTTAGAGGGACATTTCTACATTATTCGACACTCATTTAGTGCATTAAGGCCCACCCCCAAGTTAGAACAAGGTAAAATATCGATTTTCAAGTTTTGGGTAATGTGGGCATTTATGACCCATGGAAGTGCTATACTATGGTCGGAAACAATTTTAAATGTTCTTTTGGATGTTTCTGGACGATTTTGAGCACAAATAAGGGCAATTGAAAGTACGGAAGTTCTCTTCTCCGGAAGCCATTTTGAGGTCGTCTTACGAAAGTGAATGCTTTTTTTGTATATACTCCGATTTCCTTCATTTTTGGCGAAAAGTGAGGCACATATATGGACTACAACCTAAGAATGAAAACTCAGAAAGTTTTTCCGATTTCCAAAGTTACAAAAGTTTTGGTTCACCCGACCGCCCCGCACCAGGGTAAGGTCCAGGAATGATGACGCCAACACATAAGTTGTAGAGCATGATAGTAGCTTTCGTTGGAAACAAAGAACGGTCTTCTATCTTTCTTTTAAATAGAATTATGATCATTTAAGTGAGCGCGATTTGACTGTCGAAAAGTCATAGTACCATCTTTGGCCTTCTGAATCTCGAAGATGACGATAGATATCGAAATTCTGACGACGTAGTTTGAAAGAGCATGATTTGAAGTACTTGTAACCAAATTTGTTTCAGGATAGGACAAACTTGATTCCTACCGCCGCTCACCCCCCTCAAATGGTCGATTCTCTCGAGATTCCTCTCATATGGGTTTTTCGAATATGAACTTAAGTGAGCCTTGCGTTATTAGCAAACAATCAAGCCAATTTTATGATTTATTATGCAATGATGTTATTATGTTTGTGTTTACATGCATGCGAATTTGTTAATGATCATTTGGAAATAATCGGACAATTGGCCAAATCCGATTTTTGCATGGAAATGTTCCAAATGTATTGAAGATCTGATTCCCAACTTTTTGGAGCGATTGGATACCTTTTCTGCCCACGGCGTTCGTTTTTCGGAGGTATACTGGTGTCGAGAACCACCCTGTTTACCCCTATGAGCGAGAGAGTACAGGCGTAAACAAGGTGTTTCCCGGCCCTAGACTACCTCCGAAAAACTAACGCCGCGGGCAGGAAAGGGATCCAATTGCTCTAAAAAGTTGGGAATCAGATCTCCAATACATTTTGAGCATTCCTGTTCAAAATTCAGATTTTTACCTACATGTCTCACATAGTTATGAAAGCCCAAAAAGGACTTTGATTTTTTTTTGTAACTTTGATTTTTTTTCAGAAAAAAATCTTCGCAAAAAAGAGTCGCACATTTTTGAGATTCCGGTTTTCATATATATGTTAGGAAACGAATTAAGGTTGTTTTTAGGCATTACAAGTTGACCCGGTAACAATTGAGAGAGAACAATGCAGTGAGAAAGTGCCCTCTTAGTCTTCATCACCCGCGTCGACTAGAGCGGTTTTGTTGTTAATCTGCTATAATTTATATTTAAAATGCGTGCATGGCACCTTGTCCCTGGTGTTCCTCGCCCTGAATCCACAACTGGAGCAGCGTCGTCGCAACTGGCAGGTGCAGCCAATGAAATAGCGCACGGACTCCACCAAGTAAGCTCATTTGCATCACATGGAGCCGAGTCACTCTTTTTCAAGGCACACTTTCATCTTACAAATTTTCTGAATCTCTCGAGATCGTTCGTTTCCGTTTTCTGGAATCTGAACAACAAGCTCTTCATGCTATAATCACTCTCTTATCTCGATCGGCGGAGAGACAGGGTTGTATGGAGAGATCGCGGTATCTTTTCTCAAACTGTCTTATGAATCGGGCGTCATCATGGTTTTGAACCAAATTTTGGTAGAGGAAGTGTGTGCTTGCCATAAGGCATCTCCGACTAAGCGGCTTTAATATTTCCAAGATCACACTTCCTATTGCCAGCTTTAATAGGCGGAATTTCCAAGATCACACTTCCTAACATTGTCATTCTTAGTTTGCCTCGCGTCATCCGCTTAGCTACCACTCACCCATGCAATAACATCATGGTTCGTTGTTAGGTTTTGTTTCCAACACAATAATTACACAATTACTTCCCTCCACTTAAGAAACCTTTAGCTGCACGATTTCATGCCGCTGCACGATGAATCATTTAAAAAAATAGTTTTAAAAACAGTTATACGTGCTTTTTCGTCGAAATGTAATTCTGCGTGCTTTTCATCAACCGCGCACGAAATTCTTGCCGTGTAAGCCTTCCCTACTCTTCACCACTTTCGTCCCACATGAACCAATCTTTACGGCGATTCTTGATCATGACCAGAGCGATAAGCACATTCCCGCCATCTAATTGATTGAAAACCAAATCCATAGATAAGGCACCTTTGTGAATGAACTGAGCTCATGAGCCTCGCTACCGAGACGATACCATGACTAATCCGATACATGCTATCAGCAATTCACGAACTGAACTCCACAATCACTACCGTTTAGTTCGTGCTGTTGTATCCTCCGGAAACGGTACTGTGCACGAACATTGAACAATATGGACCAACAGTCCGCTTTCAACCCACTTTTCTTTGAGAATAATTCGATCTCTGTTCTGAAAGGATGACACCACTATCTGATAGGATTGATATGGATTCTTGCCTGCCCATCCCATATCTCTCTTCCCCCTTCCTTCTCCCTCTAGCTCCTTCTCCTCCTGCCTCATTTCCTCTGATCTGCATCAGAGGGATTCGACCCGGGATTATGATCTCATTTCTCACCAAATTCGCGCAATTCGCCGTCAATGCGACTTCTGACGATGACGATCTCTACTGTCTGCCTGATAGATCGTGGAGTTTTAATGGTACGCAACATGGTATTTCTTGGATAATTGATCACACCCCGTCAATAACAGCTAAAAATCACAATTGCTCTGTGTATGCTGAACAATGCCGTAGGATGCATAAATTTAACGTGCTCGCCCACGCGTTTAACCGACGATAGATCACTCATAATGGAAAGATATAGCCACTCCTAGAGCCTCATTTAATGTTCAAGCAAGATTAGCGACATATTTGTCGTTACTTGGGTGCAGGCGAAGCCGAATCTTCACTTTCAAGCGCGCCCCTATCGCTCGACGCTTGATTTTACGACGCTTCTCATAGAAATGCGTGTAATCACATTTGAGACACGGCTTTGCGGAGAAGTTGTAGTTTGCACTGATTGTTTTGAGAAAGATGATCATTTTGAGAATCAGTGATGAATTGACTGATCTTACTGACGGTAACTTGAATTTATGGCAATATCTGACTGAATGGGAACGCTGTGACCGTTTAATTTCGCTTGAGAGGAAGTTGTTCTGCGTAATTTTAGTAAGAATTGTGAGAACATTTCGTTTTTAGCAAACAAGTTAATTAAGTTCGTTCACTGACTTTTAAGTTTAAAAAAGATCAACTGGAATTGCTCACGTTTCCAGAGACCTGCGACTACGTACAGAACACGGACGCCTGCGGAGGTGGAGGATGGCTGAACTGGTCGTCGCTCGTGTTTTGCGAGGAGGACCCTGTGGCAAAAGTTTGTTTAAATTACATTCGAAATTAGGTCACCGTCTCGTCATTTCACACACTTTATAGATTGGTCGATCGTAATTTCTATTTACAATTTACTATATTCTTACTTAATTTGAAAGTTGATTCGGCCAAATTTTTTTTAAACAGTGGGGGGGGGCATGATCCTATTTTTGGATATCATTTCAGTGGTTCATCGTGGCTGGAGGCGTACTGCTGCTCGTGCTTCTGTTCCTGATGCTTCAGTCATCAGCCGATGACTTCTTCTCGCCCAATCTGGGCACCATCGTAGCGCATCTGAACATGTCGGAGGGCGTGGCGGTAAGCTGATTCGTTGACTGTGAAAAGTAGTAGCTAGCCTAACATATCATTGAAAAAACATGTGGTCTCACCATCATACGGCTTCTGTGTTCAGTATCGTGAATTGCAGTAGAATATCGCTTTTGGAAAAGGGATTCGCGCTAGAAGCGCACACCTGTCACTGCTTAGTTGCTATCCTGACCCGGACAGATTAGATCACTTCGGTGCTCGTAACAATCTGCCACTAATCCCTATGATTTAGTATAATCCAATGAGTTGATTAGTGCAAAATATTGTCAGAAATTCAGATAATTGTCGGATCCTTTCCAATTCCGCGTGAAGTATTAAAAACTGCCTATGGATTATTTAGAACAATTCAACATATCGTACTATAGCACTCTTCGTTCAGGGTGTGACATTCCTGGCTTTTGGAAATGGCGCTCCGGACATATTCGGTGCGATAGCTTCAGTGCTGAGTTCGCCTTCACCGAAAGCCGATTTAGCATTGGGAGGGCTCATTGGTGAGATGTGTTCCTTAATATTCTTAAAATATTATAAAGTGTTTTCGGTAACATTGGCGCTGTTCCTGGACACCCATTTTCATTTCGATACCTTGCATTGAAAAGCGAAGAGACTTGGAACCTTAGCCATTTTTCTGGTAGTAGTCGGAAAAGGGCGCGAGTTAAACGTGAATACGTGGACAATTCGTTGTAGGTGCCGCGATCTTCGTGACATTAATGGTGCACGCAGCGGTTGTTATCACTACGCCATTCAAGGCGAGTGCTCAATGTTTCTCTTTTTCTCTCCCTCTTTTCAATGCTCTTATTTGAGTCTATATGAGGCTCTCAGCACACCATTGAAGGTGCATGCCTAATAAAATGAGCAAAAATCACGGATATCTTGTTCGCTTTTCTTGAAGTCAATCAACTATGCGAGCTCAAAAATCACTATTTTCTTTGTAATTTGAATTTTACAACACAGGATTCTTAAAATTCTTGAGATTAAGAGCTCTACACTTCAAGCACGGTTTTGTAGTTTACGATTCGCGAAATCATTCTAAATCTTTGGAGAAATTCATCCGAAATGTGGGCGCTTGGGAGCCTGAAAACTGGATTTTTTGTCGTTTCTCCTTCTTCTCCACTACTCGCGATGTGTTCTTCTTCCTGTGCCCTTCTTGTTCATATTAGAACTATACTGCGCTTTCTACTAGTTTACTTGGAATATAGTATGTCAAAAATTTCACAACAAATGCATTAGGTTCTCTGTTTCGCGTTGTCATTCGCATGGTGTCATTAAACTTGTATCTTCAGTGCTCCTTCTTCTCGACCACCCGTGATCTCCTCTTTTTCCTATTTACTCCATGTGCAATAAATAATTAAAATTTAGCGCGCGTTCTAATAGTTAAGTAGAAAAGTATCCTACCTAAAAAAATCCAAAACAAAAATACACAATTCCTGAGGTTCTCAATTTCTCAACTACCAAATTAATTTTACAGTGCTCCTTCTTCTCGACCACTCGCGATCTGCTATTCTTCCTGGTCACTGCCACGGGCATCCTCTGTTTCTTCGTCTTTTACGACAACATCCAGCTATGGCAACCGCTGAGTCAGTTCTAATCAATTCATTATTGCTTTTTCAGGAGCTAAGGCAACGATTTCAGGAGCTAAGGCAACCATTGAGTGTGGCTTGCAAATTTATGTATGGGTCATATCCCAGACGTAGTGAATACAATATTGTATGCATTAAATTTGTACAACATCGAGGTATAGCAGCCACTGAGTTAGTTCTAATAGCATATTCCTGGCTCGAGATTTGTGAAAGACTATGACTTATTTTTGCAGTCCCTTTCATCGCATTTATCAGAAAATCAGGAGAATTTTTTTTCGTAAGCGTATTATTCAAATGAGCTTTTACAATTATTTACCATTGCTTCCTTCAGCATTCCTCGGAATCTACGTTTGCTATCTGATTGCCGTCATCATTTCTGAGTTCATCAAGAAGAGAAGACGAGCGCAGAAAGTTGGAGAAATGTCCAAACGAAATTCAGGTAAAAAATCATTTTACAAATGTGTCGTTTTGGCTGAAAGCGGGTTTCAATGTATTTTCCCTCTTCATTCTACATGTTCACTCACTTGACCAGCGATATAGAACCCACTCCATCAGATACCATGGTCGCATTTCACAGGCGAATCTCACGAATATTTCCCTCTGCTGCCTGGTTTCTTGGTTGATAATTAATTTGAAATTGAAACTATTGGCGGCGATAATCCCAATTCTCACATTCCAGTCATACCTACCATCCAAATGGATGGCGAAGAAGCCGAGGAGGAGGAGGAACCATGGAGCAGCGTTACTTCAGTGCATGATGAGCTCGATTTCGTCGTCATGCACCACAAGGTGTACCACAGGGACACCCTCGCGAGCCGGAGGGAGTCATTGGGTGCGCTTCTCGAAGATTTGAGATATTTTGTACAGAAAATGGCAGTTAGTTAGTTGCGGCGCACTGTAAGAGTAATGTATCTCCTAATACAGTAGGAGTCAATGGGTGCGTGCTAGAGTGCATCATGATCTCCTCCATGTATGTTGTTTGCAACTTTTCGCAAATGTATAGGCACAACAACTTAGAAATGCATCTTTGAATGTGCTAGGTCCCATTCCATTCTGCGATGTTCCCTTGCTAGTGAAGTAAATAACTGCATTTTAGTGTCGATCGCTCTCGCGAAAGGCCCGATGGCGCAGCTTCTCTCGTTCTTCGCCCTCGACTATGGAGATGATGATGATGGCACGCCGCCATCGACCGCGGCCAAGATCAAGGCTGTTATTTTCGTGAGTCTGCTCCCTCGTACTTATGGTTCAGTAGAGAGTGTGCGAAATCAAGAGATGGCGACTCAAATTAAGACCGAAATGTATTATATTCGAGAATCAAAAAAATATATAAATGAGGGTTTTTTTTGAAAAAAATAGCCAAAATCATTCATCTCTGAGCAAGGACATATAAAAAGTTCTTACAATCGAAGAGAAAAAGAAAATAAAAAATAATTTTTTTCTCGTTTTGCAGTGGCCGATGGTGACCCTCTTCAAGCTGACGATTCCCCTAGCAGAAGCGCCCTGGTCCAAACCACTGACGATTATTCACGCAATTCTGGTCCCGCAGTGCGTCCTCTTCTGTACCCAGTGTAAGGTTATAGTTTGTTTACAATATGTTAATCATAAATAGCAAAACAACGTCGTTAGTATGTGTATCCTGTTACGCACGAATATATAGTAAACACATTTCAGCACGTATGCAAAGTGTGAAATTACGAAACAGTAAATGTAGCCTTACAAATAACAATTTTCCAGTCATCACCTTCGTTCCGATCGATGGCGGGCCGGGTCTCTACGCATACGCTCCCGTCCTCTCTATCGTAATTATCGCGTTCCTCGTGATATTCACATCGATGAATGAAGAACCGCGATTCTACAAGGTACTATTGGGGTGTCCGGAAAGTTCGTATAATGCTTCGGAAAAAAGTCAGTTCGCGATCAAATGCAGTGATTGCGCAATCTGTTTGTCAACAATGTATTGCATCATTCTGACGTTGAGTAGTGAGAGGATTTAATCAGTCTCCTAGTTGCTACATTGATTCTTGTGACGGACTCCCATCTCTACCTCCGAGCAGTTTTACTTCATTACTACCGTCTTGGCCGATCCGTGAAGGAGGCCCAATCTGCCCTGGCCCAGTCGGATGGAGCTGACGCCCCCTCCATACCCTTCTGCTATAAGTGGTTCTCCCGCTTCAAGAAAGGGGAGTTTGGTCTGTATGATCAACCCCGCTCTGGACGCCCTCCCTCCCTCGATCAGCCTCTCGTTCTCCGCACACTGAAGCGCAAGCCCATGGCCAGTGTGCGTGAGTTGAAGAAGGATACTGGTACTCCCAGATCAACGGTGTACGATATCATCCATCGATCTGGGAAGAAGCCGAAACTCCCACAAGTGATTCCCCATGACCTCTCCCCCGAACAGCTGAAAAATCGTGTTCAAGTCTGTCGGGAATTACTCCATCGTAGATCCAATCTTCGATGGGTCAATTCCATCATCGCTACAGATGAGAAGTGGATCACGTACGATAACCCTGTGAGGAGACTGCAATGGGTGGATGCAGATGAGAAGCCCACGCCCGTCCCGAAGAAGGAAGAGCACGGAAAGAAGGAACTCCTCTGCTTCTTCTTCTCAGTGCTCGGTCCCATCTACTGGGAGATCCTCGCCCCTGGCACCAGAATCAATGCCGACCTCTTCTCTGAACAACTGGAAGATGTCGCGATCAGAGTCCCTCCCAGACTCCTGAACCAGGGCAAAATTCTTCTTCTGATGGACAATGCTCGCCCACATCGAGCGAAGATGACCCAGAAGAAAATGGACGAGCTGAAGATCGAGAGGATTCCCCATCCACCGTATTCCCCGGATCTCTCCCCATGCGACTACCACTGCTTCCGCTCTCTCTCTGACTTCCGCAAAGGAAAGAAGTTCAAGAATCGAGATGAAGTTGTGAGGGCTTTCGTGAACTGGGCGGTCTCGAAGAAACCCGCATTCTGGAAGAGAGGAATCGAGACCCTGCCCAATCGCTGGAGGGAGGTAGTGAGAAAGAAGGGGGCATACACTGGTCACTGAGAATTGTAAAGCATTGAATAAAAAATAAAAACAAAAAATTATACGAACTTTCCGGACACCCCAATATTTAGGTAAAATAAATTAGCCACGCTCACTATAATATCGGGAATAGCTCTCAAGAGTGTTTGAAGACAAACTATAATTTGTAAATTGAAAAAAGTGAAAAGGAGAAACAATTGTTATATTTAGATTATCTACTCGCTCCTTGGTTTCGTCACCTCAGTCGTCTGGATCTACTGCATCTCGTCTGGGGTAAGCGTTCATTGATTACAGTGTTTTTGTTACAATTGACGAACATGACCAATTAGCGCACTTCTACACTGCCCTCACGATGCGAAAAAAAACAAACAATAATTTATATAAATACGCTTGAATAATAATCTATTTGAAGGTAGTCGGCGTCGTCAACATGCTGGGCATCGTTTCGGGCATCAGTCAAGCTGTGAATATATTTCATTCACCAAAAAGCTAGAATAGAGAATACGGCTGATCCAAAATCGGTGTATGGCACATGGAAACTAACAACTTATTAGCCACATTTGATTCAAAAAATATAATCACTACCGTCCAGGTGCTCGGTGTTACCGTGATCGCCTGGGCTAACAGTATCGGCGATCTAGTTGCTGACATCGCAGTCGCCAAGCAGGGTTTCCCTCGAATGGCAGTGGCTGCTTCCATTGGAGGACCGCTGTTCAGTGAGTCGATACAGTTTTTGTTCTTACCCTGGTCCGGTTCTACCTTTGGCTGTCGTGATAGCGGAGAAGATCATTCCAGGCGAAACTTGTTTATGCTTTCCATATCTGTCCAACTTGTCATTCAGGGAACTCGACATTCTAAATCGCTTTTGCATATAATATATTTGACTTGTGAACTCAATTAGCAGTGGGAGTTTTGCAAAAATATAGGCGCCGATCCGGAGCCTACACTCCAAAATGATACAATAAATTTTGTAAAATTGAAAATCATCTCAGATCTGCTCATCGGATTCGGTCTTCCGTTCACTATCGCCAAGCTGGAAGGAGACTACGTTCCCGTGAGTATTAAATCCATTTTTGGTTGAATTTCGCTTGCTAGAAGTACCGTTTCATTATTTTCCATTTGCAATCAGCGTATGCGTATCTTTTGAGAGGGACCACCAGCAGTTATCAAATATATGACCAACATATTGTTTTCGAGTCCTCATTCCGTGTGTTCACCGGCCAGGGTAGCAGGTCGGATGATCACCGTCGGATGGCAAACTGGATGATAACCAATAAACGAACCTTTCCGTAGAACTCTGAAAAAATCATTGTTGACACTTTGGGAACCTATTTCGACAAGTTCTACAGAAAAAAACGTTCTGAAGAAGGGTCCATTTTTGGTTATAATTCAGTAGGTTATCATCCGTCGGTGATAATCCCAAAAACTGCCCCGGCCAGGCAGACAGACAGTACGTCTGAAGACGCGGAGACAACGTCCCAAAATGGTCACTTTTGTAAAAACTTTTCAGATCTCCCTTGACGGCGTTAATCTGATCATGATCGTCTTCCTCTTCATCTCCATCATCGTAACTCTCGTTACTGTCATCATCTTCAAGGCGAATCTCACTCGAATTTACGGAGTGATTCTAGTGATTATCTACGTCGCTTTCCTGGTCTTCGTAGTGTTGGCGGAAACGGGCATTCTGGTGTGGTTATAGATTGAGATTTTGATTTGATTGAATGAGCGACGATGTAGGCAATAATTGTATATTGAATTGTAATTGTTGACATTGTAAATAAAGTTGAAGTATCTGTAAATGTTAAATGGAAAAGTAAAATCAAAAGCGAAAATCTGAAAGCAAATCATGCTCATTTTCTGATCCCGGAACCATTATGGCGTTCATTTTTATCTTCAGTTCAAGTACGTCGCTCACAGGGTGCAAATCTACTCGAATGGTAAGAACTGATGAGAGGTATTGCGACCCCTTCAACATTGTAAACACTCATAACATAACTTTTATAATTATACGGCAACGTTTGAAAACGATTTTGAGCATATATTGGATGGAACTATCTATCCCGAAAATAGATAGAAGGATCGGGATACATAATTGCATGTTATTTCCAAGTCAGTGCACAATATTATTGCCTTTCCGGATTATATTGTGCACTATAGTTCGAAGTTGGACAATCGTCCCTTCATTTCCCACTAGAGTTCGAGAAACGATACCGCGGTCTCTTCATTTTACACACTCTCTCACCGCTCGACCGGTCTAGAGAGTGTGTAAACTGAAGAGACGGCGTCCCGAAATGTATTTCCCACACTATTTCGGTACTCAACCGGTGAGCAATCGTCTGACTCTCTTCGGTTTGCGCGCTCTCTCACCGGTCAGAGAGGCGATAGAGCGTGCAAACTGAAGAGAGTCAGACGATTGCTCCGACCGGTTGAGAGAGTGTGCACAATAAAGGGACCATTTCCCACCTGCCGTGCTCTAATCTGTACTACGCAATCATTTTTTCGCTAATCTTCTTTTGGCGCTTATACTTTCTCTTTCAATATACACTGTCGGTGCTAGCCAGTCAGCGCTGAATTTGCTGCTCCTTTAGTGGTCCTGACGGCGCTGCATTTATAATACGAGAACGGATTTTCTGGTTTCGGAACACATAATTCGAGCATTTTAGCTTCAATTCACGCGTCTCGTTCAATGCACAACAACTTGTCGGATCGAGCCTCTTGCATAATCTGTACTGTACAACTGCTCTCTTCTTGATCGCGTATGTTTTTGCGTATGTTCCCCCATTTTGGGTAATGATGTGACGGCATAGTTGCCTGGAGGCGAGGTGTTTTCAGATCAAGAACCCATATTCATGGTTGATGCGCTTTCCCCTCGATTGGAGGGAGAAGCGCCCCACCAGGAATGGAGTTCGTGGGTGTCGCCGCCGGCATGGGCAACTATGCGTGACGGTCTTTCTCGGTGCTAGCGGCTCTTAATCAGCCGCAGCCAAACCCACAAGCCCATTGATGTACTCTCACATTTATCCTTAACCTATTCAGTGATTTATTTCACCTTTATTTCAAGAGCCTCATGTCGATACTCTTCCCCTTTCCGAATGGAGCTGACTCCATAATCTGTAGTGAACAATCATTCCACGCTAATCTTCTTTCAGAACGTATACTTCCCATTTTTCGGAAATGGAGCGCCTGATGATTTCCGTGCTACCACGTCAGGACTGACTTAGTCACAACCGAGAACGATCATTTCGCGGAAATAACTGATCGGTTAGTCATTTTTAAGCGAATTCGGATAATTACTATACGCCCATTGATGAGGAGATGGAACTTTATTGTTGCATGTTTGTCACGATTTTCATTGCTTGTGAATGTGTTCCCTTTTTGTCATAATAGTTTAACAATTACAAGATTTTGTTTATTATTGGCCCCGGAGTAGTCGAATGGCGGCTATTTTAGTGCGATCAAAGAAGTAAAGGGACAAATGAATGGCAAAATAATATACCTCCCATTTATTGGTCGCACATTGAAATGTACCCAAAATTCATAAAATCGCAGGTCGGAAGTGTTTGGCGTCCCCCATTCATGCATTCATAATAAAATCGGATGCAGAAAGTGTTTGCCGTGCCCCGATTTCAATACATCGTAAAATGGGATGTAGGACGTGTGTGACCTCTCCTTACACGAGTTGCGTTCGTGAAGTTAGAGGTACAAAAGGGAAAGAAGCAGCCACGCAAAGCGATTTCAGAGTCAAGAGACGGCTGTGCTAGGTTGTACAGTGAAGTTAGGCCAACTGCCTCTAGGACTGCGTATCTCTGATGGCCAATGTGCTTTTAGGGAAAGTTGCATTTTGTATCTGAGGTCTTTCGCATTCTTGATGTAGTGTGATCATTTGATTACTCGCTATCGTCCGATAATCGGGGGCATTCGTGTCTTCAAATAATAATAGTACAAATGGAAGCATTTCTCAAATGCGGTTTCAATAATTATGTTCAGTGCATTTTATGTCGAGCAAAGTTGTTTGTTTGCATTTCCATAACTGCTCCCTTTGTTCCTCCTTATCAGAGTAAAATTCCATCGCAATAATTCTCACAATTTTGCATGCTCCCTTACCGTGATGACAGGTGGTAGAGAGCGTAGAACGATCACGCTGTCCCCGTATCAGAGGATGCCCGCGTCTAGGGATGACTATAACATTGCTATCCATTATCCGCGCTGTATCAAATATTTGGCCAACGATAGATACCAAGGATACTCAAAATGAAGAGGGGCAGGGCTTGTATCTGTATTAAATTCAGGAATTGTTCTATGGGAAATGCGTTGTGATATTTCACTGATCAAATAGTGTGCGAGAAAGTGTGCACTGGTCAGATTATTTCCCGCGAAGCATACCCTAATCAGAGATTGCCGACGTCATTCGGTGCCCGAATGGTTCTTATCAGGGAGGAGCAGGCAGCGCGAGAGATGGGATTATTCTTCTCTACATTATTGACGAATAGGACCGACGAGGATATCTACTGCCAGCCGAATTTATCATGGAATGTAACGGGTTAGTATGTGTTGTTCGAACGTCTCTGGTCAGTATTCTTTGTTCATTCTATTGTTCAAGAAAAGAAAAAAAAATTTCCTAATGCTGTGCAATCACACCAACTTATCAAGTAAGATGGAAGACACATAACCGATATTAAATTATGCTATTTCTTTTGAGGACAGTGTTTTTTCTCGTATTGTGGAGACCAGTTAGCATGAATCCAATTTCATAATACTATATGTTCTTCCAAGTGCCCTGTCTCGAAAAGAGAATATACATATTGTTTTTTTTGCAGAAACCTGCTAATTTTTGCCGAATAACGAACTCGTTCAGTGGTTCATCGTCGCGGGTGCCTGCGTGTTTCTCCTCCTGCTCTTCCTCATGCTAACCTCTTCTGCTGACGATTTTTTCTCACCGAATCTAGAAATTATCGCCTCACACTTCCACATTTCGGAGAGTGTCGCTGTACGTTTTCATTTTTTTAAAAGATTCAAATTTCAGAAAAAAATTCGGGCCAATCTCAAATCATTGTACCCACTCTAAAGCAGTGATTACATAGATAGCGTTTAGCATGAGGATAACATGGCACCTTTTCTCTATTCCATTCTTTCTTTCGAGAATTTTAGGTGCGAGAGAACTAGTTCAAAGTTTCTTGATTCCATAAACAATATGCGAAATGCAATTATTTGCAGGGAGTGACCTTCCTTGCTTTCGGTACCGACGCTCCGGATATTTTCGGATCAATCGCTTCGGTACTAGGCGCAACGCAGCCAAAAGCCGATCTCGCCTTGGGCGGTCTTCTTGGTAGGCAGAGCATTTCTATGATTTGAATCTTGGTCTTTAGTAATAAAGAAATAATCCATTTGATTTCTGAGGAGAGACGCAAACAGGCCACAGCATATCTCTCATAACAGCGTTAGCTCTTATTTAGTGGAAGTGAGGTGCCGTTCACAAAAACGATTGGTCGGAAAATAACCTCCCCCATCCCCTGAATTTTACTGACATTATTACAAGCGCGTGCACGCTCCTGATTGCAAACACTAATTAAACTCAAGCAATATTCAAAAAACAAACAAATAAATAAATAAATATAAAATTTCTGCTGCAGGAGGCGCTATTTTCGTGACCCTCGTCGTGCACGCGTCTGTGGCCATCGTACATCCATTCAAGGTTAACAATTATAGTTATACATGTTAATTGTTTTTTTTAATCTCTTCGCGTTATCTAATGGACAATTTATAGATAATTTGTTTTATGTTCATGGTTTCGCTAAAAATGTAACTTTTCCAAAAAAAGCGCGCCGATTCGCGAATACAAAATGTGTTAAAAATCGATGCAAATATCAGATCGTTGTATGTTTTGTCTGTAGAAAATGCCAGTAAAAGCTCGAAAATCTGACCTTTACGCTGTTTTTTTAACAACACAACACATGACGCTGTATGTGTGATACGGCTGGTCTGCCAGAAGATCTAATAATTATTTCCTCCAGTGCGATTTCTGGTCAACCACACGCGACCTTGTCTTCCTTCTGTTTACCACCGCGGCCATTCTTTGCTTCTTACTCTTCTTCAAGCAGATTCAGCTGTGGCAACCATTAAGTGATTATTGTCATACTCAATTCGGTTGTTCAGAATTATACCCCGGTCTCTATATTTCTATGCGCTCTCTCGGCTCATCGAGTGGTCAGAGATTGTATAGAATGAAGAGACCGTGGTTTCTCGAAAAATATATTTAACACAAGCAAGGTAATGGATACTTTCAGCATTTCTTGGCATTTACATCATCTACCTCGCTGTCGTATTTGCTACCGACCATTTCAAGAACAAACGCGCGACAAACGACACAAAAGAAACCAACACAGGTATGCACTATTTTAAAGTTCGGAACCGATACAACGGCTTCTTCACTCCATTTACTCTCTCCCAAATTATTATCTATAAGAATTATTGTATGGATTGAACAGCCGATATATTGTTTCTCGAACTTTAATAGTTGTCTACAGCCAATCGAAATCTCGAATCGGATTTTCAGTCACACCTCCCATTCAAATAGGTGATGGAGATGAGGTGGAGAAAGAGGCCGAACAAACCTCCGGGAACTCTACGGGTAATGGTAAGTAGATTTGATCATCACAGCAGAGGAACAACAAAAGAATCCGAATGCTAGATTATTTTAAAAATACATACCGAACAATAAAGGGCAGTTGGCATATGAAAACGATGACCAAAGTGCATCATATGGTAAGAAATAAGAGGGAGGTAACTCTTTACGCCTCCCCTTATTCCGCAATGCATGTATGTGGAGGCGTATCGAGCTCGCTACCTCCTCTCGAATTGCAAACATGAGTGCATACTGAACACTGAATTATCACGCGGTGGCTAAGCAGGCCTAGTAGTCAGAGCCGTATCCTTACTTGTTCGCCTTACAGAAGAGCAAACGACTGACACACTCGCGCATACTTTCTCGTAAGGATGGTCATTCGATGCGAGGTAGCGATTCCGCTACGCCTACTCACGTCTGATTTCGCAATTCGATGGAGAGTAGACTCGTTTCGGAATAGCTACCTCACATCGAATATCTATCCCAACATGCTCACTCTGTCTTACCAAATAAGCGGGCTTGTAGAATGATGAGATTACTCAGTTATCTGTCCCATTTGTGAACGCATTTTCAGGCGCGCCTGCTGAATGGAAGGAATGGTATGAACAGCTTCTCTCCTTCTTCGCTTTAGACTACGGAGATGTGGAAAATCCGTCGAAATTTTGCAAAATCAAGTCATATATTTTGGTGAGTTGAGTCGGAGATGAGCTATAGATCGCACCACACATTTAACCAAATTTTTTTGAATATTTCTCTTTTTTGATTACTCGTGTTTTTTCCATTGGCTATTGAAGAAAAGACGGAGAAAAGTTTTAGTGATTACAACATACACCTTCAACATCATTATGTTGCAGTGGCCGATCACAACCCTCTTCAAGTTGACAACTCCTCTGGCTGATGCGCCATGGCTGAAGCCGTTAGCGATTATCCAATCCGTGCTGGTCCCCCAATGCATACTGTTCAATATAAAATGTGAGTTATTAGTCTCGAATCCCTGTTAATTTTTGCTTGAGCAATTAATTCGAAACTTGCTCTGGGAAAAATAAATGACTAGAAAAAGCAAACTTCAAAAATGCGAAAGATTCAATCGAGTCCATGCAATTTTACAGTAGTCACATTTGTCCCAATCGATCGAGGGCCGGGTCTCTACGCGTATGCACCCATTATCTCTATCCATCTTATCGTGTTCATTCTCTGCGCGACATCAACGAACGCGGAACCGCGGTTTTACAAGGTATGTTTGAATGAGCAATAATCTCGCTCTTTCCATATTATACACTCTCTCGCTCATTCTGGTCGACGAGAAAGCGTGTGGTTTGGAGAGAGTCAGACGATCACTCGATTGAATATATCTACGACTTTCCAAATAATCGAAGAAGAGCTTTTCTTGAAGTCAATGTTTCTTTATTTTCTGTTTTTTTTCTGAATTCTGTGGAATTTTTCACACACCTGTCAGATGAGTGAAAGAGCACGCAGAATGACGAGAGTTACTGCTTCGAAGCCAGCCATAATTCAGGCAGTCTACTCTCTGCTTGGATTCGCCTCTTCTGTTACATGGATCTACTGTCTTTCCACCGGGGTAAGTAATACGCAAAAATTGAAATATCGAGAGTCCTTGTCTCTTTCTTGTACACGCGCTCTAGCTACTCAATCGGATGTATGAAGTAAAATAATGCTATGGAATAACAATCAACTATACTTTCAGCATCAAAATCATAAAATCATATATTAAAACAATTTTAATATAGGTCGTCGGTGTTGTCAACATGCTCGGGATCGTATCAGGCCTTAATCAAGCCGTAAGATTTTAATATAATTCGAGCAAAAACAAACGAATCCGGGTATGACGTTGTCATTGTCAAATGAATCCGAACTATTCATTTTAACGCCTCAAATAATCCAATATACAATCATTAATATTCAATATGTCTCTTTTTCATCAATCTCCCATTTAAGAGAAAAGAAATTGAAAAAAACGAGAATAGCATTTAAAATAACCTCACCAGGGCATTCGCCGCCCTCACCGCACTACACTACCCATCGTAGTCGTCTCGTTGTGATTGTAAAAATGCTTGACTTGACTGCACCTCTACTTTTCGCCAGGTGCTCGGCTTGACCGTCATGGCTTGGGCGAGCAGCATCAGTGATCTGGTTGCGGACATTGCCGTTGCCAGGCAGGGCTTTCCCAAAATGGCTATAGCGGCCACGATTGGCGGAGCTTTATTCAGTGAGCATCAACTATAAAATTTTTTTTTTTTTAAATAACGTTTTCAGATATACTCATCGGATTCGGGATTCCTTTTACAATCTCTAAAATTCAGGGTGATCAAGTGCCAGTGAGTCGTCATGTTTTCTTTTCAGGGACTAAAGTTCGAGAAAAAAAACTATATCACATATTGCTCATTCTTACCGGCTTGTCTAAATAATGTTAGGTTGAAACTACTACGACGCTAATTCACACTCTAATGGCGTGGAAAAGTCGAGGAAATATTCGAATTAAGGAAATAATTAAGGAAAAACGAGGAAATATTCGAATTGCCGCAAATCACGCAAAAAACCTCAAATATTTCCCGCAAATATCGGCTTTCAGTACAGATGCCGACTTGAAATATCGTAATTTTCATGTTTGTTTCTCTTTTCCACATAGTTTCCAAATTTTCCAAATTTCAATCGCCTGAAGTCGAGCCTCGTCTAGAAGTCGAGATATGCAATTGCGGGCATTCAAATATTGTCGCTTCTCCTTGATTTTTATGCCAAAAATTTCAGATAGCCTTGGACGACATCAAATTGGTCATGATTGTCTTCTTGTTCATCTCGACAATCGTCTCTTTAGCCACTCTTATCATATTCAAAGGACAACTAAGTCGAGCATATGGCATCTTGCTTGTCGTAATCTACTGTCTCTTCCTTGTTTTCATTGTCTTATCAGAAACGGGAGTGTTGGTCTGGTTCTGAAATCAATACACGAGTGGATTTTTGATGTCATATTTTGTCGAATCGTCACCTGACGACGATAAACTTGTTCGAAGCGAAATCACCATTATGCTGATCAATGCCAAGACAGGAGCAATCGTCTGACTCTCTTCAGTTTGAACGCTCCCTCGTCTCTCTGGCTGGTGAGAGAGCGTGCTAACCGAAGGGAGCCAATCCATTCCTCCAAGACAGTTCCCAATGAGACCGAAAGCGTCGCTCTCTCGAATTTTAAAAAAATAAACATATCTCACCTTTTCTTTGATATTTGTGTACCTACTCGTTTGCGTTTTTCTATAGTTCGATTTCCATTCAACCTGTCGAAAAGCTTGTAAACGTGCCACTACAGAAGTCACATGCATTTTCGATCTCTAGTCCGAATCGAGCTCCTTTGCTGACGTCGAGTACTTATTCTTATCGATAAGCGGGTCGTATTTCTGATCTCTTCCCTATTCACGTTTCTCCGCCTTATCAGAAGGGCACGGGCACTGCTAGATGCTCTCATTTTTCGCTAATTTTGCTTCGAATGACTCGATTTCGGATGATGATGGACTGTACTGCACGCCTGATTCTGCCTGGAACTTTACTGGTCTGTGACTCTTGCAATTTCACATATGTTGGTGATTTTGTTGTTCTTACCTTACGCCTGTTACCTTATGCCTGCACGCTGGATTTCGTATTACGCGCGTGAAAATTGAAATTGTCTTACTAAAGTTGACTGATTATCTCCTTTTTTTTAAAATTTACATTTTTTTCTTTGTATCGAGTCTACATTTTGGACACACATTTGTGCGCTGGCGCTGGGGGGATTATGAGTGATGCATAAGCCAAGATCAGACTCAGAGATTATTTGACCTTTCAATCCGGCTTAGCACGGATTAACACGCTATTCCTGCACATTCGCAACGCTATGAATCGATTGCAATTTTGATTCTATTAGACTCGTATCTTGGGCAAAAATTGAATGAATCACAATTTTAGAGAGAGAAAAAAACAACTTCGGTGATCAGAGCCATACCTTAACTGGTTTGTACTATTTTTCTTGTTTCAGAAACTGCGCTTACATCCAATGTACTGATTGAAACAAATTAAATCCATGAGAGTATCCTATGCAAAAACTGATCGTTTCAGCGATTTTTTGTCAAATTCGACATTAGTGTCAACCAATTCTCGAAGAAGGGATGTACGTATACTTGCTTTTTTTAGAAACTTGCGCCTACGTGTCCTCAACAGATGCCTGCGGAGGCGGAGGATGGTTGGAGTGGGCGAGTCTCGTCTACTGCGAAGAGGATCCGGTGGCTAAAGTGGGTTGTGTGTCTAATTTCTCGCAAAACTTATTAAAGATCAGTTAAATGGTAGGAAAACAAATGAGTTAAAAATCGTTAAAATATTTCGACGCTAATAGTCACGTCTACTGTTGTCAAGACCCGGTAGCAAAGGTGAGCGTACTTTAAACTGAATTTTGTGTTCAGTCGTTTCAAACGTATTACATTATACAATACAAACTATGCCCACATTTTGAGAAATTGAGAAATTGTCGTGTATCAAAAAAATTCAGTGGTTCATCGTTGCGGGCGGCTGCCTCTTCCTCGTACTTCTTTTTCTCATGTTAACATCTTCCGCTGACGACTTTTTCTCGCCCAATATAGCCACCATCGTTGCACATCTCAACATTTCGGAGAGCGTAGCGGTGCGTTTCATCTCATTTTTGTACTTGTTCTGGGAAAAAATCAAGTTCGTGTTTTCGCAAAAAAAGGACAAATCGTTGCTTACCATAAATGAATATTCACGTTCCAGGGCGTCACGTTCCTGGCCTTCGGCAACGGCGCGCCTGACATCTTCGGCGCGATAGCCTCAGTGCTGGGTGCGCCTCAACCAAAGGCCGATCTTGCCCTGGGCTCACTGCTCGGTAGGACAAATATAGTTCGAGAAACAATTCCACGGCCTCCTTATTATGTGTGCTCGTCCGGTCGGGAGAGATTATGCACGAAAATATATCCCTAATGCATCCCAAATTTCGAGCTCTTGTCATTTTCTTATCCCTTGATGCACAATTTAGCGCACAGAAAATACGATAGTCGTTTATATTTTGTACCTTTGGTCATGATCTTTTGAGGATCCCTGACAACAAAATGGTCAGAAAATGTGCTTACGTCAATGCAGGAGGAGCGATATTTGTCACGCTCGTGGTACACGCCGCCGTCGTTATCACCACGCCATTCAAGGTACGTGAATTATTTATATCTCCTCCTCTAACCATTCTCTGTCTGATTCAAGGTGACTCATTTCGAAAAATTGTTTACAGTGTCACATTGTGTGCGCAAGTAAAATTGAAATGAATTGAAATGTCCAGAATGAGTACATACCGCTGTTGCTATCCTCGGTATGAGAAAGTGAAATGTGGATGTGACAAAGTGGTCGAAAAAAAAAGATCCGCACGTAGCGATTCTGAGAAAGCAATTTAAAATCTACGAGAAAATGTTTAAAAATACAAGCGGAAAATGACTTTTGCAAAAAATGTAACGAGTCTCGCACTATCCGACAAGAGAAACTTGATTAGTGCTGAAAAAATCACCACTTCAAAGACTTTACGCGACCAAGTGGAAAAAGTGAAGGACACAATTCCATATTTCCTCTCATTTTCTTATCGCGACCTCTGCACAGTTCAGGAGACTGCTAGGGTCGTAATTTTCTGTTTTCGATTGATAAGGCGAGTGTAAAGTTTGGGAATCCGTCCTCGATGTCGAAAATATACGAAGACGCACGCACAATTAGAGATTGAGGGGACTTTCCAGTGAATTTTCTAGAGTTAAGACATCTAGAAAGTATTGCAATTCTCTGCATCACTTCGCATATTCTGTTCGAGCATCATATTTCGATAAGCAATGTACTAATTTTGTGAATGTTATAATCAATTCATCTTCTGATCTTTTCCAGCATAATTTGAGGCAACTCTTGTTGCGTTATTTTCTAATACATTTTTAATAATGTATTTTCAGTGCGCGTTCTGGTCCACTACTCGCGATCTCGTATTCCTTATCGTCACCACCACGGGAATTCTCTGCTTCTTCGTCTTCTTCCATCAGATTCAGCTGTGGCAACCGCTTTGTGAGTATTTTCGTGCGAAATTAGATTGCGTGTTTCCTTATGCATAAAATAACCCCCTCTCAAATAAGTATCGATCAGTATCGATGAGATGGGAGATGTAATGAACACTCAAAAAACAGCAATAATTCAATAATACATCTTCAATATCATCAATGCCCTTTGAATGTAAACTGATCATATTTAAAATTATAATGACTCAAAAAACGTATTGCAGCTTTTCTCGGAATTTACGTGGTATATCTCACCGTGGTGTTCATTACCGACTATGTCAAGAGGAAAAGAAGCGCTAATACCGTCAGAGATATCGCAAGTGCTAGTGAGCTAATTGGAACTACTTGACATGCATGACTTTCGTCATCTTGCGTTGCCTCTAGACTTTCGAAAGGATCTAATGACTAATTCCATTTTTTGGAAATTTCTGTTCATTATGTTCTTTCCATTCGTGAACTGTTAATTACAGTAAAAGGGCATTAGTTTGTTCCTTTTGAAATGCCAGTTCTTTCTTGCCAGTCTAACTGGAGAGTAGAACGGGAAAACAACAGTGAATTCATTCCCAAGTACTTGTACCTCATATATGTTAGTTAATTGAATCTAATTTCAGTCACACCGGTTATCACAATCAACAATGGAGATGGAGAAAAGAAAGATTTTACGAACATAATCGGTGCTAGCATACCTGCATTTAATTTCGATGGTACGAACAATACATTTCTTTTTAAATTCAGCTAAAAATGATGAAATATATAATTAAAGTTTTACGTTTTCATAAAATTGTCAGAAAACGAGGAACAAGAAGCGAACGATTTCATTGTCGTACATCATCACGTGTACCGTCGAGAAACGCTGACCAGCAGAAGAAACACGATCAGTAAGCGATTCATTTCCCATTTTCTTCTTCTTACTGGAGTTTTAAATTGGGACCGTATCTTAATTCCCAGCAATCGATTGATTAGCAAATGTGCAGTTTTTAAAGTTTTTTTTTGTCTTACCTCAGGCGTGAGTATGGTGATTTTTTTCCAGGATCGATTGCTGAATCGAAAGGATGGTTCGCGCAGCTTCTTTCCTTCTTCGCCATCGATTATGGCGATGAAGAGGACGAAAAAAAAACGCCATCGACTTTCGACAAAATAAAGGCATTTATTTTCGTACGTTTCGAATTCTATTGAGTAATTTATGCAATAGGTCCACAAGATATATTAGTTGTACAAGTAGTTGTAACAGTTTCAACGATTCAATTTACTTTGATTAGTTCTCATTTGTAATAGCATCACCAAGTGTATTTGACATCTTAAATTTGCAGTGGCCCATCATCGCCCTCTTCAAGCTGACGATTCCCTTAGCTGAGGCGCCCTGGTCTAAACCCCTTGCGATCATCCACGCCGTACTTGTGCCACAGTGCATACTGTTCAATACACAGTGTGAGTGAAAAAAAGTGAAACATTGACGGCACATAAAGTACGTTATCAGATCGTTTCTCAGCGCACATCGTTTCTCTCTGTAGATCGATCTGAGATAACATTTGGGGAAATAGAAGGAAAATGAGTGAAAGTATTAGGCTGTGAAATAAGTAACGCTCGATTTGAAGCATTATGTTTGAGCCCGTCTAAAATCCATTTCCTTAAAGATGTTAAGCTGGCTCGGTAGCGTATAGTAGGGGAACACATGACCAATATGTGCACCAGCTCGACTCGCATTATTCCTTTTGGGTAATTAGAATTTGTTTTCCCAAATGTGACATTTTCACACTTTTCTAAAAATTGGTTCTGACGCTCGTATTTCGCGGCAAAAAATGGCCATACATTTTATATTGTGGAGTGAGAAGATCATTGTGAGTTCTTTCGAAAAATATTCCAGAGGTCATGCGTGCTTCAAAATAGCACGAATTACAATGTATTGAATTCAAAGCTTTCCGAGGTAACACTGTCCAAGCGATCATGTGCCCTGATTAGAGGATAATTCAGACTGGTGCCTAGATAAGTGCGCTTCCATGGTACACTATGGTGCTACAAATCTCAGAGAAACATTTAAGCACAAGCTTTTTCCACATTTAGAAAACACAGATTTTCAGAATTGTCAAATAAAGGTGAAAATAGCCAAAATTTCGGCTTTTGGTGTATGGTGAATGAATACATTTTCTCAAAATGGATCTATATCATGACTTCGCCCAGTCGGTTATTAATATATAAAGAGATGCTTTAACAGCTAACCACAAAAGTTAGGACTTTTCACCAATGCTGGAAACATGAAGTTTTGTAATATTCGAATTTCAACGTTCACATTTCACATTTCACAATCATAACTCTCCGTAGATTGCTAGGGCCAAATGTAGGCAGTTCAACGCTTTGGTGATGCACCTTTGTCACCATCTTGTGTCCTCAATGCCAATTGCACATGCTTGAACAAATGCGCGATTGAAAGAGTATACAAGCACTCAACGTAATATATAACAATATGATAATCAGGCTGCAACAAAAGGTGGGGTAGCTCAGAAAAGAAAATTTAAAAATCGTGCGTTACTTTATTCACAACCTGATAGAAGGAACACAAACTAATGAAGTTTTTGAGGAAAAATTGTTTGAAGAAATTCCGGAAAATTCGGAGACATTCCAGTTATCATCTTCGTTCCAATCGAGGGAGGACCGGGACTCTATGCTTACGCACCGATCATCTCCATCCTGCTGATTCTCTTCATTTCGTGTGCCACCACAGTGAGCGCGGAACCAAGATTTTACAAGGTATATCATTTAGCTTACTAATTGTTTGAGAATTTGGTGAGTTTGCATGCTATAATGCGTAGAATACCCTGAAGCGAATCCCGAACAAGTTCGGTTAAAGGAGGAGCAAATGCAAAATTCAATTTTTGAAGCTTTCATATACACGGTCTCGATCTCCCCAGCCATAAGGAGCACCGAAATTTTCACATTGATATATCCATTAAGAACAGAGCTAGCGGTAGTTGGCGAGGAGCCAAATCAGGAAAAAGCTAAGGCAATGGGCGAGAGTTCACGCGAATTGAAGAGAGTTCACCTCTAATTGAAACATATTTCAACCGGGCGCGCGTTTGCCTTTACTCCTACTTTAATTATTTAAAGTGTAAACAACCAATTCCAGCTCACCTACTCACTCCTCGGCTTCGTTTCTTCCGTTGCCTGGATCTACTGCATATCAACTGGGGTTTGCTTTTAATCAATCGTATGAAAATATTTGATCGATAAAGCTACCCGAATTGTTTAATCCATAAAACGACATTAATTGATTAGAAGATAGACAATTTGTTTTAATTGTTTCAGGTTGTCGGAATAGTCAACATGCTTGGCGTCGTATCGGGCATCAATCAGACGGTAAGCACACATTTTCAAAGAATTTTTGAATCGCTGTAGTAAATGCTCGGATAAAAAATCAGAACATTCTTTGTTTTAAAACATTGTGCAAACAATTGCGTCAAAAAACTGCGAAAATGTGGAGAACAATGCATTATTTTGGCTAAAGCCAGAACGTAATCATCAGATGGTGATGATCAGGTTCGAATAAATCTTGGTACACTGGAAAAGCCGAAATTGAGCTCTGGGTAATTTTTAGTCCAGAAGGCCCCTCAAGAGAAATCGACTAGTTTTGTAACATATCTCCATCGTCGACGATGTGAGACGCCGAATAATCGTCTTACTCTTCGGTTTGCACGATCTCTCACCAGTCATAGTGACGAGAGAGCGTGCAAACCGAAGAGAGTCAGACGATTGCTCGAGACGCCTAAGTGCCCATATTTCAGGTGCTAGGTCTCACCGTCATTGCATGGGCTAACAGCGTCAGCGATCTAGTCGCAGACATAGCAGTTGCCAAGCAGGGCTTCCCGAGGATGGCTGTAGCAGCTACTATCGGAGGACCACTCTTTAGTAAGTTTAACGTTCTATTGAGCTTTTGGATAGTTCAATCTCGGCAGAAAGAAATTACCTTAATACAATTACATTTAACAGTTGGAAATATCACTTGTTAAACAATAGTCATCGAATCAAATATACTTTTTCTATAGACATTCTCATCGGATTCGGGCTTCCCTTCACGATAGCCAAGCTCATGGGAGATCCAGTGCCTGTGAGTATCCTGATGCATTATTCATCATTTATCCATTCTTGATTCTCAACGCCATTCTCAATCTTTAACTTGAGACATGTTATTTTTCGTTTTCTATCAATGATAGGATTTTTTTCAGAATTTACACTGGGGCATATTTGAAACTAAATTACCTAGTTTAAACAAAAAAAGTTTCAAATATAGTTTAAAACAAATCTTTTGCAGATCGCCTTGGACGGCATCAACCTGGTTATGATCGTATTCCTCTTCATCTCAGTTATTACTACCCTGATCACAGTAGTGGTTTTCAAAGGCCGATTATCTCGAGTATATGGCATTGCGCTAGTTGTCATCTATGCCGTTTTTCTTGTTTTCATTATTTTGGCGGAGACTGGCATTTTGGTGTGGATTTGAGACGAATCTGCGGTGATTCCGTTTGCTGAAATTGTAAATATTTGATAAAGTACTTGCTTCTCCTCCACTCTCACGTCGGTATCAGTATAATCGTATGTAGTTTGCAATTAGCGTAATCATACCATCATTCCCTTCATTCCCCACACGCTCCCGTCACTCGACCCCGTAAGTGTGGAAGATGACAATACGATTACCCGTACTGAAAAATCTACAACAATAGTGGTTATGTGACTCTCGCATCACGTTTTTACGCTTGAATTGGTGTACATTATATCACAATTTCATCGGAAATCACTTAGAGTCACAAGCTAGAAACGAACATGATGACGCCTCAGAGACTATGTTTGCTGTCACTGCGGTAATAAACACGCCCTCGCGCTATCAAGGTGTGAATAAGAGCAGACGCTGGAATGATTCCTCTCAGTGGGTGCATGATGCTCCCTTATCTTACTTCTCTTTGTTCCGATATAGACGGCAATCGATCAAAATTATTTCATTCTTGAAAACTATTTTCGCAGCGCACTTTTTAGCGCATCAACATTGCCATCCCCTATTCTATACTGATCTCAGATGCTCGCTCACTGTTTTATCATCGCACTTTTTTGCTTGATCGTCGAGTCTCGAGTGACGTTTACCACTTCTGAAGTTCTCGACGATGTGGACCTCAAAGGAACGACTTGGGTGAGGCCTAAACCATTATTTTGCCAAATTGGCAAGGCCCTCCCCATTCCAAAGTCGACATATCAGTGGATCATATGCAACGAGGAGATACTCTTTGATTTGTCTTCACTAGTATTCATTTTTGTTCATCTTCTCTCGCAGTCTCAACTGCTTTAGAAGAGCAACAATATGAATGAATCAATTATGTTCGGCTCCTCCTCACACTGGGCATACGGAGTGATACACGCGTACTCGACTTTTTTTCTCCATTGTTTTCCACAATTTATAATGTGCAAATCTTGACAATTCGTAATTGCAGACATCATTCCGCTGTTTCGCGGGCTGCCGGGTATACTCGCCCACGCGAAACGAGCAAATTACCATTGAGGACAATGACGGAAAGGTGTACAAAAGGTGAGATTGGGTGATAACCTTCCTGATGATAAGCAAACAAATGCATTTCTCTAGGAATTTCGCAATGTGTTTCCACACTATCAAGAAGTCGTATGTTACAATACTGCAGAAGGGTGTCATTGTGGTTATCATCCGGAAAGTTAGCATCCGACAGTGATAATCCGATATAATTTCGTCTACTAGAGTTCGTAATTCGGCTAATCTGAGTTCGTAATTCGGGTCACTTTCATGACATCTCGACCTGTAAGAGTGTACTGGATGGAAGGGACGATTACCCAAATTACGAAATCTAGCTTCTGACCGCTTTGCAGCCTGCTCGAGCTTTCGAATCTCAAGACTGGCGAATTCATCGAACTTCCAGTAATTTAATTTGTACTGCGTATCATATTTGGCTCTGATCAAGTAGTAAATATTCAGCAAAAATAAAATTTGTTTAAGGAAAACGGTGCCGAGTACAAGCTGGTGAACCACGGCCCGGCTGAACCCTCATTCGTATTTTACGCCGTGGAAAAGGGTGCAAGTGAGTTGTTTTTTCTCAACATTTTAAGTGTGGGGTGAGCAAAATAATGTACCACCTCGGAAAGTCGCCCTTTGATGACTTCACTCCGGCAAATCACTCGGCGAACCTTTCATTTCCCAGAATTTTCAGTAAACTACAATGGGAAAGTGCTTTACGTGTCGTCAACATCGATGGACAGGGTGGTACCAGAAACGGACTCCATTCTCACTGTGATCTCAACGAGTGGCGCGATTCGTTTCTCAGAATTTGAGGGAAACTTTGAGGCAAGTACTGAAATCAATCGATTCTTATAGGTATTCGTTTGACGTTGATCAGAGAATGAAACCATCGATACTGTAAAACAACGAGTATTCGCCTCTTTTCACCTACTCTCCGTTTGATAGGGCATTACGTGGGATCATAACCACGACGTCATGCTGCATTTGATGTATCAAAGGCAGCATTACGTCATGGTTCTCATCCGACGTAGTGCCTTTGACAGGCGATAGAGCACGGGCAACGGGCAAACATGAGAGCGCTTATCGATTTGACAACACTAATCGTGACGATCAGGACGCCTTACCTACCGTGCATACGACCGGCTTTGACTCTATTACACGCTGTCGGCCAGTCTACACTGCGGCGTAAGCACATTATGATACACTTCACTTCGTACGAAATGATGGGACTTTTTGTATCTATTTGTTCATTGAATTCGTATGTAAAGCAGCTAAAACAACGGGATGCTTGAAATTTGTTAGTTTCTTTTACACGTGAAAAAACAAGAGGATTGTAGCTCCACCAACTCCGTTCTCAACACATCCTTCCCCGTCTATTCCCCGGTCGCTACAATCAACTTCAAGAATACCGGCGCCGGCAAATCGGTTACGATCTCTGGAGAGCCTTGTTGGTTATCAGTTTTCACGTAGGCATCCATTCATCGCGTCCGTTCAGAATTTCGATTCAGTTCACGAATTCAAATTTTATTGAATTTAATTATTGCCTTTAAGTCGTGCTTACGTCGACGGGAGAGGACACGAGTGCTGTCTACGTCTCGCCAGGTCAGAGACAACATTTGAACTTCACTCAATTAAAACCGATGATACGTCGGATTGAACATTCATGAGAGGGGTCGTGAGAAAATCAGATACCGTTGTGTACTGGAGCTATTTAACTCACCGGTAAATAAATAGGGGTGGCAGTAATTACGAAATGGGTGCATGGGGAATGTGCAAAATCGTGGAAAATTACAGGCTACGTCGGCTGTGGCGATGACCAATTTTACACCTCTCTGGCCCCCTTCACTAGCTTTGACAGCTCGTTCAAAGTGACCGACACAAAGCGAGTGTTTCATATATTTGCGATTGTTCTTGAAGAAACGACTCCGATGAGGCTGCCTTTGATGATAATTCAGACCAATCTTTGTGAATGGAACGGGGTTATGATGACCCGAGGATTGAATACATTGTTTAATTCATTAATATTTGCAGTGGTCTCTCGGTGGTCGTCAGCGCCGACTACACGATTGCGAGCGAAGCCGACGCCCTCGTCGTCAGCGTCAACGATGACATCAAAATGTACGCCGAATTTGCCAACTAGGAATATGTTGCATTAATATGTATTCACGCGTCAAATTGTGCAATTCGTGTCATAATTTCTTCATTTTGCATAGGATCGGGGAGAGAGTGTTTGACTATTGCGCACTTGCAACGCACCCACAACTTTTTCCAGGCTTTTCGGCACCAATCCAAGCTACTCGGCAACTTACGATGCAACCTCAGTTCATATCGCCGTCAAATGGACGATGAAGGAAGTGACGATGGATCGATTCGCGCTGCAGATTGACGTACGTTTCGTGATTATTTGTTTAAATCGGGTCATTTAATCACTCGGTGCTGTTGCATTGACATTACGACTCGAAATCTACCTATGAATGTATGCATATCGGTGTCCTTAACCTTATAGCAAAATTACGAGGGGATGGAGGGTTGCAACCAGTATTAAACAATTTATTTTACAGGTACTGAGTAAGTCGGGCGGAAGCCAGCCCAAGACAACTAAGGCTACGGAAAACACGACAACTATGCCTACGGAAAACACGACAACTAAGGCTACGGAAAATACGACAACTACATCAGTCGAAAAGGCAACAACGCAAACGGTTGAAAAGGATACAACAGGAGCTGGAGACACAATTTCGTCAACTAGCACATCCGCGAAGAGCATTCAATCGACGACAGAAGCCATCGAAACCACATCTAAGCACGCGAGATATACGAATGTTGTCATCAGTATTTTACTTGTGATCGGTAGTGCGCTCATTCAATTGTGAACTCACCACAATTCATCCCCCTCTGAATACAACAGTATTTGCATAAATATAATACTTTTGACTCACTCGCATCTGAAGCAGCAAAAAATGTATTCCGGTAGGATTCAGACCACGACGGCTTCGCCCTCTGAAGATAAATCATTCAATGATTTTAAGTTTAATTCCATCACCATCAACAATTTATTTGCATATCATCTGCTCACAATTAAGAATGTGAAATATCTGCCGCCCTTACCCAGTCGGTTAAAGAGTGAGCACCAAATGTTCAAGATCACAGATTCGACCCCAACTGGAGGTATGTATTTAATTATTGCTCAAGAATTGTTCAAGAAAGGTTCAATCCCTCCTCCACCAGTTCAAAAACCGGTAACTTAATCGATTTCCTTCATAGTTGTTCATACATAGTGTACAATGCAATCTTGAGAAAAAGTGCGTATCGAACGACTAACTAAGACGTCTTTATTGCCTCATACTACTGCTTCTTACTGCTCAATAGACTTTGCTAAATGAGAGATCTCTCGCGAAACTCCAATTCTCTCTCGTCGAGAACGCTCTCATTTTGGTTTATTCGAGAGAGAGATCGGCCTGTTCATTTTCCCCTCTTGCCCTTGGTCGAGAGGTCTCGCGAGAGATGCAAATTGATTACTCTCGGCGAGAGGACGAATGGTCTCGCGAGACCCTCTCATTCATTTCTCCCTATTGGTGAAAATGTGAGTGGTCGGGGAGTAAAAATCAGAAAAGCAAAGATGTGCTGATTGTCATGAACATCTAGTGATTCTCCTCATTGCGACTAGTCGAGGTTAACTGCCTAGGGGGCCAAGCCTAAGTCTGAGTGAGCAAAAATTAATGAAGAGTTTTTTTTTTGCAAAAACCTCAAAGTTGAATTCGAACCAGCGACTCACTGCGCGTAAATCTGACCCGTTATCCACTCAAGCAGATCGACTTTTGGAAAAGGACACCCAATATAAACTAACTGTTATAACATAGCGAAGCGCCATGATCTGCGCCAACCACTCTCGTGCTCAATAACTGGAAGAAATGAATGACTTTCGCGAGACCACTCGCCCTCTCGCCGAGACTAACTAATTTGACTGTCTCGCGAGAGCTCTCGTCGAGAGTGACTCTCACATTTAAATTCATTTCGAGAGTTGACCGTTCGTTTTTGACGAATGATATCGCCGAGAGCCTCTCACCTCTCGTTTAGCAGAGTCTACTGCTCAACACATCTGGTTCTCGCCCGAATTGAAAAAATATATCAGATCAAAATAAATCATGTATCTAAATACATACAAATAGTTTATTCCATCCATAGGTGTACTGTAGATACGAGAAACTCTTTTAGATACGAGTATCTACAAGGGATGGCTGGTCTAGTTGCCTCCTGCAGGGTACGACTGGCGTGAAGTAGGGGCGACTGCTGCAGGAACGGCATAGGTTGCTGCAGGGGCTGCATGCTGCGGCTGAGGAGGCTGAGCGTACGCCCACTAGGTCGGATGAGAACTATGACGTCATGCTGCCTTCATATATCAAAAGCGGCATGACGTCATAGTTCTCATCCGACGTAGTGCTGGAATCTCCGATATCCTGTAATCTATGATCTTTGTATAATATCTTACGATATGGAAATTTGATTGTTGTTCATCTTCGGCCAAATGACAATATTTATTCACACCTCATGCCATTAGTCTCTTGAAAAGTACTCCCTTTCCATTGGTCTCTTCGGCACTTATCCATATGTATCTCCAAATACTTTGACAATGTCCATCTGATTTTGGGCGTCCAGGTCGCATCCTATTCCACTTTGACTAAGGATTCTGACAGTCCATCTATTGTCTTCCATTGATGCTGATCCACTTTCGGTATGAAGCACTAAAAACGAGTGCTATGATTCACAATCCTGTCTGCGTCCTCTCATCTGAACAATCTTTATGATGATGTCTGCAGACCACTCTTCCGTTCTTCTCTTGAGTTCGTAATTAAGGTCGCCGTCTCTTCAGTTTACACACTCTATCGACCGGTTTAACGCTGGAACGGCTCTGTGAGGAGAATCTCCTCCCAGACGTGCGATCACACTTCTCTCTTCGACCTCTTCTTTTTCATTCCCATTCATCAATGTTCTTGTCTCATCTCAAGTCTCCTTAACCATTGTGAAAGAGTCTGAGAAAAATAGAAGATAGCATTCAGGTGTACCATAAACAGTGGTTTTGTCTGGCATCTACTAGTGTACATCGACATCCAGTAAGAGTGTACACTAAGAGATAATTGACGAATGTGCCCCGAAACCAAATTTTACAGACTCTGAAGACAGCTGAATAAATATCACAGATGTTGAGGGATTTACGAATTGTGGTAACATTAGCACATAAGTGAAGTTAATTCAAAGAATCTTTGTAAATTCGTTTTATGAAACGCCTATCTGCTAGTCCACGATTCTACCATTCATCATAAATAACACGAGTAAATCTTTGTCGCAACCGCGCAAGTTATTGTAAATATATAAATATTGTAAATATATGTCCCTCTTTATGGACACTTTTGGATCACCATTAGAATAGGTTATTTCTGTGCGAATAAAATTATATATTAATTGGTACAAGCATTTTCACAACAGATTGCTTCGAAACTATGATGACTTCATTTATCCTTTCGGCAAATACGATTTTCGCAAAATGAACTATTGAGCCAAATGTACATTTGAATTTCCAAATAACCACCTGTCAACATGTCCAGTGATTTCATGCATTTTCCATCACATAAGCAGCGCGATGCATATTTTATCAATCCATTTTCGCTCCAAGAATAATTCAATTATCACCTGTCCGAGATCATCTCGGTATCTTCGTTCAACTTGCAAACTAATTGCATTATTTAGAACCTTCTAAGTATACTTTTCACTGTTCCTGATGAGCATGTATAAATTAATTTTTATGAAACATCTAAAATTAGAATTGCTCCGTATAATTCATTGATCTTGTCGATGTAGTGTAATGCAAAATAGTTTAAAGAAATATTCATTATCCCAATGTATTTGTAGATATTTCTAATTACCATCGACGTTCATCTTGACATTTGGTTCAAGCCAATTTTGCTATTTCCCGCGTTAGCCAGATACGCAATTGGAGTATTAATCAATATTGGACTTCCCGCTCATATCGAATTTGTGAGTCGAAAATCATTAGAAGTCTAGATAAAAATTATAGAAATTGATTTCTACCTTTAAAATTCAGGCAATCGCACTGATATTATACCTGTGGTGGGGTACGGATACAATTATTTGCGAAGTATTTCGATATCAAACAATTCTTCCCGTAGGACATATCTTCAAATTGAAAAAAGGTATTAGCAGAGTAATTCTGAGAGAATTGAGATATTCCTTGTAGTGTCCGTACAGCAAAAAACTAACCTATGCTGAAACTATGTCCCTATTGGTACTTTTTCACGTAGGTCACGAAAATCGATCTTACGAAGCGGTATCTCTGACCTCTCATTTCCTGTAGCGCGCCTCAACGGCGAGGTCGGTTTTTGTAAATCGTGAACGGCTCGTCCAAACCCCTCATATATATAGTAATTCTGAAAGATCTCGATGAGATAAGCATTTTTCCTGTTGGAAGTGAAGGGCTAGCTCATCTGCGAAAAAAGTTACGGTCATTTGAATGTCCAAAATTGACACCCTGATAATACGGTGTCCGATAACAATCCAATTTTCTTTTCATTCGATTCCTCGTGCAATTTTACCCCTGCGCGCATTTTTAAATGAAAATCGGGTGTGGTATATGGAACGAAATTTTCGAAAGAATATAGCGAAGTCGAAATTTTTTGGCCAAAAAATACGATTTTTTATTCCTACAATTTTTCTTTCACGTTTTGGTGAGGAGATATGTGCATATTCGTTTTCTACGGGTCGAAATACACCAGCAAAAAATTTATTCGGCTTATTCTGAGATTATCCATTTTTGGCCTTAAAATCATCGAAAAATCCCTGTTTCTGAGGTCAAAAATCGATAATCTCAGAATAAGCCGAATTAATTTTTTCTGGTGTATTTCGACTCGTAGAAAACGAATATGCACATATCTCCTCACCAAAACGTGAAAGAAAAATTGTAGGAATAAAAAATCGTATTTTTTGGCCAAAAAATTTCGACTTCGCTATATTCTTTCGAAAATTTCGTTCCATATACCACACCCGATTTTCATTTAAAATTGCGCGCAGGGGTAAAATTGCACGAGGAATCGAATGAAAAGAAAATTGGATTGTTATCGGACACAGTCTTATCAGGGCGTCAATTTTGAACATTCAAATGACCGTAATTTTTTTCGCAGATGAGCTAGCCCTTCACTTCCAACAGGAAAAATGCTTATCTCGAGGAGATCTTTCAGAATTACTATATATGTACGGGGTTTGGACGAGCCGTTCACGATTTACAAAAACCGACCTCGCCGTTGAGGCGCGCTACAGGAAATGAGGGGTCAGAGATACCGCTTCCTAAGGTCGATTTTCGTGATCTACGTGAAAAAGTACCCCTACGGACGCATTTTCAGCATAGGTTAGTTTTTCGTTGTACGGACGTATCTCGGTTCTCTCAGATTTCCTCTGTTAGTCTAGAAAACATTTAAATACAAAAACAAATGACAGAGAAGTCTCCATATTGTCGAAGCAGTTTGCCCTACACTTGCTTCGATTGTGTATATCATATACGCATTCAGTGGTAACGATGCAGATACTGTTGAGCGGTATCTAGATGAGGCGGGTTTGATGAATTTCATTATTTTCAATCCATCCAAATCCCCGACTAGTAAAAATCATTTGAACTCAATGAAACGCATTGGATGACTCCAATGCGACAGGGGACTCATTGTGTAGGTGTTATATTAAAAGCACAATTCGGGCAAGTACCTCTTCAATTCCATTACCCTCACGCCGTTCGACGCGACAATACAGTGTTAAGAGTCGGGCATAGCATAACACTTGCAGCATACCTCAGTGACTAATTGCAAATGTTCTCCATACACGATTAATCAAACTGCGCACGCTAGTGTTCCACCTATTTTTTACATGAAATGAACTTAAGAGGCCGGATCTGAGGAGAGTTATCATTTGGGCCCCCCTCCCGGACATTCCGCCAAGAATTCCGATTCAGGCTTTGGTGATGATAGGACCTAGAGTGCTTAGGGTGGTAAATTGAAATTTCACAGGCATACCGCGTGGGTCGGGCAAAGCGGCCAGCCAGGTGCGGGTATAGTGAAAAATGATGAAAATTCATATTTTCACAGCCGATAAGGCTAGTCTCAAAATTACTTATGCATTATAATAGGCACCCCTAAGTGCTCTGGAACACAAATGAAATCGAATTCGGCTCAACTTTGGGTGTGATAGTTTCGTCAACTATTTTACTTTTTCCGATGTTTTATTATGAAGCAAGAATTTCGGCAACTAATTTCGTGTGGTTCTACGGAGAATATTCAACCTAGCATACATTGAAACTATCACAGTTGAAATTCGATCAACAATAAGCCATGAAATATCGATCAGAACATCGTTAGTTCGTTATCGGATAGCCTATTTTAGAGATTTTCGCACGTCCAGCGTAGTGCATGTGCTAATACTGAGTCGAAAACAACTTTTCATGGACAACTCTACACAATCACACTAAAAAAGCTAAGGTTTCGAAACTTTGAAAAAATAGATTTTCTCAGCCTCGGAATTTCTCATGTTCACAATCAGCTATATTCGAATTTGCAAACAGCTGTCGATGAACACCTGGTAATTATTGTAGTATGGACTAACAATAATATATCAACATAAAAAGAGGACCATCCTATGCCCTTGCATCTGGTTAAATTTTATCTCGAATACGTAAAATCCCTGAGATGGTGCACACGTTTGGTTCGATTCTGACACGATGGTCGACTGAATCAACAAGATATGAACGTTTTACAGCGTATCAAGAACATATTAGTTAGAAAATGTTGAAAAGGATTAAATTTCAATCACTTTATAAAAATGTAAAATATTACCATCAGCAGAAGAGCAGGAAAAATAGAAAAAATCATATTTTCAAAACCAACCGAGATACACTCAAAATTATTTTTACATTATGCTATCATGTCAAAGTTTGTTATGGTGCGCCATCGTAATCGAATTCGAATTGATTCTAAATATGGAAATGTTTCAGAATTTTAGAATTTTGAAACGATTTTTTGATTTTCTTGGATTACCATATACACCCAGGCATCCAATAAAAATATGAAAATAGAAATCGGTACAACAATAAGACAAAATAAATCGAAGAAAATGAAAAATTCGTTGTAAAATTCTAAATTTCTGAAACATTTCCATATTTAGAATCAATTCGAACCCGATTCCGATGGCGCACCAGAACACACTCGGACATGATAGCATAATGAAAAAATAATTTTGAGTGTATCTCGGTTGGTTTTCAAAATATATTTTTATTATTTATGCTCTTCGGCAGATGGTCATATTTTACATTTTTATAAAGTGATTGTAATTTATTTATTTTCAACATTTTCTAACTAATATGATCTTGATACGTTGTAAAACGTTCATATCTTGTTGATTCAGTCGACCATCGTGTCAGAATCGAACCAAACGTGTGCACCATCTCAGGGATTTTACGTATTCGAGATAAAATTTAACCAGATGCAAGGGCATAGGATGGTCCTCTTTTATGTTGATATATTATTGTTAGTCCATACTACAATAATTACCAGGTGTTCATCTACAGATGTTTGCAAATTCGAATATAGCTGATTGTGAACATGATAAATTCCGAGGCTGAGAAAATCTATTTTTTTCAGTTTCGAAACCTTAGCTTTTTTAGTGTGATTGTGTAGAGTTGTCCATGAAAAGTTGTTTTCGACTCAGTATTAGCACATGCACTACGCTGGACGTGCGAAAATCTCTAAAATAGGCTATCCGATAACGAACTAACGATGTTCTGATCGATATTTCATGGCTTATTGTTGATCGAATTTCAACTTTGATAGTTTCAATGTATGCTAGGTTGAATATTCTCCGTAGAACCACACGAAACTAGTTGCCGAAATTCTTGCTTCATAATAAAACAACGGAAAAAGTAAAATAGTTGACGAAACTATAACACCCGAAGTTGAGCCGAATTCGATTTAATTTTTGTTCCAGAGCACTTAGGGGGTACCTATTATATTGCATAAGTAATTTTGAGACTAGCTTGATCGGCTGAGAAAATATGAATTTTCATCATTTTTCACTATACCCGCACCTGGCTGGCCGCTTTGCCCGACCCACGCGGTATCCCTGTGAAATTTAAATTTACCACCCTAGGTACTCTAAGTCCTATTAGTATCAATGCCTGAATCGGAATTCTTGGCGGAATGTCCAAGCAGTGGTGACTGTTCTCGGATCCGGCCTCTGAAGGATGCTCACAATCTGACATGGATTCGCGAAAGAGGCTCATATTATGCGACTCAGCGAGCCGATACCCTCGTTTATGGAGTAATTGGAGTAACGACCCCCATGACCCCCATTCATGATTCCACTTTTTGGAGGGGGGACCCCGGGAAAAAAATCTATGGGTAGGTCAAGACCAAGTACCGTACCCAATCGATAGGTCATCACCCTGTGATACCGTATATTGTTACCGTAACCTACCGTTACCTACCGTAACCCTCACAGCCGCACTTGCCGGAGGCCGCTTCCATGACCTATTCATGGTCCTTTTTGGGGGAGGGGGGACCCCGGGAAAAAAATCTGTTGGTAGGTCATGGCTATGTACCGTACCCAATCGATAGTTCATCACCATGTGATACCATATATGGTTACCGTAACCTACCGTAACCCAGCAGCCCAGTGACCTCAATTATCGCAAATTGGCTTTATTTTCAAAAAGTCAAAGTACCGTACCCAATCGATAGATCATCACCCCCTGATACCGTATATTGCCGTAACCTACCGTAACCTACCGTAACCCAGTAACCCAGTGACCTCGATTATCGCAAATTGGCTTTATTTTCCAAAAGTCAAAGTGCGGTACCCAATCGATCGTACAGTATCCCCAGATACAGTATATAGTTACCGTAACCTACCGTAACCCCCGTAACCCCGATAATCGCGAACCTTTATTTTCAAAAAGTCGAGATACCATGCCAAATCGATAGTACAGTACACCCTGATACCGTATATGGCTACCGTAACCCCGGTAATCGCCAACACTTGATTTTCAAAAAACGTCTAAGTAACGTGCCAATTCGATAGTAGGCTTTTCCCAAAACTTGTGCAATTGAGCCGCTTCTTGATATTTGTCGTGCCCAATGTGCGGCACCCCATGCTACGGTAATCAATACCACAATGGTCAGTCGCAAACTGACGTTTTCCTAAAATGTAAAATGTCCTCCCGGATAAAGTCATTAAAAGTAGTGGACTGATTGTTAAATTATTTTTTTAAAGTTTTCTCCAATGCCATTATATTTCTTTCGTTTCTTGTTTGTTGATTGTCAATAACAGAAATATATAAATCAGGATCCGTTGTTGTTTAAAACGAACTTATTTAAAACAAGTTTTACTAGTCATCATTCTTAAATATTATAATAGTTGATAAGTCGTTCTCCATATACTCAATATCTCAATCCAATCATTCTATAATTGTTATCATGGTGTAGTTGACGTTACTCATTCGGCCACCTCTGCAGTATATTTTTATGTTAATATCGTATCACTTTATCATTCGCTCTGCATTTTTAATATACATGTTCATAACTTGTGATCCATTGAAATATAATTATTTGATGTGGATTCTCACGACTTATCAACTATTATAATATTTAAGAATGATGACTAGTAAAACTTGTTTTAAATAAGCTCGTTTTAAACAACAACGGATCCTGATTTATATATTTTTGTTATTGACAATCAACAAACAAAAAACGAAAGAAATATAATGGCATTGGAGAAAACTTTTAAAAAATAATTTAACAATCAGTCACTACTTTCAATGACTTTATCCGGGAGGACTGGTCCCGGAAGCCATGCACACAGATTGGAGTCCGTCGAGCACTGTTTTTTTAAATACAAAACGCCATACGCTCCCGGCCAGGATTTTGAATTGAAAAATAAGAGATTGCTGGCAAATTTGATCACGATCGAGAAAGACACGATTTTTAGAAAACATTTTAAGAAAAAGTCAGTTTGCGACTGACCATTGTGGTATTGATTACCGTAGCATGGGGTGCCGCACATTGGGCACGACAAATATCAAGAAGCGGCTCAATTGCACAAGTTTTGGGAAAAGCCTACTATCGAATTGGCACGTTACTTAGACGTTTTTTGAAAATCAAGTGTTACCGGGGTTACGGTAGGCTACGGTAGCCATATACGGTATCAGGGTGTACTGTACTATCGATTTGGCATGGTATCTCGACTTTTTGAAAATAAAGTTAGTTCGCGATTATCGGGGTTACGGTGGGTTACGGTAGGTTACGGTAGCAATATACGGTATCAGGGTGTACTGTACTATCGATTGGGTACGGTATCTCGATTTTCTGAAAATAAAGTTAATTCGTGATTACCGGGGATACGGTAGGTTACGGTAGGTTACGGTAGCTATATACGGTATCTGGGGATACTATCGATTGGGTACGGTACTTTGACTTTTGGAAAATAAAGCCAATTTGCGATAACCGAGGTCACTGGGTTACTGCGTACGGTAGGTTACGGTAGGTTACGGTAACCACATACGGTATCAGATTTTGATGATCTATCGATTGGGTACGGTACTTCGACTTTTTTGAAAATAAAGTTAGTTCGCGATTATCGGGGTTTCGGTGGGTTACGGTAGGTTACGGTAGCCATATACGGTATCAGGGGGTATTGTACTATCGATTGGGTACGGTACTTTGACTTTTTGAAAATAAAGTTAGTTCGCGATTATCGGGGTATACGAACTTCTCACTGATTAGAGAAGTCCGCTATGTTTGTATTCGGTGTGACAAAGGCGAAAGATTCAATTAATAAACATTGATTATCGTCACAATTAATTATTACACTTGAATGTGAAGTTAGTGTTCACTAGACTGAATTTATTGTCATGCTACTCCAATGTGACACATTTGACGCGAAATATCGAAACAACTACCCCTCTCGATTTTTGATTTTATATTTTTCTTAGATGTATGATGACATCTTCTTTCATTTTATGCAATAAAAATCGGCTGTAAATATCCTGCGTGATGGAGAAAACATTTTTTGAAAGTTTCGGATTCAACATTTTTAGTCATATCTTTTTAACTTGCGAATATTTCAAAAAGTTGCCAACATAAAAGTTGTTCAGAATACTTTTCCGCTAATTTTGAGCCCAATGAGAGCTCTGTAGCGGCACTGGGAGCTGAAATACAGTGGAGCCAGGCACAAAACCGGAAACTTCCTAAAAGCCGGCTCTGAGACCTATCCCCTATATTTTTCGAATTCACTACACCAGGGTATTACTACAACATAAAAAGGGGCTAATTCGAAATTAAAAATTTCAAAATGTTCCCGAGAGGTCTGAATTACATCCATTGACTCGTGATACACGTGATAAACATTGATTATCGTCACAATTAATTATTACACAACAGGTGAACAAGAAATTAAACTAATTAACTAAGAAGAAGGGAAAGGAAAGGGCTATTCTGGAGTGGGGTTGAGTGGGAAAGGACTCCAACCTGTTATAGATTCGAAAAATATAGGGGATAGGTCCCAGAGCCGGCTTTTAGGAATTTTCCGGTTTTGTGCCTGGCTCCGCTGTATTTCAGCTCCCAGTGTCGCTACAGAGCTCACATTTGGCTCAAAATTAGCGGAAAATTATTCCGAACAACTTTTATGTTGGCAACTTTTTGAAATATTCGCAAGTTAAAAAGATATGACTAAAAATGTTGAATCCGAAACTTTCAAAAAATGTTTTCTCCATCACGCAGGAAACTTACAGCGGATTTTTATTGCATAAAATGAAAGAAGATGTCTTCATACATCTAAGAAAAATATAAAATAAAAAATCGAGAGGGGTAGTTGTTTCGATATTTCGCGTCAAATGTGCCACGTTGGCGTAGCATGACAACAAATTCAGTCTAGTGAACACTAACTTCACATTCAATAAGAACTCGGTGTGATTTATTAGTTTTCTCAATGTTATGATAAATTTGGCATTGAAAAATGCAAAGTTTTGTAAAGTTTAAAAAATCGATTTGTTCGATCTCGATTTATCGCATTTTTACACATCTCAAAGTCAATATTCTTAATCATACATATGCAATAGCTATATACAAGCTTTAGTAGACCTCGAGACTAGTGAAAATATTTGGGAAACAACCCTCTCAAACTTCATAATCTGTAGATTTTTTCACACTAACATGCCCTCTCGAGAGTTTCGGAAATATTGGAAATTCATTTTTACTATGGTTATACGGTTGCCGTTCAGTTTTCAATGAGACACCATTTAAAATTACGGGATATGTTTAACTAATATTGAATTACTGGCATAATTCACAATTATGGAAAATTCGAAATTTTCTGAACTGTCCATTTTGCACTTATTTCAGAACCGTTGCTATGTGTTGTATCGCAAACGTTTTTCAGCTGTTCACATTATATACCTTGTAATACAATTGCAAACTGTTTCGTAGCCTATTAACCATAGTCAAAAAATGAATTTCCAATATTTCCGAAACTCTCGAGAGGGCATGTTAGTGTGAAAAAATCTACAGATTATGAAGTTTGAGAGGGATGTTTTTCAAATATTTTCACTAGTCTCGAGGTCTACTAAAGCTTGTATATAGCTATTGCATATGTTTGATTAAGAATATTGACTTTGAGATGTGTAAAAATGCGATAAATCGAGATCGAAAAAATCGATTTTTTTAAACTTTACAAAACTTTGCATTTTTCGATGCCAAATTTATCATAACATTGAGAAAACTAATAAATCACACCGAGTTCTTATTGAATGTGAAGTTAGTGTTCACTAGACTGAATTTATTGTCATGCTACTCCAATGTGACACATTTGACGCGAAATATCGAAACAACTACCCCTCTCGATTTTTGATTTTATATTTTTCTTAGATGTATGATGACATCTTCTTTCATTTTATGCAATAAAAATCGGCTGTAAATATCCTGCGTGATGGAGAAAACATTTTTTGAAAGTTTCGGATTCAACATTTTTAGTCATATCTTTTTAACTTGCGAATATTTCAAAAAGTTGCCAACATAAAAGTTGTTCAGAATACTTTTCCGCTAATTTTGAGCCCAATGAGAGCTCTGTAGCGGCACTGGGAGCTGAAATACAGTGGAGCCAGGCACAAAACCGGAAACTTCCTAAAAGCCGGCTCTGAGACCTATCCCCTATATTTTTCGAATTCACTACACCAGGGTATTACTACAACATAAAAAGGGGCTAATTCGAAATTAAAAATTTCAAAATGTTCCCGAGAGGTCTGAATTACATCCATTGACTCGTGATACACGTGATAAACATTGATTATCGTCACAATTAATTATTACACAACAGGTGAACAAGAAATTAAACTAATTAACTAAGAAGAAGGGAAAGGAAAGGGCTATTCTGGAGTGGGGTTGAGTGGGAAAGGACTCCAACCTGTTATAGATCGGAGAGAGGGAGAGGGACGAGTGAAGTAGATGATGTCGGGTCGGTCGTAGAAGTGAGAAGCACCGTTGATGCGGCGCTCAAAGAATGAGAAAGTTACGCGGAGTGCTCGCGAAACAACGATGGGGAAATATGGTGATGAATTACAACGGTATAAGGCCGAGGGAGAAAGAGAAGTGCCGAGACGCCGGCACAGACCGACGCCCGGTATGGGCGGTAAAAACGTGAAAGGATACGAAGCAACCCGTAAGCACAGGCCTACGGCTGCGTAATCAGTGAAGATGGGAAAGATAATGATTTGAAGCATAAAAAACGTTGATAACACCGTGGTAAACACGTTTGAATCGATTGGTTTGGGAATTTAGCAAGATTGCGTTACATTGCGAAAGAATGGATTAAGTGTCGCAACGCGCGGGCGATTCGAAATTGAATTCTTTTTGGCATGGTGCCAAAATGGGTTTGGGATTGCGAAAGTTGATTTTCTTTCTTAAATAATGGAATTTGAGTATCGATTTAAAGGAAATCGGTACACTCCCGGCGGCGGAAGGTGTACGGTTGAGTTGGATTTGGAAATGGAGAGAATGGACTGGACCATTAGAGAGGATACTGGTAACATGAGGAACAACCAAGGGGAGAAATATGATTAAATTACAGAGAAAACGGACTAACAAGATACGCCATAAATGACGAAAGACGGAAGCGGGAGATAATGGTACACATTATACAGATGAAGGGGAAAGCAAGAATTCGGAGTGAATGGACTATCGGGGAATTAGGGGTTCAGGTTGCGGTTGAGAGGGCACATCCAGTAGCAGTGTCTTTCTGCTACTCCATACTCGTTCGTGCATCCGCGAGTGCACAGTTCCGGTTCGCATGTAGCGTGGTGTGCCTCATTCAGTTGCCAGAAGCGCTTCCCACACCGATTCTCCTGGCTAACGATGCGCTCCCGAATCTTGATGCTTTTCACTTGAGTGCAGTCTCGAGTGAAGTGCAAGATCGACTTACAAAATAGACACTTGGGAGACTGTCCCTTGGGCACGGAAGAAGTTGACTTGGAGTACGTCGGTCGCAACGGGGAACGAGAGCGAGAACGATCTCGATGGGGTGCGTACTTGTTGGGGAGACTGGGCGACGATTTGGTCTTGGGAGATTGGGACGAGATACGGTCTGGGAAATGGTGTCTGAGTGGGGCTGGTTAGGGCGGGACTGCACTGAGGCACGAGGGATGACCGAACGGATCGAGGCAATGCTATTGGACAACTGATTAAGTTATTGACGGGTGTTCTGTCCCTCGTTGACAACAATAGTATTAACATCATCAATTTGCGAGGAGATAATGGGGATAATGGATTTGGCGATGATATCATCGATTGCATTAATCACGAGGGGAATCATCGATTCGGCGATTTCTTCGGCCAAGCTGCTCGTATCGAGCGTGCTGGACTTCCTCTTGCTCGATTTCTCGCCAGTCTTCTTGCGGTTGAACTGGAAAAGGTTGGAGGTAATGGTTGAACGATAGGCATGTATGTGATCTACAGTGAAGGTATGAATATGAAGGGACGAAATGATTGGAAATGGGACCTTGGGAATCGTGAAGGAAAGCTTCGGAGTGGCAGCTGCATTGAGCGAGTCCTGCTGATCGTGCCCGATATTGGATGGATTGAAGTTGAAGGGCTGAAATTGGGTAGAGGTTAAACAACATTTCAATGTGTAACAGTGGAATCCTCGGGGGAAGGGGGTTGTTGGAGAACTAATTACGAGCCTTGGAGCGAGTGGTCATGGGGTGAGATACAGTTGCTGCCTTTTCAACTATCGTTTCAGGCGCGTTCTCCTCAACCGAATAGATTTCTAATGGGATCAACAGGTTCAGTGGTCTCTCAATTACTCGGCCTGCATGCGATTTGAGAGTAGCTGAATTGTCAGTGAGGGAAATAATCTTAGCCATTTTCCAACAGGATCTGGGGGTGGTGTCAGAATCATCGATGACCAGCACTAGTGAACCACGAGTTGGAGATTGAATGGCTGATCTATTGGCATGAAGGGGATCCGATCGTCTAGTACAATCACGTATAGTCAAGTACTCGGAATGAAATCGTTTCCAGAAAGCGTCTACAATGTCGATCGATCGTTTAAGCTGTTTGAGTGCACCTTCTCGACTGGAGTTTTCTTCATCTGGGGGGATGTAATCATCGTCAGAATTCTTCAGAAGAAGAGGGCAACCGAGAAATGATTCTGGAGAAATTAAATCGATTGGGCGGAGAACTGGGCCATTGAATGTGGTAACATCATCTGAGGATACATAAGTCAATGGACGACTATTTAGAAGTGCTTCGACCTCGTAGATGACTGTACTGAATTCCTCGCAAGAGAGCTTATTCCTTCCTATAGATCGACTTAGTGATTCCTTGATAATTTTTACTAATCTCTCGTAAATGCCTCCTTTCCAAGGGCTGTAGTGAAATTCCACGTTATGCCTAGATTGGTCATTAAGGTGTCCATCTCTTCATGAGCATCTGGTTTTGAGAATAGAGTACTAGCCATCTTGAATGTGGTTGCTTTATCTGGACGTAACATGAGTGGGCGTTCCTCTCCTGGAGCAGAATCTTCGAAATGCGAATATGAATGCGGATGGCAATAGGGAATTCACTACTTCGAGAAGTGAAAGGCGAGTGGAGAAGCAAGTAATGACTACTACGTTCATCTTCTCGTCCTTATTGGAGTAGAACGGACCAGCGTAGTCAATTCCACAGTGCTCGAAAGGGCGTGTTTTCCTTACCCTATCATGAGGAAGTACCGGAGAGTTAGGATATCGGAAGGGCAAGTTGTTTGTCTTGCGACATGGAACGCACTGCTTAAGGACAGAGTTTGCTAACTGGCGGCATCGTGGGATCCAATATCTACTCTTCAGCTGGTTGAGAATCACGTCGATATTGGAATGAGCAGATGACAAGTGTATCTCGGATATGACGAGCTTAGCGAGGGTGGAATCGGATGAAGAAGGAATAAATATGGGAGACTTTGCTTCAGATGACAATCTCGAATTCGTCAATCTAGTGTTCGCTCTCCATAGCTTTGTCAACGGGTCATTCACGATCAAATGTCTCGTAATTAGAGGGTCATTGATTGGAATGCATCTTTCTTGATGGAGTCGAATAACTGCATTTGAAGCGAATCGTTTCTCAGATGCAGTGAGATAGAGTGAACTACTATCAGGAAAATGCTTCAATTTCTCATGAATGGATGGGTGTTTCGATGCGCATCTAGATATGAATCTAAATACGGTAGCTGTGACATTAATGGCCTTACGAAAGGATGAGAATCGAGAGAGGTCTATGATTATATCCATCGGAGGAGGCAAGACAACCGTTGAGCATACGGCAGGGATAGACAGAAAGGATGGGCACTGCAGAGTGGAAAGGTCGTCATTCGGCCATGAATTTGGTTCATTCTTTAGCCATTCAGGACCGATCCACCACTGATGAGTTGGCTCATTCATTTCGTTAGCACCGAGACCGCGCGTCGAGTGGTCTGCGGGATTGTACTCACTACGCACGTGTCTCGGATGATGGTATTGCACGGAATGGAGAGTGGAGAGTTGATCCCTAATCTCATTGATCTTCTTCGTACGATTAGAAACGAAAACTCCGACTGGCTTGCAGAACTCAGGCTTGCACCAATGAAGTACTACAGCTGAATCCGAGTAAGAATACACATGGATTTCCTTGCTTGGGAACTCTTTGCGAAGTGTTTCCACTGTGAATTGAATGAGGGCATGTCCCATCACAAGAGACTCTAATTCCATTTTCGGAATAGTTGAATTGCTTCTGATAGGAGCTAATCTTGTCTTCGATATCAGGAGGGATGGAATTGTATTAGGAGACCAAGAGTAGACACAAGCAGCCATGGCTTGCTTGCTAGCATCGCTGAACGCTACTAGAGTGATACAATCGCTATCTGATAAGTGAGAAAATCGGTTAAATGTGAGGGAGAATTTTTCGACTTCTCTCATCTGCTCGTGAAAGTTGTTTCTCGTTGTATCATTAACAGCCTCATCCCATTTCAATGAAGTCATCCATAGGTTTTGGATGGTGAGTCGTGGAGGAAGAAGTAAGGGATTGAGGAAACCGAGAGGATCATATGGGCTGGATGCTGCACTTAACATGGTTCTCTTGGACATCTTGTCCTTCTTATCGGAAATTGGAATCCTTATTGACAACTGGTCAGTGCGCGTGTTCCATTGTAGACCGAGCAATTTCTGATCATCATTCTTTGCCCTATCGGAATCTGGGACGTTGTCAGTGAATTGTTGATCATTAGAAGCGAAATCACGAAGATTCATTGACATTGAATCGAAAAGGAAACTTAGACTGGCTGTACATGTACGAGAGCGGTTGATCAACGTTGATGATAACATTGTCAACATAAAGGTTCGAGATCAATTGGTGGATGAGGTTGGGACAACAGTCCTTGCTGTTCAGCCTGATATGGTGGTGAATGACCTTGTTCAGAATACTCGGACTTGCGTTTACTCCAAATGGAGTGACGCAGAATCGGAAGATTACAATGTTCTGTTTTGAGACAGGCTTGTCCAGGTCCTTCAACCAGAGAAAACGTAGCATGTTGCGTTGAGATTGATGAAGTATCACTTGTAGGAATGCTTTCTCAACGTCAGCCACTATGAGTCCTACTCGTGATCTGGATCTTAGAAGGAGAGCTGGTATCTGTTCGAGGTCGCTCGGTCCAGAGTGAATCATGTCATTTAAACATGGCTTGTTCTTCAGATGGGCAGAAGCGTCGTACATAATACGTAGAGGTGTGCTAGGTTTATCTGGCCTTAGGACCGGTTGATGGGCTAAATAGTGAATGAGTCCCGATGAATCATCTGGATCGACTTTCTCAATCTGTCCGAGAGCGAGTTGATCGTCAATGATGGAGTCATAGAATTCCATAAGCGTTCTCTGCATGGAAAGAGTGCGTACGGTAGAGCTAAGTCTAGAAACAGCAAGATCGTAATTGGATGGTATTAGGTTGGTGCAAAAGTTTCTTTCTTTTTTCATGCACCAACATTCTGACCTCCCCAGGTAGTTGTGATGAGCCAATCAAATAATTGTTTTTGCTGTTGATACGGACATGGGTACACACTATAGCGAATACTATATTGTGTTGATTCGATCAATTAGAATTGAGCATTTTAGTTCGGAAGTAATCGGACCAGGTAGAGCAATCCGACTTTTCAATTGCTCTAGGCTCCGAGGGGAATAGCGCAAAGGCTACATCTAGCACATTGTTACAAAGTACTTTGACTGGGTATGCCATACGACATAGCCCACCAAACTTGCCCTGATAAACCTACTAGAAATGTTGGCCCAATTACAGAACTACTGTCTTTGAAAATCATAGATCACAAATTGCTGAGCGCAACTTCCTTACACAGCATTAACGAATGCTCAATTTCGACGGGTTGTGAAGTACTTTCCCCTTTAAGTATGCTAACAAATTTAGGAAAGAATATGACTTCACGTTGAAGAACTGCTGATTTTGAAATAATCGTGTTCTGATTCATCCGCTGAAATCAACACTTTTTGGATTCCCCTGTCTCACACACTCGTTCGAATCCGGATTTTTTACGCTTATTAGAACAAAGAACTCCTGCACAAGTGTTCCTCAATTGGGTAGAATCAGAATCCCAAAAGTATTCGATAACCTGAAATTATCCCAAAATGCTCAAAATCGCCGTTTTCCTATGTTAATTTTCTGAGTCTTATCAAGTTCTCACAATGACGCGTAGATCCAAATCAAATGTATGGTAGTAATCTACCGCCATGGCCGTAACACATGGTATTCAGAAAATCATGAGTCTAGGCACGCCAACAGAAATTTGAAAAAGAAAGAAGAAAGAAACTTATGCACCAACCTAATAAGTCAGTTGTGGCTTCAGGCTTGAGTGAATATTGTACTACATACTCATCACCTTGCTTTTGCACAGTATCATCGAAATGCTTGTTGACAATCTCGTTCGCATTCTTGCGTGCTTATTTCTCAGTTGTCTCGTATACTCTTGCCGCTGGATCCACTGAGAACATCCTCTCGATTTTCTGTTCGAGTGTCTCCAGTGTGGGCAGTGAGTGCAGAGACTACCGGATTGAATGGTTTTGCTCGTGGTATATTAGAACCAGCAATGATGGGGCCTATTGAAGACTGAACAAGTCTATAGCCACATGGAAGTCTTGTCTCTATCGAATTCTCAAGCAGTTCCAAGGTGTCTCCCACACTGAGCAGCATGTCAGTGGAAATAATAGACTCCTTAGAGAAACGACTTGGAGCTGGTCCTATTGCTGACTGAACTACACTGATATCTTCGTCTGAGAGAGCATGGGTATGGACTGTATTGATTGAAGATCCTTCACGAACAACTGCTTCAATATGAACTACTCCTCTATTAGTGTGCATTCCTACTCTGACAATATCGAGTGTATCAAAGGCTGAATGCTTATTGTCGATTTCATGAATTGCCATTCTCCGTCTATCGATTGGTACTAGCGAAAGTCTCGTGACCATGTCTCTAGTGATGAGAGTTACTTGCGAGCCGTGGTCGAGGTGAATGTTGGCCTGGCAGGCCTCGATGAAGTCTGGGTCATCTGGATTTGTGAGTACCGCTCTAGCGGTATAGAGACGATCTGGTTGAGGGTCAAGTGCAGTTACAGTGTTCGATGAAGCTGCAAAGGCTTTCTCGCAGACGGCCTTATTGTGCTTTCCAGAACATACACCACACTTCTTAACACAAGCTTAGGTGGCGTGTTTGTTTGAGAAACAACAGAAACAAAGCGATTTTTGTTTGAGAATGTCGATCCTATCCTTGATTGATTTAACTGAAGTACATTCGCCACTGTAGGCATGCTTCCCACAGAACACACACGTTGGTCCTTTGGGTGACTTGCCATTGGTCGGGCGAGGGTGGTCCACAGCCGGATGCTTCGACTTGTGGTTCGGGGTGGAGTCAGAATTGTTAGAAGCGCTAACGGAACCCTGATACCGTTCAGATATGGCGCGAGTGATCGTCACGTCTTCTAGTTCAGTTCGGATTGTATCCTCTATGTACTGAAGTGCGCCAAGCAAGGTATCTGATTTGCGTCTCCAAATGAGGGCGATGAAGCGAGAGTGAACGCGATCAGCTATTTGCTGCTGTGTCACGAGATCATTCAACCCACAACTATCATCAATTGTGTGTACTATGTTAATCATTGACCGAACTGCGTCGAGTTGGTCTTCTAAACGAATGGACTTGGAGCGAATCCTAAGCAGGGATTGGAGAAGAGTGGCCTGAGTCAAGTCTTGTCGGCCGTACTTTTTCTCTAGTCGATCGACGATTTTCTCGAGAAAGTTCTGGGTAGTGGGAATGGAAGAAACAAGTGATAGTGCGGTGCTTCTCAGACTAGACCGGACATATAATGCTTTTTCTACTTCGTTGAGATGGGGTTGGGACAAAATCAGAGAATCGAGTTGGTACTTGTACGCAGGCTATCTCGTAATATCTGAGCCGTCGAAGGATTCAAGTTTGATCGCCGGAAGTGATAAATTGGGATGGTGATTGGGGATCGATTGACTAGTAGCAACCTGTGTTTCAATGCTAACTAACTTTTCGGTGAGTGATGTCATTGTCGAGACACTCGACGCAATGAAAGATTGCAATGAAGGGTTTACGCAGTCGGCATTGGTACCAGAGGAAGTAGGGTCATTCGATTGAGGAGAATTCTGGCTAGACACGTCAGTATTAGAAATTTGTACGGCGTTGTTTGGGGGAGGAATATAAACGTGCAGCAGCGCGTTGAGACGCAACTTTGATGCTACTATGGTGAACTCAATCTTTTTTTCATGGAAGAAACGATTTCACTCACAGATGAGGGGTCTTGTTGGATTCCACTTCCCCCGTCCGTGCCTCCGAGGAAGTCGTTCTGTCGATTGAGTTCCTCCATCTTGCTATATTCGTCTTCCATCTTCTCAATCGATCGAGTGAGACTTGTGACTGCGGTTCTGTAATCGATGGATTTGGAATGGACTTCCACGAGTTGATTCGTAATCTCAGTGGAAAAGGTCGAGATCTCATCGATGCTCGCCACTTGGGTCAACTCGATGGATTTGGATTTGATGGATTCGAGATCCGAATGGATTGAGCCAATGATGGCTTGGAGTTGCTTGTACTGGGCATCGAAAGTCGTCATTTTCCGTGACCTCCGACCACAGTTGACTTTGGAAAGGTCAATGGTGAATGGAGAATGCTTGGTAATGCCACGCGGGAACTTATACTGGGACTGGGTTTGGTTAAACCGATGCACCATACACGAACTTCTCACTGATTAGAGAAGTCCGCTATGTTTGTATTCGGTGTGACAAAGGCGAAAGATTCAATTAATAACACGCGTATCACGAGTCAGTGGAGGAGTGCGGGAACATTTTGAAATTTTTAATTTCGAATTAGCCCCTTATTATGTTGTAGTAATACCCTGCAGTAGTGAATTCGAAAAATATAGGGGATAGGTCCCAGAGCCGGCTTTTAGGAATTTTCCGGTTTTGTGCCTGGCTCCGCTGTATTTCAGCTCCCAGTGTCGCTACAGAGCTCACATTTGGCTCAAAATTAGCGGAAAATTATTCCGAACAACTTTTATGTTGGCAACTTTTTGAAATATTCGCAAGTTAAAAAGATATGACTAAAAATGTTGAATCCGAAACTTTCAAAAAATGTTTTCTCCATCACGCAGGAAACTTACAGCGGATTTTTATTGCATAAAATGAAAGAAGATGTCTTCATACATCTAAGAAAAATATAAAATAAAAAATCGAGAGGGGTAGTTGTTTCGATATTTCGCGTCAAATGTGCCACGTTGGCGTAGCATGACAACAAATTCAGTCTAGTGAACACTAACTTCACATTCAATAAGAACTCGGTGTGATTTATTAGTTTTCTCAATGTTATGATAAATTTGGCATTGAAAAATGCAAAGTTTTGTAAAGTTTAAAAAATCGATTTGTTCGATCTCGATTTATCGCATTTTTACACATCTCAAAGTCAATATTCTTAATCATACATATGCAATAGCTATATACAAGCTTTAGTAGACCTCGAGACTAGTGAAAATATTTGGGAAACAACCCTCTCAAACTTCATAATCTGTAGATTTTTTCACACTAACATGCCCTCTCGAGAGTTTCGGAAATATTGGAAATTCATTTTTACTATGGTTATACGGTTGCCGTTCAGTTTTCAATGAGACACCATTTAAAATTACGGGATATGTTTAACTAATATTGAATTACTGGCATAATTCACAATTATGGAAAATTCGAAATTTTCTGAACTGTCCATTTTGCACTTATTTCAGAACCGTTGCTATGTGTTGTATCGCAAACGTTTTTCAGCTGTTCACATTATATACCTTGTAATACAATTGCAAACTGTTTCGTAGCCTATTAACCATAGTCAAAAAATGAATTTCCAATATTTCCGAAACTCTCGAGAGGGCATGTTAGTGTGAAAAAATCTACAGATTATGAAGTTTGAGAGGGATGTTTTTCAAATATTTTCACTAGTCTCGAGGTCTACTAAAGCTTGTATATAGCTATTGCATATGTTTGATTAAGAATATTGACTTTGAGATGTGTAAAAATGCGATAAATCGAGATCGAAAAAATCGATTTTTTTAAACTTTACAAAACTTTGCATTTTTCGATGCCAAATTTATCATAACATTGAGAAAACTAATAAATCACACCGAGTTCTTATTGAATGTGAAGTTAGTGTTCACTAGACTGAATTTATTGTCATGCTACTCCAATGTGACACATTTGACGCGAAATATCGAAACAACTACCCCTCTCGATTTTTGATTTTATATTTTTCTTAGATGTATGATGACATCTTCTTTCATTTTATGCAATAAAAATCGGCTGTAAATATCCTGCGTGATGGAGAAAACATTTTTTGAAAGTTTCGGATTCAACATTTTTAGTCATATCTTTTTAACTTGCGAATATTTCAAAAAGTTGCCAACATAAAAGTTGTTCAGAATACTTTTCCGCTAATTTTGAGCCCAATGAGAGCTCTGTAGCGGCACTGGGAGCTGAAATACAGTGGAGCCAGGCACAAAACCGGAAACTTCCTAAAAGCCGGCTCTGAGACCTATCCCCTATATTTTTCGAATTCACTACACCAGGGTATTACTACAACATAAAAAGGGGCTAATTCGAAATTAAAAATTTCAAAATGTTCCCGAGAGGTCTGAATTACATCCATTGACTCGTGATACACGTGATAAACATTGATTATCGTCACAATTAATTATTACACAACAGGTGAACAAGAAATTAAACTAATTAACTAAGAAGAAGGGAAAGGAAAGGGCTATTCTGGAGTGGGGTTGAGTGGGAAAGGACTCCAACCTGTTATAGATCGGAGAGAGGGAGAGGGACGAGTGAAGTAGATGATGTCGGGTCGGTCGTAGAAGTGAGAAGCACCGTTGATGCGGCGCTCAAAGAATGAGAAAGTTACGCGGAGTGCTCGCGAAACAACGATGGGGAAATATGGTGATGAATTACAACGGTATAAGGCCGAGGGAGAAAGAGAAGTGCCGAGACGCCGGCACAGACCGACGCCCGGTATGGGCGGTAAAAACGTGAAAGGATACGAAGCAACCCGTAAGCACAGGCCTACGGCTGCGTAATCAGTGAAGATGGGAAAGATAATGATTTGAAGCATAAAAAACGTTGATAACACCGTGGTAAACACGTTTGAATCGATTGGTTTGGGAATTTAGCAAGATTGCGTTACATTGCGAAAGAATGGATTAAGTGTCGCAACGCGCGGGCGATTCGAAATTGAATTCTATTTGGCATGGTGCCAAAATGGGTTTGGGATTGCGAAAGTTGATTTTCTTTCTTAAATAATGGAATTTGAGTATCGATTTAAAGGAAATCGGTACACGGGGTTACGGTGGGTTACTGTAGGTTACGGTAGCCATATACGGTATCAGGGTGTACTGTACTATCGATTGGGTACGGTATCTCGGTTTTCTGAAAATAAAGTTAATTCGTGATTACCGGGGATACAGTAGGTTACGGTAGGTTACGGTAGCCATATACGGTATCAGGGTGTACTGTACTATCGATTGGGTACGGTATCTCGATTTTCTGAAAATAAAGTTAATTCGTGATTACCGGGGATTCGGTAGGTTACGGTAGGTTACGGTAACCATATACGGTATCAGGGGGTGATGATCTACCGATTGGGTACGGTACTTTGACTTTTTGAAAATAAAGCCAATTTGCGATAATCGAGGTCACTGGGCTACTGGGTTACGGTAGGTTACGGTAACCATATATGGTATCACATGGTGATGAACTATCGATTGGGTACGGTACATAGCCATGACCTACCTACAGATTTTTTTCCCGGGGTCCCCCCTCCCCCAAAAAGGACCATGAATAGGGGGTCATGGAAGCGGCCTCCGGCAAGTGCGGCTGTGAGGGTTACGGTAGGTTACGGTAGGTTACGGTAACAATATACGGTATCACAGGGTGATGACCTATCGATTGGGTACGGTACTTGGTCTTGACCTACCCATAGATTTTTTTCCCGGGGTCCCCCCTCCAAAAAGTGGAAGCATGAATGGGGGTCATGGGGGTCGCCGCCAGTGTTGGGCAGCTATGCTGAACAGTAACAGTCAAAAACCATCAAATAAACTATTCCCAACTTCTGGTAGGGTTAGCTTCTCTTTCCGGGCCGTTGCTATCGATTTACGGACGCGCGCTCCTCGAGCGCGCACGTCGTTTCCCTATACGTCGAGAGAGAGAAGAGGGAGCGGTGTGATACCAAGCTTTCAGGATCATTTAGGGTAATGGTAAGGATAATTTTCCCGCTTTGCACGAGTCTCTAGCTTGTCTAGAAGGTGAGCTATAAATTTGCAGCTTCCAACTTGCAGGGTCTGCAGCAAAAAGGCGCGAAGTCGCAGCAACTTGAAAATTGTTTTCTGATCAGCCCTATGACACCTGTCAACCCTCAGAAAGTTCGGTGAGCACTAACAATTTATCCGATAAAATAATCCATTTCAAATAAGTGTATTGTGATTGCGTCATCACTATGCAAGAGCCAGAAATATTGAAGAGGTCTCAATAAGCTCATCTTATTCCCCGATGAATTTCATATCTAAATTTAAAATTTCAGCCGGAATGTACATCTGGTTTAAAAATTATAGAGCTCGGAAGTTTTGGACGCTGACTAATGGTCGATACTGTAAGTTGGTATTGCACGAGATATGTATTAGGTTGGTGAGAAAGTGATGCTCGATTTGAGACAGGATGTTTGCGCCCGCCTAAAATCCTTTTCGCTAAGGATCTCAAGTCAGTTCGATGGCATATATTAGGGGTTTACTTCGCCATTATATGTATACATTCGTATCGCATCATGCCTTTTGGGTGTCCGAAAAAAATAATATTTATCAATTGTGAGATTTTCACATTTTCTAAAAATATTTTCTGCTTCTCGTATTTTGTGGGAAAACATAGTCGTAACTTTACATATAGTGGAATGAGTAGCCCATTGGGAGTGTATTCTAATAATACGTCTGGAATCATTTCTGGTTTATAAATGCAATATCCACACAACATTGAATACGAGCCTTTCCGAGGTAACCCTTCACAAACGATGATGTTTCCTGCTTCTAGGATCGTTCAGACTGGCTTCTAAATGAGTGCGTTTCCAAAGTATACCAAGGCACTACATATGTCTTAGACACATTTGAACTCAATCCTTTCCTACTTTTAGAAAACATAAATTTCCAGTAGTGTTGACTAAAGGTCAAAATGGCCAGAATTTAGATTTTTTGGTGTCCGGTGAATGATTAAATTTCCTCAAGAAGGATCAACCCCCTGACTAAGTCTACACGAGTATTGATAGGTAAGGAGTAGCATCAACAGTTAACCACTAAAGTGGGGACTTTTCATCAATGCTGGATGCATGGAGTTCTGCAATATTCGAATTCCGATGTTAAAATTTCATTGTCAGGGTGATGAATGCTACATATTTTGGTGGGAGTGTTGTATACTCACATAAATATAAATTTAAATTAACAATCAAAAGTGAGTTTCGTTTTAGTATATTTGAGGTAGATACATCTATTGTTACGGATACACGGTTAAGACGTGTATTTCTGTTGATGCTCAATGAGGGTCAAGTTAAAAAAATAGCGTGTTTTCTGACATGCCTTTCGCAGCGGACCAGATTCAAATGTTGCATTGTGATATACGTATGGCGTACTTTTCCGCTGTGAGATATTATTTGCCCTATCTTAGATCTCCATGGAATGCTGGGCTAAAACGTAGTCAGTTCAACTCTTTGTTCATGTACTTCTGTATTTACATGTGGTATCAATAGTAACTGGATAGGTTTGAACCAATGCGCGATGGATACTGCATCCAAGCACTCAACGAATATATATAACAATGCGATAATCAGACGGCAACTAAAGGAGGGGTAACCCAAAATTGAAAATTTGAAAATCGAGCATTACTTTCTCACCAACCTGATAGAATTCTAAGCAAATATGTTCATGATAAAAAAACGCATCAAAATACTGCGTGCGAACTAAGGATCCATTACACAATTAGGGCTTTACAGAAAGCCAAACGTAGTCCGCAAAGCTCGTTAATTAATTAATTAATTCGAAGATCGTTAATTAATTTGATTTGTCAGGTTCGTTTCGGCCCGTATTGTTTGGAAACGATCACATTTGGGGTATCGTAGGTACTTCGTAAACAAATAATGAATTGCATCCGAGAATAATATTTTAGCGTAATTTGAAAACAAATCTTTCTTATTTTAATCCCCCAGACATAGGGTTGGCAATTCAAGAAATTTTTCGCGAGTGTTCGACTCAATAAATTGGTTTTAACGTATCAGATAGTTGATAAACATAGGCAAGAGTTGATTCCATTCGATTCCAAATCTTCTCAGGATAATTTTTATTTTTTAAACGTTTAAAACGGTTTGGTCATTCCTTCAGCCTTGCGCAACGACGAAAAACATCTGTCCTTGTCTATTCAAAAAGCTCATCGTTGCGCAAGGCTGAAGGAATGACCAAACCGTTTTACGCGTAAAAAAAAGAAAAATATTCCTGAGAAGATTTGGAATCGAATGGAATCAACTCTTGCCTATGTTTATCAAATATGTGTTACGTTATAACCAATTTATGGAGTCTAATAATCGCGAAAAATTCCTTGAATTGTCAACCCTATTTATTATACGAACTTTATAATTGACAAATTGTATATATGAGCCCGTTTGCGTAAGAATCGGACAATCGCTGGTATCGGCCAAAAGGACAAATTTCTGAAACCCTGTATTTTGGGGTTTTCCGGCATGCTGATGACGATAGGCATATGTATTTTGCTCAAAGATTGGTCGTTGGCTCCAGATGGCTTCACGTCGAAAACGAACTTTTCCGAATATCTAGATTTCGGAGGTCACTAAAATTAAGTGCGAATTATATCCGGGGCAGAATTGGATGGCGATCACGCATGTCTAATTCATTCTTCATGATTTTTTAAAAATAAATTTGTAAAATCAATCTTTTCATAGAGATAAAAGATATCGGAGAGACTACCATAGTTCGAACCCTCTTGATGAGAGGAGTCAAAATATGTGCTCAAATGTAAGATTTTTGGCGGCAGAAAGTGAATTTTTGCCAGCGAAATCGGCGGTCGGCCTTGGTCTCTTCCCTTGATCTACCCGAGTCTCTCGTTCGGTTGACCTCTTTCCTCCGCTGCGCCTCTCCTCCCTATCGCCTCTCGCCGATTTCGCTGGCAAAAAACGCACTTTCTTCCGCCAAAAATCTTATGGCGATGTGTTTTCTTACATTTGAGCACATATTTTGACTCCTCTCATCAAGAGGGTTCGAACTATGGTAGTCTCTCCGATATCTTTCATCTCTATGAAAAGTTTTTACAAATTTATTTTATAAATCATGAAAAATGAATTAGACAGGCGTGATCGCCATCCAATTCTGCCCTGGATTTAATCCGCACTTATTTTTATCGAACTCCGAAATCTAGATATTCGGAAAAGTTCGTTTTCGACGTGAAGCCATCTGGAGCCAACGTCGAATCTTTGAGCAAAATAAATATGCCTATCGTCATCAGCATGCCAGAAAACCCCAAAATACAGAGTTTCAGAGATTTGACTTTTTTGGCCGATGCCAAACATCGTCAAAATTGTCCGATTCTTACCCAAACGGGCTCATATTCAACTCATTTTAAGCTTCAAATTCCTTTCCTTCTAATGAGTGGTCCCGTAAGCGCAATATTCATAGGAATTGTTTTCGAAAACTTTCTTACGTTCGGTATACCATTTCTCTAATATGCACTCTATATTTGTTTTAACACGTGCACATATCATGAAGATTTATGATATACTTAGATAAAACGGGAGAACAAACATTCAGAAGTTAGCTTCGGACTGTTTCTAATTCTTCCCTGGCATTCAACTGCGCACAATCTGGTGTTGCTATCAATTTCCTCAGGATATCGGAAGCGGATAAAGTATTTTGCTAAACGAATCGTTACGTTCCGGAAGGTAAGCATTTCTTGAAAGATCAAGTTTTAAATTTAAAAAAAAATTCAATTATTTCAGGCCAAGGTTGATACGGTTCAGCAAAACAAGAACCTGACAGTCTCTTTTGCAAGATTATCCTAGCACAAAAATAATCTCACTTTTTATCTGTTCGTCTGGTATAACCAATTACTGTTAAAGATTGGTTACATAATACGTGTGTTGTACATTACAAAATATTTTATGGTTAATAATCATAAATGTCTCACAGTTTTGAAGATATGAATTTCCGTTCCGTTTTCATGTTTTGCAACGAACATCGAGATGTATGAATCAGCCATGCGCAGCAATATTTGATTCAATATTTGATTCAATCTTTGCAGCAATATTTGATTTAATATTTGATTATTTGAATATTGATTTTGAGCAATATTTGATTCCGCAACGTCAGAATTTGCGCGTAAAACGTTTACTACCCCTGATATCAACCATTATGATAATGATCTCGTGTGATTTGATGCATAAACAATATATAATTTTAGGGGAATAAATGTATGAAATTATGAATTCGCAAGTTACAAATGCGACAACACAATTGGTGGTTTACAGAAGGCCAAACGTAGTCCACAAAGCTTGAAGTTAATTCGAAGATCGCTAATTAATTTGATTAGCCAGGTTTGTTTCGCCCCTATACGGTTTGGAAGTGTTTCGGATGTAACAAATAGCGAAATGCATAGACAATTAGAGTTTGCATGATATTTCAAGAAACAAATATTCATTTTTTTTTTTCACATTTTTTTTTTTTTCACATTTTCAAGATTTTGCTTTGGAATGAAATAACAGAGAAGATAATGTGCCCATACTGTTGAAATTTAGGGAATAAGTCAATTAGCACATTTAGAAAACTTCTATAATTATAGTTGAGTGAATACATACAAACTACAGCTGTGATGCTTATGGGACATTGCCATTTTTTCACATTTTCTAGATTTTGCTTTGGAATGAAATAACAGAGAAGATAATGTGCCCATACTGTTGAAATTTAGGGAATAAGTTAATTAGCACATTTAGAAAACTTCTATAATTATAGTTGAGTGAATACATACAAACTACAGCTGTGATGCTTATGGGACATTGCCATTTTTTTCACATTTTCTAGATTTTGCTTTGAAATGAAATAACAGAGAAGATAATGTGCCCATACTGTTGAAATTTAGGAAATAAGTTAATTAGCACATTTAGAAAACTTCTATAATTATAGTTGAGTGAATACACACAAACTACAGCTGTGATGGTTATGGGACATTGCCATTTTTTCATCTAGATTTTTCTTTGCAATGAAATAACAGAGAAGATAATGTGCCCATACTGTTGAAATTTAGGAAATAAGTTAATTAGCACATTTAGAAAACTTCTATAATTATAGTTGAGTGAATACACACAAACTACAGCTGTGATGGTTATGGGACATTGCCATTTTTTCATCTAGATTTTTCTTTGCAATGAAATAACTTAGAGGAGGCAGAGTAATCTTTGACAGAATGGTAGAGAGGGCAAGGGACATCGTTCCAATCTCATCCTTCATTGACTTGAACTCGTTGGTGACGAGTGCTCTGAGATCACCGATGTCTTCTTTGACGTCAGCGAGTTCTTGATCCAGACGCGCATACATTGACTCGACGAGCTCCTGAGGATAAATGATAAGTGATTTGATGTGAAATTGAAATACTATTGACTTAATCATTGGATATGAATGATGTCAGTGATTACGAAATGAGTTTGAATTGAAGATGAGCTATGATCTAATTGAATGATAGGTGGGTGAGGTGGTGATTAATACCATTTGATTGGCCTGCTCTTCCTGCAGAAGCATGGCTTCTTGGTCCATCAATTCCTCCTCATTGACTGGATTCGATGGGGAGTGGGCGGAGTTTTATGAGACCCAGTTGAGATGAGGGGCCTGGAATAGAATGATTGGTAATTGAGAAAGTGAATGAATGATTAAGTGATAGTTACAATGTGTATTCACAGTGGAATCCTCGGGGAGGGGAATAAGGGGGTGAGCTCTAATGATTTCGGCGTGCGCCCTTGGATCGTGTGACCATTGGGTGGGTTGCTTGTCCTACAGGGGCCACAGGGCGTGATTCTTCTAATGAGTGAATCTCAAGTGGGATCAGAAGATTGAGTGGTCTTTCGATTATTCTTCCGGCATGTGAGCGTAACTGGGCAGAGGTATCCGTGAGTGCAAGAATCTTTGCCATCTTCCAGGATGATCTTGGGGTGGTGCCACTTTCGTCTACGACTAGGACAATAGAACCGAGTTTGGGAATGGTTGTGGATGAGCGGTTTGACTGGAGTGGGTCGGAGGACTTATTTGCTGAGTCTCTGAGGGTGGAAAGATACTCGCTATGCCATCTCTGCCAGAATGAATCAACGATATTGACTGATCGTCTGAGCTGCTTGATTGCTGCTTCTCTGCTTGAATTCTCCTCCTCTGGGGGAATGTAGTCGTCACTATCAGTGAGGGTGAGTGAGCAACCGAGAAGGGAACTGGGCAGTATGAGATCGATAGGTCTGAGGATGGGACCAGAGACGTGTAAATTAAAGTAAATAAATTGCTTTTATTATCACACCTTGTCCTTTGCATACCATAAAAAGGAATCTAGCAATAGATTTTCCTACATGGTGCAATCGACCACTCAATTCGAACCCAAGAACTAAACCGTCCGCGTGGCAATCAACTTTCAATCACTGAGCCACTCCCCAAATCAATCCAAACCACTTTTGCTCACTGGCAAACAACTTTCGCTCATTCTCAAAGCTTTTCCCATCACCCGTTTCACTTTCGATCACCTCCCAAACATTTCATCATTAATCTCAACTACCGTCGAACTTCTCTAGTGTGATCGGAGGAAGTGAGAGACTGGGTCTATGCGATGCTGAATCGATCGGAGAGGGTGACTGAACAGATGATGAAATGTGGGCGCTGAGTTCTGAATCGTGTGTAAGCAATGAGTCCCTAGTGTTGACGGCAGACGCGTGAGTGGATGAGGGACTAGTGAGACTCCCAGTGCTTGGCGGCATATTTTGTACACTGGTGGTTTGATGTTGAGTGACAAAAGTGTGAGACCCAGTGAGTGCCTGCTGGTTTAGCGCAGGAGGGGAAGACTGAGGGGAAGAAATTGAAATCTGAGAGGACGCCACCACCGCGCTTGCACGGCTAAGCGATAATTGGAGTATATCACTATACCTAACCTCTTTTTGTTTCATAAGAGCAGATAGACTCACATCTCCCATCGGCAAGTTGCTGCTCCCATGGACTCCCTCCTTGATCCTCAGAAGGCTGCCTCTCTCATTTTCTGCGGTAGCTTTCTTTTCGTTGTCGTTCTCCATGTCCGCGATCTTCTTCTCAATTGTTTCGACGACCGTGCTGTAACTGGTGATTATCTGTCTGGCGTCAGCAATGGATATGATCATGCTGGTGCTCAGTGACTGGATTTCACTATGGGTTGAAACCTGAGCGAGTCTGATCGTTTCCGAATCGATTTTTTCGAACAATGGCTTGAGGTCATCGATAAGTGAATAGAGAAGGTCATAGTCCTTAGTGAACTCTGTTTCGAAAGTAATGCCCATTTTGCGAGGGCGGGTGTTGACAGTGGAAGGGATTACGACGTTGGGATTAATGATGACATGTTTGGGAGGTGATCGAAAGTGAAACGGGTGATGGGAAAAGCTTTGAGAATGAGAGAAAGTTGTTTGCCAGTGAGCAAAAGTGGTTTGGATTGATTTGGGGAGTGGTTCAGTGATTGAAAGTTGATTGCCACGCGGACGGTTTAGTTCTTGGGTTCGAATTGAGTGGTCGATTGCACCATGTAGGAAAATCTATTGCTAGATTCATTTTTATGGTATGCAAAGGACAAGGTGTGATAATAAAAGCAATTTATTTACTTTAATTTACAAGGGAAACACGAAAGAATGGGGTAGATCACAGATGGGAATGGGGTTGTTTGTCGGGGTTATTGATTGACTGGGAAGGGATGAAAGGTACCTTTAGTACAGGTAGAAGCTGGAGTCGAGATGAGACCCAGGTGACGGGCTCTCTTTAATCCCAGCGTGGTTGGCGGAGGTGGAAGAGATGAGACACAGTGGAGCGGGCTCTGAGTGATGAAATGATGACAAAGTGAAATGTGACGGAAAACGAATGCGATGACGATGAAATAGCTCACAAATCGATGTGCTCAGCTAATAGAACGATAAACTAGCTCGCGACGGTTCGCAGGACAGCTAGCATGAATGACTAGGCAAGTGAGCCTAGTTACGAAATGAATGAATGAAGAAAATGGAAGAAAAAGTTACGTGAACGTAGAGAAACTTCTTCAACGCTGGCCAGAATCGAGTCCAGGAAAATGCAGTGCTACGTGGCATACGGTAGGCTACCCCGCATCTTCCGTGTGGGACATTCTGCAGCCGAACCGGGCCAAGTGACCAGTGTGATCAGTTGAAGGCGTGAGAGCTTACGGTAGTTGTGAATGAACAATATGATTGATAACTGATTTTATTTATTATTGAAATATTTAAATTGATTTGTTTATTGATAACTGATTATAATTGAATGAATTAATAGTAGCGAAGTGATATTTCGCTATAATCTTATTCCGAGACTCATGGAACTCCGAGAAGATTTTGTTTCGAATTGTAATAGTATACGAATTCTAAAGGAGCCGGAACATCGAAATAACAGCGAATGTAGTCAGCGAGAGCTGCTGATTCACACCCACAGATGTCGTGACGTCAGCATTAACTGGTGTTGTCGGAGCGATCGGAACTGTAGACGAGGAAGCTGCAATATTGTCGGGCGTTGTTTCATACAACGGACTCATCGACGTACTGTCAGCCTTGGCGTTCGTGGTTGTTGTGACGTGATCTGGCAAAAGCCTCGGATCCGTTGCAATGTCGACCTGAATTAGAGTTCGATAACCAGCCCTTTCGGATCTTCAACAAAAACACTCTTAAATAACGGTTAATGAGTGTATATAATGAAGCGAGCGTGATGTCGTTTCTCGATATGCAATAGAGTTCGAGAAATGAAACCACGGTCTCTTCAGTTTACGCACTCTCTCACCCCTCGACCGGCACTTTTTTGTCAATTGTTTGACATTTGATTAGGGTTACATTGATGAAATTATTTGACTATTGGAATTCCAAAACCCTCCACTCACTACCAAAAACGAACTCGCATACGAGCGTTGTGCAATTTTAATTCCAAATAGAATTCGAAATTCCGTTATGCAAAATGTCGAAATGTGGAGAAAATCAATGAAGAGTCAGTAATCTATTCAAATGGTTTTCCAACAGTTTTGGAATTCCATTCCACCGCTCCGCGCAAAGGTAGTGGGAGGAATGGAATTACGCTACTCTTTTGTTCTCGCTATTGCAATTCCGGAATCAATAAAATAGAAAAAATAAAATAAAAAAGAATCAATAAAATAAAAAAATAAAATAAAATCAATTAAAAGGAACCCACATTTGAAAGCAACCCTTCAACCTATTCGAACTATCCTATGGCCATCCGTTTCTTGCACACCTTTCGTGTTTTTCCTTCTCGAACTTATCTCCAACGTTGTTGATCATCAAAAAATTAATAAGAAATCAGCATGTAAACGAGGAGGAGATGCCCTAACGGAATCATTGGTTTAGCGCAACCATTGTATGGCTGAGAAGCTACAAAATAACTATAGGAGAAGTGCACTCCATAGATCAAGTTGTTTTAACTAACGCAGATCGTTATGTTATTCATATGTTCGTTCAATGTTTATGCAAAACGACGCACTCACACAAGCGCTAATAATTTTTGGGGCTGAGGAGCAGACTGGTTTAATCAGGTCATGTTATCTTTGGGAGACCATGTTCTCGGGAAGAAAGGTCATTTATGCACCAACATTTCATCTTTCTTGAATGATTGCAATGCACATTTGTTCACCAATTGTATTCGGAGACGTGTTCTTTCGAATTGTAATAGTATGCAAATTCTATAGGAGCATGAACATCGAAATGACAAAGAATGAAATGAACGAAAGCTGAAATACACCCAGAGACGTCGTTACGTCAATATTTCCGGGCGTTGCCGTATTTACTACGGAGGGAGCGGGCAAATCTCCTGGATTCGTTGCGATGTCGATCTTAATGTTGATCACCCATGTTGGAACTTCAATAATGGAACCGTCATTTTGGGAATGGTCGTTTGGGAACTTCGATTATAGAAACACCATTGAACGAGGATGTTTCTTAGCCACCGTATATTCGACGTATGGGTACCATGGTCCAGAATGTAACGGTAGGTCATGGTGCATCCAAGCACAACTACCTTACCTGAATCGCGAATCCGTCCTCGCTTCCCTCTTTCTTCCACCAGGCGAGTGCGATGTCGAACTTCGTATCAGAGTACGTCTTCGAAATTGAATTCTTGCCGGTCAGACTGAAATTTTGAATCATAAGAATAGTGATTCAAAACATGATACATGAATGAATGCGCCAAACACGATACGTCATGATATCCATGTTAACCATTAGGTCGAGGGAGTCGGACTGGTACGAGATGGCGTAGTTGCCGTTGACGGCGACGGAGAGACCTCTGAACTTAGGAAGTATATAACTGGGGTGTGCAAAAATTGTGCGATCTATTCATTTTGCATACTCTCTCGCACTGTCTGAGCGGCGAGACAGTATGTAAAATGAGGAGATCGGAAAATTTTTGCACAACACAGGTATACAATAGCCATCAGTATTCGCAAAACATCGTAATTACCACGAATCTCCTTGAATTTTGAAAAAAAAATTTAAAAAATATAAAATTTTACAAAATTTGATCGACTTACTCAGCGCGCGACACGACCACCATAGCGCCGATGCTCGTGATGGAAGGAACGAGCGAGTAGAGCGAGTCACCAAAACCGACGTAGCCTGGAACATAAACAATTTTAAATAATAATAATAATAATAATAATAATTAAACAATTTCAATAATAATAAACAATTTTAAATAATACTAATAATAATAATAATAATTTAAAAATAAATATGCGTGTTCAGCTGAATGCGAAAATGAGTGAAAATGCAGCAGATGTTTGCAATGGTTAAGATATCTTACTATGAATGTTTTTTTTTTGAAAACTTAAAGTTACTTAAAGTTTGCGTACCTGGCGAGACGTACACAGCGCTCGAGTCTTGCCCCATGGACGACTGTGTAGCTGAAAGCGTGCACAGGAAGTTATACAAAACATGATATTTTGTAGCAACAATTATCCGGATCATCTAGTTTGTTGTGATTGACGTTGCAAAATGATACAAAAAAGAATATATTGCAGTGATTCAGATGATTCAAAGCACAAACTCACCGACTCCTGATACGATGACCGACTTATCGCTGTTGCGCTTGTAGGAAATTGTGGCGATCGGGGAATAAACGGAGAAAGCAGAGGCAAGTGCGAGCGACGCCGATCTAAGAACAACAGTACTAATAATACTAATAATAATCTTGTAATTGCAGAAATTTTAGAAACTATAGATCAGCACCCTATTGTGCTCCCGTTGTTCAGGCACTAGCGCTGATGAACTTTCCGGATGAAAACTCAAAACTGCACTTCTGTATGGTTTTCACAATATTTGCACAGATACTCTTGTCATGCGTAAATATTGCAGAAGAAAGGATATTATACGACGGTGATAATCCATTAATGCAGCTCATAACATGGGCTTTAATATACTCAAATCGATCTCTCGTATTTACTAATTTACTTTAATTTAACAGCGTTGCGTACAGCATCCATTTTCTTCATTATCATCCATTCTCACCTTGCAGTGTAGACAGGCGAAGCGGTGGCGATCGAGTCGAATCCGGTTGCGTAAACGGATGGCAGAGCGTCCTGAGCAATTTGATTCACTTGTTTTGTATCGCGTTTTGAATGATGTTTTTGAATCACATTTTGCATCATTTTCTCGCTGAACATTTGTTTATGTATGTAAAGTTATACCACAAAGTCGCCTTTGAAGTCGGAAAAGTGAATGGAGCCACTCTGAGACATCACAGTGATCATTCTGAACCCGCCACCGTTAACGAGTGTCACATTTGAGGAAGCATCGACGTAGGCCACCGGGGTGAAGTAGTTTTCTGGAATTTAGGAGGGCATCTTTGGTGGCGCTGTGGTTTGAAGCGCTACTAAGCTACCCAAAGGGCTGGAGTTCGATCCCATGGCACAATCTGATCTGGTAGGCACAGATTCAGGACAAATATCATGTATTGACTAGAGTCATAATTCGGGACGCCGTCTCTTCACACTCTCTCGACCGATCGGTGGATGAGAGAGTGTGAAGAATGAAGAGACCATGGTGTCATTTCTCGAACGCTACCGACCAGAGACGAAAGTATGCGCCGATATCATTATCACTATTTCCCTTACCAGATTCCTCCTCCACTGTATATAATACGAATGAGGGATCGGGAACGCCCTTGTTCTGCAGGCTGTAACCAAGTTGGCTAGGCTGAAAAGATGTACGCTTTATGATTAATTTCAATGCTATGCATTCGACCTATAGCTCGATTTAGGGATCATATCACGAGTCAGTGGAGGTAGCCGGGAACATTTTTCAAAATCTCAGATATTGATAATATTATAGTGTTATATTGTCCTAGAGAGAATATTTCGAAAAATATAGGTCGTTGTTCCAAAAGCCGGCTTTTAGGAATTTTCCGGTTTTGAATTTGGCTATAGTGTATTTCAGCTACGAGATGAGCTACAAAGCTGGCGTTGGTCTTAAAATGTGTGGAAAATTATTTCCAGAAACTTTTATGTCGAACACTTTTCTGTCGGGAGTGAAATACATTTATGAAAATCGAAAAACCGATTTTCACACAAGAAAATAAATATTTGCGATATCACGCAGGAATCTTTCAGTGGATTTTTTTTCATAATTCGAAAGAAGAAGTCGACATGTATCTTAGAAAAAAATATAGAGAGATTTGAAGGGTATATATGTCTCCCAATTTTGGACATGGAAAACTGGGACATGTAAAAATTTTTGTATGAAGAATAATCAGTAAACTACAATAACTCTTACTATGGGCACTATTTTTAACAACAGATGGAGGAGTGCTTTAGAGGATCATCTGTTTTCCTCATTTGAGAAATGTGCTGCTTTGATCAGTGGTTTATGATTATTCCTCATAGAAATTTTTTTTCAAGTGCAAATCTGAATGAATATCTCATAAAAACTCGTTTTTTTGGATTTTGTATTTTTCGAGCATAGCGAAATCGCATATTCCAGCAATATATTCAGCACATTGTAGTGTTCATATCGGGACTATATTCAACATTCTTACTCATGTCGGTGCCTACTTTAAATGACGCCTTCAAATTGCAATCGCAGGATTGGGATTTCTAAGTTTCGGACGGTCAAACTTAGCAATTTGCACTCCCGAAAAAGTGATTTTTCAGAGTAACTCAAAATCTGTGTTTTGCAGCTCCATCGTTCTTCACCATTCCAAAAATGACTCAAAACGTCGATTGTTCATTTGTGAAACTATTCTAAGATTGAATACTGACACAAATGTCTGTGATTTCACGACATGTCCCAGTTCGACCCAAAATTGGGAGACATATTCAAATCTCTCTATATTTTTTCCTAAGATACATGTCGACTTCTTCTTTCGAATTATGAAAAAAATCCACTGAAAGATTCCTGCGTGATATCGAAAATATTTATTTTCTTGTGTGAAAATCGGTTTTTCGATTTTCATAAATGTATTTCACTCCCGACAGAAAAGTGTTCGACATAAAAGTTTCTGGAAATAATTTTCCACACATTTTAAGACCAACGCCAGCTTTGTAGCTCATCTGGTAGCTGAAATACACTGTAGCCAAATTCAAAACCGGAAAATTTCTAAAAGCCGGCTTTGCGTTGGTTTGGGTTAGATTTTTCATCCACTGACTCGTGATACACGTGATATATACAAATTCGACGGCGCGTCTAGGTACGGATATTATCCCTTAAAACATTGAGCGTGAACGTCGATAGGTGGATGAGGAATTAGGATTTTCTCGAATGTTTCAGCGAAGAACATAAAAAATATGACGGCCATCTTTACCGGAAGAATGAGTGAATCTCCAAAGGGCATCTCAGCAATCATCAGTAGGCTGGAGAAATATTTTTAAATTAATATTTACAATTAAAAAAAATAAAATTATAAACATCAAAACAATTTTTTTAAACACCGCAAGCTGTAATTGGAGGCAAAAAAACCGCACTTTAAGTCCGGCTCCATGCCCAAGTTATCAACGATGACGATCTTCTCATTTCTCGTCGGTGAGTACACTTTGCACCCAGAGATGCACCCGAGTCGCGCCTGTAATTTGAAGAACCCGAACTGCTGCAGCAGTATTATTCAATAGTTAAGAGACCGGCTCGGTAAGACTCCAGGACAGGCCGGAAATCGACCTATTCGATTTCGATCAGAATCTTTTCTGGATACCCCCATAGGTCCTCATCATCAAATGGGGTACTATATGACTTATAGTCTTGAAACATAGAAATGCCGGGTAAGCAAAGTTTGCGAATTCAAAATTCGGCAAAAAATAATGGTGAGATGTATGTACAGTCGCGCCGGAAAGTATCCGTACGAGTTGAAGTTTTGCCATAACTTTTGTTCTAGATTAGATCTAATTCCGAAATTTTGTAGATATGTAGCAAATTCATCGAGGATTACGATACACATATTTCGGTTCCACAAACATTTTTTTTAAGATCGCATAGTGATGACGAAATCGAATTTCACTTTTTCAAACATGCATTATTCTTACATCGATTTTTTCCAGCTGGCCACACTTTCTGACGTTGGAGATAGGACCGAGGCCTAACCAGAATAAATTTTTGAAGTTGCTGCTTAGTCGCACATTCGCTGTAGCCGTCCTGCAAAAACGGGGTCTAAAATTCTGAACTCTGCTTCCAGAGTAGTTAGAGACCCGTTCAAAGCGTCAAAATGATCGCCATCGTTAATGCAGATGATTCTGAGAATATGAAAACCCTTATAATTTGCCCTCAGGGCATGAAAAAATCACTTTTTCACATGGGCACTTTTTGGAGGTTCATAACTTTTCGGGAAATGCATATTAAAATCTGATTTTTGCTTAGTCATGCTCACAATGTCCTAGATATATGATTTCCAACTTTTTAGAGTGTTTGGATATCTTTCCTGGCCGCGGCGATCGTCTTTCGGAGGTGCACCGTGGCCCTGAGTACATGGCCCTCCGAAAAAAAGTTTGTGGAAAAGTTATGGAAACCATTTGTTATTGTGTGTACAAGTCCATCATGTTCTGGAGAACTGATTTCCAACTTTTTGAAATGTTTTATTAACTTTGGGTAAAGTTGGAGATTGAGTGCTGACGAAAATAGCGGATCGGGGACTCCATAGTGCTGACGAAAACCCTGAGGGCAAATTATAAGGGTTTTCATATTCTCAGAATCATCTGCATTAACGATGGCGATCATTTTGACGCATTGAACGGGTCTCTAACTACTCTGGAAGCAGAGTTCAGAATTTTAGACCCCGTTTTTGCAGGACGGCTACAGCGAATGTGACTGTAGTTCCGAGGTTAGTGTGGTTTAATAACATACTATCCTAGGCAATAAAAACGCGTTATATTTTGGTGCTAGAATCCAATCGCAAACTGATTTTTCAATGCGGAAATTTTAGTTTTTAATTATTTTAAATTTTAAAACAAATAAAGCGCTACCCGTCGAATAGACAGCTTTGTAGAGCTCGAAATTCAGTATCGAATAAACATATTTCGAAAAAAATCGGCATAGCCATGCTTTGAGATAATCAGGCCTGAAAATAAACTTTCGAAAAAAATTTTCACATTACCCTCGACTTTATACTAATTTTGTAGAATTACCCTCGACTTTATACTAATTTTTTTAGAGTTCTTCTAACTGATCACTTTTCACAAAGTGATCAGTTTGAAAAGTGATCAGTTTGAAGAGATCTACAAAATGAGCATAAAGTCGAGGGTACTCGTGAGAATTTTTTTCAAGACCATGATTCATATAGTACCCATTTGATGATGATCACCCATGAGGGTATACAGAAATAAATTCTGATCGAAATCGAAAGAGGTCGATGTCCGGCCATAACAAAAGGACCCTATATTCTTACCGAGCCCATCTCTGAATGAATGCAATGTGGTGCTCAATTATGTTATCCGCTGATATATCATTCGAACTGTTCAGCTTTCGTCCTCACAGAATTGTGTTATCTAATTATGCAACAAAAATCATTCAGTTTTCCCCACGCTAATCATATCCCCAAATATACGACGGATATGCAGATAGCCTACCTTATTCGTTCCTCTGAGATCCACGCTGTCCATTACTTGTGCGTGTTCGAATGTCACCCTAGCATCGAGAGTAGAGAGTGAAAGGAGAAGGACGAGCGATATTCCAGAGAGCATCTTTGCTGCAGAATACAAATACAAATTTACATTGAGTCCATATACAACTATTTAGGCCACAAATGAACGTGACATGAATCCAATGGAATATCCACATATAGATTTAGAGATGGATTGGATGGAACAGGATATAATGGTATGACAAGAGGACAAGGAAGACCGAAGGAACGATGGCGTGACTTGAAACGATTGATTGGTTCGAACTGGTGGAGTATCGATAATGAAGATTGGCGAAAGCGATACTGATAAATGCATTCATTCTTTCATAATGGTATCGGTCTTCGACCTGCTATCTTTATATTGCATTTATGGCGCGCCCATGCTAGGGGGCGTGCTATCTTAGTGAGAATGATAGCGATAGTCGAGAAAAGGCGCTGAAAACCGCCCCATCCGGAAAGCACAAATTTCGCACACCTTGTATTAGCTCGTGCTTTCATTAAACAACATTTAATCAGGCAACCCCATCAATTCCCCGGTCTAAGGCCAGAGTCACAGAAAAGGTTGAATAATTCTCTTGCGTATTACAGTTTTAATTAAATCTTTGAGGCTACACAGATTTGGAATCACTGTGCTAAGGCGTGCGCTGAATCATCGTTACCGAACATACAATACCAGGATTGATACAACCGCTTGTTCCGAAAAGCACATATCTCACACACGAACGAAAGAGTATCTCATGGTACTTTTTTCACAAATTTTTTACAATTCCAACCAATTTTATATTTTTTTACAATATTGGAACTGAATTCAGATTTTGAATCGTTCACCCCGCCAAGGCGTTTTTGATTGATTCATATTGTTGATGCCGATGACACGAAGATAGTGTGGAGATACAAATCAGTTTCTTGATTTTTCGAAAAGCTGTAGTGTCACAAAAATGAGTCGAAAAACTAAATGAAAGTTGATTCCAATTGATCCAAAATTTATTCAGGATAATTTCCCTTTTACGCGACCAAAAATATTCACATTAGTCCTGTTATTCAAAACTCTTGATGAAGAGTCTGCAATTTTTTACGTTGTATTGTTTAGGTTAAAATGAGAGAGCGGAGCGAATGAGGAGGGTCCCTCTTTTATTCCCACACTTTCTCATGTTACAATGAACTCCATTTAGTGTGGCGGCTGAATGTTATCCTACTTTCGTAGTTCTCATTGTAATTATGCATCTTCAACCTCTTCATCTCCGCACTTTATACATGAAGATTTACTGCTTGCTTAACAGAACAAACAATTCAATTGGAAACTACTTTTGAATTATCGATGATAAAACTATCAGAACCGTTGGTTCTGACCTTTGAAACTAGGCTTTTCATTACACTGATTACTGCGCGATCCAGTTTGCTCTGCTCTCTGATCTCTCCTTGTCATTTATCTGATTTTCTTATCATTTCCTTTCGCACCTCCTACGTTGAGCGACGTTATGTTCGTGACACGTCTGGGCATTTTCACGGTCGAAATCCTAGCAGGGAAGCAATAAAACTCCTACCACTTGTAAAACGCATTAAACCTGAACTCATCATTCCTACGATTTAATGAGGTAATGCCCTAACAGCACCACTAAATCGCTTCAACTTTCAAAACGTCTCTGTCTCCGTAACAGTGATGGGAGGGAAAGTCGCGCAATCTTTCAAATATTTCAAATTCATTGTTAGAAGCTCATAGGTTGGTCTTGGTTGGTCGAGTCATTATGGGCCTAATAAGCACGAAACTTGACATCACAGCTGCTGACCCCTAAACATTTCAGAAATTCGAATAACAGGAAAATATTTCAGAAACCTGTGCAATAATTACACCAAGAATCAGCAATCATACGATGAGGTACAAGCTTGCGAAATTGCAAGGCAGACGCGCAAACATTTCCATTCCGGAACGGGTTCTGAGAGCTTGCGAATGTGTGCCTGTAAATGTGCGAGTGTGAGCGGAAATAGAAAGCGTTGACATGAAAATCACACAAGCTCTATCAAAAGATCAAGATTTCCCCCTTAACCTCTTATCAGGGCTCCAATGACGCATACTAACCACGCTTTTCCCAATTTGTCAGCCCATCCAACTGATAGAAGGGATGGGCTCAAATGTTTCTATGTGGTATGTAGCACCATAGTGACATTTGAGCCCATCCCTTCTATCAGTTGGATGGGCTGACAAATTCAACGGCGATGTGACTGTTACGGAGACAGAGACGTTTTGAAAGTTGAAGCGATTTAGTGGTGCTGTTAGGGCATTACCTCATTAAATCGTAGGAATGATGAGTTCAGGTTTAATGCGTTTTACAAGTGGTAGGAGTTTTATTGCTTCCCTGCTAGGATTTCGACCGTGAAAATGCCCAGACGTGTCACGAACATAACGTCGCTCAACGTAGGAGGTGCGAAAGGAAATGATAAGAAAATCAGATAGATGACAAGGAGAGATCAGAGAGCAGAGCAAACTGGATCGCGCAGTAATCAGTGTAATGAAAAGCCTAGTTTCAAAGGTCAGAACCAACGGTTCTGATAGTTTTATCATCGATAATTCAAAAGTAGTTTCCAATTGAATTGTTTGTTCTGTTAAGCAAGCAGTAAATCTTCATGTATAAAGTGCGGAGATGAAGAGGTTGAAGATGCATAATTACAATGAGAACTACGAAAGTAGGATAACATTCAGCCGCCACACTAAATGGAGTTCATTGTAACATGAGAAAGTGTGGGAATAAAAGAGGGACCCTCCTCATTCGCTCCGCTCTCTCATTTTAACCTAAACAATACAACGTAAAAAATTGCAGACTCTTCATCAAGAGTTTTGAATAACAGGACTAATGTGAATATTTTTGGTCGCGTAAAAGGGAAATTATCCTGAATAAATTTTGGATCAATTGGAATCAACTTTCATTTAGTTTTTCGACTCATTTTTGTGATACTACAGCTTTTCGAAAAATCAAGAAACTGATCTGTATCTCCACACTATCTTCGTGTCATCGGCATCAACAAGGGTATATTCGGCAGAGCAATCGTCTGACTCGCTTCAGTTTGCACGCTCTCTCGTCTCTCTGATCTGCGAGAGAGCGTGCAAACTGAAGAAAGTCAGACGATTGATCCTTCGGCCTTTGCCAGGCCAACATTAAGCATTCGGTATAAATGAGGGATAGTGAAAGCTTTTGGAGTGTCATGGGAAGATATCAATGACTAACCTGAATAAAACTGACTCAACAGTGCGCTTGATCTCAAAATTACGACTTGTGCAGGTTGAACGCTGATAAGGTGCGCTGTGATAAAAATGGTACGCAATAAAACACGTCGGCTTTTGCTCCGCTCGTCATATCTTTTCTCGCCGCAGACATGAGTGCACCCATCGCTTTAATTCTCGCTCTTTTTGCAGTTACTGGTACGTATGTTTTCCCTGGAAATTGCACCTGACAATAACTTTTGGTTTGAAAGTTGCGTGGTTCAGAAGCCCGAGTCACGTTTCCAACCTCCGAGGTGCTACAGGCCAACGATATCGTGAACAATGTGGTAAGTATTGTGGTACCCAACCAGTTGAGCGCTTCCGGAAAGCACACTGACTCACGAGTTTTTTTTTTCCTTTTTTTCTTCTTCAGCACGAGCTAAGCATAGAAGGCCGCATTCAACTGTGATAATAGCTAGTGATGCGCCTGTTTTGTGACTTTGAAAATGAGCAATTCAAAAGAGTAAATTCAGGCTGCCTTCACATGTGATGATGGCTGCAAGGTGTACGTTGACGGATGGAATGACAACCTGACAATTACGCAGAACGGAAATTTCATTGCGAAGTGAGCATAAGTGATGGTACTAGGTCGGATGATCACCGTCGGATGATAATCTACTATATGATAACCAAAAATGCATCCTTCTGTAGGACGTTTTCACTAGGATCCCAAGTGTCAAAAAATGAGTCTATGAAAGTTCTACAGAAGGGTTCATTATTTGGCTATTATCCAGTAGGTAATCATCCGACCTAGTGCCCATTAGTGATGGCAAGTCGGTGCGTGGTATCTTGCTTCAAACGCTCTCTGGCCCACATTCATTAGGGACTGGTCTGGCGTTATGGAAATATATCTCAAATAGCCCTTCTGGGAGTAGATAGGTACTGATGAGGAGTGCTGGAAACCGTTTTCAAAAGTTGTAATGACCTACTAATCGATAATACGAACTTTGCATATCTGGATGTATTCAGTCTTATCAAGGAGAGGGTAAACATAATGAAGCCATTGGATGAGAACCAACAATTGTATCCTTCTCCGAGCAATCGTCTGACTCTCTTCAGTTTGCACGCTATCTCGCCATTCAGAGAGACGAGAGAGCGTGCAAACTGAAGAGAGCCAGAACATTGCTCCTTCTCCATTATTTCCATATAAGATTCCCACACTGTCAAAACTGTCAAAAAATACTACGGAAGTGTACTTTTATTGTTTCTCATCCGACGATTTTCATCCATCCTAATGAGGGGGCGAATGTTGGCTTGGTGCGACAGTAGAGGGCGAAATTTAGGAATTTACATGTTTTTGAAAAATTCCAATTACTGGATGCGGCGGTTCACTGAAAGTGTCATGCTCTCGGATCATCCGAACGTATATCTCTACAGAGCTTGTTTCCAACAATTTGTTTTTTTGGATGCAATCAACTCTCTGTAGAGGATCTGCAATTTATCTTTCTTTCAGTTTCACCGAAATTTCCGGCGAAAAGCCGTACAATCCTGCCGGGCTTGAGCTTCCGGTGCGTACATTCAATTATTTGATCGTATTTTTATATGAAGTCGATAATTTCAGGCCGGAAAAAATTACAAAGTTCAAGCCGAAGGATCCTTCACCAACTTTGTACTGTGGGCAGTGAGCACCAAAGCGCGTGAGTCAATGATATCGATAACCGGCGCTAGGTCGGAAGAGAATTATGACGTCATGTCGTGTGTGATGTTTCACGGCGGCATGGCTTCATTGTGCTCATCTGAAACCTTTATATTTCGAGAAATGTAACCGCTTTAGCTTGGCTTGAAACAAAAATAAATAACCACAGAAATACGAGGTATCTTGTACAATTGGGTTATTTCCAGCCAACCAAGGCAGAGGTATCTTATGCTTATGCTCACTCGAAAGTCGAATCTGTGGGTAGAATGAAAGGAACAATAACATATTCGATTTATAAATTCCCGGAAATTATGGTCAACTACATGACGCCTGTCTTGTTCTCTTTTGAGACTAGGAGGAGTGACCAAGCTAGGCAAATAAACACATTAAAAGAGTGCGAATATCGCAGGCCAACTATCACCTCAAGCATCACACTTCTCACTCTCGTTTTGTCATCGTAAGTAAATATTATATTTCCAGCCAACTACGGACTCTCCATAGGCGCTACTGAGGGAACGACTAGCATCAAGTTCGTGGGATCTGGCAGATATGCGACGATCATTTCGAGCTTCAATGTGCTTGAGTACCACTCGTTCTCCGGAACATTCCCGGTGAGGCAATCGCCAATAGATACATTTTTGATATCAGGGATTCGATCTGAGAACCTCATTTGCATTTGCGATCCCGTTTTTGACTAAAATATAGAGATAATGATGTGGAAATCACTGTAAAATGGTTTTCAGTCAGGATATCCGAAGATCTACACGACGGGATATGACTCGGTAGGGGATACCCGGTGCAGACCGGTGTTCGAGGGAAGGTGAGAGATCTACATGGGATCAGAATTATGACGTGATGAGCCTTTTATATATCAAAGGGGACATGACGTCATAGTTCTCATCCGACATAATGCCCCCACAATCAACTATTCACTTCAAATGTGAACGTGAAACTCGCCTTGCCTTCTTCGATACACCTTTTCCTTTTAAAATATTCACAATATTCTAAAAATCTCATCCAGATCCCAATACAACGTCGAGCAGTCTCGACCAGTCATCATGGCTCCCATCGTTACGGTTGACTTTGGCTACAGCGGCTCGCATTCTATGGAAGCGATTCAGGGCGATGGTAATTGAATATTTGTTCGGGTACGAGCTCGGACAATCACCGTCGGATGATAACAGTCCTGATGATAACGAACAGTTGTGTCCTTCCCTAGTATGTTCATAGTGAGCTCAGTTTCAAAAATGCGCCTGTGAACGTTCTGCAGAACGGTCCAATTTTTGGTTATTCTCAGGAAGGTTATCATCCGACGATGACCGCCCGAATTAGTGAATTGCTCTGTTATTATTGATATTATCATTATTGCTTTGACATATATCACGCATCTTCTGAGAGATTGCATGACACCCCGGCACCAGGAGCCCCAACTTTCAGTACAATTCTCGAGATAATTATGTTAGAGTATATTAGGGACAAGAAAACTTTTGACGTTGACCGTTTTTCTCAAAACCGGCTTTTAGGTATTTTCCGATTCCAGGTCCGGCTATACCATAGATCAGCTCCCCGATGAGCTAGAATGCCTCCTTTGGGCTCAAAATGTTTGGAAAATTATTTCAAGCAACTTTTATGTTGAAGTGAAGTTGCATGGACGACAACTTCATATTGAAAATAATCAACAAAATAATTTTGAAATGGGAAAATAAATTCTAGCGGCTCGCGGACCCCACCTTTTCGTGTAAACGGGCATCATTTTCAGAATCTACGTACATTATTCTTTCAGGAAAAAAATTGAGCCGAGTCATGTAGGGGTGGGAATTGGCCTTAGTGCAGAAAAAATGATGGCCAAGTTGAATATTTCAAATTTTCAAAATGGTCATTCTTTACGATATACGCTCAATTGTTCACTCTTTCGCTGTTTTAATACATTTACTAATAGAATGGATCAAATACCGTCGCAAAAACAGAACAAATCAGTATTTTAGAAAAATCATATTTTTCACCTCGAAATTTCTAATATTTACATGTTGTAAAATCAACATTTCGAGCCCACGAAGAGCGCTAACTATTCCCGTTCAATAGAATACCTTGACATGAGTAACCTCAGTTGGAACAGACCGTCTCCAAAATTTCGAAACTCTTGTTTTTCACGCATGAAAATGGAAGATCCGCTGTGTCGGACATATCAAAAAATCATTCAAAAAAAAAATCTGAGATTATTTTTGAGAATTATGATTTGATTTACGAGTGAAAAATATTTTCGTAAGCTGATGATTCATAAACGAATGGAATAGAGACACTTTTTACGAATTTTCCCAAATCGAAATTTTCGAATGTCGAGAATTTCACTAATTTAGAAACCAAAATATTGGTAGATTTTGAGTGGATTTCTGATTCATCATCTTACGAAAATATTTTCCACACGTAAATCTAATCATAATTCTCACAAATAATGTCCGACACAGAGGATCTTCCATTTTCCTTTCGTGAAAAACAAGAGTTAAAATTTTGGAGACGGCCTGTTCCAACTGACGTTACTCATGTCAAGGTATTCTATTGAACGGGAATAGTTAGCGCTCTTCGTGGGATCGAAATGTTGATTCTGCAACATGTAAATTTGAGCAATTTCGAGGTGAAAAATATATTTTCTCTAAAATACTGATTTGTTCTGTTTTTGCGAAGGTATTTGATCCATTCTATTAGTAAATGTATTAAAACAGCGAAAGAGTGAACAATTGAGCGTATATCGTAAAGAATGACCATTTTGAAAATTTGAAATATTCAACTTGGCCATCATTTTTGCTGCACTAAGGCCAATTCCCACCCCTACATGACTCGGCTCAATTTTTTTTCTTTAAAGAATAATGTACGTAGATTCTGAAAATGATGCCCGTTTACACGAAAAGGTGGGGTCCCCGAGCGGCTAGAATTTATTTTCCCATTTCAAAATTACTTTTTGATTATTTTCAATATGAAGTTGTCGTCCACGCAACTTCACTTCAACATAAAAGTTGCTTGAAATAATTTTCCGAACATTTTGAGCCCAAAGGTGGCATTCTAGCTCATCGGGGAGCTGATCTATGGTATAGCCGGACCTGGAACCGGAAAATACCTAAAAGCCGGTTTTGAGAAAAACGGTCAACGTCGTTTTCTTGTCCCTAATATACTCTAACATAATTATCTCGAGGATTGAACTGAAAGTTGGGGCTCCTGGTGCCGCAGGGGGTCCGTTTTCATGCAATCTCTCAGAAGGCGCGTGATATTATGCAAAACTCTTCAAGAGAACATTGCATTGCTTTTGGTCCAGCGTATCTTTCGATCTTTCGACAGAGGTGCATACATTATATAGTAACATTCCAGGCACCAATCCCTTCTACAAGAACTCCCTCTCATCGGCCGTGTACATGTCTCCTGGTACGTCTTTTCACGACTTTCGAATGTATTTCCTTTTAGAAATCTCGATTGACACGCATTTAATGTTCCGTTTCATAGTGCCATAATTTATCGCTAATAAATATCACGACATTTCAAAAATAATTGTTTAATTACAGTTTTCGGTTGTAGCTATTAGCGACAAGGGTTATAATGGCAGTATTTTCAAAATCTTTTCGAAAATCTCTATCAGGATATGTCGGCTGCACCTCCACTGGTGGCCAGCAGTACTATTCGAACCTGAAAGGCACCTCAGACGCGTTCACGTTGGCTGCGAACAGGTGATATATCTCGTGATCTTGACAATACAAGGCCGGAGGAATCGTCTGACTCTCTCCAAACCACACGCTCTCCCGTCGATAAGAGCGAGCGAGAGAGAGTGTGATATGGAGAAAGCAAGACCATTGCTCCAAAACCGAGACGAGGGTGGCAGGACGATTATGTTGTCATAACCATGTTTGGAACCCTAGAAACAACATGAATGCAATATTTTGTATTTTGTTATCTGTGGCAAAGCAAGGGCTTTGAAAATAAATGATCCTGCTAACTCCACCATAGAGTTTGCTATTGATCTCGCTTTCCACACTATGTACTAATATGACCTCCATTTAGTACCGCAAAAAACGATTAAGAAATCAACAAAACGCGTTTTCAGTCTCGACATCAACGCAGTGTACACATCCGTCGATAAGACGGAGCCTGTGAAACTGAAGGTCAACAACGACATCCTCGAGTAAGTTGTATGCCATCGATCAAAAATACGGCTCTATGTCAGATGATCACCCTCGGATGGAAACCTACTGGATAATATCCTACAAATGAAGCCTTCTGTAGAGCTTTCATAAAATCATTGTTGACACTTTGGGAACCTACTGTTCTATAGAAGGGTCCATTTTTTGGTTAACATCCAGTAGGTGATCATCCTACCTTGTTCGAAAAATACGCCTCTTGTTGAAGTTTGCCTAAACAAGTTTTTTCGACAGGTCTTTTAAGATACATTACTGTGAAAAAGTTTGAAAACATTTTTTCAACTTATCATAACTCCATTCAACGTCACGCTAAGTACTCATAGTTTGGATGATTCGAGCGATAAACTTCACGAGAATACACTTTCAGCTTCTACGGCACTTCAACTGCTTGGAGTCATGAGTACAACTCGTCCACCTTCAACATCCAACTTTCGTGGACACGAAAGACTCCCGCTAGTAGCTGGGCCATGCAGATGGATCTTGGAGCAGGCACATTCGCCCCTTCTTCCTCTACCCCAAGGACGATCTCAACCACAAGCAGTGGATCGGCACTTGTCTATTTTGCATCACTCATTGGCGTTGTCTTGATGGCATTGTTCCAATAAGTCCAACTACCGGTTATTTTCGCCTTTAATTGTGTGTATTCATCCTTTATTCTAGAAAATGGCTGTTCGAACAAGAGCGAACATTTTTATAATGATGTTTATCAAAATAAATTTGTAATCACATTCGAGACATCGCATCTACACCATGCGAAGTGCACTCAACAGTGATACGATGCCTCGTCGATTCTGGATTTAACATCTGAAATGTGATATTTTAACGTGTATTTTTAACATTATTGGATTAAAAAGAAAGAATTGCTTCATTTCGCGTACTGCTCGCTGATCAGAATGGCAATTTATTGTACATAATTATGAGAGGCACTTCTCGTGAAGCCATACCTACATTATAGGTAAAAGTAAGGATCATCCCGTCTTCGAGGCTGGGCTCGCGGGATAACACTGCTAGGTCACTATCCCTACTTTATAAGGACAGAAAAATGAGAAGAAAATGCTCACTCGCAGAATCGACCTCCTCTGTTGAGTACGTAGCCGTTGCTGCACCGCTGGAAACGATAAATATTCAAATACTGTGATAGCGGTTCTCGAACGCTATTACCAAGCACATAATCGCTTCGGTGCCCATCATCAGCTGCGAGCAGAGGAACGCGAGCAGGATGAGGATTTTCATATCTGAAATATGTTCGAGAAATCTGTTAAAGTTCGGGAAACGGCACCACGATCTCTCCTTCTCATGCACTGATTATCGATTGGTCGAGAGAGTGCATACAAGGAAGAGACCGTGGTATGTATTTTCTCGAATGTTACTACAGATTTAAAAAATATATAAATTCAAAACGGGAAGCAACAATGTGCGTACATTGCTCATCCTTCGATATTTATATCGATCTTTACAAAACATATCTAGGTACTCTCGATTTTATGATTTGCTATTCACCATTCCGAGTTCGCATTGAAATGGCTTCGGTTGGTGTGATGATTAGGCATATCTGACACCCCCGTTTTATGGGTGTGCATTCATCTATTCAGGGTCTCATGTAATGCATTCAGTTGGCGTAGTGTATGTACATCTCTGGCTCAAACAAACCTATTTCGCAACATCTCGAAATATGACTTCTTAGTCATATTGCATTTTACATCGATAATTTCTCATGTAATCATCGTGACTAAAAGTTAACGTGACTAAGATGTTCCACAGGTGTGTTGAATTCATGTGTAGGTGGCACACCAATACAATGCATTTCAGGGAGAAGAGATCGCTGGTCATGAAATGGTTCCTTATTCTGCGCTCTCTTGCAACAGCCTGATCTGTGAGATATACGCTGGATGAATAGATGAATTTGTTGAAAAAAAAACTATCCCGATTTGAATGCCCAACCATCAATGCTCGCTTCAGAAATGCCTAGTCATCGTGCCAAACGGAACCATTTCAATGAAAAGGGTGAATAGCAAATCGTAACTTGAAGCGTAGCTAGATCTGTTTTGTTGCGAACGATATAAATATGGAATGATCCGCATGCAATTCCACAGTATACCGTCCCTTTTTCAAGTTAGGCTGAAAGAGCTCGTTTTATTCCATATTAGAGCAAAAAACTTAAGATCCGCTCTAGGGTGGAATTAAAAGCTTGTCAAGACCCTATTTCACAATATGGCAAGTTATTTTTGCAGATATGAACGTATTCTTCGTTTTCGCCGTTTTCTGCTCACTGATGATGGGCTGCCCTGCGGTTAGCAACTTATTTTAATTATTCCTAATTTTAAAATACAATAATCAATTAATCTTAATTATATTTTAGTATAGATGGTCATAATTCTTTTAACACATCACTTGCTTGGATATGACAATCTTTGTATGGTAACTCGAGAAACGATACCAGACTCGCTTCATTCTACACACTGTATAGACTGGTCGAAGGGTGAGAGAGTGTGTAAAATGAAGAGAGCGTGGTGTCGTTTCTCGAACTCTAATGGTGACCGTGCATCGATCAGATACATGAATCGGTCTTCCATGCAGCTGCAAGTGAAGGAGCAATCTGAGGAGTGCGCGGACCGCTCGCCGGAAAGGTTATTGTTTCCCTAGATCAGAAGGAATGCACGCATTTGTATTACTGTGCGACTGCAGGAGAAGTAGGAGGGGTGCATGGGCAAAGATAGTTTGTCGCCATAGAGCGGCAATAATATATGCAACAATCTACCATAGTTCCACTGTTTGAGTGTAGTCATTTGGAACGTGAATCTCTACAATAATGATGAGGAATAATTTACTTTCGTGTCATTCTCTTTGTGCTCACGTTTTTACCTGAATCATAATATAACAATTATTTCTGTTATTATGATTAGATTTATTATTATTGTTATTGTTATTCCAGATAGCCATCGACAGCATCGTTCTCTCCGGCAGAGGCCGTCGCAGCATCGGGAAGACGATCCACAAAATCGGTCACGTGGTGCTCGGATGAGCTCTAACATGTGTTATCGTCAATATCCAGCGATAATCAATTCATAATCATAAAATGAGTCCACTTTGCGCATCTCACGCATTTTTATAGCGCGATTTGAAAGCAAAAAAAAAATTAAACTTAAAAGATTATCAGAACATCGTATTAATTGCAAGAACGATCGAGATGAGGCACGACTTCTTGGATCGACGAGGTCGCCATCTCTAGAGAACTCAATTAGCGTAATCATTCGATTCCATTTTCTTCACCCATATGAGGGACTATCTGAGAGGATTCACCATAGGCCGTACATCGAAACATACACTTATGTTTTAAAGATCTTCCTAGGGCTAACTTTTCGCGTAGAGTTCGACAAGGATATATTGCGCAGTTCTCTCGGACAGTATCTCATATACAGACGTACAAAGGGCATAATATATCTCATCGATCTGTTCCGTCCCCTCTTTCGTCAAATGAGAGTAGACATCATTGCAGTCGAGACTGGAGAAAGCATGGTGTGTCTCAATATTTATCTTTGATCAGCTCATTACTTTCATTCTATCAACCATAACTGTGCAATCACATTACATCTGCAGTCGCGTCAAGAGCGGGGATATAATATCGACGAAAATAAAGCAATCTTTAGATGATTTTTTAAAAATATTTTTCAAATATATATGACGGCTTCCGGTTATTGCACACTTCTAACGTGATGCAGCACTTTTCAACGAGAGGCAAGCAATTACTTCTAAGGATGACATACCATTAGGAATGGGCCCCCCACGGGGTGTCATTCAATGTGCTTTTCCGCGTATTATACCGATGAAAGTTCACACAAAATTACGATAATCCCCATTTTCTCCCGGTCTACAACACCGTGTGCAAGTGTCACGGTCGTCGATCACCGCGACACTCGATCACCACTCGATCGACACTCGATCGATCACGGCCGTCGATCACCGTGTGCAAGTGTCACGGCACTAAGTCGGATGATCACCGCCGGATGGTAGCCAACAATGGACACTACTGTATAACTTTCACAGTAGGTTCCTAAAGGTGCAAAAATGATTCTGTGAAATGTCTACAGAAGGGTTCATTTTTTTGTTATCAACCCACCTAGTGCAGCTTTCACTTGATTCCTGAGAAAAATCTATTGTTGGCTAATCGTTGAAGAGTTGCAGCGTTTTCAACGCATCTCTCTCGCATTATTGCGAAATCCGGGACAGGGAGGTGTTGCAGCATTGGAAGCCGACATTGAACAGCCAATTCTTGACTACGTCAGTTCTTGCCACACCCGAGTGTAGGGGGCGCTCTCTGTGACCAAATTTTCCCAGGATGAATTTTCAGGATATACTCAAGTATTACTCAGGTATTTTACTCGCGCATTGCTCAAATTCAACGCATCATCCCCGCTCTGAATGTTTGCCAACTCACCGCACTAGTCTAGGACGACTTATCAATTTCATTGTGAGTGCGAGGGCGGCAACTGACAGGGTGAGAGAGCACTAGGCCGGATGAAAAACTTAGTCGTTGAACAAAAAAATAATGCCATTTAAAAGAAAATTATATTAAAATCCAATATTATCCAAAATGATGATTCACACTTATAATTTGAATATGTATTGCTTGTCGGAAGGCACAATACTTGTCCTAACTGTAAAATTCGGGCTCAATACCATCGAACCAGTCTAGCACGCTCTTATCAGTTGCATTGTGGGTGCGAGGGCGGCAACTGACAGGCTGATAGAGCTGACTAAGCATGTGATCAGTGATCGATGTTATTTTATGCTTTGCCATTCTCAGCATTCTAATAATCAAGCAATTACTACTTTCCTGCATATATCCTTCATTTGAAGTGAAAACATAGTTGTATAATTTGTTTGAAAACAACTTTCTGCATGTGACTTATTGGTAGTGCACAAATCAATCGCCAGACCTGTAACGCTACACCCTGAGCTGTGACGATATGTGGAGGATGATGAATGGAAAGTTTAAAATAACGCGATGACTAATACTCGGGTGTTTTCACTCAAAATTACGACTTGTGCAATGTTTCACTGTTGTGTGAACGCTGACAATGCGCGTGGTAATAAAAATGGTGAGAGATAAAAAGCGTCGACTTTGGCTCCACTCGTCATCTTCCTGCCCTTATCTCATGAGTGCACCCATCGCCTTTCTGCTCGCCATTGTTGCGGTTCTGGGTGAGTCGATGATTACTCAAAACCACAGCCGAATGGCACAGTACTAGTTAGAGTTCGAGAAACGATACAACGGCCTCTTCATTTTACACACTCTCTCATCGATCGACCGCTCTAGAGAGCGTGCGAAACGAAGATACGAAGTCCCACATTGCGAACTCTACTAGTGTTCTCCGACGAATCCACTCCAAATAAGTGTTGTATCTGAACCCTTTCCTCAGCGTGGTAGAATGCCATTATAGCTGATAACAAATTTAGTTGCATAATTCGATCCGTTACTTCAGAAGCCCGAGTCACATTTCCCAACTCCGAGGTCATCCAGGCGGCCGATCTCGTGAACTACGAGGTAAGTATTTGCGCTTTTCCGAGAGCTATTCGAGTTCATCGCATCCGCAAGGCTTGGGATTCAGTTTCGAACGTTTGATGTGGTTTCAAATTACCAAAATTCATTACCATATGACTCGCCGAACTTTCTGAAGCACCCCTGTGGAGAACAATAAATAGGTCATTAAATCGATCAATATGTACAGGCCTCTTTCAAATGCGCTAACGGCTGCAAACTGTACGTGGACAGGTGGGACGACGACCTGCTGATCACGCAGAACGGAAAGGTCCTCGCGAGGTGAGCATTGGGGTCCTATATCCGGTCTCGCGGGCCTACGTCATGACAGCGCACTACGGTGTTAGATAGTTTCGAATAGCCGGCTAACTTCAACAGTATCCACATTTATCAGGATATTTACAAGAAGAATTGATTAACTATTAAATTCATCTTTGATCTTTAAGTTTCACCGAAATTTCCGGACCTCAGCCCTACGCTCCCAAAGGACTGGTGCTTGCGGTAAGCTGTTTTCGAATTGTACGAATCAATCAATATCAGGAATGCATTAGAAATATTTTAATGAATTATTATACAACAAATTTCAGAAGGGAACCAACTACAAAGTACAAGCTAATACAACCCAACCCGTCGCCAACTTTGTGTTGTATTCTGTGAGCGCCGGTGCGGGTAAGTGACCCGGATATAAGTGTAAATTTTCCAAAATTGATATATTCATTGATAGCAATTTTGTTTTCCAAAATTGATATATTCATTGATAGCAATTTTGGTGAATTGAAATATTGATTGATGATCGTTTCACACCGAAAAGTTGACCCATTTCTTTTGGCCTTTGTATTATTTTTAATATTATTTTTTTTCAGCCAACTACGGTCTCAGTGTGGCCGCTCCTCAGGGCACGACTGGTATCAAGTTCGAGGGAACGGGCCGATATGCTACACTCATCTCCAGCTTCAATCTCCTTGAGTACCACTCATTCTCCGGAACATTCAAGGTCAGCTGATATTACGTGGACTGATCACCCTTGCATTTGCAACAGTGTAATACACTGATTTATTATCTTTAAACACCGAGCCATTGACTCATTTATTTTGGCTTTCACATTATTGTAATTTTTTTTGTCCGGAAAACCTCATCCAAACACGCTCGCCAAATCCATAATGCCATCAACTAAAAATAGTAGAAAATGAAAAAAAGATAATAAAGTGCATTAACCATTTTCAGACAGGCTACCCCAAGATCTACACTACTGGCTACGATTCGGTGGCGGACACCCGGTGCAGACCTGTGTATGTGGGAAGGTGAGAAGTCGCACTTGAAGTCTACATGTTCACGTGATTCTGAATCGCCCACATATATGTAATTTTATATATAATCTCGTCTTCAATGTTCCTTTACCTTTGCATACTCATATTAGAATTCAATGCCACGTCAAAATTGAAAATATCTGATTTGAAAATGTTTTGCCGAAGCATAATTTGAAATGCATATTCCTTCAGATCCCAATACAACGTCGAGCAATCCCGTCCTGTGATCGTTGCCCCGATCGTCACGGTTGACTTCGGCTACAGTGGCACCCACTCGGTGCAGGCCAATCAGGGCGACGGTACGCGATTATTTTCATATGCAAGCAATTATTTCTATGAAAGATAGATACAAAACTATTCGAGAGCTTTTTTGATGCAGGATCCCTGTATCTTACTAATTTTAAAAAAAAAGTTATAAAAACAATTCCAGGCACCAAGGGCACTTTCAAGTCATCTGTCTCATCCACTGTCTACATGTCTCCTGGTATGGCGAGACAACATTTTCGAAATTAGTTTGGCAAATCTATATATCAGGTTATGTCGGATGCACCACCACTGGCGGCCAACAGTACTACTCTAAGATGAATAGCGTCTCTGACGCCTACACGTTGACTGCCAACAGGTGGGGTCTTTCTTTGGTGTACACACATTTTCCCATCCTTTCTTGCCTGATGTTCTCTCGTATCTTTCGTCGTCGACAAAATACGGTATATTAGGACTTGCGAAGTGTACATCACATGGTTGGAAACGCGAGTCTAAATCGTTAACTAATCATGGCTAGCGTGAACTAAAGAAGTTAAACTCTATTGTGTATCGTCTGTTCTCAGTAGTGATGCTACTGTTCAGCCTCGACATCAACTCAGTCTATACATCCGTCGCAAATACGGAGCCTGTGAAGCTGAAGGTCAACAGCGATGTCCTCGAGTAAGCAGTAACGAGAAACGAGAAACCTCAATCTTCCTTTTCTTATGAAATGTCTATCAATTCCGTCTAGCGAATGGAATGAAGAAGCGGTTACCCGAATTTCGGTGACACGCAAATAGTTCACTATCAAAATGCCAAATAAAAATCAATGATTATCACAAAAAAGCTCGATTTATTCGCAGCTTCTACGGCTCGACAACCTCATCGACTCACTCGTACAACTCCTCTAACTTCAACATCCAACTGTCCTGGAAAAGAGCGACTTCCACTAGTAGCTGGGCGATGCAGTTCGATTTTGGAGCGGACTCTCTACCGCCCTCATCTACCCCCAAATCGACTTATACGACGAGTGCTGGATCAACATTCGCCTATTGTGCGTCGTTCATTGGCATTATCCTGTTGGCATTGTTTCAATAAGTGCATATTTTCCCCGTAATACGTGTATGATGATAAACTGAACTATTACGAAGTGAGTGCTAATCGGCTACGGAAGTTGGGTGGTGCATGCAGCTCTCGCAACTTTCAAAGTTGTTAGGGAGTAGAATCGGTATTGAATCATAGATCTCAGCGGGTCATATATACAACTTCTTCAACAAATTTGTGATTAAAAAAAAGTTACTTGCCAGTCTAGCACGTCCTTATCAGTTGCATTGTGGGTACGAGGGCGGCAACTGCCAGGGTGAGAAGGATGAGTAATCATGTGAACTGTGATCTATGTTACTTTATGTTTTGCCACTACGAACCAAACAATTCGCAATAACTCTTTTCTGCATTAATCCCCCATTTGAAGTGAACACCTAGCGTAATCGGGCGTTTGAACTCAAAATTACGACCAGTGCAATGTTTCACTGTTTTCTAAACGCTGACACGGCGCGTGGTAATACAAAAGGTACGTGATCAAAAGTGTCGGCTTTTTCTCCACTCGTCATATCATCCTACCCTTATCTCACCGCAGACAGGCAGGATTGCATCAATCGGGGGGACCACATTTGCTCAACTAAGCTCCTCTCGCTTGGCATAAGGCGTAACAACTTGGTAGTTGTTTCATTGTTACCAGTATGCGCTCCCCTATACTAGCATAAATAAATCTTGTTTCCAGGCGATCCTGAGTTTCAACGGATTCATATAAATCCAGATACCATGAACATGCAAATGTAGACCAGCGCACACTGTTAGCAATGACATATCTCCCAAGTTGATACGCCTTCTGCCAATCGAGAGGAGTTTTATTTGCGCAAATGTCGTCCCCGCATCCATCGCCTTTCCGTCTCATTGTTGATGTCGTCATAATCAGTACTTATAGTATATATACCATCATCATTTACTGCTGAACTAGCGCGCACCGAGCAAGTAATTACTCATTCAGACCAATATAGTTCGAGAAATGATACCACGCTCTCTTCATTCTACACGCTCTATCGTCGATCGACCGGTCGAGAGAGTGTGTAGAATAAAAGAGACTGTGACCCGAATTACGAACTCAGACCCAGCGTGTCGGACCCAGCGTGTCGCGTATTCGCACCGCAAACAGGCATGCGTGCATCCATCGCCTTGCTTCTAGCTCTTGTGGCTGTTATCGGTGAGTGTTTCTGCTACGGTTCTAGCCGTGTTCTCCAGCGCGCCTATTCTCAATTACGGGATGTACTATCACTTTTTACATTAAGCATTATCAAAAATCCAAGGATAATTGTCTTCAAACCTCTAATTCTAACTCATTGTCATTTAGAAAGCTGCAATGGCACACTCATACTCATAATCTATCCTTGATTCGTTTTAGAAGCTCGTGTCAAGTTCCCGAATTCAGAGATTCTCCAAGCCAACGATATCGTGAACAATGTGGTAAGTATGCTTACTTACTCGAATATGTGGTGACCTCACCGGGAAAGATAGCATCTCAGTACTGGAGTACTGGAAAAAAAACGCTTCAAACATAAGGAAATGGACCCCCACTTCAGGAAAAAAGCATGGGAAATATCGAATTTTTGGCTATCCGGGGACCCCCACCAGCTGTTACGTTCTCTGGTGGAGAGTATATTAAATTCAGGCGGCTTTCACGTGTGATGATGGGTGCCAAGTGTTCGTAGACGGGTGGAACGACAACCTGACGATCACACAGAACGGAAAGTTCATTGCGAGGTAAGGATTGGAGAGAATTTTCTGGTATTCTTCACATACGCCAGATGCAATCGTACCACAGGTAGAGTTCGAGAAACGATACCCCGGTCTCTTCATTCTTTGCACTCTCTCGCCTATCGGCCGGTCTAGAGAGTGTGTGGAATGAAGAGAGCGTGGTATCGTTTCTCGAACTCTACTTGGCAGGTCGAACTAGTTTGCAGAATGAAATATCATTTTAATTTCACGCTGTTGGCGGATGTTTCCTTTAACCTCCGACATCACACTTGCAAATAAAGCGTTGGTCGATCTTCGATCTTTCAGTTTCACCGACATTTCCGGCACACAGCCCAACAAACCTGTAGGGCTTATGATTGCGGTGAGTAACAATTGTTATCATTGTGTACGAGAGTTCGACATTTGGGTAATCGACATAATTCGAATTCACCACTCTACAAAGCGTTTGATATGAAGATACGATTGTCCGAATATCGAACTATACTGTATGTCCGAATATCGAACTATACTGTAACGCATTTCAGAAAGGCACGAACTACAAAGTGCAAGCCGAAGGACCCTACACTAACTTTGTGATGTGGGTAGTGAACTCCAAAGCAGGTAAGTCGGCAATGTCGATAGCCATAGACGGCATTACGTAGGATGAGAATCAAAAGAGTACCCTGCTCCAGCATGTTCACAGTAGGTTCCAAAAGTGTCAGAAATGCGTATGTGCAAGTTCTACTGAGGTATCCATTCGTTCGTTATCACCATGTGGGTTCTCGTCCGATGTAGTGCCCCATGAAATATATCTCAGTGCGTTTACCAACAATATTGGAGAGTGAAGAATACCTCCTTCAACATAACCTTGACTCGGAAATACTGCGTGAAACCATTTACTTCATTTAGCTAACTAACAAATGCCTCTGATTTCCAGCCAACTTCGGTCTAGGTGTGGCCGCGCCTCAGGGAACGAAAGGCATACAATTCATTGGAACAGGGCGATACGCAACGCTCCTTTCGAGCTTCAACATGCTTGAGTACCACTCTTGGACCGGAACTTTCCCGGTGGGTTGGGATTTAAACCGACTTAGGAACATAGACTGATGAATTTTCAACTGTAACGTCCGAAAATCCTCATCCAAGCAGGTTTGCCAAATTCATCACAGCACTAAATAATAAGATACTGAAAAGTAATTACATAGATTCTTTTCAGGCAGGTTACCCTAAGATCTACACGATGGGATATGATTCGGTTGCGGATACCCGGTGCAGACCTGTCTACGAGGGAAGGTGGGTTACTCTTAAAGTCTCGACGGTCTCGACGACGAGATGTACCTTTACATTGTTTGCTACCTCTATACCATCAGATCTCAATACAATGTCGAACAATCTCGTCCTGTGATCGTTGCCCCGATCGTCACTGTCGACTTCGGCTACAGCGGAACACACTCGGTGCAGGCCAATCAGGGTGACGGTACGTGGATATTCTTGTATAATATAATTATAATTATTATCATTGTAGAGAAAGCAAAACACACTGTTCAAAATATCATCGATTTTGGTCCAGCTTTACACCCATACATCTTTCAACGGAGTTGTTTAACATATGCAATCTATTCCAGGCACCAAGGGCACATTCAAGTCATCCGTCTCATCCACTGTTTACATGTCGCCTGGTAAGTCGTAATTAAAAATTAATATTTTTAATTGGAATACGATCACGAACATTGGCATATCATGTTAAAGGTGACATCCAATGCCAGTATTTTTGAAATAATTTTCTAAATTCAAACAGGCTACGTCGGCTGCACCTCAACTGGTAACCAGCAGTACTACTCGACTATGAATGGCGTCTCAGACACTTACACGTTGACTTCCAACAAGTGAGATACTTCGTAAACAGAAGAGGGTATCGTGTTGACTTCACGCACTCAAATATTTTGCCTATTCACTGGATAAATTCAAACCGAAAAATATACGTTATTTAGCCTCGACATCAACGCAGTCTATACATCCGTCGCAAATACGGAGCCTGTTAAGCTGAAGGTCAACAACGACGTCCTCGAGTAAGCAGTAACCTTCGAGAAACGAGAAAACAATATTTGTTTTTTTTCCTTTTTGTGTTACATTTTTCCCGAAATTGTTCGAAAATCAGTCAGTAGTGTAGAATGAAGAGGCGATTACCCGAATTGCAAGCAGCTCCCTATCAACATACTTCTACTTGTGTTTGTCTTCTGAGATTTGACATAGTTGCTTATGCGATCATCAAGTTAAAATCAGCGACAATTTTGCCATAAAGTTCGATTCATTCGCAGCTTCTACGGCTCGACAACCTCATCGACTCACTCGTACAACGCATCCACTTTCAACATCGAACTGTCCTGGAAGAGAGCGACGCCCACTAGTAGCTGGGCAATGCAGCTCGATTTCGGAGCGGACTCTCTACCTCCCTCATCTACACCCAAGTCGATTTATACGACGAGTGCTGGATCAACATTCGCCTTTTTTGCGTCTGTCATTGGCATTTTCATGTTGGTGTTGCTTCAATAAGTGAATCATTTCACAGTAATACGTGATGATAAACTGACGTATCACCAAGTATGTGCTAATGGACAACGATGATCGGAAGTTGTATGCTGCAGGTCGATTTCAGCATTTTGGTGAGAATGTTTGGGAAGCTAGACAGCCACGTATTTTATTGTTGCCAGTATGGTACACTACATCATCCTGCTTAGATCATCTAACTGTTAGAGCATGAGCTTCATTCTCAATCACCGTTTAGGGGAGTATGGTCATGGTCTGAAATTGACATTTTGAGTGTGTCATCGTAGCTAGATAAAAAAAATCCATAACCAATTGCCAATTGATTGTAATGTTTTGCTAGCTTGTAAGATCGAAAGACTACGAGCATATAGGCAATATACGGTCTCTACTGGAAACAATGAAACAACTCCCAAAATGCTACCTCAAATATCCAGCGAATTTGTGTTCCGTTGGGTTTTTGTTGGTTGGACATTTGTCACCCCCCCCCCCCCCCCCCGCCGAATGTTTTTCTTATTGTAATGATGTTTCGGAACGAATACACATGTGGGTGTTTTACGATTACATCCACATAAAATAGTAGATTTCAGCGACTCTACAACTTTTCAATCTAATTTATGATTTTTAAAAAAATGTTACACTGAAATCGGTGAAAAAAGTGAATCCAAAAGAGTGAAAGTCCATCTCAGACTGGCCGGGGATTCATTGTTTGCAAATGGACCCTAGTCTGTTTTGCTGGCTCTCGGTCACGATTTATTCGTCATAACCATGAGTAAGATGATGATTCTTCATTCTAAATCTGCATTCTGCGCTGTCTCTCGGGTTAGCTGGACGAGAATGTGTGCATACTAAAGAGGGTATTTTCTAGCGAGAGCCATGCTCGTTCTAGCCATGTGCAAATGGTGTGAATCTGCCGAAGATATGAGGGGGTGAAGGTAATAGATTCGCACGAATTTGTCTCTTCATTATGTATGCTATCTCTCACTTCTCTGACGTGCGAGAGAGCACGCAGTATGAAGAGAGTCATTTCGTTCCAACCCCCATCCCTGATAGAGTTATGAGTGTTGATAAGGAGCGGCTAAATCAAAGCTATTTTCCGGCTAACAGCCCGAACCATGCGTGACCTCGTGTTTCTTGCATCAGTTGTGTTGACAGGTTAGTTTTCAGTTCTGTTTTCATTGTTCTGATTGTTTTTCAGTCTATGCTCGAGTGTCGTTTCCCTATTCGGAAGTGTTGCAAGCTTCCGACCTTGCTGGAACGGAAAAGGTGTGAGTGTCATCCTTCCCCCTATAGAGTTCATTTCAGGTCAATTTCAAGTGTAAAAATGCCTGCAGGGTGTATGTCGATAAGCCATCTGATCACCACATTATTACTAGACATGGAAATGTTATTACGGAGTGAGTTCTAATAATATAGTTTTGTGTGAAAAATCCGCAATTAGTCGTTGCCGCACATTTTTGTGAAATCCCTGACTCATTTATATTTCTTCACTCGTCAGTAGTACTTGTCGGCACTCAGATACATGCGTGGGATGGTGTGATATCAGTGACGTCACTGATTATCACTGATATCACTGATAATTAGATATCAGCTTCATCCTTCGGATATCAGCTTCATCTTCTGATTATCAGTGATATCAATGATATCAATGATATCAGTGATATCACCGATCACCGTCACATGCATGTATCTGAGTGCCCGACGCGACGTCTTCTGAAGTCTTCAACGATTTTTCTCCTGTGACGTCGTCCTGAGTCTTTTGCCAGATTTTTGCTGGGATCGAACCTGGGTGTTGCGGGCGGAAGTGTCATTTACTTACCACTCGGCTATGGGGTGCATCTGCCCAGGATGCGATGAGTGAACACAAGTACCTGCGCCCCTCTCCCCTCAGTCGTTAAAGGGTGGTCTTTTGCCGGTTCTTGGCGGGGGTCGAACCTAGGGTAGTCGGCGGTCAGGGTAAAACACTTACCATTTGGCTATGGGTCCATCTTGACTCTAAGCCAAAGAGTGAACTCAAGTACCATCCCTCCTCGCTCACTGAAGGAGCGTATTTTCCCCGATTTTGAAATGAGTTGAACCCTCTAGCTGCTGTAATCTGACCGAAAGCAAAGAGTCATAGGGTAAGAACGAAAGTGAGTAAGAGGTGTAGGTCAACAGTCCTCACACTCCAGCGCTTTACTTCACTAGGAAAGATGTCTTGTCACACCGGACCAACCGTACTCAAGGAACCTATTATTCAAAAAGAGATCAAAAAGTTAAGTAGTGGGCAGAACACGTTCAAACCTGTACATATCGGAGGGATGTCGTGCTACAAGGGACCCGCGAATTCAAAAAGGCGCATAAGAGTACTAGTGGAAAGAACAAATTTCAAGTCCGAGCCTCATCAGTGATTAGTCATGTCCCGAGGGGTGACCCTACATACGCAAATTAGAAATCAACACAACAGGGTGTAAAGCCCTCCTCAAGTGTTATGAGTCATCTCCCGGGTGAACCTACAGTACCATACAACTGCAAATTAGAATTCACAACACCGTGGTGTAACATGTGAATAGTAGGACTTGTACTATGACATCAGTCATAGATGACCAACAGATACAAGGAGGGACAGTCACGCAAAGGGGAGACCGATCGTTTACAGGAGGGAGAAAGACATAGGGTCGAATAGACACAGAGAAGGTAGATAGGGGGGGGGAAGGTAAGTACACAGAGAGAAAATGATGACAAATGACTCCTGTACCTACGGTAATGATTGAATAAGGGACTTTCAACTCGGGACCAAGGCGGTAATTCAAATTTGGGTAAATAGACTTAGAGAAAATGATGACAAATGACTCCTGTACCTACGGTAATGATTGAATAAGGGACTTTCAACTCGGGACCAAGGCGGTAATTCAAATTTGGGTAAATAGACTTAGAGAAAATGATGACAAATGACTCTTGTACCGACGGTAATGATTGAATCAGGGACTTTCAACTCGGGACCAAGGTGGTAATTCAAATTTAAATACCACTGTGATACAATATGCTACTCATATCTCGTAGGCAAGGAAAAGAGTGATGTAAAGCCATTAAATGTGATCTCACACCCGCTCTGTTGAAACATAGTGAGATATTCCTCGGTTAGTTCACCTATGTTCAGAGAGAGAGAGATGTTGAAATTGATAAAGAGGGAGTCAGGATCGTTTCGCAAAGTGTGATGTTAAATTTGAAATCACCAGCTTGTGTGCGAACCCGTAATGAACTCACTCAGGCGCTGTACTGCCTCGGTCATACTGTCAGCAAAGTTAAAGTTGTTGACTTCCGCGATGATTTGGAACTGTGCCCGAACCTCCTGAGCATCACCTCCTCTGTTGTAGTAAATGACGAAGCGTAACGCAAATGTATCTGGAATCGTTGATGTCACTCGTTAATGGAAGAAGTATACTTAATGTATTAAGTGTGCAAGTTGCTCACCGTTGCTGTAGAAGTTAGTGATACGTCGAGTAGGTGGCATCGTACTGGTAGAGTCAGTTCAAGCGAGTAGGGTTAAAGTGAGGAGTAGGTGCTCTACTCTCCTCCTAGACTCAAGGTCGAATTTTGAATCAACAGTCGGTAGCGCCCCTCTTTTTGCCATACTTTTTTTGAGTAGGGGAGAGCTAAAGGTCGTTTTTTTGCTGCTCGTTGCGGGGGTATTTAAGCGAGGCACTTCTCCCTTATTTCTCACTTTCACCAATCGATAGTACCTTCACTGACTTACACTCCATGTTCCATCTCCTTACACTTCTGCCGTACTTCTGCGTGTTCCTCGTATCTTTACCTTAAGCATTCCTGTGACATTTTGAATTTAGCCATCTGAGCTTCATTTGCACTCTCTCCCGATTCGGTCACTATTTCGCGCACTGCTATTGTAGTTTCGAGTTTCATCCCCTCAGAGCATTTTTAAGGATATCCCATCACGACATATTCCAGTATACCCCCTCATAGCATATTGAATTTTCGAAGAACCTCTATGCCTGTACGACAGACCTCTTCAATACCTACTTCATCGTCCATGGCTAACGAGAAGCGATCCGTTTCCATCTCTCCTCCCCGGAAGGTGTCGAATAAAGCTAAAGCTGTGGTGAGTATTATGACGTTGCTGTTGCTCTAGTAGTGTGTAAAGTTTTTGAGAACTGCACAGTAAAGTTAAATTCGTTTGGCTTTTTAGCTAGAGAAGTACACGTTCGTAGTGCCATATGAGGGCTACACTTCGGCCAAGTTCGAACAGAGGTTCATCGCAAACCCAACACATCCACTCATCGTACACATGTGCATCCAGTACGTTCGTCTGGCGAAGAACTGTGAGCGGAAGATCCGCGAAAGGGGACAGCGTTGTCTGCTGTTTCCACTATGTCGGAGTTGTATCTACGCCAATCGCAGATGTTCCCAAATCCTATTCTTCAATGTGTTACTCAAGAACTTGAGAGATCAGGCTAGAGAGGATAGTGGTATGTACAGTGAAGAAGAAGGTGATGTATAATCTGCTGTTGGTGTGTATGTTGTTGTTGTTGAATCTGATAAAGAATCTCATTAGAAAGAAAAAGCTAATTTTGACCTTTTATCACCAGCATCCAATCGATAATAAATGTATCTGTTTTAACAGCAACATAACAACACTAAAGACATACACCACTTACAATATCTACGTAGTTATTTAGTCCATTTCAGATTTGCCATGTTCTCCTCTTTTGTAAAAGACGATTAGGCTCTAGAGTTGTGTCAGCAAAAATCGTACCTGCTCTAGTGGTTGAAGGAGAAATGTCTTCTACAGGCGATACATTTCCTCTAACTTTCTTGAGTACTCGCCGTCGTGCTTGCTGTGGTGGTGTTGCGTCTTGAACAGGCTCAGCATCTACATTCACTTCTTCATGACGCTGATTGTGAATTGGCGAGGCTCGGTGATGATCATCGATGATATCAACATTGTCATGTCCCAGTAGTTCATCGTCGACAGGTTCCATTACTTGAGCAGGATCATCCTTCTCTGGACGTTCTTGAGGTTCCAATTGCTTGTTCTTTTTTACGAATCGTTTCTTGAATCTTATAATCCTAGACGGTAAATCTTCGAATAATGCTAATCTTAGAGGTACATCTATAGATCTGTCGTAGAGTATTTTTTGCTGCTCCCTTTGCATTTTCTCTAACAACATTTCGTCTTTAGATACGGCATAGTATGTCAACTTGCTTTTACTCATCGTTGGAGAGCTGAGAGCAAAGCGAGGACAGCAGGAATCACTGCACTAATAAAACCTCCTCCGTATTGGACAAGTTGTCGGCGGGCCTTACGTTCGCGAGAACACTTTGCGATGTTCTTGATTATATCGAGGTGCCTACAGACAACCTTTCTTTCTTTATGCGAAAATGTAATATGTGAAAGGTTATGAAGTATCTCCACAACACAACTTAGTTCGGCAAGTGATGCGTTCGCAATTAAATTAGGCTTCTCGCGGAGACGAGAGAGAAACGACCGGTGCTTAGCGACCTTAAACATAGAAATGAGTGTGTTGCTAGTATGTTGTCTTTTAAAAAGCATGCGCACAACAGCACTGATACACACATAAAACAACAAATCAACACACACACTAAGACTACAATGAAACTACACCACTACATCACGTGTGCAACACGCACGCAACACTATGACAACACTAAGACTACAATAAGACAACGTAATAAGGACAATAGCGCGGCCCATACATTGAGGTTAGTGAAAGAAGACTAAAAACAAAAACAAAAAAGTAGTTTGGGTCAGACATTGTGCAAATGAAGGAGGATTAGAGAAGGGGTAATGACTAGTTAAACCACGCCTCTCTCTTACGGAATTGGTATAAATACCCTTCACATCTTCATAACACTCACTTCTATCCCCCGCCGCCTGGACTACCGATTCACTGTCGGCATGATCCCTCTTCTCAACTACATCGAGGAGCAGTGTCCGTTTTGGCGATATCTCACTCGTCGTGAACGGTCTATGTACTTAAAGGGGACCTACCGAGTGTGAACATCGGAATTGACTCTACCGTCGACACCGCTACTGGGTTCCATCGAGAGCGAACACCTATTCTGTTGGATCTACATGTCTCTCTTGACTCTCATTACAGTCTCATGCGCACTCCGCGAGGCCTCGACACAGTACTTGGACACGAAAGTTACCGCCTAGGCTACAACCCAGATGTACAACTTCCACTAGTTCGATCGCGAGGAGGGCATATTCATGTATTGGAAACGCTTGTTGTGATTTGATTGTATCGAGATAAATTTTAAATTCCTATTGATTATTTGAAGAAAGTTGTTCAAAACAGGGGTCGTTCTGGCGCGCGTCAGTTTGAACCATCTAACCAACGAGTGAAAACGAGAGACACGAAGATATTGATCGGAGAAGTCAAAAGCGTGGGTTTGACCTTGAACGAAAGATAGACGCGAAAGTATCGATTGCGTGAACTCACATCGTAAAGTAGACAAATCCTACCTTAGCGACAGAGGGATTGAGAAAACGCTGCTTGTCGCTCGTCGATTTGGGATCGGGTGCACACATTGATGAAAGGTAAGGACTCACATCGAATATCAGTTCCCGTAGTCAGTAGCTGAGTGGTCCAGACGAGAAGTACACTTTAAGCATCAAGTACCATGTTATACGACAGAGTTTAAACAAAACGAGGGGCAAAGTGACACGTAAAATGAACACAATATACGCAAGACCACGTGAGCATGCATTGAAGAGGTGTTAGCACTGATGATAAGAGGCGACAGCGGAGTTACCCGTAAATGAGTCGAGGATGCCATTTATGCAGGGAGTTAGGCTCAACAAAATAGTGATGGTAAGTACTTACGCCAACTGACTGTGTATGTGGGCTCGATCCTATTAGGATAAAAAGCGGCACGTATGCGGAGAGAGGCGTGTGTACACGCATGCGCATCTACCTCAATTACAACGGGAATCTCACCCGGCTTGTAAGCAGATCACATATTCTTCAGATGTTGGAGATTGGGAAAAATAAATATTTGGGAAAAATAAAACGATCCCATCTCTTCCCTAAAACGTAAGAAGATATCTTCGTCGTCGTCGACCTGTAACAACACAACCGACGGAAGAAGTATGATCACTTCTGATGGAATGAAATACAATGTTAGATGCTGATCATCTCGTTTTCGATAGGTACATCGACTGTAGATGGCGTTGTCGTCGACTTCGTGTATCGTCCTTCACAGATGACGTCGTCGTCGTCCTTCACAGATGACGTTATCGTCGTCTTCATGTGTCGTCCTTCACACCACAACAGTGTTGTGCAACGTGTCACTCCACACTTGAAGTAGCTCAGGCGCCCGGCGCGCCGGGCGACCAGCTATAATTGTGGAGTGACACGTTGCACAACACTGTTGTGGTGTGAAGGACGACACATGAAGACGACGATAACGTCATCTGTGAAGGACGATACACGAAGTCGACGACAACGTCATCTACAGTCGATGTACCTATCGAAAACGAGATGATCAGCATCTAACATTGTATTTCATTCCATCAGAAGTGATCATACTTCTTCCGTCGGTTGTGTTGTTACAGGTCGACGACGACGAAGATATCTTCTTACGTTTTAGGGAAGAGATGGGATCGTTTTATTTTCCCCAAATATTTTTTTTCCCAATCTCCAACATCTGAAGAATATGTGATCTGCTTACAAGCCGGGTGAGATTCCCGTTGTAATTGAGGTAGATGCGCATGCGTGTACACACGCCTCTCTCCGCATACGTGCCGCTTTTTATCCTAATAGGATCGAGCCCACATACACAGTCAGTTGGCGTAAGCACTTACCATCACTATTTTGTTGAGCCTAACTCCCTGCATAAATGGCATCCTCGACTCATTTACGGGTAACTCCGCTGTCGCCTCTTATCATCAGTGCTAACACCTCTTCAATGCATGCTCACGTGGTCTTGCGTATATTGTGTTCATTTTATGTGTCACTTTGCCCCTCGTTTTGTTTAAACTCTGTCGTATAACATGGTACTTGATGCTTAAAGTGTACTTCTCGTCTGGACCACTCAGCTACTGACTACGGGAACTGATATTCGATGTGAGTCCTTACCTTTCATCAATGTGTGCACCCGATCCCAAATCGACGAGCGACAAGCAGCGTTTTCTCAATCCCTCTGTCGCTAAGGTAGGATTTGTCTACTTTACGATGTGAGTTCACGCAATCGATACTTTCGCGTCTATCTTTCGTTCAAGGTCAAACCCACGCTTTTGACTTCTCCGATCAATATCTTCGTGTCTCTCGTTTTCACTCGTTGGTTAGATGGTTCAAACTGACGCGCGCCAGAACGACCCCTGTTTTGAACAACTTTCTTCAAATAATCAATAGAAATTAAAAATTTATCTCGATACAATCAAATCACAACAAGCGTTTCCAATACATGAATATGCCCTCCTCGCGATCGAACTAGTGGAAGTTGTACATCTGGGTTGTAGCCTAGGCGGTAACTTTCGTGTCCAAGTACTGTGTCGAGGCCTCGCGGAGTGCGCATGAGACTGTAATGAGAGTCAAGAGAGACATGTAGATCCAACAGAATAGGTGTTCGCTCTCGATGGAACCCAGTAGCGGTGTCGACGGTAGAGTCAATTCCGATGTTCACACTCGGTAGGTCCCCTTTAAGTACATAGACCGTTCACGACGAGTGAGATATCGCCAAAACGGACACTGCTCCTCGATGTAGTTGAGAAGAGGGATCATGCCGACAGTGAATCGGTAGTCCAGGCGGCGGGGGATAGAAGTGAGTGTTATGAAGATGTGAAGGGTATTTATACCAATTCCGTAAGAGAGAGGCGTGGTTTAACTAGTCATTACCCCTTCTCTAATCCTCCTTCATTTGCACAATGTCTGACCCAAACTACTTTTTTGTTTTTGTTTTTAGTCTTCTTTCACTAACCTCAATGTATGGGCCGCGCTATTGTCCTTATTACGTTGTCTTATTGTAGTCTTAGTGTTGTCATAGTGTTGCGTGCGTGTTGCACACGTGATGTAGTGGTGTAGTTTCATTGTAGTCTTAGTGTGTGTGTTGATTTGTTGTTTTATGTGTGTATCAGTGCTGTTGTGCGCATGCTTTTTAAAAGACAACATACTAGCAACACACTCATTTCTATGTTTAAGGTCGCTAAGCACCGGTCGTTTCTCTCTCGTCTCCGCGAGAAGCCTAATTTAATTGCGAACGCATCACTTGCCGAACTAAGTTGTGTTGTGGAGATACTTCATAACCTTTCACATATTACATTTTCGCATAAAGAAAGAAAGGTTGTCTGTAGGCACCTCGATATAATCAAGAACATCGCAAAGTGTTCTCGCGAACGTAAGGCCCGCCGACAACTTGTCCAATACGGAGGAGGTTTTATTAGTGCAGTGATTCCTGCTGTCCTCGCTTTGCTCTCAGCTCTCCAACGATGAGTAAAAGCAAGTTGACATACTATGCCGTATCTAAAGACGAAATGTTGTTAGAGAAAATGCAAAGGGAGCAGCAAAAAATACTCTACGACAGATCTATAGATGTACCTCTAAGATTAGCATTATTCGAAGATTTACCGTCTAGGATTATAAGATTCAAGAAACGATTCGTAAAAAAGAACAAGCAATTGGAACCTCAAGAACGTCCAGAGAAGGATGATCCTGCTCAAGTAATGGAACCTGTCGACGATGAACTACTGGGACATGACAATGTTGATATCATCGATGATCATCACCGAGCCTCGCCAATTCACAATCAGCGTCATGAAGAAGTGAATGTAGATGCTGAGCCTGTTCAAGACGCAACACCACCACAGCAAGCACGACGGCGAGTACTCAAGAAAGTTAGAGGAAATGTATCGCCTGTAGAAGACATTTCTCCTTCAACCACTAGAGCAGGTACGATTTTTGCTGACACAACTCTAGAGCCTAATCGTCTTTTACAAAAGAGGAGAACATGGCAAATCTGAAATGGACTAAATAACTACGTAGATATTGTAAGTGGTGTATGTCTTTAGTGTTGTTATGTTGCTGTTAAAACAGATACATTTATTATCGATTGGATGCTGGTGATAAAAGGTCAAAATTAGCTTTTTCTTTCTAATGAGATTCTTTATCAGATTCAACAACAACAACATACACACCAACAGCAGATTATACATCACCTTCTTCTTCACTGTACATACCACTATCCTCTCTAGCCTGATCTCTCAAGTTCTTGAGTAACACATTGAAGAATAGGATTTGGGAACATCTGCGATTGGCGTAGATACAACTCCGACATAGTGGAAACAGCAGACAACGCTGTCCCCTTTCGCGGATCTTCCGCTCACAGTTCTTCGCCAGACGAACGTACTGGATGCACATGTGTACGATGAGTGGATGTGTTGGGTTTGCGATGAACCTCTGTTCGAACTTGGCCGAAGTGTAGCCCTCATATGGCACTACGAACGTGTACTTCTCTAGCTAAAAAGCCAAACGAATTTAACTTTACTGTGCAGTTCTCAAAAACTTTACACACTACTAGAGCAACAGCAACGTCATAATACTCACCACAGCTTTAGCTTTATTCGACACCTTCCGGGGAGGAGAGATGGAAACGGATCGCTTCTCGTTAGCCATGGACGATGAAGTAGGTATTGAAGAGGTCTGTCGTACAGGCATAGAGGTTCTTCGAAAATTCAATATGCTATGAGGGGGTATACTGGAATATGTCGTGATGGGATATCCTTAAAAATGCTCTGAGGGGATGAAACTCGAAACTACAATAGCAGTGCGCGAAATAGTGACCGAATCGGGAGAGAGTGCAAATGAAGCTCAGATGGCTAAATTCAAAATGTCACAGGAATGCTTAAGGTAAAGATACGAGGAACACGCAGAAGTACGGCAGAAGTGTAAGGAGATGGAACATGGAGTGTAAGTCAGTGAAGGTACTATCGATTGGTGAAAGTGAGAAATAAGGGAGAAGTGCCTCGCTTAAATACCCCCGCAACGAGCAGCAAAAAAACGACCTTTAGCTCTCCCCTACTCAAAAAAAGTATGGCAAAAAGAGGGGCGCTACCGACTGTTGATTCAAAATTCGACCTTGAGTCTAGGAGGAGAGTAGAGCACCTACTCCTCACTTTAACCCTACTCGCTTGAACTGACTCTACCAGTACGATGCCACCTACTCGACGTATCACTAACTTCTACAGCAACGGTGAGCAACTTGCACACTTAATACATTAAGTATACTTCTTCCATTAACGAGTGACATCAACGATTCCAGATACATTTGCGTTACGCTTCGTCATTTACTACAACAGAGGAGGTGATGCTCAGGAGGTTCGGGCACAGTTCCAAATCATCGCGGAAGTCAACAACTTTAACTTTGCTGACAGTATGACCGAGGCAGTACAGCGCCTGAGTGAGTTCATTACGGGTTCGCACACAAGCTGGTGATTTCAAATTTAACATCACACTTTGCGAAACGATCCTGACTCCCTCTTTATCAATTTCAACATCTCTCTCTCTCTGAACATAGGTGAACTAACCGAGGAATATCTCACTATGTTTCAACAGAGCGGGTGTGAGATCACATTTAATGGCTTTACATCACTCTTTTCCTTGCCTACGAGATATGAGTAGCATATTGTATCACAGTGGTATTTAAATTTGAATTACCACCTTGGTCCCGAGTTGAAAGTCCCTGATTCAATCATTACCGTCGGTACAAGAGTCATTTGTCATCATTTTCTCTAAGTCTATTTACCCAAATTTGAATTACCGCCTTGGTCCCGAGTTGAAAGTCCCTTATTCAATCATTACCGTAGGTACAGGAGTCATTTGTCATCATTTTCTCTAAGTCTATTTACCCAAATTTGAATTACCGCCTTGGTCCCGAGTTGAAAGTCCCTTATTCAATCATTACCGTAGGTACAGGAGTCATTTGTCATCATTTTCTCTCTGTGTACTTACCTTCCCCCCCCCTATCTACCTTCTCTGTGTCTATTCGACCCTATGTCTTTCTCCCTCCTGTAAACGATCGGTCTCCCCTTTGCGTGACTGTCCCTCCTTGTATCTGTTGGTCATCTATGACTGATGTCATAGTACAAGTCCTACTATTCACATGTTACACCACGGTGTTGTGAATTCTAATTTGCAGTTGTATGGTACTGTAGGTTCACCCGGGAGATGACTCATAACACTTGAGGAGGGCATTACACCCTGTTGTGTTGATTTCTAATTTGCGTATGTAGGGTCACCCCTCGGGACATGACTAATCACTGATGAGGCTCGGACTTGAAATTTGTTCTTTCCACTAGTACTCTTATGCGCCTTTTTGAATTCGCGGGTCCCTTGTAGCACGACATCCCTCCGATATGTACAGGTTTGAACGTGTTCTGCCCACTACTTAACTTTTTGATCTCTTTTTGAATAATAGGTTCCTTGAGTACGGTTGGTCCGGTGTGACAAGACATCTTTCCTAGTGAAGTAAAGCGCTGGAGTGTGAGGACTGTTGACCTACACCTCTTACTCACTTTCGTTCTTACCCTATGACTCTTTGCTTTCGGTCAGATTACAGCAGCTAGAGGGTTCAACTCATTTCAAAATCGGGGAAAATACGCTCCTTCAGTGAGCGAGGAGGGATGGTACTTGAGTTCACTCTTTGGCTTAGAGTCAAGATGGACCCATAGCCAAATGGTAAGTGTTTTACCCTGACCGCCGACTACCCTAGGTTCGACCCCCGCCAAGAACCGACAAAAGACCACCCTTTAACGACTGAGGGGAGAGGGGCGCAGGTACTTGTGTTCACTCATCGCATCCTGGGCAGATGCACCCCATAGCCGAGTGGTAAGTAAATGACACTTCCGCCCGCAACACCCAGGTTCGATCCCAGCAAAAATCTGGCAAAAGACTCAGGACGACGTCACAGGAGAAAAATCGTTGAAGACTCAGATACATGCGTGTGACGGTGATCGGTGATATCACTGATAACATTCGGCGCAGATATAGCATGACAAGACTAACTATACCTCGGTATGAATACTATTCTATAGTCAGTGATGTTTTTGGAGTTGGCTATTACGCATTTCAGCTTCAACACTATCGTTTCTGGAAACGTATTCGCTCCCGCGGGATTCAATTTGCCGGTAGATCGTAAATTCGCTTTGTATGTTCATTTTTATCAAAAAAAGTCCCATTACAGCCCGATGATTACGTGCTCGAAAATGTTGGAGACATGGGACTGGATTTCGTGCTTTACATCGTCGATCGAACTGCTCGTGAGTTTTCCATGATCTATGATTTTTCTGCATACTATTTGGTTTATATTTATGTTTATTGAATGAGAAAACCGCCAGAAATTGTGCACACTCCAATGTGCACATGGCGGAGTGCAATGGGTATCAAGAGAATGTGTGCGCGGTTGAGTAATTTGATCATAACTATCCTCAAGCTCATAACTTTCCTCAAATGTTGAACAGAGCGGTTTTGAGAAGAAATAACATTTGCACTTGTGCAACACTAATTTCCAGCGCATTTCGGCTCCTCTGTTTATGTGCCGCAGCAAAACTTGGGAGTTGCGATCAAGGACCGTGCTCGATTTGTCACAATTCTCTCCAGCTTCGAGGCCATGTGGTTCTCAGGATTCACAGGAACTTTCCCGGTTAGTGATTCATTACATTCAATCAGCATTATATAGTGGGATCAGACAACAGAGTAAAATCGAAATCGCTTAGGAAGGCTTCCCGCGTATCTACGCCACAGGATTTGACGCTGCAGGGGATGACATGTGCAATCCGGTTTTCCAAGCGAGGTTCGAAATTTAAATATGTGCATGTTTATTGAAATAATATGTCATTGAGTGTATTTTTTGTACGCATAAAATGAGTGCATGATTGGGAAATTTAAAAAAAAAATGTTGTTGCAGATCTCAACACCACGCCGAGAAGTCCTGGCCAACAATCCCCACTGCTGTACTAACGGTCGATTTCGGCTTCATAGGCGCCCATAATGTAACAGTCAACAGGAGGAAGGGTGAAATTTCAAAAAAAAATGAGTTTAAAAATTAAAATAATTTTCAGCAAAACAACCGATGAAGAATGGAGCGGTGACTACTGTGTATACTTCTCCTGGTGAGCCCAGCTATTTCATTATATATTTTGATCATAAACGTACCTATGGACCGAGAAATTATGTTGATATCGTGGATAATGTACGCTTGTAGGTCTTATTTATAAAAAAAGTTGTGCAGGATATGTCGGCTGCTTGTTCAATAGCGGTCAGAACTACAACTCGCCAGTCAGTAATGTTGAGGACTCATTTGCAGTGATATCGGAAAGGTGAGTAGGGCTTACCTTGTCAGGAGTTCCCTCGTATGATACTCTCTAAAAATGAATATGTAACCCCAAAAATTCGAAATATCCGAAAGGAAAAGAACCGACTAGGTGATATAACGTTTTAATCCACAATATTGAAATACTCACTCAGCCTCGACATAAATATCGTATACGATTCACTCAACGCGAATGAAGCACTTCACTTTCGTGTAAACGACAACAACTATAAGTATGTTGCAATAATGTCTAGTTCCTAATTGGGACAATGACTTCTTCAATTTAAGAGTGTAGAATGAAAGTACGGTTTTTCCGAAATTCGAACCCTACCACTGAGAGATAAAACAGTAAGAGGTAGTAGTTCCTGTAGCATTGACTATTCCATTTCACGTTGCAACACAATTTGTCACGCATTCTATACTCACTGTATCACCCTATTGAAATAATACGAAAATATTTAATTTCTTAACACAATTTATATCTTTTCAGCTGGGCTGGTGGGACCTATACCTCATTCTCGAAGTATTTTGGCGCCGGGTCTTTCGACGTGGACCTCGCCTGGACCCGAAACACCATCTCTAGCAGCTGGGCTCTGCAACTCGATTTCGGGGTTGAGCAGCCTGCTGCTCAAACAACTACTGCTAGAAGCCTGTCAGCTACGCCACAGATTACAACGCAATCAGTTTCGTTGGGAACCGAATACACGAAAAGCACGAAAAGAGGAGATTGGTCAACGACAAGCACGAGCAGGAGATCATACACACTGTTTTCCGCGATCGTACTTGTTTGTATATTCGCTTAAATAAGTCAGGATCCCATTGGCCCACGATGATATGCGATGCATGATACACTAGATACAGACATGTAATTATCATACAGCGAGAATACTACAATCAAGCGTCCCCCCGAGGGACCGGCCAGCTCCCCCGCTCGACTCCCATCTGATCTCTCCTCTCCCTCTCTCGTGTCTCCGCTCCCTCTCAGTTCGGCCCCGCCTCTCCGCCATCGCGCTCTTGCCTGAATCATCATATTGCCAGAGAACCATAGAGCTTCGCTCTATGACAAATACACAATACATTAATATATAATTCATGAGGCAATGTACAAATTTGAGAACTATTCTTTGAATCTAGATATATGGGAGAACACATTGATTTATTCGATTTCTATGTGATTTTGAGAAGATCGCGGCCAATTGATAACAACGGAAACGCCCAAATCACCGGCACAGCGTTTCAGATTTGATGATATACTGCTCGAGACAATGAATTGAGAGTGTTGCATCTGTTCGATCCCTTGTGCAATATCACAAAATTTCACGCTTTTCAGAATATCAGTGCCGAGCCTGTGCTCGCTGCGTCATACAGTGTGAATGACTCAGATCTTTCTGCGGACTCTCTCTCCGGTCTGACTGGCTAGCAATAATGTACATTGCGGAGGCAATTTTGCCTAGGACACATATGAGAGGGAGAGAGAGAGAGAAAGAGAGAGCTTTAGACACAGAATAGGAAAGAAAGATAAGAGACGGAGAGGATCGGTGCAGGAATAGGCAGCGATAAAAAGCGGCGCGTGAAATCGCGATTCAACCGGTCAAATTCTTACCCGCTATTCGGTGTTTTGTGTTGTATGTTAGCGCCGCTACTCTGGATTCTTCCAACCAGTCGGTGGGCAACTCGCCACCCACTGGTCAGGGCACTCGTTAACCAGTGCCTGACCAGTGGGTGGGGAGTTGCCCACCTACAGGTTGGAAGAAAGCAGAGTCAGCTCTACCACTCGATCGTTCAGGTTTCGCTAACGCCAGAATGCAGTTCCTCTACGTCTACATTGCTTTATCGTTGCTGCATCTAAGTAGGTCATCTTTCGAAAAATGGTCTCACTCTCTTCATATCATACACTCTCTCGCTCACTCTGTTCGACGAGAGAGCGTGTGGTTTGGAGAGAATCAGACGATTCCTCCATCTTTCGCATCGTAGTATTGCACACTTTTCAGATTGTGCACTCGTCTCTTTTCCCTATTCACAAGTGTACCAAGCGCCCGACATCACCGGTACCAATAAAGTCAGTTTGCGATACATTTCATGTCACAAATATTGAGATTTTCAGGCAAATTTCAAATGCAAGAACACGTGTAAGGTATATGTTGACGGGCCGACCGCAGATATCATCGTAACGAAGAACGGACAGACAATCGTGACGTAAGTTTGCTAATCGAAACCCTTGTTCAAATTGTTTTGTCAGGTTCAACATCATTGCATCTGCAAATGGTGGATTCGAACTTGCGGTTCGTTTCACTTTCACGTTGTAATTTAATGTTTCACAAAACGCTAAAGTATAGGCCAGTGATGAGTACATGATCGAGAATAGAGGCGAACCTAACCGGGATTTCGTCTTCTACGTTGTCGATAGTAAAGCACGTAAGTTGATTGATGTTGGCATTATTTTTAACAGTTTATGTTCCTGAATTGTTTTTACATAAGATTCTCTAAAACAGCCTCTTGGACGCATAATGTGTACAAAGAACGTTTTAGTTTTCCAGCGAACTACGGCTCTCCCGTATTTGCTCCACAAGTTATGCTGGGAATCGCCTTCAAAGGATCCTCTCGATACGCGACATTTCTCTCCAGCTTCGAAGCTATCGAGTTTTCGAGCTTCGCCGGAACTTACCCTGTTGGTTATTGGTGGCATCTCATGTTATGTTCTGCCTATACCATCAATATTCAGGGAATTAAAAACATGTAGATTAGACGCTTCAAGAATAGTATTAGGTTGTCTCAAAAGTTTCTCCCTTTTTTACCAATTTTTTATTTTTATTTATCCTTCCCTTCAATGTTGATGAATCCCCACAAGTCCTTCAGTAGTCGAATGATGCTTGGTTACTCTTTCGAAAATACGCTATCACAGGTCTACACAATTAGTAATACCAACACAGCAAACTTCCAAAGTCAGTGAAATTGCGCCAGAACCATTATATTTATTTGCTCATAGTTGAATGGAGAATTGTGATAGGCACATAAATGACACACTATTGTAAATCGCGATATATGGGCATGTTGATGTATGCATTATAGTGAGGAGGCCTGATTATCCCCACTTGGGATGAGCTCTTGTTCGTAAAATCGCGCCAGGCAGTTTTATCTTGATACACATTGCATAGCCCTGCACCTTTTGCGATTGACCCAGCCAGCCCAATTGTTGTGGTCAGTGAAGTACTCGGCATGTTTGTTATAAACTTTAAATTCGGGAAGTCTACAACAACCTGCTCGTGAACAGTAGTATTCGAAATCTAGATGGCGAAATTTGTCCTTCGAAATCAGCCTTTTTTGCTCTACCCTGTTTTCAATACGTCTTGAATGCCGGATATTTTGCTATAATCTTGAAGAGCAACCCTTATAGTATCACATATCAAGAGGACATAACCAAATGTTAGCTCGTATTCAAATTGAAGTGAAGAAGAAAGAGCACCCAAAAATGGGCATTTTATGAGTTTTCGAGATATCGCATAATTATTCGCATACAACGCTTTCTAGTAATGATTCAAACCTACTATTGTATTCTACTTACATAACCCCAAATTGCACTAAATGGAAATAACCTACAGGAAATGTAAGCGAGAAAAAACTTAAAAAATAAAATAGGGAGAAACTTTTGAGACAACCTAATATATGACGCATTTCAGGATGGCTATCCACGCATCTACGCTACTGGATTCGACGCAGCAGGAGATGAGCGATGTCAACCCGTCTACCAAGCAAGGTTCAATCTTGCTTACACTGACGTTCTGAATCTTTCCATCGATTTGAGTTTTTGGGAAATGAAGAGTCCATATATCGAAATCTACTATGAAATAGTCAATATCCACCACATCACTTTCATAAGCTATTTCATTTAAATGGGTTATTGCCTAGAGTTCTCTTATTGGAATGGTTTTTGTATCATTTTCAGATATGTTTCATGTACACTATATAGTTCCCATGTATAACGAACATGAAACATATCTGAAAATGATACAAAACCATTCCAATAAGAGAACCCTATTATTGGCTTGACCAAATACGTTTAGATCTCAGTACAACGCCGAGAAGAGCTGGCCAACGATTCCGACTGCACTATTGACTGTCGATTTCGGATTTGAAGGCGCGCACACAGTGTCCGCAAACCAAGTGAAGGGTATGTTCTCTGCAGCGTGCAAACTGAAGAGAGTCAGACCATTGCTCGAGCAATCGTCTGACTCTCTTCAGTTTGCATGCTCTATCGTCTCTCTGGCCGGCGAGACAGCGTGCAAACTGAAGAGAGTCAGACCATTGCTCTCTTGTAAGGTCGGATGAAAGCCCAGGGTGGTGAGAGAGAAATGGCACATGAGAAACGATATTGTGATTGTTATCATCCGTACATGCGATGGAGCGTGTAATTGATTTCGGGTACTATGGAAATTTTGTTTCGTAAATACAAATTTTGGAAAAAAAATATTAAATTTTTCGTTTACAAAATGGAATTTCCAAAATAAGTTTTAGAAATCGGGGTGTATTTCGTTTCACACCATATCTAAATTTGCCTCATGTAAAGGGTTTCGATACTATGAAATTACAGCCGCAGACCCAATGAAGGCTACAGGAGTAACTACGGTGTACACATCACCCGGTGAGTCACCTCCCAGTGTTTTAGAGGAAAACACTGGTTTAATTCTTTATTAACGGTTATCCGTAGCAGCACATAAAGGCACAATTGATAACAAAGTGCGAAATAGTGGGGTGTAAATTTTGGTCGAATAGGTAATTGGTCAGATCTTTTTTTTTTGATCTCAATGGTGAATTTTTGGTGCACTTTTTAATACCCTGTGGAGTTCTTAAATGAACAGTTCTAAAATAATACATCCTAAAAATAGTGTGTAAATAGAAACGAGGTATGAATCACGAGTCATGAAGGATACGTCGGATGCTCCTTCAACAACGGGCAGAACTACCATTCGACTGTCAGTCAAGTTATCGAGCAGTTTACACTTGCGGCTGATCGGTTAGAAAATTATTCATTTATTAGGATACACGAAAAATACTCGGGAATATGTGTACTGATTTTAGAGAAGATTTGTTTTAATGTTTGCTTTTTTCAGTCTCGACGTCGAGACAGTGTACGACCTAAAATCAAATGTAGAGGGCATCCAATTCAACGTGAACGACAAGAAGAATTTGTAAGCATATTTCTCTCAAGTCCTAGTATACATCTTTCTCTAATTCACTCGTTGAGACGCTGACTATGAGCGAGATTTGATACTTTTTTATCTAACACATACGAATATACAGTCGCGAGCATAAGTCACCGGACACTTTTGGAATGGGTTTGAACTTTTTAACCAGGAAAATTCCAATTCTGCTAGTAGGATGTTATGCACCAAATTCATCAGAGATTTTTCTTTTTGATATTGGGATATGATGCAATCGCTCACTCGTTGCGTAGTAATGACGCAATCAAAATGTACTTTTTCAAAACGGCATTATTCTTACATGGATTTTTTCCTGCTGGCCAAATTTTCTGTGGTTGGAGATATGACTGAGGATTACCCATAAAAAATTTTTGAAGTTGCAGCTCGGTCGCACATTTGCTGCAGACATGCTGCAAAATCGAGGTCGAAAATTCAGATCTCGGCTCATAGTCAAGCTAGAGACTGGTTCAAGGCATCAACATGATCGCCATCACGACTCCAGATGATTCTGAGAATATGAAAATATTATCTCGAGATTTGCCCTAAGGGCATGAACAAATCACTTTTTTGCATGGACATTTTTGGACATTCATAACTACATGGGAACTGTAGGAAAAAAATCTGGTTTTTGCATAGGAATGTTCAAAATGTATTGGAGACCGGATTCCCAACTTTTTAGAGTGATTGGATATCTCTCCTGGTCGCGGCGACGGTTCTTCGGAGGTATGCTGGTGTCGAGAAACACCCTGTTTACCACTATGAGCGAGAGAGTACAGGCGTAAACAAGGTGTTTTCCGGCAGTAGTATACCTCTGAAAAACGTTCGCCGCGGGCAGGAGAGGTTTCTAATCGCTCTAAAAAGTTGGAAATCAGATCTTCAATGCATTTTGAACATTCCTATGCAAAAACCAGATTTTTACATACATTTCCCTTGTAGTTATGAATGTCCAAAAAATGTCCATGCAAAAAAAGTGATTTGTTCATGACTTGAGGGCCAATTTCGAGATATTGTTTTTATATTCTCAGGATCATCTGGACTCATGATAGCGATCATTTTAATGCCTTGAACCAGTCTCTAGCTTGACGAGGAGCCGAGTTCTGAATTTTCGAACTCAATTTTGCAGCAAGGCTGCAGCAAATGTGCGGTCGCGCAGCAACATGAAAAAAATTTTCTGGGTAGGCCTCGAGCATAACTCCAACCTCAGAAAGTTTGGCGAGCTGGAAAAAATCTATGTAAGAATAATGCCGTTTTGAAAAAGTACATTTTGATTGAGTCATCACTACGCAATGACTAGGCTATTTCATCATACCCCAATATCAAAAAGAAAAATCTCTGATGAATTCGGTGCATAACTTCCAACTATCAGAATTGAATTTTTTCTGGTTAAAAATTTCAAACCCATTCCAAAAGTGTCCGGTGTCTTATGCTCGCGACTGTACATTAATCTGAACAAGACACTTATTGATTGCTTAATTCACTTACATTCGCAGATTCGTCGGCACAAATTCGTACAGCGAACACTACTCGAAGGACACCTTCGCGGTGCTGTTATCTTGGTACAAAATCGCTGCAGGAAGTAGCTGGGCGATGCAGCTGGATTTCGGTAAGAATTAATCATATTTCACAAAGATGGGCACTATACGAAGTGCTCATCTATCCAAAACTCTAAGAATAACGTGATGTTCCGATCGAGCACATCTTTTCTTAAAATGGTCCTTTAAGCTGGATCAAACGACATTTTTGTGTCATATTAGCTTTGGTGACGACATAGAATTGCAATTCGAGCCAATTGTTGTATTATACAAAATCCCGTTCAGGCACCGACGTCGATCCTCCCATCATAACCACGACTAAAATTGGAAGTTCCCTGAGCGTTCTTCCCACCCTTTCCGTAGTCATTGTTCAAGCTCTGCTACGCTAGTCATCACTAGACAATAATATTCGCGATGATTGGTGTACTCATCCCATTACGTGATTGTGTTTGCATTTCTCATTCCGTATTCGACAGTTTCAGAGTGTGGTGAACGTGATTTATACTTGAGTTTGTAATTCGGGTCACCGTCTCTTCATTTCCCACACTCTCTAGACCGGTCGAGCGGCGAGAGAGTATGGGAAATGAAGATACGGTGACCCAAATTACGAACTCTAATGTATACTGGTGATACAATCTGTAATTTGACTTGATCTTCAAAGAGCAGCATACTATTCTAAATGGTTATTCAGTTCGAAAGGGTATCCGAAAGAACGAAAGAACAACGACAGAAAGCCGAACGGGATAATTTTTAAAAAGATCGGTGCTTCTGCACAATCCCGGACAACGAAATAAACGAGGAATGATTGCACATTTACTAGTAGGATACGCAGACATTTCCTAAACTGAATTATTTTTTGCCAATGAGATGCGGGAAGTATCCTATTAGGCAATTCAACTATAAGGTAAATGCTATCTTAGAAGTTGTCCGGTATTGTGTAGAAGCGCTGATAGATCAAACAGCCAGATTTTTACCACGCTTGACTACCAATATGTAAATATAAGAAATGAAACACACCTCGTAGGCTTATCTTTATGAATGAAACTATACTCAAGTCGTAGTCCCTGATAGTATACTGATCATTATTATATTGTAAAATAATACTAATTGTGCTTTTTAAGATCATGTAATGTTCGAGTAACGTCAGTTTAAGATCACAATAAGTCACGTTTGGGCACACAAAAGCTCGTTGACGAATAGCACCTAGCTGTTCCCACGTTTTGAACACGAAAACCACCACTAATTTTATGCATTTGCAACGTCATTTGATAAGGACAAAAAAGGAGGAAGCATCCGGAGTCTGGGATGTTTGATCTTACAGCATAATATGCCCTCGTTGTTAATTTTTTTTTCTTTTGTAAACTTTTTTTACCTCTCGTTTTTTTCCTAACAATACAAAGACATTAAATGTCGCAATACATAAAATGCGTTTTTGGAATTCCACGAAATGTACAAAACTGTTACTGCTTCATGGAAACTATCACACATAAAACACTTTTATTGTGCGCGATGCGTCACTTGATAAGGACAAGAAAGGAGGGGAAGCCGCAGTCTGGGTGTGGATGTGCTCATAAAAGCCGATACTTCCCCCTCATTTTACCTTTTTAAAAATATTTTTTAATCCTTTTGACCTCTCCCTTTTTCATCACTCCCTTGAACAAATGAGATTCTGTAACAAATTGGATTAAACATTTTTTTTAGAAAGTACAAAACTGTTACTGAGTCATGGAAGTTGCCAAACATATAAGTTTTCATCGCACGCGTCATGATAAGGACAACAAAGAGGCCGCCAGTTGGGGTGTGGATATGTCCATAAATGTCGTCATTTCCTCTATTTCTTCCACTACCTCAGAAGTTTCCACCATATCCAGTATCGATAACAGTTACTTTCTTTAAATTTTTATGTTTCCGATACAAGGAAATGCTCGTTGCTTCTCTGCTAGTTGCCTTACTAGCGACAGGCGCCGATGCTCGCGTGACCTTCACCTCGTCGGAAGTGCTGGATGATGTGGACCTCAGGGGCGTGAATACGGTAAGTCACCAAGTTTTTTATTATTCACAAACTCCCAGTGCGATATTGAATCCCTCGGGGTTATGAATATTATGGGTCAATCTCCGACAATATTGTATGTTTAACAGATTAAAGACACACATATGTTGATAATAATTCTTTTACAGGCCTCATTCAGCTGCAAATCAGGCTGCAGGGTCTATTCTCCCACAAGGAGAGACAACATCATCATTAAGGACAGCATGAAAAAGAAGTGGGCGAGGTGTGCAATAATTTCTTCGATTTACCACAGTGCTGCTCCAGCAATAATGAGTGCACTGTGAAGTCACTTCAATACGATACTGCTTTAGAAAGATGGTTTGTGACTTTAAAATGCTATATATAATCATATTCGAGATGATTATTAATAAATGTAAATTCAGTCTCCAGGATCTAGCCAACCTGGAAGCAGGAAGAGTCTTCGAATTGCCGGTGAGATTTTTTAGAGTAAACGAGACATTTTCAGCATTACATCGAATAAAAAAATTTCGCGCCATTAATTAATATCAATAATTGAATTTTAGGCGAGTAACGCCGACTACACACTAGTGAATCAGGGCGCTGCCGATCCCTCCTTTCTCCTCTACATCGTCGCGAGGGGAGCGGGTGAGTGAATAGTTCACTTCCACCATGCTCGAACGCTCGGAGCTAACTGTAGTAGCTCCGAGCGTTCGAGCATGGTGGAAGTGAACTATTCACTCTCGGAGCTAACAAATCAACAGACTCATATCATGATTATCGCATAAATGTGTACCTGCATCAGTATGTACTGCGGTATATCAGGCCTCTCATGAGAAAATCGGGAAAAATCGGTATTTTCAGTGGACATCCAAATTTTGGGAAATCTTGCTTATTATGTTTCTATTTAGTCAAGCCACCTATCTCGGAGGGAAGATCAGTCTCCCACTTGATCACTCTGACGAGATCGAACACAGAATTCGACTAGGGTGGTTCGCCTGGAGCAAGATCTCCCATCTGCTGTCCTCCCGCCTTCTACCCATCAAGACCAGGAGAAGAGTATTCGAGAGCTGCGTCACGGCTACCGTACTCTACGGAAGCGAAGTTTGGGCGCTGAGGGCGAGTGAGAAAGAGCGGCTGTGTGTTACCCAAAGAAATATGCAGAGGAAGATGTTGGGAGTCACGCTGAAAGATCGCTGGAGGAATGAACGCGTGCGCGGGATCACGAAGCTGAGTGATTGGATCGAGGAAGGACGGAAAAGGAAAGCGCGCTGGGCCCTCAAGGTCAGGAGAATGGAACTGGAGCAGTGGAGCCGTGTCATTACGGTGTGGACGTCATACAATAGGAATCGCCCCCTGGTAAGCCTCACATACGATGGAGAGATGATTTGACCCGAGCTATTGGCAAACACTGGTGGAATGCAACTTATGAAGAGTACCGCCCCATCCTCATCTGAGCACCTATTGCCTGACATGATAAATTGATTGATTGATTGATTTAGTATATGCCTAGATTAGACTAAAACCGACGTTTCAGATTTTTTAGATGCGCTGCAGCCGCAGCAGGCTGCTGCAAACTTGAGACGAAGGACATTTGTTATTGAGGTTTTTATCAATAAAAGTGGTGACATTTGCACGCAAAAGTGTTTCTATGATCAAATGATCGATTTTCGCGCACGTTGTTATTTTTTTCACTTTTGCGACCGATGCAGCAGACGCATGTTAGACCAGTTTTTAATTTCTAAGTTGAATCCTGATTTTTAGCCGCAAACTAAACTTTCCCAGTTTGTAGAGCTTGAAATTCTGCATATACCACATTTTTCCTTGATTTTATCTCGGTGGTCTTGGCACATTCCCAAGCCGACGAAAACCTCGTAACGGGCTGCACGGCCCACCGGCAGTGGAACTGGGTTCACCAAGTCGCAAGTTCGAACCCCAGCCATAGCAGACAAGCTTTTGCCATCAATTTTTCTCTTTCTTATGACCTGTAATGCTTTCAGATTTGCTTTCTAGATGTTATCACATAGCAAAAAACTTGTCTGCTATGGTTGGGGTTTGAACATGCGACTTGGTGAACCCAGTTCCACTGCCGGTGGGCCGTGCAGCCCGTTACGAGGTTTTCGTCGGCTTGGGAATGTGCCAAGATCACCGAGATAAAATCAAGGAAAAATGTGGTATATGCATAATTTCAAGCTCTACAAACTGGGAAAGTTTAGTTTGCGGCTCAAAATCAGGGTTCAACTTAGAAATTAAAAACTGGTCTAACATGCGTCTGCTGCATCGGTCGCAAAAGTGAAAAAAATAACAACGTGCGCCAAAATCGATCATTTGATCATAGAAACACTTTTGTGTGCAAATGTCACCACTTTTATTGATAAAAACCTCAATAACCAATGCCCTTCGTCTCAAGTTTGCAGCAGCCTGCTGCTGCTGCAAGTAACAATCGGGTCGAACCGAACAAAGGAAATCTTCTAGACTCCATACCCGTACCAAAAAACTGAAAATTAAATATTTTTATTTTCAATGTCAACTCGTTGTCCCGATTCTCTCGTGAGAGGCTTGATATATAGTGGTTGCTTGTCATGATGAATTTTTATAAGATGCATTGACAGAACGGAAACATCAGAAATACACATTTACAATATATCTAGCGAACTACAACACAAAAATGCTCATTCTGCTCTTAGTCAAGATCTTACTAAAATTCCGGATATAAATTAACTCATTTTAACTGTTTTATAGAGATAAATTATTCTTTGATCATTCAATATATTTCGTGTTTCTAGCGAACTACAACACGAAAGTGATATTTTTGCGAGCTGTCATGATTTTCTAAAATTACCGATTTCCAAATAGCCGTACACATACTAAAAAATTTGTTCAGCGAACTACAACTCTAAAGTGCCCACAATACTCTCTGCCTCGAGAGTAACCGTGACCGACCCATTGCTCACAGTTCTCTCCAGCAGTGGAGCCATTCGATTCACCAGCTTCAAGGGAGACTATTCGGTGAGTGATACAATTCGATGATGGGGTCTTGCTTGATAGCCATGTCCCAGTTAGGAATACGATATCAGGTTGGGTTGCCATGAGGAATGAGCGGAAAGCATCGAGCTTATTAACGACTGAACGGATATTGAAATAGTGGCATGATAAGGAGGACATCGCTGGCTCGGGCTGAGCTAGTTTAAAGGAGGGGCGACTGAGTTGGGAGTAGTAGTGATGGGTGTAGTGGGAGCAGAATCGAGGAGGGAAGGCATTTTGGGGTAGAGCGACTGAGTGGTGGCGGAGGGAACGAGAGTGGGATGGGCGGGAGTGCGAGACTTATCGTAGTTCTGGGAGCGAGGGTGGCGGAGAGACTTCTTCATTGCTTCAAGTTGTGACTTCTCGATGAGTAAGCCCCCGTAGATCAACATGTCCTTTCCGTCTGCTATCATCGACCGTTTCTTCACTCGCAATTGGTAGGCGGCTTCACGCTCAGTCTTGGTCATAGAGGGGCGAACATACACATTGGAGAAGTTGGCAGTAACGGTGCGGGAATGGGACAGGAAGGACATCTGGGCGGAGCGGGAATGGAACATTACTTTGAGAAGGCGGGGGCGGTTATCCCTTCTCTCACCCATTCGGAAAACAGCAGCCGGTATATGCTCCAGCTCAGCGAGGTCTAGCATGTCGATGACTCTGGCAGTGTCATCCGACAATCTCTCACTGGCCTTCGTCGCAGTAGATTCAGGGAGCCCTTGAACCACCACCGAGCGAATCCTCTTGTCCCTCTCAATGGCATCATCGATCGATGTGGTCGATCTAGCCATCAGCTCTTTCATCTGCTGGGCACAAGTACCGAGCAGCAGAGCGAGGGAATTTCCCTTCTCATCATGAGAGAGGGAATCGAGGTATCTGCCAATACCTCGAAGGAGTTCACCCGGATCGGGAACAGAGACCGGCAGCATTTCGTCTAGGGCAGAGGAAGGGGAGGGGAACTTACGCTTAGTCATTAATTAATAAGAGGGAGTGAAAATATACAATAGAATTAGAAGAAAAACGAAACAAGTGCTAAATAGTCTCGTAGTATCGATTGGGTCGCGCGAGAGAGAGGAAGAGGTCACCCTATCGCGGCGAGGGAAGAGAGGAGAGTGAGGGAAGAGAGGAGAGTGAGGGAAGAGAGGAGAGGAGTGTACATGACAAACTATAAAAACCGCGTAAAAAACCCAGTTCGTCGGCACTTCTTCGATATTTGGCCCACCCCCCCCCCCTTCCCATATAATTTCGCATTCCCAGCCCCATCGCAAGGGGGTTGTACGGCCGAAACTCATTGAGAGATACCTAGAAATGAGTGGGTAGGGGAGGAAGGGAGGGTATGGGCAAAATATCGAATAAGTGCCTAATAAACGTTGTAGAATTTTCCGGAAACAACAACGATTACTCAAAGATTTATGACGCAAATTCGGTTAAAATTGCTGTGAAGTGGGCCAAGAAGGAGGGAAGCACGGACAATTTCGCGCTTCAGATCGACGTAAGTTCAGAAATGCACAACACATTATTTAATCGTATCTTTTGAGCTATTGCATAGAGTTCAAAATGTAAGGTCACTGCCGCTATACACTACCCTTCCTGTTTTTATCAAGACGGTCGGAAAGTGTAAATTAGACTACGGCCCAACTTTCGAAATGTATTAATGATATTGCAGGTAATGAGCAAAGCTGGAGTAAGCAACGTGCAGACTACGACCAAAAGCTGCAATTGTCTCACAGTTATCATCACGCTATTGTTGATATCGTCGTATCTGATAATGTGGTTGTAATCACTTTAACGTCTTAGAAGAATGAATCCCGCTTCGAAATACGCGGAATTCACCGTCCAATACTGATGTCATGTTTGAGCCTCAGCTGCTCACAATGAGCGCGCGTTTCCGATTTAGAAACTTTATTTGTCACGAGACTTCTGAGAGCTTGCAGGACCCAGGGGGGGGGGGCAAAGGTAAAGGTAGAGGTGCAGACTGGGCTCGCGGAAGAACACTGCTAGGTTAGTGACAATTTGGGCGGATTCAGTCCGGAGCGCCCACCCCTGCGTGATCTACTCTCTTCGGGGGGGGGGGGGGGAGCCGAAAGTTTGATCAACAGTTTTGCGATTTTTACCTGTAATAAAAGGGAGAGTTACAGTGTTACGAGAAATTTATCCATTAGTTATTCGTTTTTTCACTCTCTCTCTCAATTGGTTTAGCGGTAATGAGGTGTGTTAAATGAATATTCTATGATATACAGCGTTTATCGAACTCAACTGACATCGTCAAACCGTCAACTGACATCGTCTGACATGAGTGATGACGAGTCGCAAACTGGAAGAGAAATCAGAAAATGCGATTGAGCAACTTTGCAAAACGGTTTTGAGACTCCCTTCGGGGTCCTTATGTGCGACTAAAATAAGAAGACGATTTGGATATTCTTATTCTTTATTCACCAACACTTCTTGGGACGGGAATGGCGTGATGAAGTGTCAAGGTGGTATTTGGGCTGGTGCGAGCTTGTTGGGGTGGTTATATGTGGCAGTTCTGTGTTACTATGTGTCTTCCGGTCAATCCCATTTGAGAGCGCCAACTCGTCCTTTACGCTCGGCATGAGTTTATCAAAGCGTGAGAAACAACGAAAGCTTCAAGTGATGCATGTCTTGTCATCACTAGCGAATCCGAATGGCATAGAAACACTTACATGCGCACGAATCTCGCATGAGCTCTAAATATGCCGTGCTCGAGTCGTCTGACTCTCTCCAAATCGCATGCTCTCTCGCTTTCTCTAAGCGGCGAGAGAGCATGTGATATCGAGAGAGTCAGACTATTGCTCGAGACGAGCGAGGGCGTGGAATAGTGATCAGTGATCGGCCCTACTGATAAGATCAAAAAAACCAAAACGAATGCCGTTTCAATCTACATGGATAGGGACCACAAGGGGTATAGCCGAAATGAACCTATGCCACCCTAACTATACTCAGAATGCCCGCTGGGATCCAAATAAGATCATACTTTTGGCCGTTTGTCGATATCTCATCTCTGAATCGCGCTAGAGGTCATAAAGTACGTGAAAAGGTGTCAACGGAAAGCGGCAGAAATGCGAGACGAGGAAGGAAAGGGCGGAGCCAATTCCGCTGCCTCTCCAGTCAAATCGCCAAAAATTTGGGCAGGGCTTCGCCCTTTCCCGGATGCGCCTCACCCCCAATGGATAAGACGAGGAAGGGATGCAAGCGCGCTCTTTTGCAGGCCCAGGCGCTCTCTACACGCGCCGGGGCAGAAAATGGTGCAAAAGAGGGAGGAGGGGAGAGAGAGAGAATGCACTCCGCTCTCTCCGCCTAATCAGTGTATCGCGGACTGGTTTCTTTTGAATCACAAATCAACGAAACAATATTTTATCGAGTTTTCTTGATAGAGGTACTAGAATACCGATAGGCTATCAGACAAGCCTTGTCCCGTATGTCTATGTTCGCTGAACGCGCCAAACCAGCGTATTCCAGCGTTTTCGCAACTTAATTATCGTATGCTGACCTATTCAGAGAACACTTTTACCAGCGGGCCAGGGCTATATCGAAAGGTAATGGAAAGAGCTTCCGAATCCTTTTTTGAGCGAGTGATTTGGTTGAGAATGAAGCTTGTGATTCCAAAATCTCGCTTTCGAGGGGAAATGTGTCAGAGGAAAGTGGGCGGAGCTTGGGGACTCTATACATGGAAATACGGGCACTAAGGCGTATTCAATACTGATTCACGATATTCGAAATTGGTGCCAAAATACGGCAAAGACAAACGGCGTATTTAGCTTTAAAGGAGTGCTCCGGGGAATGAAGAAAACACGAAAATTCTGCGCTCTCAATGGGAAACTGTAGCGAATTTATCCCGAGAAAGGGGCGAGTTTTAAGTACAGTAAATGAAACATAAAATAATCAGGCACGATCCTGCGCTATCAATGAACTTTGCGTGTATGTAAATAGCCTCAAAGCCATCTGTGGAGCTTCGGACAAAGTGATTTCTGATCGCGTTAGTGGCCTGTACAATATCCACACTGTCACCATGGGTGACTGAACATTCCTCGGAGCACCCCTTTAAACAATTGCAGGAACATATTTGGCACTATTCTTTTGTCATCGACGCGTCTGCGCTGATAAAGAAGTTCGATTGCGCTCGATGCGTCATCTGATAAGGGAACAAATGGAGAGACTAGCTTCAAAAAGGCGCGTCGAAGCTTGACTTGCACGTTTCTCTTCCCTCTATTGTGGCAGCTGTAAATTTTGTACAAAATTGTAAGCTGTAAAATCGATTTTGTGAGCTCGGCAACTAAATTTCCCTCACATTTTACTGTTCCACAATGTTTTTTTCAGTGCTAAATGGCAGTCGTCCGTTTCCTGATCCTTAGTATATTGACATCTATTGCCGAGTCGCGAATTACTTTCCCCACGTCGGAAGTGCTGGACAGTGTGGATCTGAGAGGAAAGAATACGGTTGGCATATTTTGCTGTTCCCGTTTTTATAGTGAAAACCAAATTTGTAAATGTGTCTGAGGAGAGCATTCCGATGCTAAGCAGGACGACTTGTGCAAGAAGAACATTTTTTTGAATCTCTATTTGATTGCTAATAGTGATGCCAAATCGGCGCGCGCTCTCCTCGTTTCCCACGCTCTCTCGCCGGTCAGGCAGAGCGAGAGAGCGAGTAAAACGAGGAGAGCGCGCGCGTCGATTTGGCATCACTAATTGCTAATACAATCTCAACAGGCCACGTTCCGTTGCATGGCCGGCTGCCGAGTGTACTCTCCCAGTCGGTTCGACGACGTCGTCATCCTTGACAATGCAGGGAAGGATGACAAAAGAGGGCGAGGTGAGAACACTTTTTCAAAAGTTGATTACTTCAACGAAATACGTTTCAAACGAGTTTTTAGTGCAGTTTAAAGGACCTCTCCAATCTGAAGCTGGGCCAAGTCTTCGAACTACCGGTAACCCCTCATAAACCATGCTATCAGGGTCCATTTATTGATTTGTACCCAAATAATATGATATATTCCTCGAAATATGTGAAAAAAACCAGAAATCTTCAGGAGGACGATGCTCCCTACATTCTGTCGAACCAGGGCCCTGAAAATCCTTCATTTATCCTTTACGCGGTAGAGAAGGGATCGAGTAAGTGAAAACGTTATCTTATTCATTCATCTATTAATATATAAATCGTAGTATACTCTGAATCCGGGATTGCATCGGAATGAGGCCTACATAGCATTAAAACATATAAAAAATGGTTTACATGCTCAACAAGTGCCCAAATTCGCACATTTTCAGTGAACTACAACACGAAAGTGCTCTACCTGACGACTCAAGACACGATCACCTATAAGCCCACGGATGACAAACTCCTGACCGTGCTCTCCCAAAGCGGGGTTGTTCGATTTTCCGACTTTGGCGGAGATTTCTCGGTTTGTATTATCGTATATTCGGAAGTATGCCTACTAGATGAGTATTTTACCCGAATGGTTGGCAACTTAGGTAAATGTGATTGTAATTTAGAGAACAGCGTCTGAGGTAAGACTATATCGTAGTATTCGCTCAGTGTTGTTTCAAACGAGCAATGGTCTCGCTCTCTCCTAACCGCACACTCTCTCATCGGTTAGAGAGCCGAGATAGTATCCAAATCGATGAGAGTCAGACCGTTACGCTTTCAAACTCTCATTCGTTCAGGGCGCTCCCCCTGCTGTATATGCAGCTGGATTCGACGCACTGATCGGTTGCAGGCCCGTTTTCAATGGGATGTGAGCAGTTTTTTTTAAAATTCTGTATCATTTTTTTGATTTTGTATCAAAATTCAACGCAATTGAGCAATTGTTATTTAAAAATATATTGTGTGTGTTAGTTCAAAACTGCTAAAAGTTTACGGCGTCGTTTGTAACAATACGTGTTTCCTCTGCTTAGCTGTAACTAAACTCTCAGGTCAGCTTCGTATATGGCCAACACAAACTTCCCAGTCTACTCTCCCATGACGACTATCGATTTCAAGAAGACCGGATCGGACAGATCCGTTCAGCTCAGCTCGGCAATAGGTGCGTATATTTATCACGGGTTTCACGAGTCAGTGGAGGCGGCCGGGAACAATTTGCAAAAAGTGTGCACTATCTAGTCATCATTATAGTATGTATTGGGGTGTCCGGAAAGTTTTGGAAAACGTATAATGCTTCGGAAAAAAGTCAGTTTGCGATCAAATGCAGTGATCGCGCAATCTGTTTGTCAACAATGTATTGCATCATTCTGACGTTGAGTAGTGAGAGGATTTAATCAGTCTCCTAGTTGCTACATTGATTCTTGTGATGGACTCCCATCTCTATCTCCGAGCAGTTTTACTTCATTACTACCGTCTTGGCCGATCCGTGAATGAGGCCCACTCTACCCTGGCCCAGTCGGAAGGAGCTGACGCCCCCTCCATACCCTTCTGCTATAAGTGGTTCTCCCGCTTCAAGAAAGGTAAAAAAAAAAAAAAAAGTAAAAAAAAAAGGAAAAAAAAAGTTTTTCGGTTGACGACCAATTTCATGAAATTTGACTGATCAGTATTAGTCTTCTTTATTTAAAAAAAACAAAATTGCTATTAACATTTTTTTAAAAATATACATCACAGGCATCACGAGTCAGTGTAGGTGTGTGGGAACAATTTCCAAACTTTTTTTATTTTTATTTCGATCATATTATGGTGGAAGATCATATTATGGTAGATGCTCAATGTGGGTCGGTAACCGCAACATTTCAGCGGAAAGCAAATTTTGATTAGTTTTTGCACCGCCGGATACGCATATTCGAGTGAAGAAAACGAACGATTCGAAACTCTATATCTCGCACTTATATCATATTTGAACACTAGTCGGAGCCTACTAAAAACAATAATTATTTATCACGGATGTACGTTTCAATGTGCTTAATTATAAATGCACAAACTTGGAAAAAATGGAGGTTGTGAAAATCGATTTTTCGAACATCGTCGATCTCTGAGTTTTTCAGCAGAAATTGCATCGCCTATACAAGAAACATCTCAAATCACTCATTTTGATTACTATAAATCAAATTAAGAGGCAATCGAGGGAAATTTCGTTCACAAATTTCTGACTTTTCATCCATTGGAGCGATACCTCATCTGTCGAGTCACCTCAAAACCCAGTTTCGCATTTTTTATGATCGCATATGGACTCCAGCTTTCATATTCAGCAATAAAATTCCGGGGGAAGGTACCTCACAAAAAACCAATACATTTATTTTCCCCCTCATTTGTGAGCTTTCAATAATAACATTTCCATTTTTGGTTATACAGTTTCAGTCAAAACAGGAAAGTTGTTCCTTATATTTTTCCGCGTACTTTGAGCCCAATGACATTTCTGTAGCGCAACTGGGAGCTGAAATACGGTAGAGCCAGTTCTGAGACCGGAAAATTCCTAAATGACGGCTCTGATACATGTGACCCAAATTTTTCGGTAAATTGGCTCTAGTATATGCTTCCACCATAATATGATCGAAATCAAAAAATAAAAGTTGGAAATTGTTCCCAGTGGGGGTGTATTTTCATCCACTGACTCGTGATACGTGTGATATATATATATTCAAACAAATTACAATTTATTCGTTATTAAAACACAAATTTACAGGTCATGAGCAGTGGCGACACTGGACACGTGCAGACTACAACTAAGAGCTCTCGTTCGATTACTATCACCGGTGTAAGCTGCGTAGTCTCCGTACTGATGGCGATGATGCTGTAACTATAGTTCAAAATTCGGCTGACCGTGTCTTCATTTCCCACTCTCTCGACCGATCGATGTATGAGAGAGTGTCCATAATGAACTGTGGTATAACTTCTCGAACTCTAGCTGTAACGACTGAATAATAATAATTGACGCGTCCGATTTGTTTTCATATTTACCGGATAAAAGTTCATCCGGGGAAATCGTTAACTGCATGTGTATAAATTTTTTCTCACTGTCCAGTATGATAGCGGAATTGGATCGCCAATACTTTCTGAGACGGTTCATCCGAGAGAGAAGCATTTCTAACCACTCTCTCCTCGGATTTACCGATTTCGCGACTCTGTGCCGTTTGCGGGGACAGATCGATTCCGGACCCGATTGGGGGGACAGATCGGCTCCGGTCCCGTTTGGGGGGACAGATCGGTTCCGGTCCCGTTGGGGAGGGGACGTATCAGAAATACAGTGGACGTATCAGAATTACAGTGGATATATGCCCATCAACACTTTGATTGTCCCCCCAAACGGTACAGAGCCGTATAAATAAGGTCATCCGGGCAAACTACATGCGTATACATTTTTGTTTACTGTGAAAGGTACACTTCAAATAAAATGATTCCATGTCCAGTATGATAGCGAATTTGGATCGCCGATTCCCTGAGACGGTTGATCCTAGAGAGAAGCATTGCTAACCACTCTCTCCGTGGATTTACCGATAGCCGATGTCGCTACCTCATATATTCATCTGGTTCGATTATTTGTTAAAACGATGATTTGTCAATCATCGATTTAATGCGATCGCATAGTAGCTTAAGTTCTCACTTTTATCTGCTAATGTTCATTACAAATTAAACAGTTCATTACAAAATGTATGGTCAAAGAAAGCGTGCCACCGCTTAGAGTACCTATGGGTGGGACACACTTCAGCCGGAATTTTAAAAAAAATCATATTTATAGATGCCTCTTTTCTTGGAATAGTTTAGAGATACATTTCTGCATCATTTGTAACCCCTTTGGTGCATTAGGGCCCATCACCCAATATGTGAAACTATCGATTTTCAAGTTTGGGATATGTGAAACTATCGATTTTCAAGTTTTGGGTGATGTGAGCATTTATGGCCCATAACAGTGTTATACTATAGGCGGAATCATAAATGTTCTTTTGGATGTTATTGGACGATTGAGAACACAAATAATGTCAATGGAAGGTACTGAAGTACTCACTTCCAGAACTCATTTTGGGGTCGCAACACGAAAGTGTTTTTTTATGAAAGAAAGTGAAAGTGAAAGAAAGTGTCCCCATTTTTTCCACCTCCAATTTTTGCTCATTTCTAGGGAGAAGTGAGGCACTTATATGTACTACAACGTACGCATGAAAACTCAAAACTCAAAACAAACGATTTCCAAAGTTACGAAAGTTTTGGTATACCCGACAGCCCCTCATGATGACCTCAACGTAAAAGTTGTAACGCATGATGATAGCTTTCATTGGAACAAAGAACGGCCTTCCATCTTCATTTTAAATGGAATTATAGTCATTTAAAGGAGGGGTAAATGCAAACGCGCGACCGGTTGGAATATGTTTCACCTAGGGACGCACTCTCTTCAAGCCGCGTGCTATCTCGCCCCCTTCCCTGAGCTTTCCCTGATCTGGCTCCCAGCCAACTAGCTAAAACTCTGTTTGGAATGGAGATATCAATGTGAAAATTTCGGAGCTTCTTACCGTTGTGGAGCTCTAGGCAGTGCATATGATAACTTCAAAAATTGAATTTTGAGTTTACTCCTCCTTTAAGTGAGCGCGATTTGACTCTCGAAAAGTGATAGTACCATCTTTGGCCTTCTGAATCTCGACGATGGCGACAGAACTCGACATTCTGACGACACGGTTTGAAAGAACGTCATTTGAAGTAATTTTCACCAAATTTGCTTCAGGATAGGACAAACTCGATTCCTACCGCCGCGGCGGGGTCGATTCTCGCACGAATCTTCCCATATATTGTAATAAATCATAAATCATCGTGAAAACATGAAGGAAATCAAACATCAGCACGAAAAGTGATTCACATGACCGCTCAGGGGAGCAATCGTCTGACTCTCTTCAGTTTGCACGCTCTCTCGCCGGTCAGAGAGACGAGAGAGCGTGGAAACTGAAGAGAGTCAGACGATTGCTCGCTCAGTCTAGTGTGCGGATGTGTGATGGTGAATGTTTGCACGTTTTCACCCTCTGAATTGCAATCATCAAATAGTTAACAAGGCATGAGAAACCCGACACCATTCCTCCGTCATCGGAAATGTCAGCAGACGGCTCTCGATGTGTCTATAACTGATTTATAGTAACGCTGCGAGATTCTAAGTCGGGAACTCTAAGAAATCCTTGACCATTTCGGAATATATGAAGGTATGATACAACTACAACCGATACATGTCATCAATAGCGAATCCAAAAGGCACAGGAACACTTATATGAGCGTGAAGCTCGCCTGAGCTCTAGATGTGCCGTGCTCGAGACGATTGATAGCGTGGAATAGTGATCAGTGATCGCTAAAACAGATAAGATCAAAAAATCACAACTAATACTGTTTTAATTTACATGGAAATACCCGCAATAATGTTTTCTCACTTCTGATCGACGATTTTGCAATTTCGTGTAGAAATATGGTAAAAACAACCTGTCAACGGCGAATTTTGGGTTAAAAATCTTTTGTAGGAACCTATTTGACACCATTCTCCCGTCATCGGAAATATCAGCAGGCGGTTCTGATGAGTCACAAATAATACTTTTATAATGGGAGAGCTCCAGTATAAAAGCGACATAGTGAGGCTGTCTAAAATTCAACTGTTCATCTCCAAACTTGTGCGACGTGCCGTCCACATTCCCCGTTTCCACCCATGAGTGCTTCGAACTTGTCCCACACCTGATGCACATCCCACCCCATGATTCGAGTCTGAACCTCACCCCCCCTCCTTAAATTGTGTGACAGTTTTTTAAAAAGTTTTTCGACCAATTTTTTTGCATTGCGCAGTTATAATTCGGTTAACTACAATTAATGCCCGTCAAAGGCCCCAAGTTCGCGAAAATTGACCTCATTGTCGCTGTATTCGTTGCATTTCCCACATTAGCTATTCCTATACATTGGACAAGCGGTCACTCCTCCCGCTCACGAGGCACCCTCCCCTCTCCTCTCTTGAACGACAGAATTCGGAAGATCGACCCCCTTCTCACCTCCTCCCAACCCCATTTCACGCACAGTCTGCACTTGCCGAAGCACCCTAGTGGTATAGGATAAATACAAATAAAATACAAATTTCTCCGTTCGTGCAGTTCCCAAAAGTGTTCTGGGTTTAATCAGGACGCCAAATATGACCGTGACCTATTATAATGATATCTTGTAAAGCGTGTCTTTCACATTCATCATGTAATTCATTATTTCACAGTTTTATAACCATCGCGCTGAAGCAATTGCGAATCTGATTTTATATGTGATTGATGTGGTCTTTCGAAAACATTTCTATAATGCATATTCTGTCTTTCCAGGAGTGGAATCGCGTCGGGAAATATGATAACGACGTGTGTTCTCCTTCTCGCCGTGGTGGCATCCATCGCCGAGTCCCGGCTTACTTTCCCCGCTTCGGAAGTGATCGACGATGTGGACCTGCGCGGAATAAATACGGTAAAATTATTGGGAATTGTGAAATTCGACTTTTCATATTCGAGAAGAAATTGTAAAGAAGTTTAGATATGTGTTCTAAATATCAAAAGCCTGAACAATATGAGTCTAATTGTAATATATATTGTTCATTTATGATTGCATGAAAACTTGGAATTGCCAGGTGTTTGGAAATAATAACATTCCCGAGGTCGTCCGATAACTAAGGCGTCATGCCTTTGATATATCATGTGAAATACTGCCTAGTTCAGACAACATTCCGCTGCTACGCTGGTTGCCGTGTCTACTCTCCTACCCGGAATGATAAGATCCTGATCCTGGACAGTGCGGGCAAGAAGCATGCGAGGTGAGACAAACGTTTGTCATTCTCGTGCTAAATGTATCCGTCCTTTTGCGAATCAGCAATGGACAGAAGTCAAGTTGCACGGATTGAGCATGAATTACAGTTTGATGGACCCACCAATCTCAAAATGGGCAATGTCTTCGAACTACCGGTAAACCCGATCAATTCCTGTAATCATTGATCAATACTTTATGCAATCTAGATTTATTGTGATCGCATTATTGCGAAATAAATAACACAATTTAACAGGGAAACAGTGCGCTGTACACACTCAAAAATGAGGGTGCCGCCAATCCCGCCTTTCTCCTCTATGTCGTCGCGAAGGGAGCAGGTTAGCTTTTTAAAATTAGTCCTCTAATCATGCAGCGTACGGCAAAGAAATCGTTTAATAACACGACACCAAGTGCATATTTACAGCTAACTACAACACGAAAGTGGTCTACCTGATGTCGAATACGAATTTCTCCTTCAAGCCCACCAACGACACTCTACTAACCGCGCTTTCGTCAAGTGGCGTCGTACGCTTCGCGTCCTTTGGCGGAGACTACTCGGTAGAGTTCGAGAAATGAAACCACGGTCTCTTCATTCTGCACACTCTCTCGCCATTCGACCGGTCGAGAGAACGTTCAAAATGAAGAGGCGGTGACCCGAATTACGAACTCTACTACTCGGTCGGTACATATTCTAGGCAATTAATCACTATAAGGAACTCCCCAACCACGTGTACACAACACGGGCGGTTTGAAGTCTCGCAACAGGCCACTGGTTTTTTAGGATAAGACTTAGTTGTCACATACACGATGGGGTGGCATAGCCCGCTCTAGCGTGTAAATGCATAACAACTTTACCTTTTACCTTTACCTTTAATCAATTGAATGCAATACATTTGCTCTCTAACGACTGGAAAATCAAAGCCAGACTGTCAGCAAAACTAGCTAGGACAAACTGGCATGGCTGTTTCGAGACAATCGTAAACCGTAACTCAAATGAAATTCCACCTTTGAAATCTCTATTCTGAATTGAGTTATGGTTCCATAAAAGCTTTCAAAGTTGACCCTAACGCACAGACAACTAGAGAGAGAGCACGCGACTTGATGAGAGTTCTCTACCTATTTGAAACATATTTCAACCGGGCGCATTTTTTCTGAGGATCCTGCTTCAAGATCTGTGAATCGTAACGACTCCTTTCCAAATAATCTATTTTTGTATTGAATATACGGTGACCCAAATTACGAACGCTGTGTTGCACTGAGTGTAAACTATTCAGGATGTTCTCCCGTCGGTGTATGCGGCCGGCTACGACGCATTGACCGGTTGCCGTCCTGTTTTCGAAGCGATGTACGTTTCGTTTAGGCTAATTTGGCTTCGTTGAGACCGTTTTGAAAGACCAAATTTTGCACAATATCGTTCAGTTTGAAGGTTAGCAACTATTTTTCTCAGCTCCGCTTCTTCAATGCACAATACGGACTTTGCTGTCAACTCGCCCATGGCGACTATTGATTTCAAGAAGGCCGGAGCCGGAAAATCCATATTGATTTCTTGGAATATTGGTATGTTTAGGTCGGCGGACAAAACGTAAACGGATCACAGTTCGATGGGAATTCGACGTAGGATCTTGGGAGTTGTTGCATTGTTACTAGTTTTTTATATTATTTTCACACTTAGCATTACTTTAGATGGTTATGTCTCGAAGAATTCCCGATCGTCCACCGTCTACTCATCTCCGGGTACTGTTTTCCCTTTGTAAATTCTGAATGCCTAAGATCATATTAAACTTTGCTAGAATTCCCGAACATTTCCATGCAAAATACTTGAGATGAATTGCATACATAGTTGCCCAACACTGGCGGCGAGGTGTTTTCAGACCATGACGATTCATGGTTGAGCACTACCCCCCTAAATCGAGGAAGGGAGTGCTTAACCATGAATAGGGGGTCGCTGCCGGCGTGGACAATTATGATTGTATGCCACTAGCAGGCTACGTTGGGTGCTCATACACCAGCGGGCAGTCGTACTCATCATCGACTACGAAATTAGATGACGCATTCATAATCTCTGCAAACAGGTTTGTGTACTGATTAGAGATGGTGTTTTAATGGCATAGCTGGCAAGGAAGATCATCCAAGCCGGCTTGCTCTGTCATCCCTAGTACTGATATATCTGCAAAAAATATCACACTAATCTAAACAAATTCACAATAATATATTTGTTATTTACAGTCTTGACATCAACGCTGTATATGATAAAGTCACCCAAGACGAGACGGTCCACCTTCAAGTTGACAAGATTCCACTAGAGTGATTTTTTTCGTTGATATTATGAAATTAAAAAGGCAAGAATTTATGCTATAGGCTTTTAAAACGAGTTTTTTAACAAATTCTTTGCATATCCGCCCAAATTGGCACTGCCTAGCAGTGTCTTGAACGGGCACTAGGTCGGATGAGAACCCAACGGATGAGAACCAAAAAAAGCACCCTTCTCTCGCATTTTCGTAGTAGGTTCCCATAGTTCCAAAAATGCACCTGTGAAAGCCCTACCGAAGGGTTCATTTATTGGTTCTCATCCAACCGGTGTAGTGCCCTTGCGCGACCCTAGTCTCTAAGATGAATATTATTTACTTTACAGTTTCTTCGGCACCGACACGCTCACTCGCCAGTTAAAATTCGAAGAGGCTCCCTTCCAATTCGCAATCGCAATTCAATGGGATCGAAAGACAACAGCGGCTAGTTGGGCTGTGCAGCTGGACTTCGTCACTACTTCACCGGTACGGATAAAACTAATAATAAAAACTAATAATAAAATATAAAAATACTATTATAGGTACTAGCGAAAGCGGCCGGTATAGAATAGAGTTTGTCCAGTGTGAGAGCTAACTGAAGAGATGCTAATCCAAAGTTAGAAATTCTTATATTAAAGTTATGCAGAAATGTCCCTTTATTGGTTATCATCCGGAAAGTTATCCTTCAACGGTGATCATCCGACATAGTATCGGTCCAAGGAAGCGCATCTAGGTAGCTGAGGTCACCACGACATCAGCCGCCATCCCAACGAGAAGTTCGGCATCTACTACTCCGAAAATTGAAATCACCACGACGTCCAGTGGCTTCTCGCTTCCGTTGTCTGTTTCTGTTGTTGCTGCGATCCTTATTATTGTATGATAAATTATTGTATTGCCATGAAGAGAGAAATAGTATTTGTGGAATGGAGGGATCGATAACAGTGCTCGAAGGCGATTCACTTTACTTTACCTATGAATCCATTCGTCTAATCCCGGGCAATAATTGGGTTTATACTCCGTCTAAATCCGTCATAATACACTTCAGAGAATATATTTTTTCAATTGTTTCTCGACTTGCTATGACTAAACATTAAGCATTTGAGGCAAATTTGTTCAACCACTATACAATGTTTTTATGCTACGTTGGAATTTACAACATGATTAGCTTGAGAGTAAGGAAAAGAATCAGCACGCATCCGGAAATTGTCAGCGACCGCTTTATGAAATCTGCAAACAATTGTCAATCATGCTGAAAAAGTGCCATATATCTTTATCTATTTTGTGTTGTATACCACCAGAAGTGGACCATCTACGAGGCGTAATGGGCACTAGAGTTGACACTACGAGTGGAGGTTACGAGCTCGTTACGCCTCCCCCACCCCCCTTGGATTGCGAAATAAGAGTAGGGGGGATAACGAGCTCGTAACCTCGCCTCGTAGTGCAATAGGCACGACCAACTTGCGCTTTCACATCGCTGCTCAGCCTTATTTCATTAGGCAACGATCCCAGCATTTCGCACATAATATTGCCAACGGCACTGTTCCAAATTCTTATCTCCGTGTCTTGAGTTCAAAAAAGTCTCTCGACGGTGAACTACAGTTCGAGAAACGATACCACGGTCTCTTCATTTTACACACTCTCTCACCGCTCGACCGGTCAACAGAGGGTGTGAAATGAAGAGACGGATGCCCGAATTACGAACTTCAACGTACGTCGATCTGCATCGCAAATGCGTCCTTGCTTCCAGCTTTCTTCTCCCATTTCACCGCAATTTGCGCCGACGTTTCCTTGTACTCTTCGAGTACTTGTGATTGACGCCGAAGAGCCTGTCATGATCCTGTCTAGCGTAATTCGAGTCACCGTCTCTTCAGTTTACACACTCTATCGACCGGTGGAACGGCGAGAGAGTGTGCAAAAGAGACGGTGATCCGAATTACGAACTCTACTCACTTCTGGATGTCGTCGTTGACCGTGAGCGTGAGGGCGTCGTTCTCTTGCGCGATCCCGTAATCTGCCTCAACTACTACCCACAGACCCCTGGAAAGAAATACAATGTTTGTCTCATGAGTAATCTCTGCTAACTTCTGCTTGTTACTCGGACGTAATATCGAGCAGTTGTAGCCCCGACTTACGGCTCTGTTTTCGAGTCGGGGTCCCTGGAAAAATATCGGCGTCCTGAGCCAAAGGCCCGTTACGGGACCCCGATTATTATTTTTTGAGACCCCGATTCGAAAACAGAGCCCGACTTACTTGGCATCTGCCACATGGAACGAGCTGTCAATGTTGGTGACGTAAGAAAGATGCGTGTAGAGCGAATCGACGTTGGGGCATCCGACATATTGTAAATGTGTTTGAAATACGTGGAAACACATTGTGTTTAAATGAATAGAAACGGAAATGTGTATTATTACGTTATTACGAGGTTGATTGACATTTGTAGTTTTCTAGAAAAAGTTTTTTTCTTCAATTTTTCTTCGTAATGTTTGAGGTTAAACGGCCGAGTATGAGACTCTAAAAATTCTGTTTTTATATGAGGCCGTTTGCCTAAGAACCGGGCAAATTCAGAGAGTTCTGGCACAGCTCAAAAATCTTGATTTTCTGTAACTCTGTGTTCTGGGGTTATTTTTGGCGCTGAAGACGGTGAGCTTTCAGAGTCGTCTTTTGTTTTCAGAGTCCCCTTGTTCCACTTCTCGAGCATGTTTTCCTATTGGTCATTCATTGTATTGTTATTATTATTATTATTATTATTATTATTATTATTATTAACATTATTGTGCTATTATATTACCCTTGTTCCACTTGACGTGTACATTATGCTTGCCCTCATCTCCGTAGTCCACCGTACTGATGGGCGAGAAGACGGTGATGGCAGCAAGATAGGCGCTCTCTTGCGATCTGATTAAATGCAAATTAGTAGCAAAAGCGCTCGAGTCGACGGGCGCAACGAGGAATGAGAGGGCGCTCTCTCTTTTCATCTTGTTCAATCACCGCGCGGCAGGGTCAACTATGATATGTGAAATGTTTGTAATGCATCAGTAAAGCAGTAATGTGTCGTGTGTTATGAGTGTTTCAAGAAAAGATGCTTGTTGTATACGTATTTACTTCATCAACGTCTATGACAGCTTCTTTATTCGCACCTGGACTGGTACAGTGGCTTGCAGTCCTGCTCTGCCACTGCATCGAAGCCAGTCGAGTATATGCGAGGATAGTCTTTCTGAATTATATTTTTAGTTGAATAAAGATTTTGAGTGAGATAGTAGTGTCTCAGTATTTATTGAAATCTGAACAATTTCCACATCAGATTGTGAATTATTACTAATAATTAGGACACAGAAAAATGTGGTCTACAATATGCTCTACCTTGAAAAATGTGTGGAATACATACTTTAGTATATCCATTCATTCATTCATTCATTCATTCATTCATTCATTCCGTTAGATGAGATTTCAAGAAATGGCGAGAGGATATACACGAAACGGATGTCCTTCGATTGGATCGATTCGGATGAAAGTTGCCATGATTTACCTTGAACCCTCCATCGAACTGATTGTAGCGCACGGAATCGTACTTGCTGCTCAGTATGGTGAGTAGTCTTCCCTCGCCATTCCCATCGATTCCCCAGTCGTCATCGATTACCATCACGGGAGTGTTGACGTTTTCTGCAAATTTCAACATATTTAAATAATTTTTAAAATGAGGTTTTTGCATCAACAATTGATATTAGGTTGTTGCGAAAGTCTTGTCGGGTACGTAACTACACCTATTTCGCTTCTTTGGAATGTATGTTGTCTGAACTTATAATATGTGCCAGGTGCATGAATGTGCACAATAGCCATGTAGTTACCCCTTGTGAAGCTCCTATAGAAAACCGGAATTTTTTTACGAATTTGGTTTTGAGTGAAAATGAGATAAAAAAATATGTTCCAAATTTATTATGAGGCGAATCGCGAGAGAATCGACCACGCCGTGGAGGTGGGATTCAAGTGTGTTCAATCCCGCTGTAATTTTGGTTATAAGTATTTCAAATGATGCTCTTTCAAACTACGTCGTCAGAATTTTGATATCGGTCGTCATCGTCGAGATTCAGAAGGCCAAACTTGGTACTATCACTTTTCGACAGTCAAATCGGGCTCACTTATTGGGGTGTCCGGAAAGTTCGTATGATTTTTTGTTTTTATTTTTTATTCAATGCTTTACAATTCTCAGTGACCAATGTATGCCCCCTTCTTTCTCACTACCTCCCTCCAGCGATTGGGTAGGGTCTCGATTCCTCTCTTCCAGAATGCGGGTTTCTTCGAGACCGCCCAGTTCACGAAAGCCCTCACAACTTCATCTCGATTCTTGAACTTCTTTCCTTTGCAGAAGTCAGAGAGAGAGCGGAAGCAGTGGTAGTCGCATGGGGAGAGATCCGGGGAATACGGTGGATGGGGAATCCTCTCGATCTTCAGCTCGTCCATTTTCTTCTGGGTCATCTTCGCTCGATGTGGGCGAGCATTGTCCATCAGAAGAAGAATTTTGCCCTGGTTCAGGAGTCTGGGAGGGACTCTGATTGCGACATCCTCCAGTTGTTCAGAGAAGAGGTCGGCATTGATGCTGGTGCCAGGGGCGAGGATCTCCCAGTAGATGGGACCGAGCACTGAGAAGAAGAAGCAGAGGAATTCCTTCTTTCCGTGCTCTTCCTTCTTCGGGACGGGCGTGGGCTTCTCATCTGCATCCACCCATTGCAGTCTCCTCACAGGGTTATCGTACGTGATCCACTTCTCATCTGTAGCGATGATGGAATTGACCCATCGAAGATTGGATCTACGATGGAGTAATTCCCGACAGACTTGAACACGATTTTTCAGCTGTTCGGGGGAGAGGTCATGGGGAATCACTTGTGGGAGTTTCGGCTTCTTCCCAGATCGATGGAGGATATCGGACACCGTTGATCTGGGAGTACCAGTATCCTTCTTCAACTCACGCACACTGGCTTGCGCTTCAGTGTGCGGAGAACGAGAGGCTGATCGAGGGAGGGAGGGCGTCCAGAGCGGGGTTGATCATCGAGACCAAACTCCCCTTTCTTGAAGCGGGAGAACCACTTATAGCAGAAGGGTATGGAGGGGGCGTCAGCTCCTTCCGACTGGGCCAGGGCAGAGTGGGCCTCCTTCACGGATCTGCCAAGACGGTAGTAATGAAGTAAAACTGCTCGTAGGTAGAGATGGGAGTCCATCACGAGAATCAATGTAGCAACTAGGAGACTGATTAAATCCTCTCACTACTCAACTTCAGAATGATGCAATACATTGTTGACAAACAGATTGCGCAATCACTGCATTTGATCGCGAACTGACTTTTTTCCGAAGCATTATACGAACTTTCCGGACACCCCAATAAATGATGATAACTTCGTTAATATGAAGATAGAAGGTCGCTCTTTTTTAGAAAGAAAGCTACCATCATGCTCTACAACATTCTCTAGAAGACATCATTCCTGGTCTTCATCATGGTGCAGGGCGGTCAGGAGGACCAAAAATGACGTATCTTTGGAAATCGGAAAAAAAGTTTTGGTTATCATGTTTAAGTTTAAGTTCATACATGTAACTAACTTCTCGCCAAAAATTAGGAAAATCGGAGTATAAAAAAAGGGCGCACTTTTGTGCGGCGACCCCAAAATGAGTTCTGGAAAAGAGAACTTCCGTATCTTCAATTGGCCTTATTTGGGCTAAAAATCATTCAAAAACATCCAAAACAACATTTTAAGTATCTGCCCCCCATGTTGTAGCTCTTCCATTGGTCATAAATGGCCACATGCCCGAAAATTTGAAATTCCACATTTTGACCAATTTCAACATGCGGGATGGGCCCAAATGCACTAAATGGGTTTCAAATAATGTAAATACTTCCCTAGAAACAGCTCAAGGAAAAAGGGCAATTGAAAAGAGGAAATTTCACCTGAAGAATCCAAGGAAACACGCAAAACTGTGACTCCGGTAAAAATAGGCATAGAGACTTGGCTTTTAGCAAAACACATACTCAAGAGTGAGCCTATCGACTTGGACGTGCACAATTTCTTCTTTAGATACTCGATTGTAAGTTCCATCGATGTGGAGACTGAAAACAAAAAATAAATAAATACGTGGGATAGAAAATCTCATATTGTGTTCATTTTCACGTATTAGCCAAGTGTTTTTATTATTTTTAAACTCAATAATAGTTGCCCAACACCGGCGGCGAGGTGTTTTCAGACCATAAACCCCTATTAATGGTTGATCACTTCCCCCCTCTAGTCGAACGAAAGGCTCGAGGTGAAATCAACCACGAGTTCATGGGGGTTGCCGCCGGCGTGGGCAATTATGAACACAATACGTAATGTAACCAACGCAGCCGCCTGCAGCAAAAAAGAGTCCTTGACTGAAGTTATCGATGAACGATAGGACTGGCCTTGCGTCGACATACAGTCGACATAGCCTGAATTTGCGTATTCAATTGTTCATGAAAGGGAAAAGGTGAAGCCACGTCAAGGTTACACTTGTCAGAATACGACTATTCAAGGTGATGCAGCTCACAGAGTTCGACTACCGGCGAGACTAAGTATCCCTGCTGTCGAAACTGCTTCTAGCTACGCTCGAAAGAGTGAGGAAATTACGATATTTTCGACTTACGTAGATCGTTGAGGATCGAGCACTCTGTGAGATGACACCGGCTAAAATAAACTTCCACTACAGAATACCGGTAATGTGATACACTCATTGAAAGATCGACTTTCCGATGGATTTTTTTCGATGTTTTCGTATTTTGTGAGTTAACAGCTTATGAAGAATATGGCCCCATTCTCATCTGTGCATTATTGCCCGATGTGATAAATATATTCTATTATATGAGTTAGAATTGTTTCATTCCTCACTCTTGCTCCACTCGACATGCGCGTAGTGTTGTCCCACTTGGTCGTCTCCGAAATCGACTGTGCTTATGGGCGAGAACACCGTAATCACTGATCTCGCAGTGGCTTCTCGAGACCTGAAATTTATACTTAAAAAAATTTATACAACATGAACTAACGAACTATAATAGATCATCTTTAAAGGAGGACTGCAAGCAAAATTCGACTTTGGACCCTTTCATAACCATAACCTAGCTCCTCTTAACGACTAAAGGCTCCAAAAAATTACATTAATAGCTCTAGTCTCAACAGAGTTATGATTAGTTGGCTGAGTACCATGGACGCTTGATGGGCCAGGGAAGTGCGCGAATTTGAAAATTTGTCAAATATCTTGAAGATTTGTCAAAACTGGTGGGAATCGAACCCGCAACCTTTCGATTACATTACGGCTGCTTTACCACTGAGCTATAATACCGATATGTGTTCACCTCCTAGCTCGCGTTATGATCTTTGGAGGGTGGAACCTCCCTTCTATCGATGTGGCTACCTTACCGAGAGTCCTCCTTTAAGTGATTGCAAAATGCTTCATTCAGCACACACATTTCATTACAGAGCGAAAAAATGCCGTAAACAATAACTATCTCATTTGTTCCCTTTGAAGGTACTGCAATTAATCGTAGAGTAGATTGCGATTTTCGGAAAACGTCTTTCCAATTCCCATTTTCACAGCTCGAGGTGAGCGAGCTTTCAAAAATACAATCGCGCCAAAATGTTGTGCATTTGATTGGTTGATTTCTAGCCATAAGTAACTGAGCAGGACCGGGCCGATTCCGGCAAATCGACCTTGATAAATGGTAAATGGTAAATGGCCAAGGGGCGCGAAGGTAGGACTGCACCCCGCAATATCCGCGGAATCGAAACCAGTAGAGAAGATTTGGGGATATTTCACCTGTAAATTTGCGAATTTAAATGTATAAGAGAGACTTTTTGATTCAGTGAACATATGCTTGGCACTAGGTCAAAAATCAAAATCCTCCTAAATGTGCATACATGTAGTACTCAGTGAGTGTAGCTCAGGCGTGCCCTATTTAGTGTTCTAGATCCCTCGCTGAGGAATGAAAGGCACTTTAGTTCAAAAATTTCAATTTCTGACCGGCGAGAGAGCGTGTGAAACGAGGAGAGCGCGCGCCGTTTTGGCATCACTAGTATACATCGTTCGAGTTTCGCCAACGTGGGTGGTGTAGTGGCATCGTTGAGAGCACCCTATACCCTGCAGGTAATCGATCCCTCGTGATATTTGAAAGAACTAAAGATTTAAGGCCAGCAAAAACAACTTCATTGAAAATAGGGGAGATAAGAATCCCAAATTCGTATTCTACGTTGTCGACAGTACAGCTCGTGAGTGAATTCATAAACTGAAACTATAAAATTTGAATAACCTTACATATTGAGGTTGTGCAAAGTTCGTTAATCCAAATCATGCATTGCATATTGACAGATTTATGGCATATCGCACATGCGCTAGTTCAACAACATCGATTATAATCGACTCGATACATTGAACAATTTCAGCAAACATCGATACCGCGGTAATGGTAATCGACGAGTCGGGAATCGATATCGACCGAGAAAATCGATTCGTTACTGTTTTGAGCAGCAAATACGACGCTGTAAAGTACACCAAGCTCGAAAGCAGATTGCAGGTTTGTACATATTTAATTAATTAGTTAATGCTTGTGTTAAATGTAGAGGGCACGCAATAACGTTGAGTAAACAAGTTATCAGAGGAGGGAGAGGGCGTAGCCAATCGGTACACGGCCTCGTTTGGCCTACTCTAGTATACACAACAAAAGTATAGATTTATAAATTTAATGTACACTTATGAGAGAGTTTTTGACTCAGTGAACATATTTGTAGATACGCTTGGCACTAGGCCAAAAATCGAAATCCTCCTAAATGTGCATACATGTAATACTCGGTGAGTGTAGCTCAGGCGTGCCCTATTTAGTGTTCTAGATCATTCGCTGAGGAATGAAAGGCACTTTAGTTCAAAAATTTCAATTTTCGAATTTTGCCATTTTGATAGCGAGCGGAACGGCTGATGTCTCTAAAAATGCGCAATATTCAGATGATTGCACCTACAAAATTTTGGATGAATTGACTTGAAAAATTTTTACCACTCTCGGTAGGGTGGGTATATACCTTTTTTATTTGCTCAGTTTGTAGCGCTCACCGATTACTACTTATATAAAAATTATGAGCGAAAAAAATTGGGACATGTTTTGTGAAATTTTAGAAAATTCGAAAAAAGTCAGTTCGTAATAAAGTTTCAGGCTACCGTATCCTGACATGAGAATGCCCCGCAAATCTGTGAACATTGATGAATTGTTTAAATACTTTGCATTGAAATACTTGAGTGTAGAACCTAACTGGCACACAATAGAGAACAACTGAAATCATTCGCTAATGTGATGAAATCGACGAGAGGTTCTGAAAATGGTGAACTGGTGTATTTTCTCAATTGCCTGAAATATTTTTCCTCAAAGTTTTCCCTTAATTTTCAGACATATCGTCAAAACCTGATCCGAAAATACGATTTCAAATCATCTGAAGTGACAGCGGTCAATTACGGCAATTTGGAAAATACACCATTGCACAAGTCTCACCTCTTCAATTTCAGCACATTAGCGAATGATTTCAGTTGTTCTCTGTTATGCGCCAGTTAGGTTCTACACTCAAGTATTCCAATGCCAAGTAATTAAACAATTCATCAATGTTCACAGATTTGCGGGGCATTCTCATGTCAGGATACTGTAGCCTGAAACTTTAATACGAACTGACTTTTTTCGATTTTTTGAAAATTTCACGAAACATTTTTTCGTCATAATTTTTGTATAAACAGTAATCGGTGAGCGCTACAAACTGAACAAATAAAAAAGGTATATACCTACCCAACCGAGCGTGGTAAAAATTGTATAAATTGAATTTTGGTTTTTTCTCAAAAAGTTTCAAGCCAATTCATCCTAAATTTTTTAGGCGCAATCATCTGAATATTGCGCATTTTTAGAGACATCAGCTGTTCCGCGCGCTTTCAAAATGGCAAAATTCGAAAATTGAAATTTTTGAACTAAAGTGCCTTTCATTCCTCAGCGAATGATCTAGAACACTAAATAGGGCACGCCTGAGCTACACTCACCGAGTATTACATGTATGCACATTTAGGAGGATTTCGATTTTTGGCCTAGTGCCAAGCGTATCTACAAATATGTTCACTGAGTCAAAAACTCTCTCATAAGTGTACATTAAATTTATAAATCTATACTTTTGTTGTGTATACTAGAGTAGGCCAAACGAGGCCGTGTACCGATTGGCTACGCCCTCTCCCTCCTCTGATAACTTGTTTACTCAACGTTATTGCGTGCCCTCTACATTTAACACAAGCATTAACTAATTAATTAAATATGTACAAACCTGCAATCTGCTTTCGAGCTTGGTGTACTTTACAGCGTCGTATTTGCTGCTCAAAACAGTAACGAATCGATTTTCTCGGTCGATATCGATTCCCGACTCGTCGATTACCATTACCGCGGTATCGATGTTTGCTGAAATTGTTCAATGTATCGAGTCGATTATAATCGATGTTGTTGAACTAGCGCATGTGCGATATGCCATAAATCTGTCAATATGCAATGCATGATTTGGATTAACGAACTTTGCACAACCTCAATATGTAAGGTTATTCAAATTTTATAGTTTCAGTTTATGAATTCACTCACGAGCTGTACTGTCGACAACGTAGAATACGAATTTGGGATTCTTATCTCCCCTATTTTCAATGAAGTTGTTTTTGCTGGCCTTAAATCTTTAGTTCTTTCAAATATCACGAGGGATCGATTACCTGCAGGGTATAGGGTGCTCTCAACGATGCCACTACACCACCCACGTTGGCGAAACTCGAACGATGTATACTAGTGATGCCAAAACGGCGCGCGCTCTCCTCGTTTCACACGCTCTCTCGCCGGTCAGACAGAGCGAGAGAGCGTGTGAAACGAGGAGAGCGCGCGCCGTTTTGGCATCACTAATGTATACTATACTTATTTCATGCAATATTTTACAATGTAACCGGAAGTAATAATAGTGAATAGAAGAATTGAGAAATCGTATTGTTTTTTCATATATTTTGAAATCAGAGTTTTGTTAAATCACTTGCGATAACGTTATCTCACTTCACAACAATCGAATACAGGCCAGTCTGATCATTGTATTCCGTGATGTACATATTGTTTGATTGAGAGTCCGTGTAAGCGTTGCAGCCATTCTCACACTTGAACGGGGCCTTAAACATGAAAATCTTTATTTCAATTGACCACTCAGTTAAAGAAGGAGTTTCAGCAAAATTGACTCGAAAATGAGACAAGACAGTTTTGTGATTCTGAAGCGCAGGCAACGAGCGAGAGTGCACGCCATTTGAAGTTATTTCCCTATTTGAAACATATTACAATGGGTTGTGCGTGGTTGCTGAGAGCCGCTCTTTAATATATTCTGTTTTGAGAATCAATCTCTCGCTTTACGTATCCGGGAAGTGATAATGGAACACACATTTGGCACTCCGAATAGCCAGCGCTAATGATCGATGACAAATTGTTATGCCATTTGTAGCGACTCACACGTCACTACCCTTTTTCTTTCATCCCCACAACACACTTCATCAATCAAAGCACATTCGCTCCATTTCCATTATAATGAATCATATTCATATTCAGATAAATCATATTCAGTCTCAGTCTATTCTCTATTGATGAGCGCAGCCCGATGCAAATTGGCCTCTCTCAACGAGACACTGACAAGGGCAATTCAATTAGCATGTTAATCTCATTCCGTTGCCTCGCCACTCTCACACTCTCTCATCTCTCTCCATTTACATGGGTTAGGACACGTCGACTAGACCGCCTATATAAACCCTGTCTTTCCCTCACACCTCAGAGCTACACCAAACCTCTCCTCGCGCGCCTCACGAGTCACTCAGTCTGATCCACACTTGAATCTCATTCAGTCTTGGACCGTCACGTCCACCCCCACCCGATCCTCACTAGGATCTCACTCCAACCAAGGACCACAGTCCTCCCCCATTCGATCCTCATTAGGATCAGTCTTCTGTAGCCATCTCCATCCTACCGTACCCCCTCCCCTCCCCTTCTCCCCGCCTTACTGTAGTATTAAATTATTGATTTATCTACGGTCCCATTCACAGTGCATCCATCTACAGTATCCTGGGCACAGATGCACCTAGGGTCACAGTCAGTCTACTTCCACCAAGCGTCCTAAGCTTGTCCGTGCTCTGTTCGGTTACTGTACCTACAGTAATACTCCGGACTGAGTATTGTGGGCTCGCTAGTTCGCATACCCTTACTCGATTCTCCAGTCCCAGGTCATTTTCTTGCAGCACCTCGGAGAGCTGGAACGTCACTCGGGCTTCAACTACTGAAAAAACAGGCACTTTAAAAAAACACTGCTTTTAAAAGAAACACATTCTACAGTAACTGCTTCAACCAATCTCAGGAAGGTCCAATCTCGCCGTTGAAAGGGAACAATATTCGAACTCACCCGATGCAAGTAGGAGAGCACAGAGAAAAATGGAGAGCATGGCACGAAAAAGCTCAATCGTGTCTCGCTCCACTTTGCAGTGTCGCTCTACGTTATCAGTTGGCACTCCCTCTCAAATATTACGTGTATAATAAAGTCACCATTATGAGTCAGAAAGCCGATGTGGCAAATGTCTGCCTAGCATTACTTGAATGGGCACGAGGTCGAATGAGAACTATGACGTCATCCGGCCATTGATATATCAACGGCCGCTGGACGTCAAAGTGCTCATCCTAGTGTCCTTGAATGGTCCTCCGTTGTGCGCTAAGCTTGCTAGAGTGTGTAATTAGAGTAATCGTTTTTTTCATCCCAACACATTCCCCAATCGGCCGAGAAAATACGTGAAATGAAGATACGGTTATCCGAATTGAGCACTCTATCATACGGGGAAACTAAACTCCGAGTCGCACGATGCCCTATCAGAGCGCATTTTACAATCATGACATGGTGTTAGTATTGCAGTGTGGGGAACTCATTCAAGCACAGGTGATTCATTGGCCCCAGCGAGGATGAAATGCGGGGATGCATTCCCCGGCGTATCCATCCCTACTAGAGTACGCTATTCGGGTAATGGTCTCTTCATTTCACACTCTCCCTCGACCGGTCGACTGGTGAGAGAGTGTGAGAAATGAAGATGCCATTATCCGAATAGCGCACTCTAATCCCTACTTATTTGTTTCGAAGGGTGACTCGATTTGAGACATTCGTCCTCCACTCGACGTTCTTATCATATCAACGCTCAGCAAATAAAGGCGAACAGTGAACTTTTATCGACCATCTCGAATTCTTGCATTCGATTTGTGTTTGTTGTGACCGGCAGGCAATTGTTGATCTTTTATTGACGCAAAACACTCAATATTCTTGCAAATTTATAGTTAAATTTATCAAAAAATCATCGAAAAAAAGCGTGAACAATAAAAATATGATATCAATTGATTGATATCGCCTGCGTACAGATGGAATACGAAAATGAGTGAAAAAGGTTTCGTATAACATTTGAAAAAAAAACTAGCAAATCATTTATTCAATTTTTTACTCGCAAATGCACACCGTCCGATCGCGAATGTTTGCGCAGTAGCCACGTGTTCGATCCTGAAAAGGACCACTACTAAGAATTCCTCTAAGAATTCAATGATGTACCTTTATCCTACAAGATCTTGTGCACGATGCTTCGGCGAAAGCGCTCTGGGGCCATCCTTCGTTCATCCAATCGCAAGTACACTAAGTTTTTTGATGTTAAGATTAACACACATGCAGGATATTGACAAAATACAATGCAAATAAAATTTAAATAAATACCAACGTCGTCTGATTCAGCCTGAGAGCATATCAGCAGACACAAGAAGCAACATAAAATTGAATGGTTACGGTATCTCATGTTTATCTAACCATGATTTCCACTAAAATGCTCACCTTACAATCGTTTGGATCGTAAAACCCTTGTCTCCCCACCAAGCGTTTTGCGGGTTTGAACTCTTTAAAAACAAACATCCTTTTCTAAGTTCAAATTCTCACTCCTGACTTTCTTTCCAACCGAGAAACGGGGCTGAAGTGAGGTTTGCATAATTTATTTAGCACATATCCTCATCCGTACGCGGTTGAGTTACGTTGCTCTAAGGCGATAAAACCGATTGTGAATATGATTGAGCATTATCATATGTACTAAACGTTGTGCCAATATTCAACGTGCAAACTTTTATCAGGAATAACAATACATTTTTTGTTAATATTTTGATTCAGGTGAAAGAGTATTCCACGATTCTTGTTCCCTCCATCCATATTAATTATACCTTTGTAATGTGACAGATTTCGACTTGGTTGTTCCCTTCATTCGTAGTAATCAATACTCTGTATTCACCTATTGCGGCGTCCATTTCACGTTCACTTGTAGGAACACGGAAAAATATATGCCGATCAGAAATTTGGAAGTGCTCAATATTTAGTCTTTCTAAATGTATACACAACTATCTATCAACCTGGACCAAACTCTCCATTGCAGCATCTGTAATTCGAGTACCATCATCATTTATGGTTAAATCAATACATCTTCTTCTGAACATTTCCATAATAACGGAGAGAGGGATGGGTTTAGATGAAAATTGCTCCCCTCTGTCAACATTAATTTCTATATACCTCACAACATTGGCTAATTTGGGCAGAAATTGGTAAGATTCTGAAAGGTTCATTCAAAATGTTCATTCATTGTGGAAATGTAAATTTTCAGTTGTTAATGAAAAAGAAAACAATACACTTTGTAAAGATGAACTCATTATCATTCGTCTTACCCAAAGTAGGTGGGAGATTTGTGAATTTGGCATCTATAATTCCCATTTTCTCCACGAAGGAGACCCATTCGACGCTGGAAATGATATGCATAGTTTTGAAAAAATGAAAACACCTACAGCTCATTGATTTTGGTGTCCCGCAAATCCAATTTTATGTCCCAAAAACTATTTTTGTCGAGAAATATGAAGCACTTATGTGCTAGTTCAGCAGTTACATTGGATAATGATAAAGAAAATATGTCTATGGATCGTAGGACAGGTTCCAATGATTCAAAACACTTGATGACATCATCAAGATGTTGTATTGAAGCTGTAATTTTCTGAAAATGTATTATATAACTTCAAGACTATTGTCTACCTAAGACATCCTTCGAAACGTATTCAACCATACGGTCATTAAGCCATGTATAACTATATACGATGTTCAGTAACATATAAAACTCACGAAAAAGTCATAAGAAACGGTGCATTTGATATACTGTGATAATAGTCCGAAAACAATTCGCCATGCGAGTTTTTCTCTCTTCGAGGTTATCTCCAAAGAAATTCCGAAACCGCCATTTTGCTAAATGTATCATTGTTCAATATTTATGAAATGGAATTAACTCACTTCTCTAGCACAATGAAATTCCAATTCATCAATGTGAAACAATCCAGCCTTGAGCATATCACTTGTATAACATTCCACTATTTTATTAGCTGCTTTTGAGACCTACAGTGCACGGTTTAGGGTAGAGTAGTGTAATATTTGGTATTTTAATATTGATGGCAAAAGCATACTTCTCTCATATTAAACAGGTTGCGGTCATTCAAATATTTAGCGACCCCTGTAGTTGCATTTCGAGGAAGACGGAAGAAAGGGATCTGCATGCTCCTATCTCCTAGATTCTAAACAGCATTATGAAAGCAATAATGACAGAAAGATTGGTAAATCGGTAAAAGTGATACAGATTTTTAAAAAAAGACCTGGATCTGCGGTTTCAGCGATTTGAAGGCACTTTTTATGGGATGAGACATGGGTGAACTGATATACTAATGAGGATGGGAAAGAGAGGGGGAACTTTATGATGCAACTGCATTTAGTGACGACACGCACGTGCTATCTTCGTTGCACACGCTCTCTCTCTCACTCTGTCTGGCAGAAAACGCAAAATATTCCCTCCAAAATTCACGCTCAAAAACACCACGCAATAGTGTTCGAAAATGATGCAAAATATACTGCATCACATAAGAGATTTTGTATTTGCCATATTATTAAAGAAACACGCTACACACGCTCTCTCTCACTCTGTCTAATCGGATAAAGAGAAGACTTGAACAATACTCTCGTAAGGCCCACGCTAAAACTTACTCGCCGATATTGCTTTCGAAAACGACGCCAACCCATTGCATTACGAACGATAACTACTTTTATTTGCCATGAGATAAATGAAACTAAATTTGTATGAGGATAACATAAATTTTTTTTCTTTTATTATTACTTCTTTCTTCGGAAACTGATTTCACTAGACGGACAGTTTCATTCACACATTTCAAATTAAGCAATACGCATTGATCTTGGTGAATGCACTTCTCTCTCTCTTCTGGCAGAAACACTAGCTGGGAAAGATAGTTATATCATCAGTGAAAATTATTTTGTTGCAAAAATCTATGCTTCGCAATATCTACACTAGTGATGGCAAATCGGCGCGCGCTCTCCTCGTTGCACACGCTCTCTCGCCGGTCAGACAGAGCGAGAGTGCGTGTAAAACGAGGAGAGTGCGCGCCGATTTGCCATCACTAATCTACACGACTGTGGTTGGGTATGTAGAGATCGGAGGTGGATATTCGCGCCGAATATTTAATGCAACACCGAATTTTCGGGCAGAAAATCGGATCATGGCTTCCTCAAAGAGCCGCATGCAATTAGCGTACAAGGAAGATGTAGCCGATCTGGTATGATTTTTTTCCTAAATAAAGACGCGATCATCATATTCCAGTCATTAATAACTCCACGTGGATGATATAATATCAATCCGGTTTTGTCGCAAAGCCTCTCATAGCTAGTCAAGCTCAGTACTATCGAAATATTTCGCGAAATATCTCATGAATATATCTGCATCACCAACTTTCTCACTTTATCGCGTGTATCACGAGTCATTGGATGAAAAACAGACATCTCGGGAACATTTCCAAACTTTTTTTTGCCTGATATTAACTATATTTTTGTGGGTGAATACCCAGGACCGATGATGTCGAAAAATATAGGTGGCTGGTCCCAGAGCCGGCTTTTAGGGATTTTCCAGTTTTGCGCCTGGCTATACTGTATCTTAAGTCCCAGATGAGCTAGAAAGATGGTATTGGGCTCAAAATGTTCGGAAAATTATTTCCAACAACTTGTGTTGAAAATTTCTATCTGTTACAACAATTGAAGATGTTATGTTCGCAAAACCGATCGCAAAATCAGAAAATAAATGTTTTCACCATCACGCAGGAAACTTGCAATGGATTTGTATTTCATAATATGAAAGAATAATCATTCATACATATAGGAAAAATATTGGTGACAGAAATATCTTACCCCCCAAATTAGGTTATTCGTCATCCAACGTGGACATGCCATGCATAATCACAAAATTTTCCCTCCACTGCGCCTAAATGCACTTATTAGTTATAAATAACCGCGATTTTATACGTTTCTGGAATGGGTGAGTCAGATACTGCAGAAAAAACCAAAGTTCGACAAAGTTTGAAAAATCGATTTTCACAACCTCGGTTTGTCTCATGTTTATGCATTTATAAAATCGCACATTGATATACACATCCGGAATGAATATGCCTAGTTATTAATATATACCGACTACTGTAGAAATATAGTAGAATCGATCGGCCCGATGTTTCGAATCTCATGCATTCTTCACTCGAATATGCTACCACGGGAGAGTAAAAAAATCAAAATTGATTTACAGCTGAAATTCTGTTTTTTCTGTCCGGATTTTTGCATCTAAAATCATGAAAATACCGCCTTATTTATAATATCTCGCAAAATGAGCAAATAAATACGTTTATTACCATATCCACAATTTCAAAATAAAACAAAATAAATTTATTTTCTAACAAAGATAAACAGTGTTTTCGCGGCACTTTCTGACTAAATAATCCCATTTATGATTTTAGATGCACAAATCCGGACAGAAACAACAGAATTTCAGCTGTTAATCAATTTTTAATTTTTTTTACTCTCCCGTGGTAGCGTATTCGAGCGAAGAATGCGATTTTATAAATGCATAAACTTGAGACAAATCGAGGTTGCGAACATCGATTTTTTCAAACTTTGTCGAACTTTGGGTTTTTCTGCAGTATCTGACTCACCCATTCCAGAAACGTATAAAATCGCGGTTATTTATAACTAATAAGTGCATTTAGGCGCAGTGGAGGGACTATTTTGTGATTATGCATGGCATGTCCACGTTGGATGACGAATAACCTAATTTGGGGGTAAGATATTTCTGTCACCAATATTTTTCCTATATGTATGCATGATTATTCTTTAATATTATGAAATAAAAATTCATTGCAAGTTTCCTGCGTGATGTTGAAAACATTTATTTTCTGATTTTGCGATCGGTTTTGCGAACATAACATTTTCAATTGTTGTCACAGATAGAAGTTTTCAACATAAAAGTTGTTGGAAATAATTTTCCGACCATTTTGAGCCCAATGCCATCTTTCTAGCTCATCTGGGACTTAAGATACATTGTAGCCAGGCGCAAAACCGGAAAATCCCTAAAAGCCGGCTCTGGGACCAGCCACCTATATTTTTCGAAATCATCGGTCCTGGGTATTCACCCACAAAAATATAGTTAATATCAGGCAAAAAAAAGTTTGGAATTGGCTCGTGATACACGTGTTATAAGACCTTGTTTTTTATAATCCAGCAAGAGTCGGTACATATTCTCTGTAAGTATACATTTGTTCTAATCGATGGTGTTGACATCGATGGACACTCTCATTTATCAACCCTAGATGAAGAGGCGAGAGAGTGCGGTGAAGCGAGAGAGTCCAGAGGGAAGGATGAAGGACAAAAGAGAATTGCGCCGTTTTCGCTCGTGGTCCATTATTGCAATCATATAACTCAAGTGAACGATTGGGCCGTGAAGTTAATGATAGCAACAACTGCCCCTTGCATATTCGTATCTCCATCTCTCCATACACAACTATCTCTCGCTCTTTCGCGTCTGGCACACTCTTCATTCGTTCACTCCCCTCACATCACGTCTATATCGATGAAAGTCCCCAGCGCGAGCCTATATGGTTGACTTACGCGATTGTTCTAGTAGCACAGCGTCTTGTAGAGCACAGCGTCCACACTGTTCTTCCAAGCGGCCCTTTCTCGACTCTGAAAGTTATTATAAGTTCGCGCACATTGAGTAAGGTGAGTGACTAAGCCACACTGAGTCAGCGTGTTTCTAATGTTTACAAATACTATTCCTGTTGCAATCCTGACACTAAACTCTTTGTTACTGCAAACTATCCGTATCTCTTTCCGTCTCCACCATCGTTATTTCTAGGGATCGTTTTGCAACATAAATAATGCGTGATCTCTTGCATGTGATAAACAACGATGCGGCATTTCGAAAGTCAAAGGGGAACCGGGTGATGCAACCCGCGCAATCGATTGAGCAACATAAGATATTCACTCTGTTTACACTCACTCTTACTCCACGCTAATATCCTCAACCTGTGAATCGATATTGAGTCACCGCCTTATCTTTCTCTGCTTAATTAGTTTCATTATGATTGCGAAACAATCGTAATTAAGTAGATCCTTTGAGCCGCTATGCGGTTCAGAAACAAGTGGTACAAATAACCCCCGCTGTGCGTACCACGTAGCGCTTTCCCGCGGTAATTCGTTTCAGAACAGATTCAAAGTTTATTGAAATGCAATTGTTTAAACATTTGTAGTACTCCTTCCATGGAAGAGTCGGAAGCAGCGTCTGTCCCTTCGCCTGGAGATGAAAAGGTGTCGCGCAAGAGTGATTCGTTAATAATGTCGTTGCTAGACTCGTGAAGCACTGGAAGTCGCCGGCGAAATGTCTATTTTGCCAAATACACTTCTATCAGTTGCAGAAAATATGCTTAAGGTTGACATTTATTTTACAAGTGATACATTGTATTTACAGATGGTGGAAAAATGGAATCAGAACGTGGACATGCTTGATGAGAGAGACCAATTTAGAGCACATCATTCAGATTTGATTAAAGACATGTCCCAATTTAAAGAAGAGGTTTGGAATTATTTCAATCACTTAATACACGAAAATATTTTGGTTTGAAGTTATTTACTGGAACTCGCGATCGGAACTGTTCTTCCCTCCATCTATTTTTAAAAAAATCAACACTGTTCTTGAGAGTTGAAGAACTCTACGTAAACAATCTCATAGGTATTTGTGTAGGAGAAAAATAATGTGTTGCCTTGCACGGCTCAATGTACGACCTCTCAGATAGCTCCTCTAATATCAAAGCAACTTGAGAAAGCCAATACGAAATGCGAAGAGATGAATGATAACGTGGTGGTTTGTGAGCACAATCAGTTTTTTTTCGAAAATATGGTGAATAATTGAATTATTTTATTGGGATTCGCGATCGCAAATGTCCTTCATTTCCTCTAAAAAAATAAACTGATAGTTTTAATTAATTTGCAGGTACGAGATCAGATCAAGAAAAGGCTAGATTTATTATCTCTGCAATGCGACGAGCTATCCAAAGTAACCAATCAGCAGACAGAAACTGGAGAGTTACGTGTGGTGAGAACATGCCAATACATGTTTCGAAATGTCGAGAGATTGTACATCCATATTCAATCAGGGTGGACATTGAGCATGAAATGCACTATAAATGCCCACTTGATGTAAACACAACTAACGCCACACAGCATATCTCTTTCTCGTGGATGTTGAACAGCGAAATCGTTCTGAAAAAAATATCGTACATGATTTGTCTGCGTTTCGAAATGAGCGTAATTTGATTGTTTCGAAACGAATTCAAATCGCCCAGAGATCCGCATTTTACGTATTCTCTTTCTCCCGTCAACTGTACATACAACATTACTTGAAATGTGTTGTTCAAATGTTACAATACTTTAGGAAGACGACAATTCGAAATTTCACCATTCTATCGAGTGAGTGAAATTTATCGATATTTTATGAACCCTTTCTGTATATAGGCCGAACAAATTTCAAAATAATTTCGTAATCACAAACATATTGGGAGTGGGTGGCGGCGGATGTGTTTTTGAAGCAACCAGCATGTGTTGCCTTGCACGGCTCAATGTACTAATGTGTTGCCTTGCACGGCTCAATGTACGACCTCTCAGATAGCTCCTCTAATATCAAAGCAACTTGAGAAAGCCAATACGAAATGCGAAGAGATGAATGATAACGTGGTGGTTTGTGAGCACAATCAGTTTTTTTTCGAAAATATGGTGAATAATTGAATTATTTTATTGGGATTCGCGATCGCAAATGTCCTTCATTTCCTCTAAAAAAATAAACTGATAGTTTTAATTAATTTGCAGGTACGAGATCAGATCAAGAAAAGGCTAGATTTATTATCTCTGCAATGCGACGAGCTATCCAAAGTAACCAATCAGCAGACAGAAACTGGAGAGTTACGTGTGGTGAGAACATGCCAATACATGTTTCGAAATGTCGAGAGATTGTACATCCATATTCAATCAGGGTGGACATTGAGCATGAAATGCACTATAAATGCCCACTTGATGTAAACACAACTAACGCCACACAGCATATCTCTTTCTCGTGGATGTTGAACAGCGAAATCGTTCTGAAAAAAATATCGTACATGATTTGTCTGCGTTTCGAAATGAGCGTAATTTGATTGTTTCGAAACGAATTCAAATCGCCCAGAGATCCGCATTTTACGTATTCTCTTTCTCCCGTCAACTGTACATACAACATTACTTGAAATGTGTTGTTCAAATGTTACAATACTTTAGGAAGACGACAATTCGAAATTTCACCATTCTATCGAGTGAGTGAAATTTATCGATATTTTATGAACCCTTTCTGTATATAGGCCGAACAAATTTCAAAATAATTTCGTAATCACAAACATATTGGGAGTGGGTGGCGGCGGATGTGTTTTTGAAGCAACCAGCAAGTTGGACGAGACTAAGTATGCAGTCAAACGAATATCAGTCCATCCCAGGTAGGTACAATGTGTCCTTATTAAATGCATTATATTCACGGGGGGGGGGTGACAATTGCCCAACTCGTTGCCGTTCGCTTTCAAATTGACGAAGTAACTTGGGAGTTATTTCATTGTAACCATTATACGCTCCGCTACATTTGTATATGTAACTCTTGTTACTAGGCGATCATGAATTTTACACTTCACCAACGACCCGGGGTTCATGGTCCAAAATTGAGAATTTTAGTTGAAAATCATGGCTAGATAATCAGAGATTACAGTAACCAATCGATATTCTAGTACCACAATATCTACTTTATCCCATTAAAATGGTTATCGAGTGGTTACGGCATTTGGTGTTTATTTAACCGTGATTTTCCATAGATATGGAGTGCAACTCAAGATCGGATGGTAACAAGAGTTACATATGCGAGTGTAGTGGAGCACATACTGGTTACAATTAAACAACTCCCAAGTTGCTTCGCCAAATTCCATGCCAACGGCGACGAGTTGGGCAATTGTCACCCTCCCATATTCACAACTGAACGAACATGCAGGAAAGCCATATTTCTCTTGTATTATGATTGACACATTTTAACACTCATGACATGATATTTCACAGTGGTGTTGATAGCGAGAGACTCAAACGAGAGGCAAACGCGATGGAGCAGATATTTCATAATCGCATAGTGTTTCTGTTCTCATCATGGCTCGAACAACCACCTGTCGGATCGCAGGTTATTCCTTGCAGTTACAACGTATACTTACTTATCTTAGCTAAGATATTGAATATGAATATGTGTATCGGTCATAGTCGATTGATATCAATCTCTCTCCGTGCTCCTCCTATCTTGCTTCTCTCATCTTGGATACACAATACGAGTTGTATCATAATAGATGCTCATCTAAAAAATAAATTTGTGCGCTGTCCTAAATGCCAAATGATTTAAAAACGGAAATGGAAAATTGCAATTCTATAATTTTAGTATCCAAGGATGTTTTAAAACAAATTTAATATTCCAGTTCGAAGCAGACCATGCGTTGTTCAGTAAACTCCAATGGAATGGCAACGTGGCACATTTCGTGAGCAGTTGTTTTCTGCTGAAAATAATGACAAAAATTCAGTTTAACTACGAGCCAGATAGCTCATTTCTCTGCATACAAATGGAGGTTGGAATCAAGAAAAGCTGGAATAAATGAAATTGCTATTCAGTTGTGCAAGTTCGCCCTCGCTTCCTGGCTGAAGGAAAATACTACTGCGGAATCTCGTAATCTGCCAAGAATAAAGGGGTCGTTCAAGCAGATAGTAGAAGGAGTGGAGTACCTACACGATAAAAATCTAATACATCGAGATCTGAAGGTATGTATCAGGTTGTAACATAAGTTTTGTCGCGTCCAATCTCTTATGCATTTTAACCTCAGAAATTCTTCGAATTAATTTAATCTCAATTTCGTTATTCATCATCAGTGAGGGCCTTCGTACTCTTTCTTACGCGCTTTACTTCAGTCCTGTCAAGGCAGTTGAGGAGGCACATTAGTCAGACAAAGTTGTACTGAGATAAGGATTAGAAATCATTTTCACGCATCAGCTCTTCTTGAAAAGGATAAATTATGCCGATTTTGTGTGATTTGCGTAAAGTATTACATATGTGCATAATTTTGAACCACTCACGGATAATGACAAACGAAAATCTTTCTAGAAATGTAGACGAGTTTGTATAATGTGGATGGTTGGTGACGGTCGCGAAAACTTTCGCAAGCCGAATTTTCTTCTCAGTAGATATCCAGATCCAAATAGTGGTGGAATATAGTTCACCCAAAGTGGTCAGTGTGCAGACAAAGTTTGGGGTAGATTGGGTTCTGTTGAGATAAGTGGCTCCATTCAGAACGATGGTATGTAAATTAAACTACTGAAATCGGCACTTTGTTCATATTCCTACCTCGCACACATGTTCAATATCTGATTTGTTGTGTCCATCCGAACCATAAACCCTTCCCTTACTAGTATCTACTTGGGATAAGTTTGGAAATAAATAGCTTTTGAATGACAATCTTTAATTCGAAACACCTAAACTTGCATATTTTGGTAAAATTGTGCGCGAATTGAATTAATGAAAATTCAAATTTCCCACAAGTGGAGTGTTCTTTCTCTCACTTGTTTAATGATAAATTATACCTCCATGAGTGGTAATTGAACGCACTTATGTTAGTCACTGTTGTTGCAATTCTGGATTCAGAAGAGTTGGTCAAGTTGGCTACGAATCAGCGGCTAACCTTACACTCAGTGAAGTATATCTTTGGTTCCGCTCAACATAGCACCATATCTGGCGTATATTTTGAAAGAGCATTGACGGGGTATATCACCATGCTGTAGAAGTTTGGTTCATTATTCATCTCTGCGAACTAGCACCCGATCAAACGAATTAATAAAATCTGCACCAAATTTAAATCAGTTCATATTAATATTTTTCGCATTGCCAGCGTGCGCAGTTCAGCTCTACCCTATGGTTTGAATGTGCATGAACACCCCAAACATATACTAGGAGGTCAGGCATTGATAATGTTTGAGAAGTATCCTTCATGGAAATATTGTGAACCTCCGAAATGCGACAAAACTTATGTTACACCCTAATACATATAATCAAATTTGTCTAAAAGTGTTTTAATGTAAGGGATATATGGAATAACATACGACTATATCATGAGTTGTAGTTTTCTCGAACTCGTTTGCATCGGTATGCTCATTATTTATGATGTTTTATTATCTCAATAACAAAATTTATATTCTGTACTCTACAAACCGTACAACAGAAGTTTTTAAACGAGACTGATCAGCCACAAAGGACCTTTTTGAATTAAAAAAGGAGTGTCAGCAAAGTTAAATTTTTGACGCTTTCATAACCATGCCAATCATCCAACGATCATAGTGCGAGCTAAGAGGATAGGCAAATGTCAACCGCATAGCTCAGTGGTAAAGCAGCCGCCGCGTAATCGGAAGGTTGCGGGTTCGAATCCCATCAGTTTTTGAAAAATCTTCTAGATATTTGAATTCCCGCACGTCCCTTCCCTTCAAGCCCTCCTTGGAATTCTGCCAACGAATGATAACTCGGTTCAAAATAGAGATACGCATTTGAAATTTTTAGAATCTCTTATGGTTGTACAAAGGTCGGTCATGGTTATGATAACGTCAAAATTTCAACTTTGCTGACAGTCCTTCTTTAAGCGCGTAATCCGAATATGGGTTTTCATGATATGGTCCCGATCAGATTATGACTCACTGTATCTATGCAGATGGGACTCGCGATTTTAATAATTCACGAATGTAAACTACATTAGCGGTATATGTCATAATTCTCTTTCAGGGATGATGCGGATCTTAATTCAGGAACATGGTTCTTCAGCTTTTAGTGACCCAATTTTGAATGACGAAATTCATACTTTTGGCATTTTTTCGACAGCCTTGTGGTTATGAGAGCAATTATTCCATGCGCAAATTAATAAACAACTCTTGCCCTACGATTTTGGAGATCGCTGCTTTTTCTAGGGCAGGCCGTACTTGAAATACCTCAATATCAAGTTTTTCGCAATTTCCGTCGCAAAACTGTTTGTCGACGAATTTCACTTTTTAGATAAGAAAGTCAAGTGGGTTCTAAAATATCGTCATAATTGAAAGTCCAGTAGGTTGTGATACCAGCGCCCTTAGGTAGCTGTCAGCCTCGTCCATCTCCGAAACAGGAAATTTGGTTAAGTAAAATTTGATTTTTCTATTGAGTCCGGATTAATCCGCCTGTACGAATTAAATAATGAATTCAACAGCTCTCTGTTGTTGCTACTAGGGTGAGCACTCCTCGCGCTTCTTAATATACTTAGTGAGCTTGCTCTCAAAAATTGATCAATGAATTTCCACTATTTTAAAGCAAATCTTAATTTTTTATGAAAAGTTCACCGTTACGCTTACCTCAATTTCTCCAATATTAGACAGCCTTGCCCCGCTATAACCCTAATGCTGTAAACCTTGAACATGCCCCTATATAATGGTATGAGGACAACAGGAGGCGATTTGAGGCCCACATAATATACGAGCTCAAATTTGGGGTCCGAAATCGAGCAAAACTTTATGACCAACCTAATATAACCTTCAGTCAGACAACATTCTCTTCGTGGCCGAAGATAACCTGAAGATCTGCGATCTAGGCATCGCTGTAGACAGAATAATCGATCAAGGAACGGAGATAATGACTATTCGAAACGGGACGGGAGAACAGGCATGTCCAGTATGATATTCTGTGCGATTTTTCAAGGAAACGGATAGCACGAAATTTGTTATTTTCGAGAGTCCAATGTGAACTATTTCAGTCCTGCGACGATAGCGTTACTCTAGATAATAACATTATTCAACATGGGAAGGAGTTGACCGTCACTCGAACTTGTAGAGGAACCAAAGACTATATGAGCCCCGAACAGGTACTCATTTGTCTTTAAAATAATTTACTTAAATATTTTTCGTTCTAAATGCCATTTTTTCACTTCGATGTTTTTTTCACTCAATTTATTGTTTCAGTTATCCATATTCTCTCAACTGAACGCTAAGTCGGATGTATTCACTCTCGGATTGATCCTTACTGAACTCTGCGTCGTCATGGATTGCGATCGAAAAGTTGAGGTACAAACCGTAATGCTAGTTTCGAAATTATGTACAACATTCAGGTTTTCAACAATTTCCGGAGTGGAAAGCCGAACGATATTTTCTCAGATTTGGACACGGTATGATTGAAAATATGGCTGTTGAAATACCCCGGGCTGCCACACTTGCACTTTTGTACGGGCCTGGGTCCTAAACAGAACCGAAAATATAGATAATATTCATTTTGCATAATCTCTTCGCTCGTGTTGCAGGCTCGATTCGCCGTTGCTCTCACTCATATTTATGCAAGTGAGCGTCCGAGTTGCAAGGAGATGCTCACCCATCCTTTCTTCGATTCGTTCGTTTTTTCCTATGATAATAGAAGGGTACTAGATCGGATGACAACTAGTGATGGCAAATCGGCACGCGCTCACCTCGTTTCACACGCTCTCTCGCCGGTCAGACAGAGCGAGAGAGCGTGTAAAACGAGGAGAGTGCGCGCCGATTTGGCATCACTAATGAGAACTATGACGTCATTTGGTCTTTGATACACAAAAAAGCGCCATGATGGCATAGTTCTCATCCGAACTAGTGCTGAATTCAAGGCATGTAATCATACGCCGATTTCAGGGTATGAACGACGAAAGATGATGAAAGGTCAATGCATTTTATAGTTACTGAATATATGCACAAAGGAACAGATAATCATTGTTAATTTTCACACGATGGCTTGACAAATTTGGATGAATAATTTGCTCATTTCTTCACGAAGTACGATTTGAACCGAATCGATACGTTACTAGTTTCACAGAACACTCAGCTCCACGTTATTGTCGAGTAAATATTTCCGGACTGCCTGATATCGCTCCGATTGCCTGAAATATTGCAGTTATTTTGTTCAAATTTCAGTTGCGCTACTTTCGGAACCATAACGGAACTATTTTTTTTATAAATCGGAATGCATACACAATCGCATTTTCAACAGCTATCTTTCAGCACATCGATCTTCAAATCAATCGATATTTAATGTGTTATTCAATACTCACTCAGGATCAAGTGTTGCTTGGAAGCGATACATTAACAATTCATGCTCCAGGATTTCTTCTAGTGGCGGAATTTAAAGAACTGGTTTAATTAACTACAATTAGTTTAATTTTAATATAATTATTTATCGGTGAATTGGAGACTGCTTTTTTTCCTCAAAACCACCTTCCTTCAGAGTTATCTTCCTTAGTTTTTTGTTGCCTTCAGCAATTATGGCTATCAAACAGGCGTAGAACTTTCGATCAAGAAGATCATCGGGTACATTCTGGAAAATTGCAAATTCATGTGGTACTCCGGAAAGGAATATGGGAAATGAAGACAAGATGTTCTTGTTTTATCAAAATATCATACAAATAATACTTACCAAGTATTGATTATTTCCAGAAATCTGCTTACTCGATTTCACTTTGAATTGTAACTGTTTACGAGTGAATATGAGTTAATGAAAGAGCATTTGCTGGATCTGAATATCATATTTTTTTACAATTGTATGATACTACTTTCTAAAATACATCTTGTAGATTAAATTGTTCGTCCTGGTTCTCCACAAATAGTTTGCTTTCCACAAGCATTATAATTCGACTGCAGCAAGATTCAAAGACGCTGGTATTTGAGAGTCCCTTCTGCAATGATGGATTGCATAGTTCGAAATTGTGATAATCGTATAATAAGCATTATCTAGGTCAATCTGCAATGCGAGCCCGATTTTTGAACGAGTACTCGTGGTAGTGGTACGCCCGAATCAAACTAATTACCACTCTTCATCGGATGATGGTCATAGCCGCGAGTTCACAATTCGTGTCTATTGTTTGATCGAGTAGCAAAAATATGTTGGAAATTGAGATACATTATCCCGAATTTTGAACTATAGTCCATTTCCAACGCCGTATGGCTATTTTTGCTCTAAAATGGTTACCTGAATTTCGCAATAATCTTCGCACAATGTCTTGATTATGAAAACCATGAAATTCTGAGTTGAATAGTTGATGCTCGTGCGAATTTGAGAATCGTACATATTCAGAAATTGATCACTAGCAATCTGAAATTAATTAACTAAAGAAATATCGCCGTATCTGGAAAATTAGTGGAATTTTCAATTTTTTTTTGCAACATAACATCATTGTACCTGCTTAAAAACCGAATGTGCGATTTCTTCTGTCATAAATGGTGTTCCGAGGAAGTTACGGATTATAATGAGAGAAGGAAAATGCAATGAAGGGCAGTTCACGTTCATGCATTCAATTATATACTGCAGAAAGGTAGTGTTAAGCAATACAAATGTCTACCTCCTCCTCCCTCTAAATTCTGAAACCTCACTAGTTATGAAACCTCACCGGAATTCGGGGAGAACGGTCTTGAAATGGTTTAAAGGATGGACACGGAGAGGGATAGTTATTAATCCAGGAATTGATAAAATGTACTACATTTTACCACAAAAGTTAATGTAAACTAAAAAAACTTTGGAAAAAAAATATATTGGGTGGTGAAATGATTCAAAGGTAACATGCCTTAAAAATGCCACGATCCACAAGCCGTTTTCTCATCTCATCTTTGTCCTCATTTGGAGTCGAAAGTTCCGTGATTAGGAAAAGAACAAAGCGTGTTTCATACTGCTTATTTAATCTGCAACACGATTTGTATATGCTCAGATAAATGTCAAAGGTACATCATACACGTCAACCTCTCTTAGAAAATTATCATGTTTTTTTTAAATTTTCAATTTGAGGTTAATATGTAAAAATACTGCGATGTGATTTTTATCATTAGGTTTGCAGTATTTAGACCTTACATGATCAACTAAATGCATTATCATACCTTAGGCTCTCGACAAGCAATCCTGCTTTGATCTCATCACCATCGATGATCATAGCAATATGTTCTTCTTGGATTAAATTCTGAAACTTTTGAATCTCACATGTTTCATAGTAATAATCATATGGTGCATAGGGTGTTAAACAAATAACAACTCACTTTGAGAGGCCCATTGTCCATAAGCAATATTTCCGAAACAAAAAGAAGAGCTCGATTGGATCGCATAGAGATCATGCGCTGAAATAAAGTTAATACACATATGATTTATATAATATGTTTATCAAATTCTACTAAACTAACCTCGAATATGATCGTAAAGTATTCGTTTTTGACCGCTAGAAGTCGCGAAATTCTCCCAGAAAATTCAGTATAAGATTTAAGAATCATTTGGTGCAATATGGCGAATGAGTTATTTATCGTTATCCTCCGAGCCGGATCGTCATGCCTCCTTAAAAGTAAGTATTATTGTTAAAGAAATATTCTTGTTTTTTTCGGAAATAAATTTCAAAACAATAACCCACATCGCCTCAAACACAGTGCAGAATAGTGACTCAAAAATTCCTCGGTGAACCATGACTTCGCAAAGAAGGACACATGTAATTCTGGAATTCGACAAATTGTATTAATATTGCTTACCGGTAAAATTCAATGCAAATGTACACCAGATACAGTCGCGCGCAAAAGTGTTTGGGCACTTTTTGAACTTGCTGCAAGTTTTGTACCAGGAAAGGCATCAATCTGGAACTAGGGTAGTATACACCAAATTCATCGGAGATTATGATCATCATATTGGGGCATGACGCAATAGCCCAGTCATTGCGTAGTGATGACGTAATCAAATAGGACTTTTTGAAAACGGCATTATTCTTACATGGATTTTTTCCTGCTGGCCAAATTTTCTATGGTTGGAGATATGACTGAGGATTACCAATAAAAAATTTTTGAAGTTGCTGCTCGGTCGCACATTTGCTGCAGCCTTGCTGCAATATCGAGGCCGGAAATTCAGATCTCAGCTCCTAGCCAAGATAGAGACTGGTTAAAGGCATCAAAATGATCGCCATCATGACTCCAGATAATCCTGAGAATATGAACACAATATATCGAAATTTGCCCTCAGGGCATGAACAAATCACTTTTTTGCATGACCATTATTTGGACATTCACAATTTCGCAGGAAAGTTAGGTAAAAATCTGATTTTTGCATAGGCATATTCGAAATGTATTGAAAAACTGATTCCCAACTTTTTAGAGTGTTTGGATAACTTTCCTGCCCGCGGCGACCGTTTTTCTGAGGGATACTCGAGTCGGGAAACACCCTGCTTACCCCTATGGGCGAGAGAGTACAGACGACGAGAGTGCGTAAACACGATGTTTCCCGACTCGAGTATCCCTCAGAAAAACGGTCGCCGCGGGCAGCAAAGTTATCCAAACACTCTAAAAATTTGGAAATCAGTTATTCAATATACATTGAATATGCCTATGCAAAAAAAGAGATTTTTACCTAACTTTCCCGCAAAATTGTGAATGTCAAAATAAATGTCATGCAAAAAAGTTCTGTGTTCATGCCTTTAGGGCAAATTTCGAGTTATTGTTTTAATACTCTCAGTAACGTGTGATCGTGATGGCGATCATTTTGATGCCTTTAACCAGTCTATATCTTGGCTAGGAGCTGAGATCTGAATTTCCGACCTCGATATTGCAGCAAGGCTGCAGCCAATGTGCGACCGAGCAGCAACTTCAAAAAAATTTTCTGGGTAGTCCTCAGTCATATCCCCAACCACAGAAAATTTGGCCAGCAGGAAAAATCCATGTAAGAATAATGCCGTTTTGAAAAAGTCCCATTTGATTACGTCATCACTACGCAATGACTGGGCTATTGCGTCATGCCCCAATATCATGATCATGAACTCCGATGAATTTGGTGTATACTACCCTAGTTCCAGATTGATGCCTTTCCTGGTCAAAAACTTGCAGCAAGTTCAAAAAGTGCCCAAATACTTTTGCGCGCGACTGTATCATAATAAACCGATTTGATTATCGGAACTATGGTTAAATTGTGTAATATGAAACAGTCGACACGTACAATATGTGATGTACTTTTGATCAGCAGATTTGACCAGATGCTTCAGCGCATTGAAGAGCGCATCGATTAACTTCAAATAACATTGTAATTTTAATATGGAAAAAATGTTCTTACCACATCATGTACCAATGGTTTCAAGCTATCGAACATGCAAATGGCTTCCGCAATTCCCACGAACAACACTTGAAGCCCCTAGCAACAAACATGAATTAATTATTTCATACAATTTCATCATAACAATTTCTATGATCAAGTGACAGGTTAATTCTGAAACCTGGCTTGAATTTCATTGAATTTTACGCGAAAATACAACCAATTTAAATACGGAATGTCATCTGCACCTCATATGGTAAATGCGCGGGTTTTACTCGATCAATCAATATGATGATATCTTCACAAGCACCGATTGACTCTCCCTGAAATGAGCAGATTTCATTTTTGCATTTACATCAGTAAATCACCGGTTCACGAGTGAGAGAATGAGCAATATTCGCCGCCTCCTCAAGCATCTTCGAAATACGTCTGTAATGATGGAATTAGAGCAAGCATATTTGGACATGTCAGTTGGCAATACGGATATTTGCCCCGAACTCTCATCATTCGACCGATAGAGAGGGTCTGAAGAATGAGCCCAACTATACGATTACTCGAATAACGAACAAAACTAATCGATGCGCTCAACGATGGCACGTTAGGTTGCACATGCACGTTGCGTGATATTGAATCCTTCATGTGACGGCTGATCTCAGCCTCGGGGTTTCTCTGCCGCGCTAGACGCCATGTGCGGACTCTTAATCGGAAGCGCACGTAACGCGTGGTTGCAAGACCGATAATCTCATACGTCAACACACATAATATAATATATACATCAATTGAGCATTTGACTATTTGAGAACATTACACGATTTACAATAACAACATATACAATAAAGTTCATCCCTTGCTTTCATCCCCTTATCATACACCACTTGATCATACATCAACCGCTCATCCATACATCAACCACTCTCGCCAGATGCCCTTATTTCTCAGAATAAATCTGTATTTGAGGCCAATTCTCATCGAGGCTTTCAATAATAGGAATGTACAACACAACATGCAAATTGCGATATATACAATAACACGGTGTAGCAGTTTGATTCAGTCACACTTCCCAATCGTTCTCTCCTTTGCTCTCATCCACTTCATCGTCCATCATCATCTTGCTACTCCACTCGTCAACCTCTCTCACCAATCGTGTATCTTATGTAACTTTATTAAGATGTTGCACTAAAATTTACATAATACAAATAAGAAGCAGTAAATATACATTCAATTTGAAAAATATATAAATGTTCACGTAATCACGCTTCCCAATCGTTCTCTCCTCTACTTTCATCCTCATCATCATCAACCATTCTCTTCATACTCCACTCATTAACTGCTCTAGCAAGCGCTCCGGCAATGCCTCTCGCATTGCTCACATCTTCTCTCCTCTTATTATTGCAGTTCACAGGCTTCAGTTGTATGCCTTGCCGAATCTAAAATCTACAATATTGATGTTTTCTCAAAATCGGTCTCTCACCATTGCTCTCTCACCGTTCTGCAGGGATATAAAGACCAAAAATGCAGATCTTTAATGTACATACCTGAGCCATCAACTTATCCCTATCGTCGCCATTTCTAGCCTTCACAATAAGATTTCCGATCGATTTCAGCTCCCGGCCAGCCCGAATTTCAGCAAGAAGAGTGTTTATGACAGCAGCTGTGGGAGGTCCTTTCGGTGATTGAGGATGCGATCGCGAACACATGGGTGGAGTGGGTTGGCGATCGCATGATAGACTTGCGAATAGCATCCGAGAGTGAGAAAGTGAAGGTTCGCAGTTCGATTTTGGTGCAATGTTCGCGATCAGGCAGGAATCTGACTAGCCGCATGCTATCTGGATCGTCTCGCATGGACACGAGAAGATCTTGAGGAAACGTCGCGAATCTCGTCTGAAAAAACATTATTTTATCATGACTTCTGGCCTCCATAATTACACCAATGACATCTACATCACTATGTCGTTTGTTGGGTTGTTACCTCAACATTCCGGATCAGTACAGTGCTCCAAGACAGGGATTCCCAGTTGAATCCCCAGAGAGTTCCGTCACTGAATCAAATGGAGAAATCCCGCCACTTCCAGAAGTTGGTCATCCTGAAATGTGATATTATATGTGCACATCTTGCAATAAGTAAGACTTGTTGAAATAATAATAGTAAAGTACAGTGATTGTGAAACAAACGATTGAAAATTAGTGAGATCATGGTTGTTTTTTTGTGACTCACCATCTCGGCTTTGGAAAGTGCTGTGAACTTGGCGTCGTATCTCCGTGAGTAACCATGGTGTGAACATAAGGATCTCCCCTTATCCAGTATCTCAGTCTCTGAGGGCAAATGAAATCCAGTCGGGCAATGTTCGTGAAGCCGAAGCCAAATCCCGGGGAATGAACCTGAGAAATCCAATGGTGTTATTAATGAAAATAATGTTGTTGTTGATTATTATTAATTAATTTTGAATATTATGTAGAAGTAAACTGTTTTACATGATATACGAATTAAATTATGCTTACATGTGGGAGTACTTGCTGGTATTTTCTTATCACGTGAGGCTCAATCGAATTGGATGTGCTGACTTCCGTGCAAACGATCTGAAAAAAAGTCTCACCAGAAATGTAAATAACAACGAAAACATCGTCAAAAGGTGGTTGAATGGGCGCGATGGAGAGGCATTGAACACTTTGCAGTCGTAAAGACGCGGCGTGGCGTGGAAGGATAGCCACTGGGGAAGATCGCACCTGCTCATAAGGTCATTTATGGCCAATTTCAATGTAACAACAAAATTGTAAATCTCGTCAAACGTTTTATCACGAAAAGTGTTTACGTTTTTACTCATGTACCTTGGACGAGTGTAAAATGAAATGCGCGTAGCAACGGAGTTATTCGAAGGAACATCACATTCTTCAGAAGCCAATATAACTTTCCAAAGCCATTGTATAATTTACTTACTACTGTTTCCGATTACCTTTGTCTGCACACATATAGTTCCATCGTATTGAATGGAATTTCCGAGTAAGACGCACTATTTTATAGCGTAGATGCACTCTCGAGAGTAGATGATTGAGCACTGTGAATTTAAAGCCGGCAATAAACTTTATCGCTCAGTGAACAGGGGATAACAATCACGGATTAATATTATATTGAAACTAGGGTTGCATTATTCCACGTTGTAAATGAGACCGTTTTGTAAACCAAAACTTAAATATTCATGCACATCTAAAACTACTCGGGAAGCAGCTGGACATCAAGCTTTCTTGAAATTTCCGGTGGTTTGAGGAGACGGCTCCCTGTCTTCAAATAGCTCTGTCAACTTCTTCGTTTGCGGCGCGCACTCGAGATAGCATTCCTCCATTTGCTCAGGAATCTGCAATTTCTTTCTGATTAGAGTTCGAAATTCGGCCCACCTTCCCTTCATTTCAAACTATGTCTCCAAGTATTGAGAAAGTGTGGAAAACAAGATTGCAAACTCTAATTCTTGTCAGTTGTGTTTTTACACCCATGTTTTGCAGTTCATAAATATTTGTTGATGTTATACTAACCTCTAAGACAGTTGCAATCGTATTTACAGAATCACTGCAAAATGACTCACATTGCATAGCTCCGCATATCGGTCCTTCGTGAAGGGAGCGAAAATTCTGAAAACCGAAATTGTATTTAGAATCATTTATGCTGTTTTTTGAATCATTCTTTTTGAATCATCTTACCTGTCACACTTCCTCAATTGAAGATATCCCAGGATTCCATCGGCAATTCGTCCGCGTCGACCAGTCAGAGTTGTTGCCACAGTTGTCAAGTTACTGAAAACCATTTTATGCATTGCGTTCCAATAATGAGAGTGTTTGAAATGACTGTGGATTTGAGATGAAAATATGAGTACCGCTTCATCTCAATATCAAGTGCCCTGTGTATTACACGTGTGAAGTGTGTAGATAAACTACACATTGCAAAATTTCACGTACTATTTCTTATAATCCTTGAAGTTTATTTGAGTGAAGAAGAACAGGGGCGCGTGATCCTCTCTGCAAATTTCATTTAAAATTTGGAAATGTATCGCGTGTTTCCAATTCTCGATCGCGCTCTCTCCTGTAAACGCACATTACGGCCCTTCTTGGATAATTGACCTTCCTCCTCCTCTACCTCACTCATTTCAAGGTATCATTTCGTTATTTTCGGTCGCACAACCCCTTCATGATATGGGAGGTAGTGAGAAATGCAAACGAGGCCTAAGTGCATCCCCTTTTAGGAAATACTCTTACACAAACATGTGGCCCCGTTTGACCAGACACTGCTAATAGAGTTTCTAATTCGGATCATCGTTTCTTCATTCTACACACCCTGGCCGGTCGATCGTTGAGAGAGTGTGGGTAATGAAGAGACGGTGACCCGCATTTGGGACTATACCAGACTTTCAACCAGACACCGGCGTCAAACGTGTTTGCCCTTCCTCAAGGAGTGCCGGAACATATGACTGAATCAAATCTTAGTATGGCGTAGTTACCCAATAGTTGCGAACTCTACCAGAAACTCCTACTTTGTACTAGGTAGGATGAGAACTATGACGTCATGATCAATCAATCAATCAATTTATCTTATCAGGCGGAAACGCTCAGAAGATGATAGGTCGGAAACGCTCAGAAGATGATAGGATGATACGTCATGATGCCTTTGATATATCAAAGGCGGCATGACGTCATTGTTCTCATCCGGCGTAGTGCCCTGCTACTGTACCTGCACTGTAGACATGGGTCTGCTTCGCTCTCGCACGGATTCTTCTTCTCAAGGGGCAGTTCGCAGGGACCTCCCGGAGCGCTGAGATTATCATTATTTTGTTGCTCAACCTCAGCGAAAACAATTGTTTTAAACTTTTTTCTGTCGGTCAATGGGCGTAAGATGAAGACTATGAAGAAAGGCCAAGATAAAGGTAAAGGTAAAGGTACATCCCGTCTTCGAGCCCAGCTAGCGGGAGAGCACTGCTAGGCCAGTGTCAATGAGAAAGTAGAGTTGAGATGCTGAGATAATAGAGTTCGAGATATGGCGCAACTGTATCTTGGCCTTTCTTCATAGTCTTCATCTCACGTATATTTTCGGACAGAAACAAAGTTTTGAACAATTGTTTACGTTGCTGTTGAGCAACAAAACGATGATTATTAAAAACCACTTACAAATCGTTCTGAGCTACGGGATACGTCCAGGTGAAGAAGTGTTCATAGTGTTTGCGGAAGTGCTTATTCAGTAAAGGGCGGCCGGTCTTTTCGTTCCTCCTTGCACGCGAGAGCACACGCTCTTCCTCCTCAGATGACCCTGAATGCTCTGGAATACTGTAAAGATCGCCGATTTCTACAGTAGCCAAATATTTCTGTGAGATGTATCTCTCTCGTATATCCGATTTGTGAGAGAGGGCTTATAATGATGACCATTTCCAAAGAAGCGAAACCTATATCCTAATACCTGTATCCAGATATTTTTGTGATCATCTTCCACGTACCTCCGAGGATAAATATGATGAGGAGCAGAACTGAAGCGGCGACCATGAGCGTGAAGAAGGCAACGAGAAGACCCACAAGCCTCTTTGGGATTTCATTCCAATGTTGATCGGATTTCTCCTAGGAAAGATAAAGTTAAAGGCACTTCCGCTACAAGCAATTTCACAGAAGCATACGCACAATCGACGAGGCTATCGTGCCTCTAGGGAACGTTACCTTCTGGATATCTGAAGGGAGAAGTGGGTGCTTTCCACTACTTTCTGTAGTCACCGACATTACGGGGGGAGGAAGGGGCGATGATTTTGAACTGATTGCTCAGGGTGTTGCAAAGCGAAAGAAATAGGCAGGGAGATGGGGGAGGGGATGAGAGCGAGAGGAGATAAGCGTTTAGCGAGTTTGGTATGCGATGATTTCCTTATTACGTGTGCTCTCTCCCTTTTTCTGCTGTTAGAGAAAGAGAGCAGGGAAAGGCCATGCGCATTATGATTCGCACGTTAGAACTGGCACGAAGCCGAATGAGAACTAAGACGTCAGGCCGCCTTTGATATGTCAAAGCTGCATGACGTCATAGTTCTCATCCGACCTAGTGACCTAGTGTCGTTGAAGAGATCAGGTAGTAAGATGAAGCATTTCCTATGATGGCATTCCTTGATTAGAGGGAGGGGGCTGATCTCTTTGTTCTGTGCGCTATCTCGCTGTTCATACCGACGAGAGAGCACGCATGATGACGAGTGAATTTTTTGAGAAGCAATCACTGTGGTTAGAGGCAGGAATGGCAATACCCTCCCCTCCATTTCCACTCTCTTTGTTGTTTGAGAGATGAAATAGCGTGATGATCAGAGTCATTTCCTATGGAACCATCTCTATCTAATACTGGGCGTGGGTTCAAAGTGACAATAATGAGCAATCGGCCTGCTATAAAACACTCAATCTCGACCGGAAATTCCAAGCGCAATGATGGCGTTAGGTGGAACGAGATTTTGCAGAAAGTGTGGGGGTAGCAATTTGAAGGCAATATGATCAGAGTTCGCTTAATGAGCCATCGTCTCTTAGTTTCAACGCTCTCTCGCCACTACAGCTTTAGAGAAATGAAGTGTACGAAGGCCCGTTTATCGAACTCTAGTAATGATTTTATTCCGCATTAGCGTCGAAGAGCGATTTATTTTTTATGCCTAGTTCTGCATAGTTTGTGTTCACAACACGTCTTACCCCTTTCTAGAGATCAAAAATGGACCGGGAATTCCGCATAGTCAAGGGAACTTGAGAGTAAATGGTCGCTTGTTGAACTCGAGCGGGTTTGAATTGTGAGGAAGTTAGCCAAACACAATCACAGAAAGTTGTTCCAACTTCCTCGATAGTTCTTCGGCCAGTATGTTCTCAGTTATCACATTGCATCATAATTGAGTAACTGAACTACACGAATACGGGCTTAGGCCCATTGCTCTATTGGTGGTCTAAAAAAGCTAAGATCAAAATTGGACCGGACACTCCTTTGGGAAGTTTTTTTTATCATAGCGTCTGGGTTAATTGCATTTATCCTCGCTGAGTAGATAATGTATGCTTACGAATGTGTGCGTCACATTTTTTTCCTGACGAGAAATGTCGCTTATCTAAGTGAACGAGAGAGTGAACGGTCTGCGGATGAACTCAAGCGGGGGATTTGCAGATAAACACATTAGACTTTCCTTGATATTGCTCGCTAGGTGGTGAGATCAGCAAAAGCGCAAGTAAACAGCGAATATGTTTACTGTATTTGCTGTCTTCTTTCAGTCCCTCAAACAGGGCGGGAAAAACACTCCGTTGTCATAATGATGTTGGCCTTTTGAAACTGTTACTCTGATCCCCTTTGTGGCGTATTCACACGCATTTGAAGAGCACACGTGATATTCTTATTATTCGCGAGGTGATCAACGAATCCGAAAATCAAAGAAAGCTCAAGTAAACACCGAATAAGGGTATTTTAGCACTGATCTATCAAGGTTATTCACTACCAACCAGAACTTCGATCCTCTCACAATATATTCACACTTGCACGTACATGTAATGATAGTGTATACACTGTCAAAGTACAATCAACGATTAATCCACAGCTCAGCGACTACAAACCACCATAATAAAAAAAATACCCGTCGATACGCTGCAAATCTGTTTTTGAAACTTGGCTGGGCCGATTCAGAATTGAGAAACCGACATACCACTCAACTAAGCCATCTGTTCGCCTCTACCCATAACCGCGCACTTTTGAAGGCGTATCACACGCTCAAAAAATCTGATTCAACCGATTCCGTGCATGGAATGGATTCAAAAGAAGCGGCTCTACTCAGTCTGCTTGATATCTGATCCTTCAGCAGAATGAAGAGACGATTTCTTGAGTCGTGCCTATTCCTTGCCTCAGTTGTAGTAGTTATAGTTGGGCGTGCTCAGTGATGCTTGCCATAGGCTTACATAGAGACAGTGATAGCGTGACATTGATAACGGGCTCGGCTCTCTATCCAACCGCAAACAGCTCGCCCGCCACACCTTAGTCGCGCGATGTCGACAATGCTCTCTGTTGTGGTATTGGCTACGTTAGCTTCAAGTGAGTTTCCAAAAAAAATATTCGCATAAATAATGCATCCCTACCCCCAAATGCGAAAACAAATGTGCATTGTCATATTAGATTTTAACATGGTAGAGCTTAAACTTCAGAAATATTGATGAACTGCCCAATTTTTTCTTGATTTTGGTTAACACCCGGATTTTTGATCGTCGATTTTTGATCAAAAATCACGATTATGTGCATGGAAAACAGCTTCTGAATGATCCGAATTCGCAAAGAGCAAAAAACGATGTAGAACGGATACACACGATCGCTATTGTCTATTGATAAACACACACATTCGTTCAGTTTCTGATTGCCGCGTAACATTCACGCATTCTGAGGTTCTACAAGAAACAGACTTGGACAAGGACAATCAGGTACGGTGCTTGAATATGTTTTTCTACCGATGGCTATGGTATCACCTGTTCCTCAAAGTAACTAACTCTTTGTAGATAGTTCTCACTAGGTTTATGTTTCACATTCGTTCTCGAGGCACTTTGGACAGCAGGGCACGTAGTCCTAGCAGTAGTCGGCCTGACCGCATTACATCATCTAGTGTAGTCGTCTCACGACTGGCAAATCGGTTGATGTGCCAGTACCTTTACCTTTACTTTTTCACTACCAGGCGCAATTCAAATGCGAAAATGGATGTTTCATCTACAGCGATTCGAGATCCGAGGACATGTTCATCACTGATGGTACTACCGATATGAGCAAGTAAGTGATTTTTAGAAAATATAGAATTTGATAAACGGCCCCCCCCCCGCGATCTTAAGTCACGGAAAAAAAATTTCAATATATATTTCTATTTCCCTTTTCCCTCGACTGTTTCCACGGTATTAGTGAGCCGTTTTTGTTCCTTGCCGTTGACACGCTCGCCTTAGGTGTGCATACCCTTAAGCGTAGGAGAAAATATACCACGCCATCTTCATTCTATAGAGTCTCACCACTCGACCGGCCTAAAGAGTGTGTAGAAAGAAGAGTGAGTGGTATCATTTCTCGACCTCTAATATACTTACACGTTGTGTTCATTGAAATTGGAAATTCCAGCTTTCTTCTCTTGGGCACACCGGAAAGGAGCACTGGACACGAGCTTGTAGTGAGTTACCCTACTTGACTGAACGAGAAGTTCAATTGGAGATAACATATATTAATTGGTTAATTACATAAAACAATTACTTAATAAAATAATTGCATATTATAATGTTAAATAATTCACAACTTGGCTATATTGTCACAGAGATTTCGCTTATGAAGATAAACGATAATTATATACGAGGCCGGGTAGCGCATTGGCTGTGTGCCAGACATGCGTTCGAAGGGTCATGTGTTCGAAGGGTCACGAAGGGTTCGATCCCGCCCGCGCCCTCAGATCCACACACACCAAGGGGGTTAAGAAATGTTGGTAGTCATTCAAAATCGCGAAAGTAAAATCGCGATTTTGATGGTTAACCTTGCGCATAGGTCTCTGATACCCTCAGGACAAACTGAACGCTGAATTGGCGAGGGGGCGGCAAAGCACGCCCTGTCGTGAGAGCTGAATTCTACTTTCTTTTTCTTTTCTTTTTTATTGATTGATTACTGAAGTTCTTATTTTTAGCCTTGGCCAAAGTACACGCTCGTCTACAGAGGCGAGAAGACCCCTCCACGATTTGTGTTCTATGCCGTCGATAAGAAATCAGGCTAGTTCTCGGCTCTTTTTCATGTTATTCGCAATTACCTTAACAAATAGATAAATGCATGAACAGTGGTGTTCTGAAAAAAAATGCATTGAATTTTTTTTGTTTTTCAGCCGATGCCAACACGCCAGTATACGTGGCCAACAGTCAGACGGGATACGTGGATAATTCTGCCGACGGCAAAGTGTTCACACTCTTGCGAATCTTCGATCCCGCTCCATATGTGCTATTTCAAGGCGATTTTACGGTTAGAAACGCCATTTATTTATTTGAAAGTTACATAAAATTGACGAATATATACTATATGCATGAAATTGAACAGATGAGAGCTATGATAAAATATTCCGGCGAAAAGACTATGTCAGGATGGATATCCCCGAATCTACACCACCGGCTACGATGCAGTGAACGAGGCTGAGTGTGAGGCAGCGTACACCGCGAGGTGAAAAATTTGCGAAAACCATACGTACCATACCTAGCCATACTGCTCCGTAGCCATACTATAATAGCATAATACCTTACTGTTCACGTTATTTGTCTCTATTACCACCCAGGTGGATAAACAACGTTAATCAATATGTTACTTTGCTTGTCAGATCGGAACTGAGCGCCTACAATTCATGGATAACCGTGGATTCGCCTATTCTGACTGTCGTGAATGGACCATCTACAGCGAAAACGATCGCAATGATCAGTGGTATGGGCACTACGTCGGATTCTCCAGTATTTTTACATACAAAACGTCGTCTGTAAAAAAAACTACTGAAGGGTCATATTTGTGGTTCTCATCCGGTGGGTTCTCATACAGCCTAGTACCGTGGTATGAACCCATGTTCAAAACAATGATGGATATACAATTGGAAGAACATCACACCTGATTACATCCGCATCAATAATTTGTAATGTACAATTTATTAGCATTATTTAGCATAATTGGAATAACAACGGAAACAGTTTCAGGAGTGTTCACGAACATGCCTTCCAACTCGTCCGTCGTCTACATTTCACCTGGTGAAAGTTTTTTTATTGCTATATACATTTTAAAAGTTTTAGACGTCATTCGGCTACTTAGAGAACATTATTTTTCAAGGTTACGTCGGGTGTTCTTACAACAGAGGACAGCTTTATTCATCTAGCAGCCAAACCGTCTTAGACACCTTCAGTGCCAACGTCAAAAGGCAAGAGCATTTCAGAAAGCCACAAGTTGTATTCTTGATTCCTCATTCGCCCATATTCGGAATGAAGATACAATAATGTCAAATTCAAATGAACTGGCTGAACCTCACTTTTTCTTTGAATAGTATTGTATAATTACAATATACGTATACCTAGCAAGGCCTTCTCTAGGCGATTATATTATAACATGGATGCACTTTCACCTCAATAATGTTACAGTATCGACATTACTGCTGACTTGTCCATTCCCACAAAAAGCGAGGCGGTTGCGATCACTGTGAACAACGAGAAAATTGAGTGAGTTATCCCTTTTTGCAGCCTTTCGAAACGATTTTACCAAGTCAATTTCGAAAAACACAAATTTGCATTTAACAAGTTTTTTTTCGAATTTTCACAAAGGTTGTTTCTGAACACCGTGTTTGCATAGTGAAAAAATACGATGATGAAAGCCTTTGCATGATGATAAATACAAATGTTTGAATGCGAGGAGTGGATACTATCCAGGCGCGAATTTACCCATAACTACGCGCACTATTGCAGTCTCTATGGGGTCGATCCGTTCAAGAAGCATTTCGAGGCTGTTAAATTCGACGTGACCATTTCTTGGATCAGAAATACTGCCGACAGCTACTTCGCTATTCAGTTCGACCTCGGAGTTGACAATGGAGGTAGGGAGACTACGACTTTCAAGAACGTGATGACTTCAACAGCATCATCGAGTACTATCGAAACGGAACGTAATATGGCAGCAGACAGTATCGTGGAAATGACGTTTTTCGGAATTGCAGGGACGTCAACGACGAAAGCTATCGATGCACAAACCACTACGACAAGTGCGCATGCTATATTTCAGTATTCGTTGCTGCTGATTGTATGTGTTGTTTTCATGTGATTCGATGATATAGAGCAATGCAGATCGATCGTTGACATTAAAACCATTATCTTTATTGATAAATTATATGAAATGAAATAACGATGTTTCTGATAATAGATGAAGGAAAAATGAGATGAACCGACACATCACATCTACACAACCAAAAGTGCACTTGGCAGTGATACGATGTCTCAGAACTCATCGTCGTATGATGCGATAATAACAGCTGAAAAAAGGTTTTGTAGGTCTACAATTGTTATCAAGACGGCGAAGGCGAACTCACTCGCACACACACACGTATTGTAGCCGTCCCTGACCTCGCAGTATCTGTTGGGGTAACTCTAAAAATGGCATATTGACTTGAATTAGGGTAACTAGGGAGCTCCGTTAGATACATTGATTTGGGAGAGGAGTGAGGTGTTTGGAATATTGGTTTGGTGAAATTGATATGAAGCACCTTGTGCTTCGAAAAAAATCAAAGCGGTTTCAGCTCGCTCTCGGTGAGAAGAGTTTTTTAAAGCTGTGCAACGTCTCGAATTTGGGCACTAGGTCGGATGATCACAGCCTGATGATAACCTAATGGATGATAACCAAAGACATGGACCCTTCCGTTGATCTTTCAAAGTAGGTCCCCAAAGTGTAAAAAATGATTATGTGAAAGAAGCTCTACAGAAGGGTTAATTTTTGGATATCATCTCTTCCGATGGTGATCATCCGAATTAGTGCCCGAAAAGATACCCACATGCTGAATAATGCACGAGGTGGCGCACATCCCGGCTGAGAACCACTTTCGCATGTCGACTGAAAAGAGTGATTTTCAAAATAACTGTTCGACACTAATTTTGTACAAATCATCATTGATCACGTAGACTATTAGGGAAGACTTTGTGGTCGTTTCATTTCGGTACGGTCTGTCATAGGTTGCAGAGTATCGGAGATAGTGAATTTGTTGTTGTCAGATCAAGCAATCATGTCCACATACATGCTGAACTCCCGATAGAGATGACGTTGCATAAAATGCATCTCTTGATTCCACGATCTTAACTGTCTGAATGGCGATAATATATTAAATTTGAAGAAATAATTTCTTGAGAAGCCGTTTTTGTCTGACGAAAACATCGAACGACAGTGTATTTTGGCTCTTCGGAATGCATGTTCATGTTATCGGTGTGGCATGTACAAAATAACGTGCGAGTATCTTATCATTGACACTGAGATTTAAATATTGATGCGCACTGTGATCAGATTTGAATAGTTGCCTTAGTATGTCGTAGTTGTGTTGATTACAATTGAATAAAAGCGATTGAATTCGCATGTTCGCCTTCGTTTGGCATTTCACAATTAAAAAAAAAATCTATTGAATATATCAAATAAGCTCATGTCAGAAATGAAGTTGATGCTCATATGCACAATTCTCTTGTGTCTGCTGATATGCTCTCAGGCTGAATCAGACGACGTTGGTATTTATTTAAATTTTATTTGCATTGTATTTTATCAATATCCTGCATGTGTGTTAATCTTAACATCAAAAAACTTAGTGTACTTGCGATTGGATGAACGAAGGATGGCCCCAGAGCGCTTTCGCCGAAGCCTCGTGCACAAGATCTTGTAGGATAAAGGTACATCATTGAATTCTTAGAGGAATTCTTAGTAGTGGTCCTTTTCAGGATCGAACACGTGGCTACTGCGCAAACATTCGCGATCGGACGGTGTGCATTTGCGAGTAAAAAATTGAATAAATGATTTGCTAGTTTTTTTTTCAAATGTTATACGAAACCTTTTTCACTCATTTTCGTATTCCATCTGTACGCTGGCGATATCAATCAATTGATATCATATTTTTATTGTTCACGCTTTTTTCGATGATTTTTTGATAAATTTAACTATAAATTTGCAAGAATATTGAGTGTTTTGCGTCAATAAAAGATCAACAATTGCCTGCCGGTCACAACAAACACAAATCGAATGCAAGAATTCGAGATGGTCGATAAAAGTTCACTGTTCGCCTTTATTTGCTGAGCGTTGATATGATAAGAACGTCGAGTGGAGGACGAATGTCTCAAATCGAGTCACCCTTCGAAACAAATAAGTAGGCATTAGAGTGCGCTATTCGGATAATGGCATCTTCATTTCTCACACTCTCTCACCAGTCGACCGGTCGAGGGAGAGTGTGAAATGAAGAGACCATTACCCGAATAGCGTACTCTAGTAGGGATGGATACGCCGGGGAATGCATCCCCGCATTTCATCCTCGCTGGGGCCAATGAATCACCTGTGCTTGAATGAGTTCCCCACACTGCAATACTAACACCATGTCATGATTGTAAAATGCGCTCTGATAGGGCATCGTGCGACTCGGAGTTTAGTTTCCCCGTATGATAGAGTGCTCAATTCGGATAACCGTATCTTCATTTCACGTATTTTCTCGGCCGATTGGGGAATGTGTTGGGATGAAAAAAACGATTACTCTAATTACACACTCTAGCAAGCTTAGCGCACAACGGAGGACCATTCAAGGACACTAGGATGAGCACTTTGACGTCCAGCGGCCGTTGATATATCAATGGCCGGATGACGTCATAGTTCTCATTCGACCTCGTGCCCATTCAAGTAATGCTAGGCAGACATTTGCCACATCGGCTTTCTGACTCATAATGGTGACTTTATTATACACGTAATATTTGAGAGGGAGTGCCAACTGATAACGTAGAGCGACACTGCAAAGTGGAGCGAGACACGATTGAGCTTTTTCGTGCCATGCTCTCCATTTTTCTCTGTGCTCTCCTACTTGCATCGGGTGAGTTCGAATATTGTTCCCTTTCAACGGCGAGATTGGACCTTCCTGAGATTGGTTGAAGCAGTTACTGTAGAATGTGTTTCTTTTAAAAGCAGTGTTTTTTTAAAGTGCCTGTTTTTTCAGTAGTTGAAGCCCGAGTGACGTTCCAGCTCTCCGAGGTGCTGCAAGAAAATGACCTGGGACTGGAGAATCGAGTAAGGGTATGCGAACTAGCGAGCCCACGATACTCAGTCCGGAGTATTACTGTAGGTACAGTAACCGAACAGAGCACGGACAAGCTTAGGACGCTTGGTGGAAGTAGACTGACTGTGACCCTAGGTGCATCTGTGCCCAGGATACTGTAGATGGATGCACTGTGAATGGGACCGTAGATAAATCAATAATTTAATACTACAGTAAGGCGGGGAGAAGGGGAGGGGAGGGGGTACGGTAGGATGGAGATGGCTACAGAAGACTGATCCTAATGAGGATCGAATGGGGAAGGACTGTGGTCCTTGGTTGGAGTGAGATCCTAGTGAGGATCGGGTGGGGGTGGACGTGACGGTCCAAGACTGAATGAGATTCAAGTGTGGATCAGACTGAGTGACTCGTGAGGCGCGCGAGGAGAGGTTTGGTGTAGCTCTGAGGTGTGAGGGAAAGACAGGGTTTATATAGGCGGTCTAGTCGACGTGTCCTAACCCATGTAAATGGAGAGAGATGAGAGAGTGTGAGAGTGGCGAGGCAACGGAATGAGATTAACATGCTAATTGAATTGCCCTTGTCAGTGTCTCGTTGAGAGAGGCCAATTTGCATCGGGCTGCGCTCATCAATAGAGAATAGACTGAGACTGAATATGATTTATCTGAATATGAATATGATTCATTATAATGGAAATGGAGCGAATGTGCTTTGATTGATGAAGTGTGTTGTGGGGATGAAAGAAAAAGGGTAGTGACGTGTGAGTCGCTACAAATGGCATAACAATTTGTCATCTATCATTAGCGCTGGCTATTCGGAGTGCCAAATGTGTGTTCCATTATCACTTCCCGGATACGTAAAGCGAGAGATTGATTCTCAAAACAGAATATATTAAAGAGCGGCTCTCAGCAACCACGCACAACCCATTGTAATATGTTTCAAATAGGGAAATAACTTCAAATGGCGTGCACTCTCGCTCGTTGCCTGCGCTTCAGAATCACAAAACTGTCTTGTCTCATTTTCGAGTCAATTTTGCTGAAACTCCTTCTTTAACTGAGTGGTCAATTGAAATAAAGATTTTCATGTTTCAGGCCCCGTTCAAGTGTGAGAATGGCTGCAACGCTTACACGGACTCTCAATCAAACAATATGTACATCACGGAATACAATGATCAGACTGGCCTGTATTCGATTGTTGTGAAGTGAGATAACGTTATCGCAAGTGATTTAACAAAACTCTGATTTCAAAATATATGAAAAAACAATACGATTTCTCAATTCTTCTATTCACTATTATTACTTCCGGTTACATTGTAAAATATTGCATGAAATAAGTATAGTATACATTAGTGATGCCAAAACGGCGCGCGCTCTCCTCGTTTCACACGCTCTCTCGCTCTGTCTGACCGGCGAGAGAGCGTGTGAAACGAGGAGAGCGCGCGCCGTTTTGGCATCACTAGTATACATCGTTCGAGTTTCGCCAACGTGGGTGGTGTAGTGGCATCGTTGAGAGCACCCTATACCCTGCAGGTAATCGATCCCTCGTGATATTTGAAAGAACTAAAGATTTAAGGCCAGCAAAAACAACTTCATTGAAAATAGGGGAGATAAGAATCCCAAATTCGTATTCTACGTTGTCGACAGTACAGCTCGTGAGTGAATTCATAAACTGAAACTATAAAATTTGAATAACCTTACATATTGAGGTTGTGCAAAGTTCGTTAATCCAAATCATGCATTGCATATTGACAGATTTATGGCATATCGCACATGCGCTAGTTCAACAACATCGATTATAATCGACTCGATACATTGAACAATTTCAGCAAACATCGATACCGCGGTAATGGTAATCGACGAGTCGGGAATCGATATCGACCGAGAAAATCGATTCGTTACTGTTTTGAGCAGCAAATACGACGCTGTAAAGTACACCAAGCTCGAAAGCAGATTGCAGGTTTGTACATATTTAATTAATTAGTTAATGTTTGTGTTAAATGTAGAGGGCACGCAATAACGTTGAGTAAACAAGTTATCAGAGGAGGGAGAGGGCGTAGCCAATCGGTACACGGCCTCGTTTGGCCTACTCTAGTATACACAACAAAAGTATAGATTTATAAATTTAAATGTACACTTATGAGAGAGTTTTTGACTCAGTGAACATATTTGTAGATACGCTTGGCACTAGGCCAAAAATCGAAATCCTCCTAAATGTGCATACATGTAGTAATCGGTGAGCGGCTGCGTTGGTTACATTACGTATTGTGTTCATAGTTGCCCACGCCGGCGGCAACCCCCATGAACTCGTGGTTGATTTCACCTCGAACCTTTCGTTCGACTAGAGGGGGGAAGTGATCAACCATTAATAGGGGTTTATGGTCTGAAAACACCTCGCCGCCGGTGTTGGGCAACTATTATTGAGTTTAAAAATAATAAAAACACTTGGCTAATACGTGAAAATGAACACAATATGAGATTTTCTATCCCACGTATTTATTTATTTTTCGTTTTCAGTCTCCACATCGATGGAACTTACAATCGAGTATCTAAAGAAGAAATTGTGCACGTCCAAGTCGATAGGCTCACTCTTGAGTATGTGTTTTGCTCTGTAAAGAAAATCAGGTTTAATGGTCACGTATTGTTCATAATGTCCAGTATGTGAACGAATGCAGAAAAGCACGAGGACGTTACCATTAGCGTGAAATATTATGACACATATTTTTTGTAAACTTTTTTGTTTTGTTTTTGCTGGGTTGTCATTTGAGTTGTCTGACTACACGTTGAAATGTCGTCCACTATTTAAAAACAATCACAAAATTTAGCTTCTTCGGTAGCAACAAGATCGGTCATCACTTTGGCCCGTTCGGCATTCCTCAAACCGTTATCGTAGCGGTAGAATGGGAGAGAAAGACGAAGGAAGCAAACTGGGTGCTGCAACTGGATTTCGAGATTGACGGCAATCCGGTTGAGACGTCTGAGAGTAAGAATGCAATTAAAATACATTTTTACGTAAGTGATAAAGATGCCACCGAAAAAAAAACGAAAAACAATATCAATTCGTTTGAAAAAATACCATACCTTGATATTCACATTCGGATCAAGTGGGGTGTATTGGGTTGATAAATAAATAAAAAAAAAATAAATGAACTGTTTCAGTTGTCGGTCATGTTCGATTCACCCATTCTGAGGCGCTGCAAGAAAGCGCGCTCGCATCTATCGATAACACTGATCGGGTATGTATACTATTGATTGTTTTTTTTCTCTTCGCAAAAGTTTGAAAATAGAACGTTAACTATTCCAGGCACCTTTCAAATGGTTAACTATTCCAGGCACCTTTCAAACGGCTGTAACGCCTATACGGACTCCCGAGCGAACAATATGTACATCACTGAATATGATGCTCAAAAAGATGTGTACGCCAGTATTGTGAAGTCAGTTAATCTTTCGTATTATACGTCCTTCAAAACACTCACCACGAATATCATTCAGTTTCTCGAACATGGGAGGTGCGAATAAGAAAATGCCAGAACCGTACAATTTGAAGGTATACTTTTTGAATTCTGAAATAAATGGGAATCTGATTCATTTTTTCAGCCGAGCAGTAACTACTTCATCGAAAATAGGGGAGAAAAGGATCCGAAATTCATCTTCTACGTAGTCGACAGCAAAGCTCGTAAGCATTTTTAAAAAAATTTCGTGGCCCATTCGATTTGATAATTATACACGAATTCAGTTCTTTTTGTAATCCATTTCCTTTTGAATCAGTATCCTGTTTCAGCCAATATATCCATGTTGGTAATGGTCAACGACGCATCGGCCTGCCTTATCAATAGACGTCCGTTCAGCTTTCCATTTTCAGCCAATATTAATTCGCCCGTACTGGTCATCGACGAAGACAAAGACGTAGTTTTGAGCAACGACAAATCGAGATTGATCACCATCCTCAACAGCAAGTACGACTCCGTGCAATACACCCAGTTCGGAGAAAAGCAGTACCCGGTCAGATTCTTCAATGATTAATCCTTGTTGAAAAACTTTCAAAAACGCATGATTTTTTCATGTCGAACACGAGGTGAAATAGCGTGATCAAAATTTAGAAAAACGCCCCTCAAATATTCACTACTGGCTTCGATGCAGTGGATGAGAAGCCATGTTCGCCACTCTATCAATCGAGGTTAGTTTTATTTTTTGGAGTTTAAAAACATTCTGTCCTCCATCTTTCTACTGGAGAGAAACGATGACTCGAACTGATTATTTTATGTGTGATTTGATGACTATTTTATCACAGCTTAGTTAAGAATACTTCGGAACGTCCATTCAGCGCATTCAATAGCGGCTTGCAAGCTTCGATTACGGTACTCTCGCCTATAAGTACTGTGGACTTTGGTTACATTGGAGACCCGAGTGTGCATGTGAAACCGAATAACGGTAATATTTAAATTGAAAATGACTCATCACTGTTCAATACTCGGAGAACGATAAATTCGGGAAACTCGGATTGTCGAGTATGGGAAATGACGACAATTTCCGAAATTCCGTGCCCTTATGGTTAACGAAATATTGATATTTTAGGTGAGCATACTATCCCGAACGCCAAATCGTCCGCAGTCTACTCATCTCCAGGTAGGGTATTTTTTCTCGCATTGACTGAACAATTTTTCTATATTTTAAAACGTTGATATGCAAATGAAAGCGTTGAGGCTACGTTGGATGCTCCAATGCGAAGGGTCAATACTCATCTTCTTTCGAGGAGATAAACGATGCATTCAGTGTGCATGCTAACACGTTCGTGTATTATTCACTGATAACGAGATCTCACCATTTCACACATGGTATCGATGTATGAGAGTGCATAGACTGAAGAGTGCGGTATTATTTTTCGAACTCTAGGAAATCTGACAAGCAAGATTATTATATTCATTCAGTCTCGACATATCCACTGCTTTTGATAGTGTAATGGAAGATGAGACGGTCCATATCACAGTCAATGATGCCATTATTGAGTGGGTTTTTCGCATATTTAAGGCACTATTTTACGAAAAAAATTGAAAGCATAGTTTTGAATTCATAATATTTTGTTTCGAATAGTCCAGGTCCTTTCTAAGATGCAACTGAAACGAAATGTTCTATTCCAATTCATCGCATTGTCAGCCTCTACGGCTCATCCGTACTCACGAAACACTTCGACTTCAACGAGCCTTTCCAATATGATGTCGCGATTCAATGGAGTCGGAACACCTCCGCAGCTTGTTGGGCGGTGCAGTTCGATTTCGCAGTTATTGAGCCGACCAGTGCACCTTCACCGACGACCCCAAATACCGATATCACGACTTCTACCTCAGCGTCGATTCGCTTGTTTATATCGATACTCGTTTTGATTGTTGTTCTTGTTGAATAATAATTCATGACTAGCGCATGCGAACCGTGATAAATGATTATTTTATTAATTATTTGTTCATTGTGTTGTGGTCGAGTATTATTGTATGCCCATCAATACATTTGCACAGTACATACAATATAATGATAGATAAGATAAAAACTGGGAATATCAGTCTCACCGCGAGCGTGAACTCTACTTTGGTGGCTCACGGGTGAGCAGAGTCTGCATACTCTGCATAGTCTGCATACTCTCTAATCGGAAAAGAGTGGCCTCTCAGCTTTTTGCTACTATCACGGACCATTCTCATGAACGGAAATCCGTTATCTGACAGTTGAATCATCAAGGTGTTAGAGCCTATCAGTCAAGAGCGAGGCATTGCTAGAGGGAACGAGGAAAAGCGACGATAAGAAGGTGGAAACAAGCCGGATACCTTCACATGCAAGCTGACAAATGCTGGCGACGGGCAGAAAAAGGCGTTATATTTGCTCACCACACTGTGATAAGGGCGCATTTGTACCGAGAAGCGACTCGAGCCGTGATATTTACTGCCAATTGTGTTCATATTTTTATCGTTCATGCAAACATTCTCGCATATTCGTACTCAATAGGGTAGCGAAAACGGCTCTCGGATATCCGTTTTCGCGGGGGGGGGGGGGTGACATTTGCCAAACAAGTCGCCGCTCGTTTGCAATTCGGAATAGCGGCTTGGTAGTTGTTTCATTGTAACAAGTACGTCCTCTCCTAAAATTGCATATACAATTCGCGATCATTATTTTTACTCACGACCTACGTATAGGGGGGGTTCATGGTCCAAAATCGGGATTTTGAGTGGAAAATCATGTTTAGATACACACCAAATGCCGTAACCAATCGATGCTCACGTTACTGGGTTAGAGTACTTTCCGTTCTACTAGAATATAGATTGGTTACGGTATTTGGTGTTTATTTAATCATGCTTTTCGACTCAACATCCCGATTTTGGACCATGAACCCCTACACGTAGGTGATGAGTAAAACTCATGATCGCTAGGTAACAAGACTTACGTATGTAATTGTAGGAGAGGACATGTTTGTTACAATGAAACAACTACCAAGTCGTTATGCCGAATTACAAGCGAACGGCGACTTATTTGGCAAACGTCACCCCCCCCCCCCCCCCCCGTTTTCGCCTCTCTCGTCGGTTCCCTATGGCTCCGGAAAAAGAGCCGTTTGGGAGCCGTTTTCGGATCTCAAACGGCTCATTTACCTTCTTTCCAATTTTTCGTGAGTCAAGTTGAACGAGCACATTTTGACAGCTCAGAGTGAGCTGATTTCAATGGTATCAAAATTATCCTATTTGGCATACGTTACATTGAGAAAAACAGGGATTACAAGAAAGAGAGCCGAAAAAGAGCCGTTTTGGGAGCCGAAAAACGGCTCATAGGGAGAGAGGGGGTTGTAAACACCTCTCTCTCGGATGAGCCGTCTCAGACAGTAAACAACACGGATATCCGAGAGCCGTTTTCGCTACTCTAGTACGCAACATCAATAGCTGTTTAAATGTATCTTTGTTAACGCGAGTTCTCATAGATAGAGACCTCGATCCATGTTTTGATGGGTTATTTACCCCCCCCCCCAATGGGCTGAGCTTGCGGCCTCTACTCATATCTTGTCAAATACTTTTTTCAAGGAACTTCCATGATTGTCTCCCTGGCAATCGTCATCTTCCTATTCGCCTCAAGTGAGTATTTGACGGATTATTGTATGCCCATCTCTCTTTTACCAATGGACCTGCTGAGTGACGTCTAGTGTGCATTTATTTGATCATTTGCAGCTATTGAGGGCAGAGTGACGTTCACGCATTCAGAAGTGTTGCAACAAAGTGATCTCGATCCAAACGCTGGAAGAGTGAGTTACATGTTTTAACAAATACTGTGATTTTTTAAAATGTAATTTTGCTAACAAGGACTATTCGATGGTGTTTTGTTCATCGAAAAAAATGCTCCAGGCGCCATTCAAATGCGACAATGGATGCGGAGCGTACACCGACTCCCGATCTGACAACCTCTACATCACTGAATTCGACCCGAAATCGAAGTTGTACAATCCGATAGTGAAGTTAGTCATGAATCCTTAAAACGCGTTCTCCGTAAGAACGCAGTGAAAGGGTGAGATAGTGGCACAACTCCGGCAAAATGATCGCCCGGTGCTCAAACTTTCAGAATATGACCACTAGGGACCAATAATCATTCAAACGTGAGTTGAAGCCAAAATATCGATTTTGACCTACAAAAATCGATAATTTTAAATTTTCGATTTCGACCTCGCGTTATAGATCATTCGAAAGAGCATCAAAAGTTGTATTACCTTATCGTGAAAAATAAGCTTTCTGGCAGCGAGAAATCGATCAAAATGTGCAATTTTTCGCTCATTTGCACATACATAGCCGGAACTACCCCACTTAAAGTCATGTCCGCCCTCCAGTTTCGACAAATTTTGTGCCAAATGTATCGTAGAATTTGAATAACTTATGAAATCATCATATTTTCAGTGCCCAAGAACTGAAAATATCGCTCGAAATGACGACTCTCGTCGATTTTTTCAGGTTCCGACCACTGTTTAGTGTTTAGCAGTGATACACTTCGAAATCGTCAAAATGATTCATATGTGGTCTTGTGTAACATATATCAGTAGTCTCCACAGCGTTACAAATGCATTTTCATGTTTCAAAAATCACGATTTTCACCACTGAAATCGTAAATTCCCACGCTGTTAACTCACCATTCCTAATTCATTACGCGTGTTGGCTGCACAAATTATATAATATGGACAGTCATGAATATGAATCGGTCGCAAAGACCACCACCAACGCTTCGATGCCCCGATTTTTGATGCTCAAATATGGGAAATCGATTGCTTAGGAAATGTAAACAAACCGATTGTGAGCTAGATTATGTGAATTTGAATGAGTTATATGTTTGAAAAAAAATTTCGGATGCAGATTAATCTGAAATTAACGAAAAGATGTCAGATTTCGAGATGTTACAAAAATGGAAATTTTCGTATTTCGAAAAATTTCAAATTTCAGAAAGGATAATAATGATGCTTTTCTCTTTGAATTCTGATTCGATAGCATAGGAAAGCATTGTCCAAACATAAAACTCATTAAAATTCACATCTAATCTAACTCAAAAACAGTTTGTTTACATTGCCTAAGCAATCGATTTTCCATAATTGAGCATCAAAAATCGGCGCATCGAAGCACTGGTGGTGGTCCTTGCGACCGATTCCTATTCACGGCTGTCCATACTATATAATTTGTGCAGCCAACACGCGTAATGAATTAGGAATGGTGAGCTAGCAGCAGGGGAATTTACGATTTCAGTGGTCAAAATCGTGATTTTTGAAACATGAAAATGCATTTGTAACGCTGTGGAGACTACTGATATATGTTACACAAGACCACATATGAATCATTTTAACGATTTGGAAGTGTATCACTTCTAAACAGTGAAGAATACTCGGTCAGAACCTGAAAAAATCGACGACAGTCGTCATTTCGAACGATATTTTCAGTTCTTGGGCACTGAAAATATGGTGATTTCATAAGTTATTCAAATTTTACGATAAATTTGGCACAAAATATGTCGGAACTGGAGGGCGGACATGACTTTATGAGGAGTAGTTCCGGCTATGTATGTGCAAATGAGCGAAAAATTGCACATTTTGATCGATTTCTCGCTTCCAAAATGCTTATTTTTCACGATGGTATGATCTAATATAACTTTTGATGCTCTTTCGAATGATCTATAACATGAGGTCGAAAGCGAAAATTTAAAATTATCGATTTTTGTAGGTCAAAATCGATATTTTGACTTCAACTATCGTTTGAATAGTTATTGGTCCCTAGTGGTCATATTCTGAAAGTTTGAGCCCCGGGCGATCATTTTGCCGGAGTTGTGCCACCCCACCTGCACTCTTACAGAGAACGCGTTTTAATAGTGTGAGGGTACGTAAACATGTAGAGGAAAACGATAATTTCCCAAACAGTTTTTTTTTAAATCACCTAACAATTCTTTCAGTTTCAAGACCATGGGCGGCGGAGTCCCACAACTACCGGATCCATACAAGCTCAAGGTGAGCTTCTGAACATCACCAGTTTGTCAGATAGTTTTCACGATTGCAAACGCATGTTTGCACGCTTCACGTTGCATTTTCCTCGCAAATATACGTTTCATCAGGCTGGAAATAACTATTTCATCGAGAATCAAGGCGACTTCAATCCGACCTTCGTCTTCTACGTTGTGGACGACCATGCGGGTGAGTGATTTTTATTTATTTTTTAAATTTTTTTTAAATTTTTTTTGTATCAACGGGGTTTGCATCAAGTGGTCTTCTATCAGGTTGTTGCGAAAGTCTTGTCGCGTCATTGCTCTTGAACATTGTTGCCCCTATTACCCTTACATCATAATTCAATATCATGTAACTAATTATACAGGGTGGCTGATAAATATTGCGTCCACCTTTTGAATAATATCTCGCAAACAAATAAAAGGATAATTATCATATTGCGTTTAAATATATATCAGTACCGTGCAAAACAATTACTAGACGCAGGCTTCATGGTATCGACTGGCCTCTTAGCATGGAGGCAAAAAGTAGTCTACATTTTTACTCAATGCGCCGTTCACATTTTTCGATATATAAAATGATCTCAATGTCCATCGAAATTGCAACCGAGGTGAATATGAAGAGTAACCCTTCCACTAAGTGATAATCTTGTCAAATGCGATATAGGGTCTCTGAAAACAGAGAGAGATAAATTTGATGACTTTCAGTCACGCATATGCAAAAAACTCACTTTTCGGAATTTCTTATTCTGAATGTTGATACCGCCGTATAATGTTGCATAGCTATTAACAGAGTCGAGTTATGAAATATTGTTGCATCAAATTGAATGTAAACGTTGAATTAATGGTAGAAGTAGGCACCTCAAAATATAGCTAAAAGCGGCGCTTCGCAGCATTTCGCAACTTATTCTGGTTCCGAATCAATATGCCCAAGCAAATGGAATGCATTTTCACAATAAAGAATGATGGAGTATCATGCATAAAATAGAAAAATTCCAATAGCTAATGTGTTCGAAGAATGCGGCTTCGAAATATTATTATTTTTTATAGAGCGCCGTTCATAATGAAATAATTTTAAAGCATTTCTTAGAAAGTTCCGAGGCTTATAATATAATTGATCACATATTTATACTTGTAAATGGTTGTTCTTATTAGGAATACATGGATGAGTCCTGTATCTAATTCATTGCTTTAAGGCGGCATAAACTATCAGATACGTTTATGTGCCCAGAAAAGTCCCAATTCCAAAACAAAATATTTCAGAAGTGATAACTCTTGAAATACTTGAACAATCCAGATAATATTTATAGGCTAATAACTTTTGTCCCTTACCAACATAGTTACCAAATTTGATGCAATGGTGCCTACAGAGAATGGAGATTGAGAAACAAGAAAAGTGGCGCAATATTTATCAGCCACCCTGTAGTTGATGAGGTAATCAATGGTCTTTCTAGCGCACTTTTCTCTACACCTGATGATTCATTTAGAAATTCACAGTGTAAGTCTAAACCCTGCCTACTGAGGTCACCGATATGAACATTTCTACGTTTACTACTACTCGGAGAAGAGTGACATGGCCAAACTTATATCAAGATCGTAAACAGTATTAGTCATGCATCACCAAGACACAGTCAAGGATAGCCAGACACAAATGCATTTCTGGAAAATTTTAAATATTTCGGAATCAAGCATGGACGATAATTTTCGAATAGATGTTTTATCGTCTCTTTTTCCTGCCCATGGCTCTGGGAATCTATATTATTCTGAAATACATATAGCGTGAGGTGTTTGACTTACTATTCACGTTTGGGATTTGTGGAATGTTTTCCAGACAAAATTCGACTTTCAAAATAGAGATCCTCAAATTTGATTGACGAAAACAGCATTATTTGGCAAAATTATTGATCGCAGCCGATTGAAATGATGGACCTACTCTGTTTATCTGAACAATAAACCTTTCCTCTATTATTATTTCACAAGAAAGATTACAGAAGTCGCTAGTTGTTTTAAGGCTATAAGAGGGGAATCGCGAGAGAATCGACCAATTGAGGGGGGTGGGCGGCGGTAGGAAAAAAATGTGTCCTATCTGGCAACAAATTCACATATAAGAATTTCAAATGAAGCTCTTTCAAACTGCGTCGTCAGTTTTTTGTTATCGGTCGTCATCTTCGAGATTCAGAAGGCCAAACTTGGTACTATCACTTTTCACCAAAACTGTGACTCCGGTAAAAATAGGCATAGAGACTCGGCTTTTGGGTAGAAGTGTAGAGCACGATGAGCTAAACATTTCATCTGTTGAAAGTGGGTCTCTATCTTTACATTGAAGCATGCTACAGAGCCTGGAAGTTGGTCAGAAATAGGTTAGAATCCCCAGATAGCGCGTGTTCTAACCGTCTGGCGCTCTCGCCGCCTGACCTCCCTCTCCCTCCCCTCTATTTAGCGCTCCCCTCGGTCCGTTTCCCGTCGTTTCTGGCCAACTTCCAGGCTCTGTAGCATGCTTCAACGTAAAGATAGAGACTCACTTTCAACAGATGAAATGTTTATCTCAACGTGCTCTACATTTAAATCCAAAAGCCAAGTCTCTATGCCTATTTTTACCGGAGTCACAGTTTTGCGTGTTTCCTTGGATTCTTCAGGTGAAATTTCCTCTTTTCAATTGCCCTTTTTCCTTGAGCAGGGAAGTATTTACATTATTTGAAACCCATTTAGTGCATTTGGGCCCATCCCGCATGTTGAAATTGGTCAAAATGTGGAATTTCAAATTTTCGGGCATGTGGCCATTTATGACCAATGGAAGAGCTACAACATGGGGGGCAGATACTTAAAATGTTGTTTTGGATGTTTTTGAATGATTTTTAGCCCAAATAAGGCCAATTGAAGATACGGAAGTTCTCTTTTCCAGAACTCATTTTGGGGTCGCCGCACAAAAGTGCGCCCTTTTTTTTATACTCCGATTTTCCTAATTTTTGGCGAGAAGTTAGTTACATGTATGAACTTAAACTTAAACATGATAACCCAAAACTTTTTTTCCGATTTCCAAAGATACGTCATTTTTGGTCCTCCTGACCGCCCTGCACCATGATGAAGACCAGGAATGATGTCTTCTAGAGAATGTTGTAGAGCATGATGGTAGCTTTCTTTCTAAAAAAAGAGCGACCTTCTATCTTCATATTAACGAAGTTATCATCATTTATTGGGGTGTCCGGAAAGTTCGTATAATGCTTCGGAAAAAAGTCAGTTCGCGATCAAATGCAGTGATTGCGCAATCCGTTTGTCAACAATTTATTGCATCATTCTGAAGTTGAGTAGTGAGAGGATTTAATCAGTCTCCTAGTTGCTACATTGATTCTCGTGATGGACTCCCATCTCTACCTACGAGCAGTTTTACTTCATTACTACCGTTATACTAATTCCAGCTCGGGTTTTCTACCGGCTTGGACCTTAGTGGTCGGTGTACTGTCAAACTCAGAAAAGTAGGGTCACGTTAATGGAACTTTATCTGAGTAGACAGGGCAAGTGAAGCTGCCCGGAACAGTGAACACGGCACAGTTAAATACCCCCCCTCTGCGCAATGCGCCGGCGAGAGGGGGGAAGAGGAGAGAAGCTAGAGGCGAGGGGAGGGGGCAAGAGCGGGGGATGAGATAAGATCAGGATGATAAGGGGACGGGAATAGTTAGAACTTTGAACTGTCTACAAGAGTTCAACTAAACTCTTGACACTCCCCCCACACGGGAGAAGTGGCGTTACAACAGTAAAAATCTAACGAATACTAGAGGGGGTCAATGGGATACTGCTCTTCCGCAGGTCTTCATCTTCCAGTTGATGACGATGGAGGAAGGAGAGAAGTCGTACGATGAAGAGTAGGACGAATGTCGGGATAGAGAGAAGAGAGTGCTGGAGAGAAAATGAAGTAGGTGACGTTGGAAGTACGTGTCCTCGAGTAGTCTCTTCTTAGAGATCCTTCTCGCTCACTTTCTTGAGAGAGACTCGACGGTAAAACAAACAGCAGCACTGTACGAGAAAGGGCATCGAAGGGATGCAGATGTAGATCGTGAATAGGACTCCGAGTGCAACGAGGACCACTATCACGATGGTTCGAATCCAGTACTCCATAAACACAGATCCGATGTGCGAAAGGTCAGGGAATCCAGAGAGATCGATGGTGAGGGTAGAATTCGATTCTCCTTTGATGCCTTCTGTCGCAACGGAGTGCTGAGTGAACGAGCTCGAATACTTGAGGATCCCTGCTATCTCCACGGGAAGTCCACAAGATACATTGCAAGATATCAACACACGAGCTTGGTCTGCCGAGATTGCTCTGCGTGAGACTTCACCCGTCTTCGTGCAGGGGATAGAGAATTGGTCTCGATCGCAGGCGATGGTCGCTAATCCTGTAGTTGATGTGGACGTGCACGTCAGATTCACCCGTGCCCCTCCAGTGCATGAGTAACATCCGATAGCTCTTGATGACTCTACTATGCACTCGAATGGGTCCACCTTTAGGGTGTCTAGACGAAATCTCTTTGTGTCCGTCGAGATGGCGATATCCATTGAGAGGCCTTGAGAGATCTCAGCGAAGACTCGTCTGTTGTGAGCTTGTAACTTCAGGGAAGGAGTCAGTATCGGCAGAATGCCTTCGATGTCGAAGTTGTCCTCGAGGGAAGTTTGACTGCATTCGCACTTCGCGTATCTCTCAGCTGGTACACAATTGCACTCCTCGTGAGATGAGCAGTTCAGCTCTGCAGCGTGATTCGGGGATGCACAGTGTACGATCGGATCTCGAGTCAAGAGAGCTACTCTCTTCTTCTTGAGCGCAGTGATGAACTTCTTGCTCAGAAGGGGAAACGGTGGCGTAGCGAAGTTGGTCAGTTCGAGCTTGTGATCGTGCACTGTTTTCCGTTGGTTTGGTAGCAGTCGGACAGTGTCGGAAGTGGTCTCATTTCCTACAGTGATCGTAAGATTGATCGTCACTACAGGACTCCATTCTGTACATTCAAAGGTCTCGAACACCTCTTCGGAGACTGGCCTCACGAAGGTACGATAAAACAAGCATCCACTCGAAGGAAACAGGCAGTCACATCCCAGACCTCCACAGCTCTCGACGCAGTGCGTATGACCCGGGAAGTCGTTTCCTCGTGCCAGCTCCGGGATCATGCTGTCTGAGGAGACGTTCAAGCACTTGGTGTTCACGCAAGAACCCATCCTGGCACATCTCTTCTCTGAGATGTACTGCACACGAACGTCTCGATGCACACCTAGTGTCTTCTTCTGGCAGTACACGTCGGTTGCTAGCAGGGTCATCTTGACTTCGCCGACGAGTACGTTGTTCTTCGCTATCCCGATGCAGGCTTCTCGCGATACTGGGTTGATCTTCAGCAGGCTGTGCATGATCGTATCGCACTTCGTACCAGTGCAGGTCTCCGACTCCGAGTTGAATCTGAGCACTTCGGGACAGCCTCGAACTTGGGGAAGAACGATGAGAACGACGATCGTGAGCAGTACGCGATAGTTCTGTCTGCCGATAGGCATTCTCCGGCGAGCACGGCGCGAGAAAGGCCAACAGATGAGTCGCCAAAGTCCGCATATTGTCGCTGCGCCCAGCCATTGCATGAAAGTACAGGCAAGTTGGAGGGGTCGGCTGAGTACCACAGGCGAAAAACAGATCTGGTAGATCGTCAAGCAGATCAGATACAGCAGTAGCGCCAGCGTGGCTAGGGCTGCGGCGATGTTGCACTCTGGATTCGTCAATGCCACCAGACAGAATGTGCAGGAGATATGATCGCAGAAGTCGTAAGATGGGCAATCATGGGAGCGAATCACTGCTGATCCATTTACGAGGTACTTGACGAGTACCGTGAATCCGTGCATGGTACTCGAGGCGCTGAAGTGTGTAGTCTCGAAGGTAGTCTCGTTGCTGGAGGTGACTCTCTTGCATTCTTCTGCATTGCAGAGCTGGTAGTCAGGCACTTCTCCATTGTGATGGAAAGTCACAGAATTCCGGTCGCACGAGATCGATTGCGCAGAAGTAGATGCCATGCAGAGCATCAGAATGCCGAGGAGGGAAAAAGTCCCATTGAAGCTCCATGGACCATTACGTCTCTCTGGTTGTCCACGAGGGAATACACCAATGAGCGGTAGGCGTGAAATCATCCGCCCTCCTCGTCGAGCATTGTCTCTGTCGATCTCGACGGGATCATCTTCAGATTCAGAATCAGACCATCTCGGGTTTCGTCGAGCAGCGAGCCTCTTCGACCTTCTCACTGTGGAAGCTGCTGGATGAGGATCTCCCGTATTAGTGGGCGCGTCTCGATCTGAGCTCACTATCTCGAGAGGCACGACTTTGTTGATAGGTCGTGAGATCTCTCGGCCAGCAGTCGACATCAGCCGTACAGTTCGACCGTCGCAACTCAGTACTCTGGCCAACTTCCAGTCTCCTCTCGAAACGTTGTCATCCACCAGAAGCACGATCTCCTCCGGAAACGGAATAGGCTGCGCACAGTGAGCACCAGTCTGTCGAAGAGGGTGGAGCCGTCCGTGTTCTCTCAACTCGGTGAAGTAGAACGAACGAAAGACGTTCCAGAACTTCTCTAGATTGGTTTCAGTTTGGTTCAATCGCTTGAGAAGTTCCTTCCTCGTAACATCGGTAGACGGCGAGGGATCGAAGTCCGGATCGAGCAGCGACTCGCGAGATATCATCGCGCTTGGTAGAGCAAGTTTGACCTTGGGTGATATGAAGTCACACGGCCGAAGAATGGGCAGTTCGAGCGATGACTGTAGGTCAGCGCTGATGTGAGTGAGAGGTCGACTGTTCAAGACTGCTTCTACTCTGCACATCTGGGTGTGAAGATCATCAAGGCTGAGAGTCTTCTTCCCGAAAGCGTTATTGAAAGCGGCTTTTACGCTACCCACGATGCGTTCATAGAAGCCGCCCATCCAGGGAGAGTGTGCAGTGATCCAGTTCCATCGGATTTGCTGACTCGCTACGAATTGAAGCACTCGCTCGTCCGATCGGAAGGCGTCGAATCGTTCTCTCAGCAGTCGGTTCGTCATCTTGAAGGTCGGCGCATTGTCCGAGGTGAGGGTCTCTGGAGCGCCCCTTCTTGCGACGAATCTCTCCAACGCGTTGATAAATGCGAGAGTGCTGAGACTCTTTGTCACTTCCAGATGAATCAGTCTGGTGGACATGCATGTGCAGAGAAGGACGTACGCCTTGGGAGATTCTCCACTGCTCACATCACTCGAAGCTACTCTGATTGGTCCCAGGAAATCGATTCCCGTATGCTGGAACGGAGGAGAGTCGCATACACGCTCGGGTGGGAGAGGAGGTGCGGGTGGGTACTTGTACGGAGCCGTGTACATTCTCTTGCACAGAGTACAGTCCTTGAGTACCGTTCGTACGACCTGCTTTCCCTTGACCAGCCAGTACTTCCGGCGCATTTCTGCGAGTACATGAGCGGCACCTCGGTGGAATAGCGTCCCGTGCATGTCGCGAATCATCAATCGTGGCAACGAGTTCTCTTCTCGGAAGAGCAAGATTGGCTTCTTCGATTCTTCGTCGATCAGAGCGTGGTCTATTCGACCAGAGGTCACTCTCAGAAGACCGTGAGTATCGTACTCGAGACCGAAATCTTTGAGCTTGGAGATCTCCTTCGTGTTCCTTGATTGATGCTGTCGGAGTAACACGATTCGCGCTTCCTCCCGTTCGCCAGCAGAGGGAGGTCCCGAAGCAGTCGGATGAGACGCGAAAGTGAGACGGGCCATAGATGTCGGACATTTCATCTTGATGAATCGTAGTACAAACGCCGTCACTCGTTGAAGTTTGGCGTACGATGAGTAGTCCTCTACCTTGACCAGCTCGAGAGGTTGGACTTCAGTCTGCATCGAGTCAGTCTTCTTCTTCCTCGTCTGTCGATTCGCAGGAGGATCGGGTGCAGAGAGTGCCACGATGGGAGTCGAGCCAATGGCTTTCTCGAGTATGTTCTCTTGATCGGACCAATGGGCGTTCGAGTGTTCCTTCTTCCACTGATCGGGTGGGAGAGCCAACCAGTCAGGTCCTCTCCACCAGATGTGAGTAGGGTCCTGCATCTCTGCCGCGGATAGACCTCTGGTGGCGTGATCGGATGGGTTCTCGGTTCCACTGACGTGATCGAAGCGGATCGTATCTTTCGACCTCATTCGATATCCCAGATCGGCTATGTTCCTCAATTCCTCCTCAATCTCTCGTATCTTCTTCAGGCGATTCATCACGTAGACACCCAGTGATTTGCTGTTCGCCTGATCGACACTGTATGCTCGAATCCAGTGGAGAAGAGTCGTTGCGTCGGTGAAGACTTGGAATCGGAATCGGCGTCGATGCTCTTTCGAGATAGCCTTCGCAACGTAGAGGAGAAGATTCATGCCGATCACGAGAGCCTGTAGCTCGAGCTTGGGCTCTTCGCTCTTCGGACTCTTGCTCGGAGCCAGCTGATTTCGTGCCATGACGAACCGTGGTCCTGCCTCCGTCCACAAGTACACCACAGCACCCATTGCCGCGTGGGATCCATCCGTGAAAAGAACGAGTTGGAACGGTCCCGTCGGTACAGAGATTGCTCGGGGGAGACACAGTTCCTTCATCTCGACCATTGAACTCAGTTTGACCCACTCCAGCTGATCTTCTTCACTGAGAGGTTGATCCCATCCATAGGATTGCATGAACACCTTCTGCAGGAACATCTTGATTGGGAGGAGCAATGGGATGAGGAAGCCCATAGGGTCGAAGACCGCCGCCAGTCGGGAGAGAATCCGTCTCTTCGTGGCAGGTTTGTCGTCTTGAGTCAGACTACACTGAACAATCCATGAATCGGTAGTGGTATCGTACGGTAGTCCGAGGATCTTGGTTCGTCCAATTGGTCCTTGATCTCCATTCTCCTTTTCGAGGGATCGAATGAAGTCGTTGTCGGAGGAGAAAAAGGCGCGAATATTCATTCCCATGGCTCGGAACACCTGCTTAGCCTTTGCGAAGACTCTCGGCAGATCAGATTGTTCGTCGCACTCGAAGAAGCAGTTATCGACGTAGCAATTGTTCGTGAGCCCTCGCAGGATCATCCGTTCGAGATTGAGATCAGAGATCTCTTCCATCTCTTCGTCAGTCGGATCTCGATCTTCAGAATCGAGTCTCTCATCAATTGATCGGAATTCTTCATCGATCGCAGCTTCTCGTTTCCCCGCGTGATACCGCATCGTGGCCATCAAAATATATGGGGATTGCTTGATACCGAATGCTGCTGATGAGTATCTCAAGATTAGGAGATTATCCATCGATGGTGGTTGTGAAGGGTCTTTCAACCAAAGCACTCGCAGGAGATCTCTTTGATCCTCGAAGATCTTGATCTGAAGAAAAGCCTTTTCGATATCTCCTGCCATCAGTGTGTGATGCAGTCGAAGTCGAGTGATCATCTGCGGGATGTGATCGAGAAGATTCTCTCCTGGGCCTACCAGGCAGTCATTGAGAGAAGGCTCATTCTTCGTACGAGAAGAGGCATCGATCACTACACGATAAGGAGTCGTCTCGCTGCTTTCCTTCACCACCACTTGTAGAGGGATGTAGCGTATGACGCCATCACTTCCTTCTCCTGCAGGGACGACTTCCATCTGACCGGCATCGAGTTGTTTCTGGAAGATCTGCTGGATCCGCGCCAGAGTCTCTGGATTGTCTCCAATCTTGCGGTACAGCTGTTTCAGTCTGATCCAGGCTTGGGAGAATCCGTCTGTCAGAGTCTCGAGTTGCTCATTGAAGGCATATCTCGCGTGATACGAACCGTCGATGAACTCGATATTCTCTGCGAAGTAACGGCTGATCTCCTGTTCCTTCTCTCTTCTACTCTTCTGCTCTGTGCTCATCTGGTCTTCTTGGCCAGCAGTATCGAGAGCGAGGAAGGCGTTGATCTTCGAGTCAACGGTCTCTGCATCTTCCGCATTATTCGGTGCCATAATGGGGAAGATAGGAACAGAGCTCTGAGAAGAAGGAAATTGTTAATCGCCAGCAATCATGACTCCGAGAGCAGTGGGCACAGTCAGAAGTCCACTGGGGAGTCGAGACGAGGCGATACCAGTCACCTCGTAGAAACTGGTGCCTCCGATCAGGAGATGTGGTGTTACTCTTCGGTCACTGTCGATGGGTTGTGCCAGACATACATCCATCTTCCGCAGAACACGCTTATCAGCTCGGGAAAGACGTGCTTGAGGGAGTTCACTGGTGAGCGGTTCAGGAAACACAATTGCCTCCATCTGCAAGTTTCCCTTGAGTGAAGGAACCGTCACGGAGACTATGTCATACTCCTTCGTGCCATCCGAGCGACCTCCCACTCCAGTGAGATCGAGCGACTCTTTTCGAAGAGTACGAAGACCCAATGCTATGCGCTTCGTCTCACTGATAAGTGTCACAGCGGCACCACAATCGAGAAAGACTTCAGCATCCTCTTCTCGTCCATTGCTCGGATTCAGGAGCTTCGTCGATCCAGTGAGCATGCGGATTCGATCCGATGTAACTGTGGTGGTGACAGGTCGTTCTACCGACTGTCTCGGTGGAGGTCCCGAATAGGGATTGCTCGGAAACATGGGAGACGGACGGTGCTGGTTTCTCCGACTAGTGTTCATGCCAGATCTCTGAGACCGTTGAGAATCGTAGCAGACGGAAAAATTGTGATCTCGTCCACAGTGAGAGCATGCTGGTTGCTTGCAGGCCTGAGCAGTATGACCGTGCTCAAAGCACTTCATGCATCGACCTTGAGTCTTAAGAATTGATCGTTTCTCAGAGGGCTCCATGAAGCAGCGGGTGGGATTGAGATGCTTCGAACAGAATAGACAGCTCTGTTGTGCTCCCACGATCTTTCCGCCAGTCGGTGGCATACTCCTGTCTTGAGCTGGCTTCTTCTCGAGTCCCTTCTTCCTCTGCGCATCAGCGAATGTAGTGACAGGAGTGGGATCACTCTTGTCTCGAGATTCCTTTCCCTTCTTCGGGCATTGGTTTCGAATGTACTGTTCTGCCGTCAGATGCTTCTTCAGTACAGCGAGGATCTCGGTCAAGGAGAGCTTCCTGCCTTTCTCTTGTTGTGATTTGAACACCACCCGTTGCGATGGGAGAGGGAACCGCTTAGTGAATTCAAGTGCGAAGAAGAGATTGGAGTCCATCTCCACGTCGACCTCATTCAGCTGGTATTGCAGCGTCTCGCACTCATTCACAGCACTGAGTTGGTCATCGAGCGACTCACTCTTCGGTTTGAGAACGTTCCATTGCTGGAGAAGATTCTCGCGTGCGAATTCATCTTGACCATACTCGGTTTGGAAACGAGAGATGATCGCCGCGTATGAGGTTCCTCTCTTCCTGAGGTGAGTGAAGAGGTCGAGTGCCCTGCCTTCGAGTGCACTCTCGAGGTACCTCAGCTTCGTTGCGTCTCCGAGATCTTTCTTATCAATCAGATCGGAGAAGACCGTCCAGAATGCCTTGTGATCCGATCCATCGAACGTCGGAAGGGTCAACGTCGGCAGTTGAGGGAGAGGGACGGTGTGGGAAGCGATAGAGAGCGGTGCCACAGCTCCCGTACCACCGGATGCGTGTGTGGGTGGGATGGCTGCAGTTCCCATAAGAACAGAAGTCGTAGAAGAGCTCGCTGTGAGCAGCCTGTCGAGAATCGCGATCTCGGAATCCAGATCTGCCAACTGTTCCTCGATGTCACCTTCAATCGCAGCGATCGACTTGCTCTCCGTGGTGGTATCAGTGAAGTAGGTCACGAGAACATCAGTCTCATGCTCGTTCGTATCAGCATCGTCGATATCCTCCAAAGCTGTTTGCCACTTCTGGGCAGTGTCCTTGATCACCTTGAGGGCTCCAACGAGCTTCCCTCTGAGGCGCGTTGCCTGCGAATGGAGATCGAAGTACTGCTTGTTCGACGCCGAATTTCCAAGAGCGGAAGTACCTGTGGTGATCGACACCACCTCCGAGTACAGCTGAGGAAGACGATTCCTCTTGGTCGTGATGACCCGACGGAACGGTGCACTGAAGTCGGCCATGGTCACGTCTAGAATGCCAGTCTCAGTTCAGAGCGTTCGATCGATAAGAGGGTATAGGCACAGCCACACGGGACTGTTCACACTTCACAGGATATCTACCTGTCAGAAGTGGAGCCAGGATATCGACCTGGTAGACGAACGAAGCTGGGAGAGTTGAGTGAGGTCAGGTACGTAAACGGCCTCGTTCAGTTCCGAGCGTTCGGTCGAGCGACGTGTGATCACGATCACACAGAGTGCTGCCACGCGGGACGTGAAGGACACTTCGCAGGATCTACCTGTCGGAAGTGAAGCCAGGATATCTACCTGGAGGAAGAGCGAAGCTAGGAGAGCTGAGTGAGGACAGGTCACGTTTAAACTGCCTCGGTCAGATCCACGCGTTCGAAGTGATCACGGTCACAAAGGAAGCACACTTCACAGGGTATCGACCTGTTGGAAGTGGAAACCAGGGTATCGACCTGGTAGGAGAGTAGAGTGGATCGGTCCACGGCCAAGATGCTGTTGCCAGGGTGTTTCACCTGGTTCGGAAGTTGCCAGGGTGTTTCACCTGGTTCGGAAGTTGCCTTCAGGGTGTTTCACCTGGTTCGGAAGTTGCCAGGGTGTTTCACCTGGTTCGGAAGGTGCCTTCAGGGTGTTTCACCTGGTCAGCCGATGCACCATATACTAATTCCAGCTCGGGTTTTCTACCGGCTTGGACCTTAGTGGTCGGTGTACTGTCAAACTCAGAAAAGTAGGGTCACGTTAATGGAACTTTATCTGAGTAGACAGGGCAAGTGAAGCTGCCCGGAACAGTGAACACGGCACAGTTAAATACCCCCCCTCTGCGCAATGCGCCGGCGAGAGGGGGGAAGAGGAGAGAAGCTAGAGGCGAGGGGAGGGGGCAAGAGCGGGGGATGAGATAAGATCAGGATGATAAGGGGACGGGAATAGTTAGAACTTTGAACTGTCTACAAGAGTTCAACTAAACTCTTGACAACCGTCTTGGCCGATCCGTGAAGGAGGCCCACTCTGCCCTGGCCCAGTCGGAAGGAGCTGACGCCCCCTCCATACCCTTCTGCTATAAGTGGTTCTCCCGCTTCAAGAAAGGGGAGTTTGGTCTCGATGATCAACCCCGCTCTGGACGCCCTCCCTCCCTCGATCAGCCTCTCGTTCTCCGCACACTGAAGCGCAAGCCAGTGTGCGTGAGTTGAAGAAGGATACTGGTACTCCCAGATCAACGGTGTCCGATATCCTCCATCGATCTGGGAAGAAGCCGAAACTCCCACAAGTGATTCCCCATGACCTCTCCCCCGAACAGCTGAAAAATCGTGTTCAAGTCTGTCGGGAATTACTCCATCGTAGATCCAATCTTCGATGGGTCAATTCCATCATCGCTACAGATGAGAAGTGGATCACGTACGATAACCCTGTGAGGAGACTGCAATGGGTGGATGCAGATGAGAAGCCCACGCCCGTCCCGAAGAAGGAAGAGCACGGAAAGAAGGAATTCCTCTGCTTCTTCTTCTCAGTGCTCGGTCCCATCTACTGGGAGATCCTCGCCCCTGGCACCAGCATCAATGCCGACCTCTTCTCTGAACAACTGGAAGATGTCGCAATCAGAGTCCCTCCCAGACTCCTGAACCAGGGCAAAATTCTTCTTCTGATGGACAATGCTCGCCCACATCGAGCGAAGATGACCCAGAAGAAAATGGACGAGCTGAAGATCGAGAGGATTCCCCATCCACCGTATTCCCCGGATCTCTCCCCATGCGACTACCACTGCTTCCGCTCTCTCTCTCACTTCTGCAAAGGAAAGAAGTTCAAGAATCGAGATGAAGTTGTGAGGGCTTTCGTGAACTGGGCGGTCTCGAAGAAACCCGCATTCTGGAAGAGAGGAATCGAGACCCTGCCCAATCGCTGGAGGGAGGTAGTGAGAAAGAAGGGGGCATACATTGGTCACTGAGAAAAATAAAAACAAAAAATCATACGAACTTTCCGGACACCCCAATAAGTGAGCCCGATTTGACTGTAGAAAAGTGATAGTACCAAGTTTGGCCTTCTGAATCTCGACGATGACGACCGATATCAAAATTCTGACGACGTAGTTTGAAAGAGCATCATTTGAAATACTTATAACCAAAATTATAGCGGGATTGAACACACTTGAATCCTACCTCCACGGCGTGGTCGATTCTCTCGCGATTCGCCTCATAATAAATTTGGAACATATTTTTTTATCTCATTTTCACTCAAAACCAAATTCGTAAAAAAATTCCGGTTTTCTATAGGAGCTTCACAAGGGGTAACTACATGGTTATTGTGCACATTCATGCACCTGGCACATATTATAAGTTCAGACAACATACATTCCAAAGAAGCGAAATAGGTGTAGTTACGTACCCGACAAGACTTTCGCAACAACCTAATATCAATTGTTGATGCAAAAACCTCATTTTAAAAATTATTTAAATAGGTTGAAATTTGCAGAAAACGTCAACACTCCCGTGATGGTAATCGATGACGACTGGGGAATCGATGGGAATGGCGAGGGAAGACTACTCACCATACTGAGCAGCAAGTACGATTCCGTGCGCTACAATCAGTTCGATGGAGGGTTCAAGGTAAATCATAGCAACTTTCATCCGAATCGATCCAATCGAAGGACATCCGTTTCGTGCATACCCTCTCGCCATTTCTTGAAATCTCATCTAACGGAATGAATGAATGAATGAATGAATGGATATACTAAAGTATGTATTCCACACATTTTTCAAGGTAGAGCATATTGTAGACCACATTTTTCTGTGTCCTAATTATTAGTAATAATTCACAATCTGATGTGGAAATTGTTCAGATTTCAATAAATACTGAGACACTACTATCTCACGCAAAATCTTTATTCAACTAAAAATATAATTCAGAAAGACTATCCTCGCATATACTCGACTGGCTTCGATGCAGTGGCAGAGCAGGACTGCAAGCCACTGTACCAGTCCAGGTGCGAATAAAGAAGCTGTCATAGACATTGATGAAGTAAATACGTATACAACAAGCATCTTTTCTTGAAACACTCATAACACACGACACATTACTGCTTTACTGATGCATTACAAACATTTCACATATCATAGTTGACCCTGCCGCGCGGTGATTGAACAAGATGAAAAGAGAGAGCGCCCTCTCATTCCTCGTTGCGCCCGTCGACTCGAGCGCTTTTGCTACTAATTTGCATTTAATCAGATCGCAAGAGAGCGCCTATCTTGCTGCCATCACCGTCTTCTCGCCCATCAGTACGGTGGACTACGGAGATGAGGGCAAGCATAATGTACACGTCAAGTGGAACAAGGGTAATATAATAGCACAATAATGTTAATAATAATAATAATAATAATAATAATAATAACAATACAATGAATGACCAATAGGAAAACATGCTCGAGAAGTGGAACAAGGGTCAGAAAATATTTTATTATTAGAATATACGCAATCGCGTATCTTTATCATAAATATTCTGTATAAATTTTAACTTTTTTATATTATTTTCACACTTAGCATTACTTTAGATGGTTATGTCTCGAAGAATTCCCGATCGTCCACCGTCTACTCATCTCCGGGTAATGTTTTCCCTTTGTAAATTCTGAATGCCTAAGATCATATTAAACTTTGCTAGAATTCCCGAACATTTCCATGCAAAATACTTGAGATGAATTGCATACATAGTTGCCCAACACTGGCGGCGAGGTGTTTTCAGACCATGACGATTCATGGTTGAGCACTACCCCCCTAAATCGAGGAAGGGAGTGCTTAACCATGAATAGGGGGTCGCTGCCGGCGTGGACAATTATGATTGTATGCCACTGGCAGGCTACGTTGGGTGCTCATACACCAGCGGGCAGTCGTACTCATCATCGACTACGAAATTAGATGACGCATTCATAATCTCTGCAAACAGGTTTGTTTACTGATTAGAGATGGTGTTTTAATGGCATAGCTGGCAAGGAAGATCATCCAAGCCGGCTTGCTCTGTCATCCCTAGTACTGATATATCTGCAAAAAATATCACACTAATCTAAACAAATTCACAATAATATATTTGTTATTTACAGTCTTGACATCAACGCTGTATATGATAAAGTCACCCAAGACGAGACGGTCCACCTTCAAGTTGACGAGATTCCACTAGAGTGATTTTTTTCGTTGATATTATGAAATCAAAAAGGCAAGAATTTATGCTATAGGCTTTTAAAACGAGTTTTTTAACAAATTCTTTGCATATCCGCCCAAATTGGCACTGCCTAGCAGTGTCTTGAACGGGCACTAGGTCGGATGAGAACCCAACGGATGAGAACCAAAAAAAGTACCCTTCTCTAGCATTTTCATAGTTGGTTCCCATAGTTCCAAAAATGCACCTGTGAAAGCCCTACCGAAGGGTTCATTTATTGGTTCTCATCCAACCGGTGTAGTGCCCTTGCGCGACCCTAGTCTCTAAGATGAATATTATTTACTTTACAGTTTCTTCGGCACCGACACGCTCACTCGCCAGTTAAAATTCGAAGAGGCTCCCTTCCAATTCGCAATCGCAATTCAATGGGATCGAAAGACAACAGCGGCTAGTTGGGCTGTGCAGCTGGACTTCGTCACTACTTCACCGGTACGGATAAAACTAATAATAAAAACTAATAATAAAATATAAAAATACTATTATAGGTACTAGCAAAAACGGCCGGTATAGAATAGAGTTTGTCCAGTGTGAGAGCTAACTGAAGAGATGCTAATCCAAAGTTAGAAATTCTTATATTAAAGTTATGCAGAAATGTCCCTTTATTGGTTATCATCCGGAAAGTTATCCTTCAACGGTGATCATCCGACATAGTATCGGTCCAAGGAAGCGCATCTAGGTAGCTGAGGTCACCACGACATCAGCCGCCATCCCAACGAGAAGTTCGGCATCTACTACTCCGAAAATTGAAATCACCACGACGTCCAGTGGCTTCTCGCTTCCGTTGTCTGTTTCTGTTGTTGCTGCGATCCTTATTATTGTATGATAAATTATTGTATTGCCATGAAGAGAGAAATAGTATTTGTGGAATGGAGGGATCGATAACAGTGCTCGAAGGCGATTCACTTTACTTTACCTATGAATCCATTCGTCTAATCCCGGGCAATAATTGGGTTTATACTCCGTCTAAATCCGTCATAATACACTTCAGAGAATATATTTTTTCAATTGTTTCTCGACTTGCTATGACTAAACATTAAGCATTTGAGGCAAATTTGTTCAACCACTATACAATGTTTTTATGCTACGTTGGAATTTACAACATGATTAGCTTGAGAGTAAGGAAAAGAATCAGCACGCATCCGGAAATTGTCAGCGACCGCTTTATGAAATCTGCGAACAATTGTCAATCATGCTGAAAAAGTGCCATATATCTTTATCTATTTTGTGTTGTATACCACCAGAAGTGGACCATCTACGAGGCGTAATGGGCACTAGAGTTGACACTACGAGTGGAGGTTACGAGCTCGTTACGCCTCCCCCACCCCCCTTGGATTGCGAAATAAGAGTAGGGGGGATAACGAGCTCGTAACCTCGCCTCGTAGTGCAATAGGCACGACCAACTTGCGCTTTCACATCGCTGCTCAGCCTTATTTCATTAGGCAACGATCCCAGCATTTCGCACATAATATTGCCAACGGCACTGTTCCAAATTCTTATCTCCGTGTCTTGAGTTCAAAAAAGTCTCTCGACGGTGAACTACAGTTCGAGAAACGATACCACGGTCTCTTCATTTTACACACTCTCTCACCGCTCGACCGGTCAACAGAGGGTGTGAAATGAAGAGACAGATGCCCGAATTACGAACTTCAACGTACGTCGATCTGCATCGCAAATGCGTCCTTGCTTCCAGCTTTCTTCTCCCATTTCACCGCAATTTGCGCCGACGTTTCCTTGTACGTCTTCGAGTACTTGTGATTGACGCCGAAGAGCCATGATCCTGTCTAGCGTAATTCGAGTCACCGTCTCTTCAGTTTACACACTCTATCGACCGGTGGAACGGCGAGAGAGTGTGCAAAAGAGACGGTGATCCGAATTACGAACTCTACTCACTTCTGGATGTCGTCGTTGACCGTGAGCGTGAGGGCGTCGTTCTCTTGCGCGATCCCGTAATCTGCCTCAACTACTACCCACAGACCCCTGGAAAGAAATACAATGTTTGTCTCATGAGTAATCTCTGCTAACTTCTGCTTGGTACTCGGACGTAATATCGAGCAGTTTTAGCCCCGACTTACGGCTCTGTTTTCGAGTCGGGGTCCCTGGAAAAATATCGGCGTCCTGAGCCTAAGGCCCGTTACGGGACCCCGATTATTATTTTTTGAGACCCCGATTCGAAAACAGAGCCCGACTTACTTGGCATCTGCCACATGGAACGAGCTGTCAATGTTGGTGACGTAAGAAAGATGCGTGTAGAGCGAATCGACGTTGGGGCATCCGACGTAACCTATTGTAAATGTGTTTGAAATACGTGGAAACACATTGTGTTTAAATGAATAGAAACGGAAATGTGTATTATTACGTTATTACGAGGTTGATTGACATTTGTAGTGTTCTAGAAAAAGTTTTTTTCTTCAATTTTTCTTCGTAATGTTTGAGGTTAAACGGCCGAGTATGAGACTCTAAAAATTCTGTTTTTATATGAGGCCGTTTGCCTAAGAACCGGGCAAATTCAGAGAGTTCTGGCACAGCTCAAAAATCTTGATTTTCTGTAACTCTGTGTTCTGGGGTTATTTTTGGCGCTGAACACGGTGAGCTTTCAGAGTTGTCATTTTGTTTTCAGAGTCGCCGTTTGCTTCAGACGACGTCACGTCGAAAACACATTTTGGAATATGGCGCTGCTCTCAAATGTGCTAAAATTACGTGAACATGGTTTCCGGGGTAGGATTTCATGCTGATTACTCATATCTACTTAATTTTTCATGAATTTTAAAAATAAATTTTAAAAATTCAACTTTGCTCTAAGGCAAAAGTGACCGTAGTGACCTATCTTAAAATGACCGCCGTGCCGAGAAGATTCAGGATCAATATTTTCGACACGGAGTTTTATTATTGCCAACTTTTATTGATTCCAAAACGTATACAATCGTAGAAGTTTCACCCATCCCCTCTCGTCCCTCGTCTGTTTACCCCCCTGGCAGTTCTCTCGCCTCTCTGCGCTCTCTCTCAAACGCACACTCTCTCGCTCATCTCGAGGAGGGAAGGGAGAGGAGGAGTGAGGCTGGTACATTTGCCCACGTTTATGAATCAGTAAAATTTGGCAATAATGAAACTCCGTGTATGAAAATAGACGAAAATAGAGATTCTGAATCCTCTCGGCACGGCGGTCATTTTAAGGTAAGTCACTACGGTCACTTTTGCCTTAGAGCAAAGTTGAATTTTTAAAATTCATGAAAAATGAAGTAGATAGGAGTAATCAGCATGAAATTCTACCCTGCAAACCATGTTTACGTAATTTTAGCACATTTGAGAGCAGCGCCATGTTCGAAAATGTGTTTTCGACGTGACGTCGTCTGAATCCAACGGCGACTCTGGAGACGAAATGAATGCACTCACCGTGTTCAGCACCAAAAATTACCCCAAGACACAGAGTTACAGAAAATCGAGATTTTTGAACTGTGCCGGGTCTTGCTCGACTCTTAGGCAAACGGCCTCATATTTGTGTATGATACACATGAACATCTTCGTTCACTATTTGCAATATTTGTATTAAACATATGTTGCACTGAATTGCTTGATAAATATAATAATTATATTTTCAAGAGGAAAGTGTTTTTTTCATTCCACTGTTTTTCAATTTTCGTTTAATCGAAATATTCACGGAGTAATAGCATAGGTCAATGGTCGGAGATCTCTTCCTTATCCATCATACCTGGTGAAACGTATACAGCGCTCTCATTTACTCCCGTAAATGTCAAAGAAAAAAGTATTTATAAAAGTAAATTGGTTATGCTATAACATGCGCAATCAAGCGTTCATGAACCAGGGCAGATAGTGCTCGCCACTAATAAACCGTTCATACAAACCTCGAAGTTGTATTATGGACTGATGTACATTTTGATTTACCCATTTGTCGTTTGCTCATTTGTCGTGCCCGCGAAAAAAAGTTTGGGCAAATACGAGATGGCCACCCGCATTCGGAATTGCACTATCCAAATCAATCCGAGACTCACCGGCTCTCCCGGAGATCACGACCGACTTTCCCGCTGCTGCCGTCTTGAAGTTGAGAGTCACGACCGGGGAAAAGACGGGAAAGGCCGTCTTGGGCACGGAGGCAATCGATCTCAAGTAGAGTTTTGTAAATCGGATCAGATCAGCGAGGGCAATGAAGAGGAGAGAGGAATCGACGGACTCTCTCCAAACCACACGTTCTCTCGTCGATCAGAGTGATCGAGAGGGTGTATGATATGGAGAGAGCAAGACCATTGCTCGAAGAGGCGTTTGCGTCGGATGACATTGGCTCCCCCCCTCTTCTACATGATTCACCCGATCCACTTCTCTCATTCCCTTCCGATCAAGATGATACAGCTACGCTCATTCTAATCATTATCCCACTGAACCCACCAATACAATGAGGGTATCGGGCCGGGAAAAGGGAACCTAGGACAGCCGAGTGGCAGGCGAGCATTCTACTACTCTGAACTAATCGGACAATTGTCGAGAAAGATCAGCGAGAGAATACGGGAAATGGAGAGGCTTTGAATAGGGTTGGAATGGCTTTGTATCCTTTTCAGATAAGTTTCATGTTCTCTATACAAAGGAGCTATATAGTGTACATGAAACCTATCTGAAAATGATGCAAAACCATTAAAATAAGAGAATCCTAACCTTGACCCGAGGTACGAACTCTAACGCGCAAAGCACAGCATCTTTGCCATAGCTGGCTGTATGCATTTATGATGTCAATGTTATTGTCACACAATTAGTGTCATTACTTGAAGAGCGTCATTATCCATAGACTAAAATGCCCTTACAGCTCCTCTGATGGCTACAAAAGGGGGAAGGACATCGGCACCACACGGTTATTCAAGTGTTCCAATCGGCAAGCGAATTATGACTCATAATTGAGAGCCCCCAAGACTGAAACATATCGATCATATCTAACTTCGCTTTGTAGACGGGTCTGCACTCGGAGATGGCGTCGAATCCAGTGGCGTGCACGGTAGGAAGACCATCCTGCAGACTTTTTCGATATAACGAGCTCGTAACGCGCGCCCCTCTCTATTACGAGCTCGCCACCTCGGCTCAAAGTAGCGCAAGGAATAACGAGCTCTCATATTGCCAACCATCCTGCAGACTGCATTTCGCAAACATCAAGCATGTGCGGTAATCATGCAATCTCATAGGAATCTAAAAAAACTTCTCCAAATGGAAACTGTTAAAATGTTTTTTTAAAGAGACATCGCTCGATCGAAATAAAAAGGGCAATTCCATGATGAATTCGGCAGAGTTGCAAAATCACTCTTTTTATATCATCCAAAATCGCTCTTTTTCCAAAATTCTTTTTTTATAATATCCTTGAATTGTCACTCTTTCTGAGTGTGATTTTGTGATCAGATTAACTCACGCTGAAGTCGCCGGCAAAGGATGAGATATGAACAGCGCCGGAGACTGAGAGCACGGTGAGAATCGCGCCCTCCATCAACTCGGTGTCCATTGTGTCGTCATCTGACGGCGACGCGTACATCACTGTCGACTCGTAATTCACTGAAAAAAATAGAGTTCGTAATCGCGGTCTCTTCAGTTTATAGACTCTCTCGACCGGTTTACACTCTCTCGAACGGCTAGAGAATGTGCAAACTGAAGAGACGGCGACCCGAATTACGAACTCGAATTACGAAATTCTGGTGATCTCTCGAGTAGCAATTCGATGAACATATTAGCTCTGCAGCATAAAATGCAGCTTTTTTCTACAAAATTCCCATCTGGGAACTAAAATCAAGATAGGAAAACAAGGAAAACATTCGGCAATTTTCGCACTCACTCGCTCCCTTCTCGACAGCGTAGAAGAGGAAAGTGGGATTAGGTCGGCCCGTGTTCCTCAGTTTGTACAGATCTTGCTTGCCTTCAAATGCGTTGTTTGAGAAATATATCATGATTATGCACCGACCGGTAGTTCATAATATTGTCCAAGTCTCAGTCCGGCGAGATTCTTCAAACTGAAATGGTATTTAAGAAACTACCCACAGAGACCACGGAGAGGGCAAAACATAATAAATTATCAATTAAAATACGAATTGTATGGACCCCCGCCCGAAAATCACCGGACACTTTTTTAATGCCCCCAACATCATGATCATAATCTCCAATGAATTCTCTACATCATACCTGAGTGCCAGAATGATGCATTTCTTGGGCACAAACTTATAATAAATTCAAAAAGTGTCCGGTGACCTATGGAACCGCTTGCCAGCGCTGTCCTCGATGACGATATCGGCGTTTGTCGTGGGTGAGTAAACTCGGCAGCCAGCATAGCATCGGAAGGGCGCCTGTAGTAAAATATGCATATTTTTAAAATTATGTTTAAAAAAAATTAAAATACTTTGTAAATACTTTTTAAAGAATTAAAAAAGACGTGCAGCCACGCCAAGCGATTTTTCAGTCGTCAAGAGACGACTACACTAGGTGGTATAGTGCGGAGAGCCTGACGACTGCTATACTTTTTGTAGTGCAAGATTAAGTGTTGAAGCACGCACACTGTCGGTTCCTCTGAGATCCACATCCTCCAGAACTTCCCTCCAGAACCGAGTTGGCGAAAGTGACACGAGATTGGACGATGCAGGCCAGCAAGGCGACCAGTAGAGGAAGAATGAACATTGTGACTGCATTGTTTGACTCTTTTCTGCCCCATAAATATCATTGCATTGTCACTGCTTCTGCGTGTGATTTTTCTGATCAGATGAATATTCTCCTATTGGTGTGTTATTTTTATTTGTACGTTATCTGCTAAAACGGGCGTGTGCGATTTTTGTGATCTTCTGTAACGTGATCGATCGAGGGCGTGTCCCTATTTTCTCGGGATAATATGAAAACGCCCTATTGATATAATCACAAATATCACACACGTCAAAGATAGACAATAAAATGAAAGGTTAAAAGGCCAGGAAAGGCGCTTTTCGTATTCGAAAATGAGCCGTCTTCTTCTACTTGTCGCCTTGCTGGTCCCCATCGTCCAATCTCGTGTCACTTTCACCTACTCGGAAGTGCTCGACGATGTGGATCTCAGAGGAGTCAACAGCGTGAGTGTTAGCACTTTATCGAGCACGTTTGCAAAAATGTATACTTAATTTTTTGTTCCAGACTACCTTCCGATGCTATGCGGGCTGTCGAGTGTATTCGCCGTCGTTGAAGGACAATATCTACATTGAGGACAGTGCTGGCAAGCGGTTCCATAGGTATGCTCATGCGATTCTAAGATGATGTGAAAGAACAATTCCAGTTTGCTGAAACTCTCTGGACTTAGACTTGGACAATACTATGAACTGCCAGTAAGGATATACTCATTGTTACTGTTTTCTCCTTAAACTGTACCTATAATTTCAAAGGCAAGCAATGACCTGTACAAGCTGAAGAACTCGGCGGGAGATTTCGACCCTAATCCCTCATTCATCTTATATGTGGTCGAGAAAGGAGCGAGTTAGTGGAAAAATCTAATACTTTTCTTGTTTTCCCCATTTGTTTTCTTCAAAGGATGAAGCCCCAATTGTGAATTTGGGATTAAAATGATAGTGTATGCTACAGAGATAATATGTTCAGTGAATTACCACTCGAGAGTGCTGACCATGTCGACGACAGGGTACACTAACATGACCAAGGAGCTGCTGGTTGGCCCGATTCTCACCGTCCTCTCACGCCCCGGAGCCGTTCACTTCTCATCCTTTGATGGAGACTACACGGTGAGTGCTGCGTGTGCATGAGGTTAAGAGACCATACACGAGAAATCGGAAAACAAAAACATGAAAAACACGAGAAAAACGGCTTGGATGGTCAAATTTTAATTTTTTCAAACTTTTTTGCTACTCCCTCTGCTACTCTTGTGATTGGCAGGGCATTTTTTTTTTGGTTTTGCCTTTGCACCTCTTTTAAAGTGGGGTATAGTGTGAAATAAAGGGAAATTGCGGATAATGGCGCTTTTGTAAGTTAGAGGGAAATGAATTGTGATGTTGTAAGTTAGCGGGAAATCACGGGCAACGTGCGGGACAGGTTAATTATTGGTGAACATTTTTTTATTGATCATCTCGTTTTATTTCCACAACCTTCCTTGGCAATTGGTTTAAGCTTCTTTAGCACCCTGTCTCACCGGAATGTTCAACAATACTGTTTCGGTTGTTAACGACAAATCTCGAAAACACTAAATTTGCCTCCTGTAATGCTGCCTGCAGGATTAGAGTTCGGGAAATAAAACCATTGTCTCTTCATTCTGCACACTCTCTCGCCATTCCATCGTTCGAGATAGTGCGTAAAAAGAAGAGACGATTACCCGAATTACGAACTCTACACAGGATGCACTTCCGACCGTGTACGCTACGGGGTTCGATGCCATCTCCGACTGCAGACCCGTCTACAAGCCATTGTAAGCATTAGCATTTCAAACTAGTGAAAGCTGTTAATTGTATCAACGATTTTAATTGTGACAGTGATGGCTCTGTTCTGTTTGTACGCTCTCTCGTCTCTTTGACTGGTGAGAGAGCGTGCAAACCGAAGAGAGTCAGACCAAATTGCTCTCACAAATAGATGATTCATCAGTTCGGCCGCCTCAGTGCGCATAGCACGAATTCCTGTTTATTCGCCGATAGCCACCGTCGATTTCAAGACACTGGGAAAAGGAAAGTCGGTGGTGATTTCCACGGATCTCGGTATGTGGCTATGCGAATACATAATTTGATTGAACAATGTGCGTTTAATATTAATAATAATTTAATAACATAATTTTAGATACTGCTCCGGGTGAAGGTACGAGCGCTGTTTACGTTTCGCCAGGTACTGTGGGATTACGGTACCGATTGCTATTACGGTAGCTTTCTAGCCTTAGTGTGAGGATTTTATGTGTCAAGCACAGTACTTACTGTGAGAACAGCAAGCGTAGTCCTAAATATACACGGAACGTTATTTCCCTCCGCGTTCCGCGCATATTTAGAATCAAATGTACCAAATCTCGCCACCAAACCACGGACTACGCTTTCTGTTCCCACAGTGATATACAAGGAAGAAATAAGTGTTCTTTGCAGTATTCTATTATAACGATTTACATTACCAACACCTTTTCAATAGTGTAAAATATCGATATGACCGTTTGACAAGTTATTTAATCGAATTTAGGATATGTCGGATGCCCTTATGTCGACTCGCTCTATACACAGCTGTGCTACCTCACCACCATTGACAGCTCTTTCCAAGTTGCCGACACCAAGTACGGATTTCATTCCCTTCTGCTAAAGCACATCGGGAATGCGTCCGATTTAGCAGAAGGGACTTTGCGCGACTTAGATCGTGACCTAAGTACACATTCTAAATTCCAGCGGCCTCTCGGTGACCGTCAGTGCCGATTATTCAATTGCGAATAAGGATGATGCGCTCGCTCTCAGCGTCAACAATGACGTGCAGAAGTAAGAAAAATGCATCCAAAACAATGTCTTACTTGATTTAATTGTTTCGAAACACTTTTTCGAAAAACCTGTCGCCAGACGTGGTGGAACGCGCTGAAGCTGAAGGGATTCGAGGAAGCGTTGGCTCATAGTGGGGATAGCTCTAAAACCGTGTCTTATGTTCCCAAATTACACTAATTACACTGAAAATTACACTGCAGATGCAAATAGCTCTTGCGGCACTATGTCTGATGAGAACTATGACGTCATGCCTGGCCTTTGATATATCAAAAGCGGAATGACATCATATCTCATCCGAACTAGTGCAATTCTTCCTTCTCAATTGCAGGCTATTCGGCGTCAATCACAATTATTCGAAGACGTACCAGGCAACGTCGGCGCAAATCGCGGTGAAATGGGCGATGGAAGCTGGAAGCAAGGACGCATTTGCAATGCAGATCGACGTACGTGCGCACCAAACAATTCGTAATCTCTCGTCCTTTCCCACACTCTCCCGACCGGTTGTTCGTAAACTTTTTTTTTGAATCAAGATACAGTGATACGAATTTAGAAATTTCGAAAAGTGCAGTTTTATGTGCGAAATACTTGTTTGCGTTTTTCGGTTTTTCAATATTGTGCCAAAAAACACTCTAGGAAAGGAGTTGTTTGTGCCATGGAAAGCCAGTTACCATATGTTTTTAGATCAGTAAAATCATCATATTTAGATTAAAATTTTACCATCAAACGGGCTCAAAATGAAACATTTTTTGCATACAGGTCACGGGGACGACTGGTGAAGTCGCAAAGTCGGCACCGGACACCTCTAAGACATCGACAAACGGTGGAGAGAAGATGGACATCACGACGTCTGGCGGGCAGCCTCTAGCAAATGCCCTATTCGTGTTGCTGCATTTCACAGTTCTCACGATGCTCCTGTTGTAAACTTGCAATGTAGAAAACGCACATTCTACGATAACCGGTGGTACGCTTTCTTTGGCCATACATTTTGCAATGAACGATTTGATTTATAATGAAAATTAACAGATAAAAGTGAGAATTCAAGCTGCCATGCGATCGCATTAAATTGATGATTGACAAGTCGTGTACACTGAAGAGACAGCGACCCGAATTACGAACTCTAAAGACTATTGAGTGGGCTACGGAAAATTATATAATCAATTACCAACAAGCTGTCAATAATCAGAACTGGTTCGATAATCAGAAATAGGGACTTACATCGATCTGAAGCGCGAAATTGTCCGCGCTTCCCTCCTTTCTGGTCCACTTCACTGAGATATTCGCCGAATTAGCTGCCTTGTAAGTATGCGTGTAGTTGTTCTTGCCGTAAAGCCTGCAATATAAAAGAGGAATCGCGAGAAAATCACTCATGGGTTTCGCGGCGATAAAACCAAACGTCATCCAATCCTGATCTAAACCTGGTGTAAGGTATTTCGGATGATGTTCTTTCAAACTGCGTCGTCAGAATTTTGATAATCGCCGTCATCTTCGAGATTCAGAAGGCCAAACTTGGAACACTCACTTTTTAGGGGTCAAATCGAGCCCACTTAAACAGTAATAAGTCGGTTTAAAATTTAGATAGAAACTCGTTCTTTGTTTAAAAAGAAATCTGAGAACATTCTCTATATTTGTTCTGTTGAAAATGCCATTCGTTGTGTACATCCCAGTTCGGGGTGGTCGGGTCGACCAAAAATGACCGAATTCTGGAAATCGGAAAAACTCGGCTGAATGAATACGCGCTATTGATAGACATTATGAGTGACTAACTTGACGCCAAAAATTAGCCAAATCGAAGAGGTTAAAAAAAATGGGCGTAACTTTTTTTCCGGCGACGTCAGAATGAGTCCCAGACCAAAGTACCTGGTAGCTCCAACTGGCAGCTATTAGACTCAAACCTGTCCAAAATCATCCAAAACGACATTTAGAATTGTTTCCGAGCAAAATACAGTACTCCCATTGGGCACAAATTACGACCGGACCAGAAAATTGTAACTCGCTTCTACAAAAAGATAGAGACTCACTTTCAACAGATGAAATGTTTAGCTCATCGTGCTCTACATTCCTAGCTATGATTCGGGTCCCTAGGACAATGATGACCTGAAGTGCAGTTTAGCGCCTTTTCTTGGATCCCTGATACGAAAATTCGCATGTATAGGCGAGCCCTTTCTCTAATAAGTTTAGAAGGACATTAATACTTTATTAGAAAGAGATTTGGCACATATGGGCCAAGCTCATGTATAGGCGAGATTTTCAATTTTCTGGTCCGGTCGTAATTTGTGCCCAATGGGAGTACTGTATTTTTCTCGGAAACAATTCTAAATGTCGTTTTGGATGATTTTGGACAGGTTTGAGTCTAATAGCTGCCAGTTGGAGCTACCAGGGTACTTTGGTCTGGGACTCATTCTGACGTCGCCGGACAAAAAGTTACGCCCATTTTTTTTACCCTCTTCGATTTGGCTAATTTTTGGCGTCAAGTTAGTCACTCATAATGTCTATCAATAGCGCGTATTCATTCAGCCGAGTTTTTCCGATTTCCAGAATTCGGTCATTTTTGGTCGACCCGACCACCCCGAACTGGGATGTACACAACGAATGGCATTTTCAAAAGAAAAGTTATAGAGAATGTTCTCAGATTTCTTTCTAAACAAAGAACGAGTTTCTATCTAAATTTTAAACCGACTTATTACCGTTTAAGTGGGCTCGATTTGACCCCTAAAAGTGAGTGTCCTAAGTTTGGCCTTCTGAACCTCGAAGATGACGGCGATTATCAAAATTCTGACGACGCAGTTTGAAAGAACATCATCGGAAATACTTAAACCCAGTTTAGATCTGGATAGGATGATTTTGAAGGTGATTCTCTCGTGATGTCTCTCATAAAGCCTTTTCGCTTTAAGCTCATCTTATCACAATTTGGGGATATAAAATATGTAGTAAGGCATGTACAGGCTTAAATAATATTATCTTCTCTGTATAATTTGACTTCTGAACGTCCTCATTAACAGTGACTGTCAACGCATCGGCTTGACGAGCGATTGAATAATCAGCTCCAACAACTACTGAGACACCACTGGAAAGAGTTTATTATCTTCTGAAAATGTAGTTCAACGATATCAGAACGGAATGATCAGTGTTAGTTACCCTATCACCCACTTTGTATCCTGGACAGTGAACGAGTCGTCGAATCCGTCGATTTGAGATGTGTAGGAGAGGGAAGTGTATAGCGAATTGCCTACACTCGAACAGCCGACATAATCTGAGAGCTATTAGCGTTGGCGTCACCTCTAATCTACATTTGATCGGGATCGGACTTTCAAAAACGACTATCCAAATATTTGTTTAAAATGCAAATGCACCGCTATGACGATTAGAGAGCGAGTGAAATGAGGAGTGTGATTAGTGATTTTCATAGGTTAAGGAAAGGTGAAGGTACATCCCGTCTTCGAGACTGTGCTCGCGGGAGAACACTGCAAGGTCAGTGTCAATTTGAGCGAATTCAGTCCTGAGTGCCCACCTTTCGCCAGACCTATCGTGCCTTTCATTTTCAACGGTACAATGAACAAGATGAAACGGTTTGAAAATTTCAAAATTGTCAAGGCGCTTACGGGCTTCCTAATAATAATAGAGGTAAATCCTTAAATTTCTGTGTTTCTCACATTAAATTATGTAACATCACGAGAAATCAAATCGAAAAAATCGTTTAAAAATGCTATGAAATTCGATTTGTGGTCATATCTCAGTTCACAATAATCATTTTAATATCGTAAAGAGTGCTAGAGAAAGATCTCGACGAGAAAACAAAGTCTTCGAAGTGGACCGAAACGACTGGTTCTCGAGATATTTCAAAAAAACCTAATCTTTATCACCATTTGAAGCTTCTTTCTGAAATATCTCGAAAACCAGTCATTTTAGCGTTTCGGTAATGAATTTGTTGTACTCGTCGAGATCTATCTCTATGACCAAAAATCGAATTTCAAAGAACTTTTTAAACGATTTTTTTCGGTGGGCCAAAGTTCGCTTACGCTACTTTTGAAAACACATTTGAGCATCCCTCATCAGTGCTAAAAGTCCTATTAGGATCATTTGAAGAAAAGCCTCCGTTGACTTTTGCCCACTCCTTGTGAGTGTACCTGGAGAAACGTAAACAGAAGATGCATCCTTTCCAGTCGACGAAGGAATTCCTAGAAAGAAAATGCCTCTTGCAAAAAAACTCAAATCTTTGCTTGGAAAGGTACGCTCAAGCACACTAACAATGATATGCTGTGTTGTGCAAAACACAATAACAACAACCACAACAAAAACAAACATACGTAAACGGAACGTAAACGGACAAAACGTAAACGGATCACAGTTCGCTGGGAATTCGACGTAGGATCTTGGGAGTTGTTGCATTGTTACTAGTATGTGCTCCACTACACCACCCTGTTTAGAACTTCTTACCATTCGATCATGATTTTCACTCCATATCTATGTATAGGGGTTCATTGTTCAAAATTGTGCATTTTAGTGAAAAATCATGGTTAGATAAACACCAAATTCCCGAACCAATAGATGCATATATTAGATGGCTACAGTAGTTACTGGCTTACTGGAATATAGATTGGTTACGGAATTTGGTATGTATCTAACCATGATTTTTCACTAAGATTCTCAATTTTGGACCATGAACCCCTATACATGGCTAATGAGTGAAACTCATGATCGCCTGGTAAGAAGTTCTTGTGGTATAGTGGAGCACATACTAGTAACAATGCAACAACTCCCAAGATCCTACGTCGAATTCCCATCGAACTGTGATCCGTTTACGTTTTGTCCGTTTACGTTTTGTCCGCCGACCTAAACATACCAATATTCCAAGAAATCAATATGGATTTTCCGGCTCCGGCCTTCTTGAAATCAATAGTCGCCATGGGCGAGTTGACAGCAAAGTCCGTATTGTGCATTGAAGAAGCGGAGCTGAGAAAAATAGTTGCTAACCTTCAAACTGAACGATATTGTGCAAAATTTGGTCTTTCAAAACGGTCTCAACGAAGCCAAATTAGCCTAAACGAAACGTACATCGCTTCGAAAACAGGACGGCAACCGGTCAATGCGTCGTAGCCGGCCGCATACACCGACGGGAGAGCATCCTGCATAGTTTACACTCAGTACAACACAGCGTTTGTAATTTGGGTCACCGTATATTCAATACAAAAATAGATTATTTGGAAAGGAGTCGTTACGATTCACAGATCTTGAAGCAGGATCCTCAGAAATAATGCGCCCGGTTGAAATATGTTTCAAATAGGCAGAGAACTCTCATCAAGTCGCGTGCTCTCTCTCTAGTTGTCTGTGCGTTAGGGTCAACTTTGAAAGCTTTTATGGAACCATAACTCAATTCAGAATATAGATTTCAAAGGTGGAATTTCATTTGAGTTACGGTTTACGATTGTCTCGAAACAGCCATGCCAGTTTGTCCTAGCTAGTTTTGCTGACAGTCTGGCTTTGATTTTCCAGTCGTTAGAGAGCAAATGTATTGCATTCAATTGATTAAAGGTAAAGGTAAAAGGTAAAGTTGTTATGCATTTACACGCTAGAGCGGGCTATGCCACCCCATCGTGTATGTGACAACTAAGTCTTATCCTAAAAAACCAGTGGCCTGTTGCGAGACTTCAAACCGCCCGTGTTGTGTACACGTGGTTGGGGAGTTCCTTATAGTGATTAATTGCCTAGAATATGTACCGACCGAGTAGTAGAGTTCGTAATTCGGGTCACCGCCTCTTCATTTTGCACATTCTCTCGACCGGTCGAATGGCGAGAGAGTGTGCAGAATGAAGAGACCGTGGTTTCATTTCTCGAACTCTACCGAGTAGTCTCCGCCAAAGGACGCGAAGCGTACGACGCCACTTGACGAAAGCGCGGTTAGTAGAGTGTCGTTGGTGGGCTTGAAGGAGAAATTCGTATTCGACATCAGGTAGACCACTTTCGTGTTGTAGTTAGCTGTAAATATGCACTTGGTGTCGTGTTATTAAACGATTTCTTTGCCGTACGCAGCATGATTAGAGGACTAATTTTACATTAAAAAGCTAACCTGCTCCCTTCGCGACGACATAGAGGAGAAAGGCGGGATTGGCGGCACCCTCATTTTTGAGTGTGTACAGCGCACTGTTTCCCTGTTAAATTGTGTTATTTATTTCGCAATAATGCGATCACAATAAATCTAGATTGCATAAAGTATTGATCAATGATTACAGGAATTGATCGGGTTTACCGGTAGTTCGAAGACATTGCCCATTTTGAGATTGGTGGGTCCATCAAACTGTAATTCATGCTCAATCCGTGCAACTTGACTTCTGTCCATTGCTGATTCGCAAAAGGACGGATACATTTAGCACGAGAATGACAAACGTTTGTCTCACCTCGCATGCTTCTTGCCCGCACTGTCCAGGATCAGGATCTTATCATTCCGGGTAGGAGAGTAGACACGGCAACCAGCGTAGCAGCGGAATGTTGTCTGAACTAGGCAGTATTTCACATGATATATCAAAGGCATGACGCCTTAGTTATCGGACGACCTCGGGAATGTTATTATTTCCAAACACCTGGCAATTCCAAGTTTTCATGCAATCATAAATGAACAATATATATTACAATTAGACTCATATTGTTCAGGCTTTTGATATTTAGAACACATATCTAAACTTCTTTACAATTTCTTCTCGAATATGAAAAGTCGAATTTCACAATTCCCAATAATTTTACCGTATTTATTCCGCGCAGGTCCACATCGTCGATCACTTCCGAAGCGGGGAAAGTAAGCCGGGACTCGGCGATGGATGCCACCACGGCGAGAAGGAGAACACACGTCGTTATCATATTTCCCGACGCGATTCCACTCCTGGAAAGACAGAATATGCATTATAGAAATGTTTTCGAAAGACCACATCAATCACATATAAAATCAGATTCGCAATTGCTTCAGCGCGATGGTTATAAAACTGTGAAATAATGAATTACATGATGAATGTGAAAGACACGCTTTACAAGATATCATTATAATAGGTCACGGTCATATTTGGCGTCCTGATTAAACCCAGAACACTTTTGGGAACTGCACGAACGGAGAAATTTGTATTTTATTTGTATTTATCCTATACCACTAGGGTGCTTCGGCAAGTGCAGACTGTGCGTGAAATGGGGTTGGGAGGAGGTGAGAAGGGGGTCGATCTTCCGAATTCTGTCGTTCAAGAGAGGAGAGGGGAGGGTGCCTCGTGAGCGGGAGGAGTGACCGCTTGTCCAATGTATAGGAATAGCTAATGTGGGAAATGCAACGAATACAGCGACAATGAGGTCAATTTTCGCGAACTTGGGGCCTTTGACGGGCATTAATTGTAGTTAACCGAATTATAACTGCGCAATGCAAAAAAATTGGTCGAAAAACTTTTTAAAAAACTGTCACACAATTTAAGGAGGGGGGGTGAGGTTCAGACTCGAATCATGGGGTGGGATGTGCATCAGGTGTGGGACAAGTTCGAAGCACTCATGGGTGGAAACGGGGAATGTGGACGGCACGTCGCACAAGTTTGGAGATGAACAGTTGAATTTTAGACAGCCTCACTATGTCGCTTTTATACTGGAGCTCTCCCATTATAAAAGTATTATTTGTGACTCATCAGAACCGCCTGCTGATATTTCCGATGACGGGAGAATGGTGTCAAATAGGTTCCTACAAAAGATTTTTAACCCAAAATTCGCCGTTGACAGGTTGTTTTTACCATATTTCTACACGAAATTGCAAAATCGTCGATCAGAAGTGAGAAAACATTATTGCGGGTATTTCCATGTAAATTAAAACAGTATTAGTTGTGATTTTTTGATCTTATCTGTTTTAGCGATCACTGATCACTATTCCACGCTATCAATCGTCTCGAGCACGGCACATCTAGAGCTCAGGCGAGCTTCACGCTCATATAAGTGTTCCTGTGCCTTTTGGATTCGCTATTGATGACATGTATCGGTTGTAGTTGTATCATACCTTCATATATTCCGAAATGGTCAAGGATTTCTTAGAGTTCCCGACTTAGAATCTCGCAGCGTTACTATAAATCAGTTATAGACACATCGAGAGCCGTCTGCTGACATTTCCGATGACGGAGGAATGGTGTCGGGTTTCTCATGCCTTGTTAACTATTTGATGATTGCAATTCAGAGGGTGAAAACGTGCAAACATTCACCATCACACATCCGCACACTAGACTGAGCGAGCAATCGTCTGACTCTCTTCAGTTTCCACGCTCTCTCGTCTCTCTGACCGGCGAGAGAGCGTGCAAACTGAAGAGAGTCAGACGATTGCTCCCCTGAGCGGTCATGTGAATCACTTTTCGTGCTGATGTTTGATTTCCTTCATGTTTTCACGATGATTTATGATTTATTACAATATATGGGAAGATTCGTGCGAGAATCGACCCCGCCGCGGCGGTAGGAATCGAGTTTGTCCTATCCTGAAGCAAATTTGGTGAAAATTACTTCAAATGACGTTCTTTCAAACCGTGTCGTCAGAATGTCGAGTTCTGTCGCCATCGTCGAGATTCAGAAGGCCAAAGATGGTACTATCACTTTTCGAGAGTCAAATCGCGCTCACTTAAAGGAGGAGTAAACTCAAAATTCAATTTTTGAAGTTATCATATGCACTGCCTAGAGCTCCACAACGGTAAGAAGCTCCGAAATTTTCACATTGATATCTCCATTCCAAACAGAGTTTTAGCTAGTTGGCTGGGAGCCAGATCAGGGAAAGCTCAGGGAAGGGGGCGAGATAGCACGCGGCTTGAAGAGAGTGCGTCCCTAGGTGAAACATATTCCAACCGGTCGCGCGTTTGCATTTACCCCTCCTTTAAATGACTATAATTCCATTTAAAATGAAGATGGAAGGCCGTTCTTTGTTCCAATGAAAGCTATCATCATGCGTTACAACTTTTACGTTGAGGTCATCATGAGGGGCTGTCGGGTATACCAAAACTTTCGTAACTTTGGAAATCGTTTGTTTTGAGTTTTGAGTTTTCATGCGTACGTTGTAGTACATATAAGTGCCTCACTTCTCCCTAGAAATGAGCAAAAATTGGATGTGGAAAAAATGGGGGGCACACTTTCGTGTTGCGACCCCAAAATGAGTTCTGGAAGTGAGTACTTCAGTACCTTCCATTGACATTATTTGTGTTCTCAATCGTCCAATAACATCCAAAAGAACATTTATGATTCCGCCTATAGTATAACACTGTTATGGGCCATAAATGCTCACATCACCCAAAACTTGAAAATCGATAGTTTCACATATCCCAACTTGGGTGATGGGCCCTAATGCACCAAAGGGGTTACAAATTATGCAGAAATGTATCTCTAAACTATTCCAAGAAAAGAGGCATCTATAAATATGATTTTTTTTAAAATTCCGGCTGAAGTGTGTCCCACCCATAGGTACTCTAAGCGGTGGCACGCTTTCTTTGACCATACATTTTGTAATGAACTGTTTAATTTGTAATGAACATTAGCAGATAAAAGTGAGAACTTAAGCTACCATGCGATCGCATTAAATCGATGATTGACAAATCATCGTTTTAACAAATAATCGAACCAGATGAATATATGAGGTAGCGACATCGGCTATCGGTAAATCCACGGAGAGAGTGGTTAGCAATGCTTCTCTCTAGGATCAACCGTCTCAGGGAATCGGCGATCCAAATTCGCTATCATACTGGACATGGAATCATTTTATTTGAAGTGTACCTTTCACAGTAAACAAAAATGTATACGCATGTAGTTTGCCCGGATGACCTTATTTATACGGCTCTGTACCGTTTGGGGGGACAATCAAAGTGTTGATGGGCATACTGTAATCCTGATACGTCCACTGTATTTCTGATACGTCCCCTCCCCAACGGGACCGGAACCGATCTGTAAATGCTTCTCTCTCGGATGAACCGTCTCAGAGGGTATTGGCGATCCAATTCCGCTATCATACTGGACAGTGAGAAAAAATTTATACACATGCAGTTAACGATTTCCCCGGATGAACTTTTATCCGGTAAATATGAAAACAAATCGGAAGCGTCAATTATTATTATTCAGTCGTTACAGCTAGAGTTCGAGAAGTTATACCACAGTTCATTATGGGCACTCTCTCATACATCGATCGGTCGAGAGAGTGGGAAATGAAGACACGGTCAGCCGAATTTTGAACTATAGTTACAGCATCATCGCGATCAGTACGGAGACTACGCAGCTTACACCGGTGATAGTAAGCGAACGAGAGCTCTTAGTTGTAGTCTGCACGTGTCCAGTGTCGCCACTGCTCATGACCTGTAAATTTGTGTTTTAATAACGAATAAATTGTAATTTGTTTGAATATATATATCACACGTATCACGAGTCAGTGGATGAAAATACACCCCCACTGGGAACAATTTCCAACTTTTATTTTTTTATTTCGATCATATTATGGTGGAAGCATATACTAGAGCCAATTTACCGAAAAATTTGGGTCACAGGTATCAGAGCCGTCATTTAGGAATTTTCCGGTCTCAGAACTGGCTCTACCGTATTTCAGCTCCCAGTTGCGCTACAGAAATGTCATTGGGCTCAAAGTACGCGGAAAAATATAAGGAACAACTTTCCTGTTTTGACTGAAACTGTATAACCAAAAATGGAAATGTTATTATTGAAAACTCACAAATGAGGGGGAAAATAAATGTATAGGTTTTTTGTGAGATACCTTCCCCCGGAATTTTATTGCTGAATATGAAAGCTGGAGTCCATATGCGATCATAAAAAATGCGAAACTGGGTTTTGAGGTGACTCGACAGATGAGGTATCGCTCCAATGGATGAAAAGTCAGAAATTTGTGAACGAAATTTCCCTCGATTGCCTCTTAATTTGATTTATAGTGATCAAAATGAGTGATTTGAGATGTTTCTTGTATAGGCGATGCAATTTCTGCTGAAAAACTCAGAGATCGACGATGTTCGAAAAATCGATTTTCACAACCTCCATTTTTTCCAAGTTTGTGGATTTATAATTAAGCACATTGAAACGTACATCCGTGATAAATAATTATTGTTTTTAGTAGGCTCCGACTAGTGTTCAAATATGATAGAACTGCGAGATATAGAGTTTCGAATCGTTCGTTTTCTTCACTCGAATATGCGTATGCAAAAACTAATCAAAATTTGCTTTCCGCTGAAATGTTGCGGTTACCGACCCACATTGAGCATCTACCATAATATGATCTTCCACCATAATATGATCGAAATCAAAAAAATAAAACTTGGAAATTGTTCCCACACACCTACACTGACTCGTGATGCCTGTGATGTATATTTTTAAAAAAATGTTAATAGCAATTTTGTTTTTTTGAATAAAGAAGACTAATACTGATCAGTCAAATTTCATGAAATTGGTCGTCAACCGAAAAACAAACAAACAAATGAAGATTCCAACAAATCTCATGTCCAACTGAAGCGCGAAATTGTCCGTGCTCCCCTCCTTCTTCGCCCACTTTACCCCGATCATCGCCGAGTTTGCTTCGTAGTAAGTCTGCGAGTAGTAGTTGTTCCTGCCGTACAGCCTGCAATGCTAATTGTAGATTAATATATTTTTTCGTTTTTAAATAAAAAAACACGCGAAAAAAACAAAAACAAATCAAGGATAAAATATCACTTGTCAACGTTATCGTTGATGGTGACTGTCAGAGCATTTGCTTCGTTGGCGACCGAATAATCTGCTCCGAGAATTATGGAGATGCCGCTGCAAAAAAAACGTACTAATTTGGGCATTTTTGTGAAGGGAGCGTGGCATCGTTTTTCGAACTCTACTCTGCACTAGAGTGCGCTATTCGGGTAATATTCTCCTCATTTCATATATCGGTCGAATGGTGACATAGTGTAAGAAATGAAGAGACCATTACCCGAATAGCGCACTCTACTCTGCACTAACAACACCCACTTCGAATCCTTGACGTTGAACGAGTTGTCAAACTCGGCGATGCTAGGGATCAAAGAGTAGAAAGAGCTGCCAACACTCGAGCAGCCGACATAGCCTGTGAAGGTAAATTTATGATTCGGTGCAGCAAATTTCGTTGCTTTTAACTACAAAAGCGAAATACGAACAACTACAATAAGATCTTAACAGAGTGTGAGCTCACCAGGCGAGGTGTAAACCGAAGATACATCCTTTTCAGTTGCCGTTATAAGCCCTATAAATATACAATTACATATAGATAGAGGTACAAAACATAACTTCAATTTCGTCATCAGTGTATCTATTGGGGTGTCCGGAAAGTTCGTATAATTTTTTGTTTTTATTTTTTATTCAATGCTTTACAATTCTCAGTGACCAATGTATGCCCCCTTCTTTCTCACTACCTCCCTCCAGCGATTGGACAGGGTCTCGATTCCTCTCTTCCAGAATGCGGGTTTCTTCGAGACCGCACAGTTCACGAAAGCCCTCACAACTTCATCTCGATTCTTGAACTTCTTTCCTTTGCAGAAGTCAGAGAGAGAGCGGAAGCAGTGGTAGTCGCATGGGGAGAGATCCGGGGAATACGGTGGATGGGGAATCCTCTCGATCTTCAGCTCGTCCATTTTCTTCTGGGTCATCTTCGCTCGATGTGGGCGAGCATTGTCCATCAGAAGAAGAATTTTGCCCTGGTTCAGGAGTCTGGGAGGGACTCTGATCGCGAAATCTTCCAGTTGTTCAGAGAAGAGGTCGGCATTGATGCTGGTGCCAGGGGCGAGGATCTCCCAGTAGGTGGGACCGAGCACTGAGAAGAAGAAGCAGAGGAGTTCCTTCTTTCCGTACCCTTCCTTCTTCGGGACGGGCGTGGGCTTCTCATCTGCATCCACCCCTTGCAGTCTCCTCACAGGGTTATCGTACGTGATACACTTCTCTGTAGCGATGATGGAATTGACCCATCGAAGATTGGATCTACGATGGAGTAATTCCCGACAGACTTGAACACGATTTTTCAGCTGTTCGGGGGAGAGGTCATGGGGAATCACTTGTGGGAGTTTCGGCTTTTTCCCAGATAGATGGAGGATATCGGACACCGTTGATCCGGGAGTACCAGTATCCTTCTTCAACTCACGCACACTGGCCATGGGCTTGCGCTTCAGTGTGCGGAGAACGAGAGGCTGATCGAGGGAGGGAGGGCGTCCAGAGCGGGGTTGATCATCGAGACCAAACTCCCCTTTCTTGAAGCGGGAGAACCACTTATAGCAGAAGGGTATGGAGGGGGCGTCAGCTCCTTCCGACTGGGCCAGGGCAGAGTGGGCCTCCTTCACGGATCGGCCAAGACGGTAGTAATGAAGTAAAACTGCTCGTAGGTAGAGATGGGAGTCCATCACAAGAATCAATGTAGCAACTAGGAGACTGATTAAATCCTCTCACTACCCAACGTCAGAATGATGCAATACATTGTTGACAAACAGATTGCGCAATCACTGCATTTGATCGCGAACTGACTTTTTTCCAAAGCATTATACGAACTTTCCGGACACCCCAATACATACTATAATGATGACTAGATAGTGCACACTTTTTGCAAATTGTTCCCGGCCGCCTCCACTGACTCGTGATACCCGTGATAAATATACGCACCTATTGCCGAGCTGAGCTGAACGGATCTGTCCGATCCGGTCTTCTTGAAATCGATAGTCGTCATGGGAGAGTAGACTGGGAAGTTTGTGTTGGCCATATACGAAGCTGACCTGAGAGTTTAGTTACAGCTAAGCAGAGGAAACACGTATTGTTACAAACGACGCCGTAAACTTTTAGCAATTTTGAACTAACACACACAATATATTTTTTAAATAACAATTGCTCAATTGCGTTGAATTTTGATACAAAATTCAAAAATATTGATACAAAATCAAAAAAATGATACAGAATTTTAAAAAAAACTGCTTACATCCCATTGAAAACGGGCCTGCAACCGATCAGTGCGTCGAATCCAGCTGCATATACAGCAGGGGGAGCGCCCTGAACGAATGAGAGTTTGAAAGCGTAACGGTCTGACTCTCATCGATTTGGATACTATCTCGGCTCTCTAACCGATGAGAGAGTGTGCGGTTAGGAGAGAGCGAGACCATTGCTCGTTTGAAACAACACTGATCGAATACTACGATATAGTCTTACCTCAGAAGCTGTTCTCTAAATTACAATCACATTTACCTAAGTTGCCAACCATTCGGGTAAAATACTCATCTAGTAGGCATACTTCCGAATATACGATAATACAAACCGAGAAATCTCCGCCAAAGTCGGAAAATCGAACAACCCCGCTTTGGGAGAGCACGGTCAGGAGTTTGTCATCCGTGGGCTTATAGGTGATCGTGTCTTGAATCGTCAGGTAGAGCACTTTCGTGTTGTAGTTCACTGAAAATATGCGAATTTGGGCACTTGTTGAGCATGTAAACCATTTTTTATATGTTTTAATGCTATGTAGGCCTCATTCCGATGCAATCCCGGATTCAGAGTGTACTACGATTTATATATTAATAGATGAATGAATAAGATAACGTTTTCACTTACTCGATCCCTTCTCTACCGCGTATAGGATAAATGAAGGATTTTCAGGGCCCTGGTTCGACAGAATGTAGGGAGCATCGTCCTCCTGAAGATTTCTGGTTTTTTCACATATTTCGAGGAATATATCATATTATTTGGGTACAAATCAATAAATGGACCCTGATAGCATGGTTTATGAGGGGTTACCGGTAGTTCGAAGACTTGGCCCAGCTTCAGATTGGAGAGGTCCATTAAACTGCAATAAAAACTCGTTTGAAACGTATTTCGTTGAAGTAATCAACTTTTGAAAAAGTGTTCTCACCTCGCCCTCTTTTGTCATCCTTCCCTGCATTGTCAAGGATGACGACGTCGTCGAACCGACTGGGAGAGTACACTCGGCAGCCGGCCATGCAACGGAACGTGGCCTGTTGAGATTGTATTAGCAATTAGTGATGCCAAATCGACGCGCGCGCTCTCCTCGTTTTACTCGCTCTCTCGCTCTGCCTGACCGGCGAGAGAGCGTGGGAAACGAGGAGAGCGCGCGCCGATTTGGCATCACTATTAGCAATCAAATAGAGATTCAAAAAAATGTTCTTCTTGCACAAGTCGTCCTGCTTAGCATCGGAATGCTCTCCTCAGACACATTTACAAATTTGGTTTTCACTATAAAAACGGGAACAGCAAAATATGCCAACCGTATTCTTTCCTCTCAGATCCACACTGTCCAGCACTTCCGACGTGGGGAAAGTAATTCGCGACTCGGCAATATATGTCAATATACTAAGGATCAGGAAACGGACGACTGCCATTTAGCACTGAAAAAAACATTGTGGAACAGTAAAATGTGAGGGAAATTTAGTTGCCGAGCTCACAAAATCGATTTTACAGCTTACAATTTTGTACAAAATTTACAGCTGCCACAATAGAGGGAAGAGAAACGTGCAAGTCAAGCTTCGACGCGCCTTTTTGAGGCTAGTCTCTCCATTTGTTCCCTTATCAGATGACGCATCGAGCGCAATCGAACTTCTTTATCAGCGCAGACGCGTCGATGACAAAAGAATAGTGCCAAATATGTTCCTGCAATTGTTTAAAGGGGTGCTCCGAGGAATGTTCAGTCACCCATGGTGCCAGTGTGGATATTGTACAGGCCACTAACGCGATCAGAAATCACTTTGTCCGAAGCTCCACAGATGGCTTTGAGGCTATTTACATACACGCAAAGTTCATTGATAGCGCAGGATCGTGCCTGATTATTTTATGTTTCATTTACTGTACTTAAAACTCGCCTCTTTCTCGGGATAAATTCGCTACAGTTTCCCATTGAGAGCGCAGAATTTTCGTGGTGGGACCCCCTAACATTCATTCCCCGGAGCACTCCTTTAAAGCTAAATACGCCGTTTGTCTTTGCCGTATTTTGGCACCAATTTCGAATATCGTGAATCAGTATTGAATACGCCTTAGTGCCCGTATTTCCATGTATAGAGTCCCCCACTTTAAGCAAGCTCCGCCCACTTTCCTCTGACACATTTCCCCTCGAAAGCGAGATTTTGGAATCACAAGCTTCATTCTCAACCAAATCACTGGCTCAAAAAAGGATTCGGAAGCTCTTTCCATTACCTTTCGATATAGCCCTGGCCCGCTGGTAAAAGTGTTCTCTGAATAGGTCAGCATACGATAATTAAGTTGCGAAAACGCTGGAATACGCTGGTTTGGCGCGCTCAGCGAACATAGACATACGGGACAAGGCTTGTCTGATAGCCTATCGGTATTCTAGTACCTCTATCAAGAAAACTCGATAAAATATTGTTTCGTTGATTTGTGATTCAAAAGAAACCAGTCCGCGATACACTGATTAGGCGGAGAGAGCGGAGTGCATTCTCTCTCTCTCCCCTCCTCCCTCTTTTGCACCATTTTCTGCCCCGGCGCGTGTAGAGAGCGCCTGGGCCTGCAAAAGAGCGCGCTTGCATCCCTTCCTCGTCTTACCCATTGGGGGTGAGGCGCATCCGGGAAAGGGCGAAGCCCTGCCCAAATTTTTGGCGATTTGACTGGAGAGGCAGCGGAATTGGCTCCGCCCTTTCCTTCCTCGTCTCGCATTTCTGCCGCTTTCCGTTGACACCTTTTCACGTACTTTATGACCTCTAGCGCGATTCAGAGATGAGATATCGACAAACGGCCAAAAGTATGATCTTATTTGGATCCCAGCGGGCATTCTGAGTATAGTTAGGGTGGCATAGGTTCATTTCGGCTATACCCCTTGTGGTCCCTATCCATGTAGATTGAAACGGCATTCGTTTTGGTTTTTTTGATCTTATCAGTAGGGCCGATCACTGATCACTATTCCACGCCCTCGCTCGTCTCGAGCAATAGTCTGACTCTCTCGATATCACATGCTCTCTCGCCGCTTAGAGAAAGCGAGAGAGCATGCGATTTGGAGAGAGTCAGACGACTCGAGCACGGCATATTTAGAGCTCATGCGAGATTCGTGCGCATGTAAGTGTTTCTATGCCATTCGGATTCGCTAGTGATGACAAGACATGCATCACTTGAAGCTTTCGTTGTTTCTCACGCTTTGATAAACTCATGCCGAGCGTAAAGGACGAGTTGGCGCTCTCAAATGGGATTGACCGGAAGACACATAGTAACACAGAACTGCCACATATAACCACCCCAACAAGCTCGCACCAGCCCAAATACCACCTTGACACTTCATCACGCCATTCCCGTCCCAAGAAGTGTTGGTGAATAAAGAATAAGAATATCCAAATCGTCTTCTTATTTTAGTCGCACATAAGGACCCCGAAGGGAGTCTCAAAACCGTTTTGCAAAGTTGCTCAATCGCATTTTCTGATTTCTCTTCCAGTTTGCGACTCGTCATCACTCATGTCAGACGATGTCAGTTGACGGTTTGACGATGTCAGTTGAGTTCGATAAACGCTGTATATCATAGAATATTCATTTAACACACTTCATTACCGCTAAACCAATTGAGAGAGAGAGTGAAAAAACGAATAACTAATGGATAAATTTCTCGTAACTCTGTAACTCTCCCTTTTATTACAGGTAAAAATCGCAAAACTGTTGATCAAACTTTCGGCTCCCCCCCCCCCCCCCGAAGAGAGTAGATCACGCAGGTAGATAGATCTGGCGAAAGGTGGGCGCTCCGGACTGAATCCGCCCAAATTGTCACTAACCTAGCAGTGTTCTTCCGCGAGCCCAGTCTCGAAGACGGGATGCACCTCTACCTTTACCTTTGCCCCCCCCCCCCCCTGGGGCCTGCAAGCTCTCAGAAGTCTCGTGACAAATAAAGTTTCTAAATCGGAAACGCGCGCTCATTGTGAGCAGCTGAGGCAACTATAGCGTATTGTGATTTGCAAAATCGTTAACACACAGCAGCCATTCGGAAATATTTATGCAGAAAACATGACATCAGTATTGGACGGTGAATTCCGCGTATTTCGAAGCGGGATTCATTCTTCTAAGACGTTAAAGTGATTACAACCACATTATCAGATACGACGATATCAACAATAGCGTGATGATAACTGTGAGACAATTGCAGCTTTTGGTCGTAGTCTGCACGTTGCTTACTCCAGCTTTGCTCATTACCTGCAATATCATTAATACATTTCGAAAGTTGGGCCGTAGTCTAATTTACACTTTCCGACCGTCTTGATAAAAACAGGAAGGGTAGTGTATAGCGGCAGTGACCTAACATTTTGAACTCTATGCAATAGCTCAAAAGATACGATTAAATAATGTGTTGTGCATTTCTGAACTTACGTCGATCTTAAGCGCGAAATTGTCCGTGCTTCCCTCCTTCTTGGCCCACTTCACAGCAATTTTAACCGAATTTGCGTCATAAATCTTCGAGTAATCGTTGTTGTTTCCGTAAAGTCTACAACGTTTATTAGGCACTTATTCGATATTTTGCCCATACCCTCCCTTCCTCCCCTACCCACTCATTTCTAGGTATCTCTCAATGAGTTTCGGCCGCACAACCCCCTTGCAATGGGGCTGGGAATGCGAAATTATATGGGAAGGGGGGGGGTGGGCCAAATATCGAAGAAGTGCCGACGAACTGGGTTTTTTACGCGGTTTTTATAGTTTGTCATGTACACTCCTCTCCTCTCTTCCCTCACTCTCCTCTCTTCCCTCACTCTCCTCTCTTCCCTCACTCTCCTCTCTTCCCTCACTCTCCTCTCTTCCCTCGCCGCGATAGGGTGACCTCTTCCTCTCTCTCGCGCGACCCAATCGATACTACGTGACTATTTAGCACTTGTTTCGTTTTTCTTCTAATTCTATTGTATATTTTCACTCCCTCTTATTAATTAATGACTAAGCGTAAGTTCCCCTCCCCTTCCTCTGCCCTAGACGAAATGCTGCCGGTCTCTGTTCCCGATCCGGGTGAACTCCTTCGAGGTATTGGCAGATACCTCGATTCCCTCTCTCATGATGAGAAGGGAAGTTCCCTCGCTCTGCTGCTCGGTACTTGTGCCCAGCAGATGACAGAGCTGATGGCTAGATCGACCACCTCGATCGATGATGCCATTGAGAGGGACAAGAGGATTCGCTCGGTGGTGGTTCAAGGGAGTCTACTGCGACGAAGGCCAGTGAGAGATTGTCGGATGACACTGCCAGAGTCATCGACATGCTAGACCTCGCTGAGCTGGAGCATATACCGGCTGCTGTTTTCCGAATGGGTGAGAGAAGGGATAACCGCCCCCGCCTTCTCAAAGTAATGTTCCATTCCCGCTCCGCCCAGATCTCCTTCCTGTCCCATTCCCGCACCGTTACTGCCAACTTCTCCAATGTGTATGTTCGCCCCTCTATGACCAAGACTGAGCGTGAAGCCGCCTACCAATTGCGAGTGAAGAAACGGTCGATGATAGCAGACGGAAAGGACATGTTGATCTACGGGGGCTCACTCATCGAGAAGTCACAACTTGAAGCAATGAAGAAGTCTCTCCGCCACCCTCGCTCCCAGAACTACGAGTCTCGCACTCCCGCCCATCCCACTCTCGTTCCCTCCGCCACCACTCAGTCTCTCTTCCCCAAAATGCCTTCCCTCCTCGATTCTGCTCCCACTACACCCATCACTACTACTCCCAACTCAGTCGCCCCTCCTTTAAACTAGCTCAGCCCGAGCCAGCGATGTCCTCCTTATCATGCCACTATTTCAATATCCGTTCAGTCGTTAATAAGCTCGATGCTTTCCGCTCATTCCTCATGGCAACCCAACCTGATATCGTATTCCTAACTGAGACATGGCTATCAAGCAAGACCCCATCATCTCTCATTATCGGATCTCTACCGTACACCATTATTCGCTCTAATCGATCCTCCCGTGGTGGCGGAACCTGCATCATTCTTCGTGATTACCTCTCTTTCTCCACAGTATCCCTTCCCTCCACCGAACACGAGATTACCTGTATCGACCTTTTCCACTCGAGTGCATACATTAGATTATGTCTAGTCTATCGTCCTCCTAGCTATTCCATTTCCAAGACCGACTCCCTCATTAATTGCTTATCAGACATCCATGCATCGTCTCCACACCCCATCATTATTTCCGGTGATTTTAACTCAGATTCCCTTTGTACCATTCCTACTCCCGCTGATCGTGTATTTCGTGATTTCATTATATCTGCAAATCTCTCTCATCTTCACATGTTTCCAACGCGCGGCGTTAGATGTATCGATTGGGTCTTAGGTAACGATCCCACCGTAGTATCGGCCATTTCCGCTATTCCTCCCTTCCCTTCATGCGACCATTCTGGTATTTCATTCTCCCTTTCGTCTCCTCAATCCCCACCTCAACCTCTCTTAATTCGAGACTTCTCTCGTGTCGATTATCCAGCTCTGTCCAACCACCTTCTATCTACTGACTGGTTATCCTTATTTCGTGACTGTCCTGATATCGATTCCGTGTATAACCATTTCTCTTCTACAATTCATTCAGCTATTGACCTATTTGTCCCCTACCGTACTCCTCGACCTCCCTCTCTTTCATATCCAAGCCACGTTACTCGCTTAATTAGGCATCGTGATCAATTATTCGCTAAGATTCATATCCCGGCTGTTAGAACTCTTTTTGACCATTGTAGTAAGAAATTACTTTTCGAGATTGACAAATGGACTCGTTACTCTACCCGTAAGAAATTAGCTCGTTCTAAAGATTTGTATCGCCATATTTCTTCTCTCACAAAACCTAAGCTATCTATACCTGAACTAGTTTCATCTGATAATGAACCAGTTTATGATAGTTCTTCTAAGTCTAATTTACTTGCTTCTGAATTCGCTTCTCATTTCACCTTAGATGATGGCCTTCTCCCCCCTCTCTCCTCCTTACCCATATCTCCTTCACTCTCTCTATTCACCCTTTTCCCTCATGCAGTTTACAAAGCATTACGCAAATTGTCCCCATCTTGCTCTACAGGCTATGATGGCATTCCTCAGATTATTTTCTCTAAGTGTGCATATGCTCTATCTACCCCCTTAGCTGATATTTACAACCTCAGTCTCATTTTTGGGACTGTCCCATCAGCTTGGAAACATTCCCTTATTACTCCCATTCCTAAGCCGGGCAAAGATAGCAACCTTCCCTCCTCTTATAGACCCATCTCTATCATTTCTCCTGCTGCTAAGACCATGGAACGTCTCATCAAAGACCACCTCAATAGTCACCTCTCTCGCTTCAATATCCTCCCTTCCAACCAGCACGGTTTCCGTTCTGGTGCTAGTGTTATTACAAATTTATTGACTTGTCAAAATGATTGGACTACTTCTCACTCTAAAAAACTTACAACTGATGTAGTGTACATTGATTTCACTCGTGCTTTCGATGTTGTTCCGTACCCTAAATTAATTGCTCGATTATCTCACTACGGTATCCATGGTAATCTACTATCATGGATCGACTCCTTTCTATCCAACCGCACTTTCTCCGTTCGTTTGCCCTCCGTGACTAGCGACCCCTTCCCCATCCTCTCAGGAGTACCACAAGGCAGTGTCCTAGGACCTATTCTCTTCTCCATCTATCTAGCTGATCTTTCTCGTCTCCTATCCAAGTTTCACAACGTATCCGTCCAATGTTATGCTGATGATGTCAAATTGTATATCTCCTACAATTAGTCGACCAAATCTGCTATTACTTCTGAATTTCAATCTGCCCTTGATTGCCTCTTTGAATGGACCCAACTCAACCAATTGTCTCTGTCTGCTTCTAAATGCTCTTATCTTCGTATAGGCTCCAAACAATCCTCCCCTCGCTACAATATTAATTCCATTCAGCTACCCCTCGAGAATAACGTCCGTGATCTAGGTGTTCAAGTCCGCTCTGACCTCAAGAATTCTTGCTCTATTAGAAACCGTGCTCAGAAAGCCACCTCTAAGTTATTCCTGCTTCTCAAAGCCCTCCCATTCAACTGCCCCACCATCCTTCTTCGTAGTTACAAAGCGTATGTCCTTCCCCTCCTTGACTTTGCTTCTCCTTTTTGGAATCCTCATTACTTATCTGACATTGAAACTCTTGAGAAAGTTCAACATATTTTCACCCGTCAAGTCTTTTATCGTTGCTTCCCCTCTCCTTCCTATCCTCTTTCTCTACCCTCCTACCCTGATCGTTTGAAACTTCTTGGCCTGCGCCCGCTTACTGAGAGGAGAGTCATAGGTGATATTTGTATGACTCATATGATTATGACTGGATCCACTATTATTCCCCGTTCGTCATTCTATGTATACAAACCTCAACGAGACCAGCGAGATCGAACATCAACATTTGGTATCAATATCGAACTGACCACTAGCACTTCTAGATTTCATTCCTTTCCTGTTAGAACATCCAGATGGTATTCCCAACTCCCTGAAGAAATTCGAACCGCCCCCAACATACGAGTATTCAAGCGCCGATTACTGAACCACCCCTTAATCGCCATACTTTCTCGCACTCAATAATTACTGAGAGTCAATTCCCATTTCCTTGCTATTTGATCACTCATGTGCCTTACTGTTTCGTCGCGCCTCGGGCGTAGATAAATTATTATTATTATGTACTATGAGTAGTACATGTAGAACTTACGTCTGAACATCGTTATTTACAGTAACTAAGAGGGCGTCAGCCTTGTTCGCGATTGAGTAAGCAGCGTCGACCACTACAGAGATTCCTCTGCGAATAAATGGAATCTGACTCAGGGTTATATTAATTTGCATGCATTATCAATATTATTCCATGCGAAACCACACGTTATAAACAGCGTTTTTTTCCGCCCTATTTGATTCTATTGTTGCTAATAACGATGTCATTCGAAGAAACATTTATGAAAACTCGCAAATATAACTCACTTCGAATCCTTCACCGAGAACGAGCTTTCAATACTTTCGATGTTGGGTAGGGAAGTGTAGAGCGCATCTCCAACGCAGGGACAACCAACGTATCCTAGAACATTATTATTTTTTTTCGTTTTTAGAATTCACAACTTTTGGTGAAAATTGTGTAAAAGTGTCTCCAAGCATATTCTGAGGAATTTTAATTTTTCTCTTACATTTTTGCGCACATTTTGTGTGATTAGCTAATGAATATTATACTTACCTGGAGAAACAAAGACTGAGGTCACATCCTCGCCCGATTCCGTGGAAGCATCTACATATAAAATGACGATACCGTTAGCAGGTTTTAAAATTTATTCAAACAACTGTACATTTATTTTCCACTCTAAATAATTTCCTCTGTAATCGTGTAGTCAATAATTGGAATTTTCTTTCTAACAATGTTAAATTATCCAGTAATGTCATGACTTTCCGTAAAAAAAGGATTGTTTAGTTCACCTTTCTCTCACTCATTTGTTGCCTAGTTGCGACATCGTATCTCATGTTTTCCGTTGCTTACGTGTTCCTCGCTTATTTTCTTGTGCCAATAACATGATAAATTTATTAAACGTCACTCACACGCTTCTCCTGTGACGAGTACCGACTTGTCACCCGAGGCCTTCTTAAAATCGATGGTCGCAATGGGAGAGTAAACGGTGAAGCTGGTCTTGACCATGGATAAGGCAGAACTGGGAATATGATCTTGGAGTTGATCATCTCCCTACCCTCGCATAGCTACGAAATTTTGGTAAGGGTTTAATTCTATCGAAACCGTATGTTACTTGAAAAAGGTTCTTCTAGTTATTCTAATATGGTATTTTATCCTCTGGACGATTATTATTCAACAACTCACATCGCATTAAACACGGGTCTGCATGTGTCGATGGAGTCGAAGCCAGTGGTGTACACAGCTGGGAGAACATCCTAGAAAGGAAAATCACGATTTATTGTATTTTTCATGTTGTAATCCTTAGTCTCTTATTGATCTACGGAGCGCGAGCAGCATTATATTGTGTACATTGTGGAAAACGTACTGACGAATTGTATCACTCACCGAATAGTCTCCCTTGAAGCTGGTGAATCGAATGGCTCCACTGCTGGAGAGAACTGTGAGCAATGGGTCGGTCACGGTTACTCTCGAGGCAGAGAGTATTGTGAGCACTTTAGAGTTGTAGTTCGCTGAACAAATTTTTTAGTATGTGTACGGCTATTTGGAAATCGGGAATTTTAGAAAATCATGACAGCTCGCAAAAATATCACTTTCGTGTTGTAGTTCGCTAGAAACACGAAATATATTGAATGATCAAAGAATAATTTATCTCTATAAAACAGTTAAAATGAGTTAATTTATATCCGGAATTTTAGTAAGATCTTGACTAAGAGCAGAATGAGCATTTTTGTGTTGTAGTTCGCTAGATATATTGTAAATGTGTATTACTGATATTTCCGTTCTGTCAATGCATCTTATAAAAATTCATCATGACAAGCAACCACTATATATCAAGCCTCTCACGAGAGAATCGGGACAACGAGTTGACATTGAAAATAAAAATATTTAATTTTCAGTTTTTTGGTACGGGTATGGAGTCTAGAAGATTTCCTTTGTTCGGTTCGACCCGATTGTTACTTGCAGCAGCAGCAGGCTGCTGCAAACTTGAGACGAAGGGCATTGGTTATTGAGGTTTTTATCAATAAAAGTGGTGACATTTGCACACAAAAGTGTTTCTATGATCAAATGATCGATTTTGGCGCACGTTGTTATTTTTTTCACTTTTGCGACCGATGCAGCAGACGCATGTTAGACCAGTTTTTAATTTCTAAGTTGAACCCTGATTTTGAGCCGCAAACTAAACTTTCCCAGTTTGTAGAGCTTGAAATTATGCATATACCACATTTTTCCTTGATTTTATCTCGGTGGTCTTGGCACATTCCCAAGCCGACGAAAACCTCGTAACGGGCTGCACGGCCCACCGGCAGTGGAACTGGGTTCACCAAGTAGCATGTTCAAACCCCAACCATAGCAGACAAGTTTTTTGCTATGTGATAACATCTAGAAAGCAAATCTGAAAGCATTACAGGTCATAAGAAAGAGAAAAATTGATGGCAAAAGCTTGTCTGCTATGGCTGCGGTTCGAACTTGCGACTTGGTGAACCCAGTTCCACTGCCGGTGGGCCGTGCAGCCCGTTACGAGGTTTTCGTCGGCTTGGGAATGTGCCAAGACCACCGACATAAAATCAAGGAAAAATGTGGTATATGCAGAATTTCAAGCTCTACAAACTGGGAAAGTTTGGCAAAAACTTGTCTGCTATGGCTGGGGTTCGAACTTGCGACTTGGTGAACCCAGTTCCACTGCCGGTGGGCCGTGCAGCCCGTTACGAGGTTTTCGTCGGCTTGGGAATGTGCCAAGACCACCGAGATAAAATCAAAGAAAAATGTGGTATATGCATAATTTCAAGCTCTACAAACTGGGAAAGTTTGGCAAAAACTTGTCTGCTATGGCTGGGGTTCGAATCGGTCGCAAAAGTGAAAAAATAACAACGTGCGCGAAAATCGATCATTTGATCATAGAAACACTTTTGCGTGCAAATGTCACCACTTTTATTGATAAAAACCTCAATAACAAATGTCCTTCGTCTCAAGTTTGCAGCAGCCTGCTGCGGCTGCAGCGCATCTAAAAAATCTGAAACGTCGGTTTTAGTCTAATCTAGGCATATACTAAATCAATCAATCAATCAATTTATCATGTCAGGCAATAGGTGCTCAGATGAGGATGGGGCGGTACTCTTCATAAGTTGCATTCCACCAGTGTTTGCCAATAGCTCGGGTCAAATCATCTCTCCATCGTATGTGAGGCTTACCAGGGGGCGATTCCTATTGTATGACGTCCACACCGTAGTGACACGGCTCCACTGCTCCAGTTCCATTCTCCTGACCTTGAGGGCCCAGCGCGCTTTCCTTTTCCGTCCTTCCTCGATCCAATCACTCAGCTTCGTGATCCCGCGCACGCGTTCATTCCTCCAGCGATCTTTCAGCGTGACTCCCAACATCTTCCTCTGCATATTTCTTTGGGTAACACACAGCCGCTCTTTCTCACTCGCCCTCAGCGCCCAAACTTCGCTTCCGATAAGTACGGTAGCCGTGACGCAGCTCTCGAATACTCGTCTCCTGGTCTTGATGGGTAGAAGGCGGGAGGACAGCAGATGGGAGATCTTGCTCCAGGCGAACCACCCTAGTCGAATTCTGTGTTCGATCTCGTCAGAGTGATCAAGTGGGAGACTGATCTTCCCTCCGAGATAGGTGGCTTGACTAAATAGAAACATAATAAGCAAGATTTCCCAAAATTTGGATGTCCACTGAAAATACCGATTTTTCCCGATTTTCTCATGAGAGGCCTGATATACCGCAGTACATACTGATGCAGGTACACATTTATGCGATAATCATGATATGAGTCTGTTGATTTGCTCGCACTACTACAGTTAGCTCCGAGCGTTCGAGCATGGTGGAAGTGAACTATTCACTCACCCGCTCCCCTCGCGACGATGTAGAGGAGAAAGGAGGGATCGGCAGCGCCCTGATTCACTAGTGTGTAGTCGGCGTTACTCGCCTAAAATTCAATTATTGATATTAATTAATGGCGCGAAATTTTTTTATTCGATGTAATGCTGAAAATGTCTCGTTTACTCTAAAAAATCTCACCGGCAATTCGAAGACTCTTCCTGCTTCCAGGTTGGCTAGATCCTGGAGACTGAATTTACATTTATTAATAATCATCTCGAATATGATTATATATAGCATTTTAAAGTCACAAACCGTCTTTCTAAAGCAGTATCGTATTGAAGTGACTTCACAGTGCACTCATTATTGCTGGAGCAGCACTGTGGTAAATCGAAGAAATTATTGCACACCTCGCCCACTTCTTTTTCATGCTGTCCTTAATGATGATGTTGTCTCTCCTTGTGGGAGAGTAGACCCTGCAGCCTGATTTGCAGCCGAATGAGGCCTGTAAAAGAATTATTATCAATATATGTGTGTCTTTAATCTGTTAAACATACAATATTGTCGGAGATTGACCCATAATATTCATAACCCCGAGGGATTCAATATCGCACTGGGAGTTTGTGAATAATAAAAAACTTGGTGACTTACCGTATTCACGCCCCTGAGGTCCACATCATCCAGCACTTCCGACGAGGTGAAGGTCACGCGAGCATCGGCGCCTGTCGCTAGTAAGGCAACTAGCAGAGAAGCAACGAGCATTTCCTTGTATCGGAAACATAAAAATTTAAAGAAAGTAACTGTTACCGATACTGGATATGGTGGAAACTTCTGAGGTAGTGGAAGAAATAGAGGAAATGACGACATTTATGCACATATCCACACCCCAACTGGCGGCCTCTTTGTTGTCCTTATCATGAGACGTGTCGCGTGCGATGAAAACTTATATGTTTGGCAACTTCCATGACTCAGTAACAGTTTTGTACTTTCTAAAAAAAATGTTTAATCCAATTTGTTACAGAATCTCATTTGTTCAAGGGAGTGATGAAAAAGGGAGAGGTCAAAAGGATTAAAAAATATTTTTAAAAAGGTAAAATGAGGGGGAAGTATCGGCTTTTATGAGCACATCCACACCCAGACTGCGGCTTCCCCTCCTTTCTTGTCCTTATCAAGTGACGCATCGCGCACAATAAAAGTGTTTTATGTGTGATAGTTTCCATGAAGCAGTAACAGTTTTGTACATTTCGTGGAATTCCAAAAACGCATTTTATGTATTGCGACATTTAATGTCTTTGTATTGTTAGGAAAAAAACGAGAGGTAAAAAAAGTTTACAAAAGAAAAAAAAATTAACAACGAGGGCATATTATGCTGTAAGATCAAACATCCCAGACTCCGGATGCTTCCTCCTTTTTTGTCCTTATCAAATGACGTTGCAAATGCATAAAATTAGTGGTGGTTTTCGTGTTCAAAACGTGGGAACAGCTAGGTGCTATTCGTCAACGAGCTTTTGTGTGCCCAAACGTGACTTATTGTGATCTTACACTGACGTTACTCGAACATTACATGATCTTAAAAAGCACAATTAGTATTATTTTACAATATAATAATGATCAGTATACTATCAGGGACTACGACTTGAGTATAGTTTCATTCATAAAGATAAGCCTACGAGGTGTGTTTCATTTCTTATATTTACATATTGGTAGTCAAGCGTGGTAAAAATCTGGCTGTTTGATCTATCAGCGCTTCTACACAATACCGGACAACTTCTAAGATAGCATTTACCTTATAGTTGAATTGCCTAATAGGATACTTCCCGCATCTCATTGGCAAAAAATAATTCAGTTTAGGAAATGTCTGCGTATCCTACTAGTAAATGTGCAATCATTCCTCGTTTATTTCGTTGTCCGGGATTGTGCAGAAGCACCGATCTTTTTAAAAATTATCCCGTTCGGCTTTCTGTCGTTGTTCTTTCGTTCTTTCGGATACCCTTTCGAACTGAATAACCATTTAGAATAGTATGCTGCTCTTTGAAGATCAAGTCAAATTACAGATTGTATCACCAGTATACATTAGAGTTCGTAATTCGGGTCACCGTATCTTCATTTCCCATACTCTCTCGCCGCTCGACCGGTCTAGAGAGTGTGGGAAATGAAGAGACGGTGACCCGAATTACAAACTCAAGTATAAATCACGTTCACCACACTCTGAAACTGTCGAATACGGAATGAGAAATGCAAACACAATCACGTAATGGGATGAGTACACCAATCATCGCGAATATTATTGTCTAGTGATGACTAGCGTAGCAGAGCTTGAACAATGACTACGGAAAGGGTGGGAAGAACGCTCAGGGAACTTCCAATTTTAGTCGTGGTTATGATGGGAGGATCGACGTCGGTGCCTGAACGGGATTTTGTATAATACAACAATTGGCTCGAATTGCAATTCTATGTCGTCACCAAAGCTAATATGACACAAAAATGTCGTTTGATCCAGCTTAAAGGACCATTTTAAGAAAAGATGTGCTCGATCGGAACATCACGTTATTCTTAGAGTTTTGGATAGATGAGCACTTCGTATAGTGCCCATCTTTGTGAAATATGATTAATTCTTACCGAAATCCAGCTGCATCGCCCAGCTACTTCCTGCAGCGATTTTGTACCAAGATAACAGCACCGCGAAGGTGTCCTTCGAGTAGTGTTCGCTGTACGAATTTGTGCCGACGAATCTGCGAATGTAAGTGAATTAAGCAATCAATAAGTGTCTTGTTCAGATTAATGTACAGTCGCGAGCATAAGACACCGGACACTTTTGGAATGGGTTTGAAATTTTTAACCAGAAAAAATTCAATTCTGATAGTTGGAAGTTATGCACCGAATTCATCAGAGATTTTTCTTTTTGATATTGGGGTATGATGAAATAGCCTAGTCATTGCGTAGTGATGACTCAATCAAAATGTACTTTTTCAAAACGGCATTATTCTTACATAGATTTTTTCCAGCTCGCCAAACTTTCTGAGGTTGGAGTTATGCTCGAGGCCTACCCAGAAAATTTTTTTCATGTTGCTGCGCGACCGCACATTTGCTGCAGCCTTGCTGCAAAATTGAGTTCGAAAATTCAGAACTCGGCTCCTCGTCAAGCTAGAGACTGGTTCAAGGCATTAAAATGATCGCTATCATGAGTCCAGATGATCCTGAGAATATAAAAACAATATCTCGAAATTGGCCCTCAGGTCATGAACAAATCACTTTTTTTGCATGGACATTTTTTGGACATTCATAACTACAAGGGAAATGTATGTAAAAATCTGGTTTTTGCATAGGAATGTTCAAAATGCATTGAAGATCTGATTTCCAACTTTTTAGAGCGATTAGAAACCTCTCCTGCCCGCGGCGAACGTTTTTCAGAGGTATACTACTGCCGGAAAACACCTTGTTTACGCCTGTACTCTCTCGCTCATAGTGGTAAACAGGGTGTTTCTCGACACCAGCATACCTCCGAAGAACCGTCGCCGCGACCAGGAGAGATATCCAATCACTCTAAAAAGTTGGGAATCCGGTCTCCAATACATTTTGAACATTCCTATGCAAAAACCAGATTTTTTTCCTACAGTTCCCATGTAGTTATGAATGTCCAAAAATGTCCATGCAAAAAAGTGATTTGTTCATGCCCTTAGGGCAAATCTCGAGATAATATTTTCATATTCTCAGAATCATCTGGAGTCGTGATGGCGATCATGTTGATGCCTTGAACCAGTCTCTAGCTTGACTATGAGCCGAGATCTGAATTTTCGACCTCGATTTTGCAGCATGTCTGCAGCAAATGTGCGACCGAGCTGCAACTTCAAAAATTTTTTATGGGTAATCCTCAGTCATATCTCCAACCACAGAAAATTTGGCCAGCAGGAAAAAATCCATGTAAGAATAATGCCGTTTTGAAAAAGTACATTTTGATTGCGTCATTACTACGCAACGAGTGAGCGATTGCATCATATCCCAATATCAAAAAGAAAAATCTCTGATGAATTTGGTGCATAACATCCTACTAGCAGAATTGGAATTTTCCTGGTTAAAAAGTTCAAACCCATTCCAAAAGTGTCCGGTGACTTATGCTCGCGACTGTATATTCGTATGTGTTAGATAAAAAAGTATCAAATCTCGCTCATAGTCAGCGTCTCAACGAGTGAATTAGAGAAAGATGTATACTAGGACTTGAGAGAAATATGCTTACAAATTCTTCTTGTCGTTCACGTTGAATTGGATGCCCTCTACATTTGATTTTAGGTCGTACACTGTCTCGACGTCGAGACTGAAAAAAGCAAACATTAAAACAAATCTTCTCTAAAATCAGTACACATATTCCCGAGTATTTTTCGTGTATCCTAAGAAATGAATAATTTTCTAACCGATCAGCCGCAAGTGTAAACTGCTCGATAACTTGACTGACAGTCGAATGGTAGTTCTGCCCGTTGTTGAAGGAGCATCCGACGTATCCTTCATGACTCGTGATTCATACCTCGTTTCTATTTACACACTATTTTTAGGATGTATTATTTTAGAACTGTTCATTTAAGAACTCCACAGGGTATTAAAAAGTGCACCAAAAATTCACCATTGAGATCAAAAAAAAAAGATCTGACCAATTACCTATTCGACCAAAATTTACACCCCACTATTTCGCACTTTGTTATCAATTGTGCCTTTATGTGCTGCTACGGATAACCGTTAATAAAGAATTAAACCAGTGTTTTCCTCTAAAACACTGGGAGGTGACTCACCGGGTGATGTGTACACCGTAGTTACTCCTGTAGCCTTCATTGGGTCTGCGGCTGTAATTTCATAGTATCGAAACCCTTTACATGAGGCAAATTTAGATATGGTGTGAAACGAAATACACCCCGATTTCTAAAACTTATTTTGGAAATTCCATTTTGTAAACGAAAAATTTAATATTTTTTTTCCAAAATTTGTATTTACGAAACAAAATTTCCATAGTACCCGAAATCAATTACACGCTCCATCGCATGTACGGATGATAACAATCACAATATCGTTTCTCATGTGCCATTTCTCTCTCACCACCCTGGGCTTTCATCCGACCTTACAAGAGAGCAATGGTCTGACTCTCTTCAGTTTGCACGCTGTCTCGCCGGCCAGAGAGACGATAGAGCATGCAAACTGAAGAGAGTCAGACGATTGCTCGAGCAATGGTCTAACTCTCTTCAGTTTGCACGCTGCAGAGAACATACCCTTCACTGGGTTTGCGGACACTGTGTGCGCGCCTTCAAATCCGAAATCGACAGTCAATAGTGCAGTCGGAATCGTTGGCCAGCTCTTCTCGGCGTTGTACTGAGATCTAAACGTATTTGGTCAAGCCAATAATAGGGTTCTCTTATTGGAATGGTTTTGTATCATTTTCAGATATGTTTCATGTTCGTTATACATGGGAACTATATAGTGTACATGAAACATATCTGAAAATGATACAAAAACCATTCCAATAAAAGAACCCTAGGCAATAACCCATTTAAATGAAATAGCTTATGAAAGTGATGTGGTGGATATTGACTATTTCATAGTAGATTTCGATATATGGACTCTTCATTTCCCAAAAACTCAAATCGATGGAAAGATTCAGAACGTCAGTGTAAGCAAGATTGAACCTTGCTTGGTAGACGGGTTGACATCGCTCATCTCCTGCTGCGTCGAATCCAGTAGCGTAGATGCGTGGATAGCCATCCTGAAATGCGTCATATATTAGGTTGTCTCAAAAGTTTCTCCCTATTTTATTTTTTAAGTTTTTTCTCGCTTACATTTCCTGTAGGTTATTTCCATTTAGTGCAATTTGGGGTTATGTAAGTAGAATACAATAGTAGGTTTGAATCATTACTAGAAAGCGTTGTATGCGAATAATTATGCGATATCTCGAAAACTCATAAAATGCCCATTTTTGGGTGCTCTTTCTTCTTCACTTCAATTTGAATACGAGCTAACATTTGGTTATGTCCTCTTGATATGTGATACTATAAGGGTTGCTCTTCAAGATTATAGCAAAATATCCGGCATTCAAGACGTATTGAAAACAGGGTAGAGCAAAAAAGGCTGATTTCGAAGGACAAATTTCGCCATCTAGATTTCGAATACTACTGTTCACGAGCAGGTTGTTGTAGACTTCCCGAATTTAAAGTTTATAACAAACATGCCGAGTACTTCACTGACCACAACAATTGGGCTGGCTGGGTCAATCGCAAAAGGTGCAGGGCTATGCAATGTGTATCAAGATAAAACTGCCTGGCGCGATTTTACGAACAAGAGCTCATCCCAAGTGGGGATAATCAGGCCTCCTCACTATAATGCATACATCAACATGCCCATATATCGCGATTTACAATAGTGTGTCATTTATGTGCCTATCACAATTCTCCATTCAACTATGAGCAAATAAATATAATGGTTCTGGCGCAATTTCACTGACTTTGGAAGTTTGCTGTGTTGGTATTACTAATTGTGTAGACCTGTGATAGCGTATTTTCGAAAGAGTAACCAAGCATCATTCGACTACTGAAGGACTTGTGGGGATTCATCAACATTGAAGGGAAGGATAAATAAAAATAAAAAATTGGTAAAAAAGGGAGAAACTTTTGAGACAACCTAATACTATTCTTGAAGCGTCTAATCTACATGTTTTTAATTCCCTGAATATTGATGGTATAGGCAGAACATAACATGAGATGCCACCAATAACCAACAGGGTAAGTTCCGGCGAAGCTCGAAAACTCGATAGCTTCGAAGCTGGAGAGAAATGTCGCGTATCGAGAGGATCCTTTGAAGGCGATTCCCAGCATAACTTGTGGAGCAAATACGGGAGAGCCGTAGTTCGCTGGAAAACTAAAACGTTCTTTGTACACATTATGCGTCCAAGAGGCTGTTTTAGAGAATCTTATGTAAAAACAATTCAGGAACATAAACTGTTAAAAATAATGCCAACATCAATCAACTTACGTGCTTTACTATCGACAACGTAGAAGACGAAATCCCGGTTAGGTTCGCCTCTATTCTCGATCATGTACTCATCACTGGCCTATACTTTAGCGTTTTGTGAAACATTAAATTACAACGTGAAAGTGAAACGAACCGCAAGTTCGAATCCACCATTTGCAGATGCAATGATGTTGAACCTGACAAAACAATTTGAACAAGGGTTTCGATTAGCAAACTTACGTCACGATTGTCTGTCCGTTCTTCGTTACGATGATATCTGCGGTCGGCCCGTCAACATATACCTTACACGTGTTCTTGCATTTGAAATTTGCCTGAAAATCTCAATATTTGTGACATGAAATGTATCGCAAACTGACTTTATTGGTACCGGTGATGTCGGGCGCTTGGTACACTTGTGAATAGGGAAAAGAGACGAGTGCACAATCTGAAAAGTGTGCAATACTACGATGCGAAAGATGGAGGAATCGTCTGATTCTCTCCAAACCACACGCTCTCTCGTCGAACAGAGTGAGCGAGAGAGTGTATGGCTCGGCACTGATATTCTGAAAAGCGTGAAATTTTGTGATATTGCACAAGGGATCGAACAGATGCAACACTCTCAATTCATTGTCTCGAGCAGTATATCATCAAATCAGAAACGCTGTGCCGGTGATTTGGGCGTTTCCGTTGTTATCAATTGGCCGCGATCTTCTCAAAATCACATAGAAATCGAATAAATCAATGTGTTCTCCCATATATCTAGATTCAAAGAATAGTTCTCAAATTTGTACATTGCCTCATGGATTATATATTAATTTATTGTGTATTTGTCATAGAGCGAAGCTCTATGGTTCTCTGGCAATATGATGATTCAGGCAAGAGCGCGATGGCGGAGAGGCGGGGCCGAACTGAGAGGGAGCGGAGACACGAGAGAGGGAGAGGAGAGATCAGATGGGAGTCGAGCGGGGGAGCTGGCCGGTCCCTCGGGGGGACGCTTGATTGTAGTATTCTCGCTGTATGATAATTCCATGTCTGTATCTAGTGTATCATGCATCGCATATCATCGTGGGCCAATGGGATCCTGACTTATTTAAGCGAATATACAAACAAGTACGATCGCGGAAAACAGTGTGTATGATCTCCTGCTCGTGCTTGTCGTTGACCAATCTCCTCTTTTCGTGCTTTTCGTGTATTCGGTTCCCAACGAAACTGATTGCGTTGTAATCTGTGGCGTAGCTGACAGGCTTCTAGCAGTAGTTGTTTGAGCAGCAGGCTGCTCAACCCCGAAATCGAGTTGCAGAGCCCAGCTGCTAGAGATGGTGTTTCGGGTCCAGGCGAGGTCCACGTCGAAAGACCCGGCGCCAAAATACTTCGAGAATGAGGTATAGGTCCCACCAGCCCAGCTGAAAAGATATAAATTGTGTTAAGAAATTAAATATTTTCGTATTATTTCAATAGGGTGATACAGTGAGTATAGAATGCGTGACAAATTGTGTTGCAACGTGAAATGGAATAGTCAATGCTACAGGAACTACTACCTCTTACTGTTTTATCTCTCAGTGGTAGGGTTCGAATTTCGGAAAAACCGTACTTTCATTCTACACTCTTAAATTGAAGAAGTCATTGTCCCAATTAGGAACTAGACATTATTGCAACATACTTATAGTTGTTGTCGTTTACACGAAAGTGAAGTGCTTCATTCGCGTTGAGTGAATCGTATACGATATTTATGCCGAGGCTGAGAAGAGTATTTCAATATTGTGGATTAAAACGTTATATCACCTAGTCGGTTCTTTTCCTTTCGGATATTTCGAATTTTTGGGGTTACATATTCATTTTTAGAGAGTATCATACGAGGGAACTCCTGACAAGGTAAGCCCTACTCACCTTTCCGATATCACTGCAAATGAGTCCTCAACATTACTGACTGGCGAGTTGTAGTTCTGACCGCTATTGAACAAGCAGCCGACATATCCTGCACAACTTTTTTTATAAATAAGACCTACAAGCGTACATTATCCACGATATCAACATAATTTCTCGGTCCATAGGTACGTTTATGATCAAAATATATAATGAAATAGCTGGGCTCACCAGGAGAAGTATACACAGTAGTCACCGCTCCATTCTTCATCGGTTGTTTTGCTGAAAATTATTTTAATTTTTAAACTCATATTTTTTTTTGAAATTTCACCCTTCCTCCTGTTGACTGTTACATTATGGGCGCCTATGAAGCCGAAATCGACCGTTAGTACAGCAGTGGGGATTGTTGGCCAGGACTTCTCGGCGTGGTGTTGAGATCTGCAACAACATTTTTTTTTTAATTTCCCAATCATGCACTCATTTTATGCGTACAAAAAATACACTCAATGACATATTATTTCAATAAACATGCACATATTTAAATTTCGAACCTCGCTTGGAAAACCGGATTGCACATGTCATCCCCTGCAGCGTCAAATCCTGTGGCGTAGATACGCGGGAAGCCTTCCTAAGCGATTTCGATTTTACTCTGTTGTCTGATCCCACTATATAATGCTGATTGAATGTAATGAATCACTAACCGGGAAAGTTCCTGTGAATCCTGAGAACCACATGGCCTCGAAGCTGGAGAGAATTGTGACAAATCGAGCACGGTCCTTGATCGCAACTCCCAAGTTTTGCTGCGGCACATAAACAGAGGAGCCGAAATGCGCTGGAAATTAGTGTTGCACAAGTGCAAATGTTATTTCTTCTCAAAACCGCTCTGTTTCACATTTGAGGAAAGTTATGAGCTTGAGGATAGTTATGATCAAATTACTCAACCGCGCACACATTCTCTTGATACCCATTGCACTCCGCCATGTGCACATTGGAGTGTGCACAATTTCTGGCGGTTTTCTCATTCAATAAACATAAATATAAACCAAATAGTATGCAGAAAAATCATAGATCATGGAAAACTCACGAGCAGTTCGATCGACGATGTAAAGCACGAAATCCAGTCCCATGTCTCCAACATTTTCGAGCACGTAATCATCGGGCTGTAATGGGACTTTTTTTGATAAAAATGAACATACAAAGCGAATTTACGATTTACCGGCAAATTGAATCCCGCGGGAGCGAATACGTTTCCAGAAACGATAGTGTTGAAACTGAAATGCGTAATAGCCAACTCCAAAAACATCACTGACTATAGAATAGTATTCATATCGAGGTATAGTTAGTCTTGTCATGCTATATCTGCGCCGAATGTTCAGTGGACGAGAGTAGTACTTGTCGGCACTCAGATACATGCGTGGGATGGTGTGATATCAGTGACGTCACTGATTATCACTGATATCACTGATAATCAGATATCAGCTTCATCCTTCGGATATCAGCTTCATCTTCTGATTATCAGTGATATCAATGATATCAATGATATCAATGATATCAGTGATATCAGTGATATCACCGATCACCGTCACATGCATGTATCTGAGTGCCCGACGCGACGTCTTCTGAAGTCTTCAACGATTTTTCTCCTGTGACGTCGTCCTGAGTCTTTTGCCAGATTTTTGCTGGGATCGAACCTGGGTGTTGCGGGAGGAAGTGTCATTTACTTACCACTCGGCTATGGGGTGCATCTGCCCAGGATGCGATGAGTGAACACAAGTACCTGCGCCCCTCTCCCCTCAGTCGTTAAAGTGTGGTCTTTTGCCGGTTCTTGGCGGGGGTCGAACCTAGGGTAGTCGGCGGTCAGGGTAAAACACTTACCATTTGGCTATGGGTCCATCTTGACTCTAAGCCAAAGAGTGAACTCAAGTACCATCCCTCCTCGCTCACTGAAGGAGCGTATTTTCCCCGATTTTGAAATGAGTTGAACCCTCTAGCTGCTGTAATCTGACCGAAAGCAAAGAGTCATAGGGGAAGAACGAAAGTGAGTAAGAGGTGTAGGTCAACAGTCCTCACACTCCAGCGCTTTACTTCACTAGGAAAGATGTCTTGTCACACCGGACCAACCGTACTCAAGGAACCTATTATTCAAAAAGAGATCAAAAAGTTAAGTAGTGGGCAGAACACGTTCAAACCTGTACATATCGGAGGGATGTCGTGCTACAAGGGACCCGCGAATTCAAAAAGGCGCATAAGAGTACTAGTGGAAAGAACAAATTTCAAACCCGAGCCTCATCAGTGATTAGTCATGTCCCGAGGGGTGACCCTACATACGCAAATTAGAAATCAACACAACATGGTGTAATGCCCTCCTCAAGTGTTATGAGTCATCTCCCGGGTGAACCTACAGTACCATACAACTGCAAATTAGTATTCACAACACCGTGGTGTAACATGTGAATAGTAGGACTTGTACTATGACATCAGTCATAGATGACCAACAGATACAAGGAGGGACAGTCACGCAAAGGGGAGACCGATCGTTTACAGGAGGGAGAAAGACATAGGGTCGAATAGACACATAGAAGGTAGATAGGGGGGGGGAAGGTAAGTACACAGAGAGAAAATGATGACAAATGACTCCTGTACCTACGGTAATGATTGAATCAGGGACTTTCAACTCGGGACCAAGGCGGTAATTCAAATTTGGGTAAGTACGCAGAGAGAAAATGATGACAAATGCCTCCTGTACCGACGGTAATGATTGAATCAGGGACTTTCAACTCGGGACCAAGGTGGTAATTCAAATTTAAATACCACTGTGATACAATATGCTACTCATATCTCGTAGGCAAGGAAAAGAGTGATGTAAAGCCATTAAATGTGATCTCACACCCGCTCTGTTGAAACATAGTGAGATATTCCTCGGTTAGTTCACCTATGTTCAGAGAGAGAGAGAGGTTGAAATTGATAAAGAGGGAGTCAGGATCGTTTCGCAAAGTGTGATGTTAAATTTGAAATCACCAGCTTGTGTGCGAACCCGTAATGAACTCACTCAGGCGCTGTACTGCCTCGGTCATACTGTCAGCAAAGTTAAAGTTGTTGACTTCCGCGATGATTTGGAACTGTGCCCGAACCTCCTGAGCATCACCTCCTCTGTTGTAGTAAATGACGAAGCGTAACGCAAATGTATCTGGAATCGTTGATGTCACTCGTTCTACTCAGATGAACTGGTTTGATTCTCGGTATTTACTAAAAGCCTTGCCGGTCTTGGAAAGAAGCTATTGTGTCTGTAGTTGTGGTTCGATCCATTATTATTGAAGTTCATGCCGTTTCGAGTGTAGTAGATTTTGAAATAATGTGGTTTTTTTTTGTTTTTTTTTTGAAATAATGTGGTGGAAATACTATATTTGCCTCGGATGAGATTTGTGGCTACTCTCTTATCAATCGCTATTCTACGCTTCTCTAGGGACTCAATGCCCAGTTTCTTGTTGCGAGCGAGAGCAGTGGGCATGTTTTCCCAGGTATGATTAAAACAGCGCATAAATAAACGTCTTGTGAAGTAGTTCTGTACTTTTTCGAGTTTTTTTTATCTTTATTTTGGTACGGATTGAAGACGGAGGAAGCGCTTTCTAAAATCGGTCTAATATACATTGAGTACGTTTTGAGAAGTACTTCTATATTTTTGGTTCGTAAGGCTCTGAGGATAGTGTGACATGCAGTTTTGCCTTTAGTGGATACGGTAGAACAATGGTCAGAGAATGAGAGGTTTTTCTGGATAACAAAGCCGAGGTCTTTCACTTTTTCTTTTTGTTTCAGAGTTGTGGTACAAATAGCATATGTTCGCTTTGTATTTGCTCTGCCTAGGTGCAGTGAGTTACACTTATGCGCAGCAAGGGGGAGTTGCCACTCTTCGGACCAGTTTACGATAGTGTCAATCGCAGCTTGTAGTGGGGCAGGCGAATTTCCCTTTCTAAAGGATCGATATATTTTTATGTCATCGGCATACATTCTCGCAACGACTCCGTGGTTTTGAACTAGGGAAGGGATTTCTGAGGTGTAAATAAGAAATAACAGAGGGCCTAAGACTGAGCCTTGTGGAACGCCGCTAGTTACAGGCATTGAGGTAGAAAGTTCATCTTTTACTCTCACTTGGAATGATCTATGAGTGAGATATCCTGTTATCCAGTTGACTGTATTATCGGAGAGACCTATGGTGGTGAGCTTGAGTTTTAGCTTGGGGTGGGAGACTCTATCAAAGGCTTTGCAAAATCAAAATAGATGACGTCAACTGGTTTCCCTTCACTAATAGATGCTGTCCAGTGTTCGAGGACTTCGAGCATTTGAAGTTCACGCGATCGTTTCTTACGGAATCCGTATTGCTCATCGGGGAAAATATCTAATTGTTCACAATGGGTGATAATGGATTTGCACAAAATGCGTTCAAAAACTCGACAAAAGAAGGATGTAATTGAGATGGGCCTGTAGTTTAGGGGATTGGAAAAGGGGGGTGATTTCTTAACTGGTGTTACTATGGAATGTCGCCAATGGGAGGGGACCTTTCCAGATTGATAGGAGTTCCTAAAAATGATTTCAAGTGCTTCGGAAATGGGTACGGCAATTCGTTTTATGAAGGTGAGGTCAATGTTCTAGGGGGTTTTACAGGAGGAGCGTTTCCATTTCTCAATAAGGGCACAGATTTCATGCCTAAGAAACTGGGGTTCTTCGTAATTACCAAGTTGAGGGAGGCCTTGACTATTTGGCTGTTTTCCATCATCGATGGTGAACACGGCTCACTTTGGTACATGGAACATGGATGTCTATTGATTTTTGAATGACGCTTATCAAGAGGTCGTACATGAGATCCACATGTGATTTGTTAAAACAAATAAAAACAATGCTATCAGAGAATGAAAATCAATAATTCAGTTCAAGCAACGCCGAGGCGCCTTGAAAGCGCACAACAACTTGTGCACAAGTATTATCCGTCACACGAAATGTGCACTTGGTTCCTAGTAGGGAAAATGAGTAGGGACTTACTGGGGATTTGCCTCTCGAGGATGTCCAGTGTTCGAGGACTTCGAGCATTTGGAGCTCACGCGATCGTTTCTTGCGGAATCCGTATTGCTCATCGGGGAAAATGTTTAATTGTTCGCAATGGTTGATAATAGATTTGCACAAAATGCGCTCGAAAACTCGGCAAAAGAAAGATGTAATAGAGATGGGCCTGTAGTTTAGGGGATTGGAAAAAGGGGGCGATTTCTTAATAGGAGTTACTATGGAATGTCGCCAATGGGAGGGAACGGTTCCAGATTGGTAGGAGTTCCTAAAAATGATTTCAAGGGCTTCGGAAATGGGTACGGCAATTCGTTTTATGAATGAAAGGTCAATGTTCTCAGGGGTTTTGCAGGAGGAGCGTTTCCATTTCTCTATAAGGGCGCAGAGCCTAAGAAACTGGGGTTCTTCGTAAGTACCTATATGAGGGAAGGCACCGGTATTTGGCAATTTTCCGTTATCGATTGTGAATACGCTCACAAAAGTCTCGGCTAGTAAGTTTGCTTTGCCTAAGTCATCCATAACCAGAGTGCCATCAGCTCTCTTTAAGCCTTCGACTCCCTTGGATTTATTGGCACAGCGTTTCATAAAACGGAAAAACTTGTTCTTATCGTCGCTTTCAAGCACTTTTTTCTCAATGGTTTTGTGATAACGCTGCAGCTCTTTGCGAAACTTTTTGTTGAGAGACTCGAATTCCCTTTCATCTCTTGTGTCTTTACTATAAGATCGATATTTGCTATTTTTGAAAAGGCGCTTGTCCAATTGCTAATTGAGAATTAATGAGGTCATAATCAGCATTTCTGTAGTCGCGCCTAAGAGTAAAAGCGGGTGCCGAATGACTCATTACAAACTTGAATTCGACCGTCGAATGGTCAGACATTTCGAAAGGGGGGCATACTTCAGTTTGGGTGATGAGGCTGGGATGGTTACATAATACTAAATCAAGGGTGTTTTCCTTTCTGGTAGGTTCTTTGACAAATTGGGCAAGTTTTGCTGAGTTACAGAGGTCAATGAATGATTGGGAGGGAGGGGTAACTGCTTTTGGCTGGGGAGAGGGGAAGATTGACCAGTTGATATCGGGTAGATTAAAGTCGCCAGTAACTATTGTTGGTTGGGGGCATGAGCAAAGGTCAAGAATTGACTTGGCAAGAGAGGCAGTTTGTATCGTATTTGCTTTGGGATTACGGTAGGCGCAGACAATCCTAATTAGGTCACCATTTATATCAACATCGACTGCTAATAATTCGTGGGATTCAGGTACGGTTTCATCAGCAATCTGTGCTGCGCTTATGGAAGAATGTAGTATGATCGCTACGCCACCGCCTCTAGAGTTTCTATCTCTTCTGAACACATTGTAGTACTGATCACGGTCACCTAGGAGAAGCGAGGTACTCTGGTATGGTTTTCCCAGTAGGATCCTACTCATTTGGTCATTTTGGTCGATTCCCTAGTAGGAACCTACTCTGTGTACGGTAAGTGGAGCACTAAAAGACCCTACTAGAAACCTACTGCGTAATCCCTACTAGGATCCTACTCTGTCGGTAGGGAGAGGGGGAGAGGCAAATCCCCAGTAGGTCCCTACTCATTTTCCCTACTAGGAACCAAGTGCACATTTCGTGTGACGGATAATACTTGTGCACAAGTTGTTGTGCGCTTTCAAGGCGCCTCGGCGTTGCTTGAACTGAATTATTGATTTTCATTCTCTGATAGCATTGTTTTTATTTGTTTTAACAAATCACATGTGGATCTCATGTACGACCTCTTGATAAGCGTCATTCAAAAATCAATAGACATCCATGTTCCATGTACCAAAGTGAGCCTTTCACATGGAAAATTTCCCCCCCCCCCATATTGAGCGACTCTTAGGAAAGCGTTTTCAAGCATGGCAGAAATCAATTAATAGCAACGATCCGAATGATCAACATGAATTCGAGAACCTAAACAAAAAGTTTCGCAAAGAGTTACAACGGTATCACAAAACCATCGAGAAAAAAGTGATCGAAAGCGATGATAAGAACAAGTTCTTCCGTTTTATGAAACGTTGTTCTAATAAATCCAAGGGAGTAGAAGGTCTGACGAGAGCTGATGGCACCTTAGTAATGGATGACTTAGGCAAAGCAAATTTACTTGCCGAAACTTTTGTTAGCGTGTTCACCATCGATGATGGAAAACAGCCAAATAGTCAAGACCTCCCTCAACTTGGTAATTACGAAGAACCCCAGTTTCTTAGGCATGAAATCTGTGCCCTTATTGAGAAATGGAAACGCTCCTCCTGTAAAACCCCCTAGAACATTGACCTCACCTTCATAAAACGAATTGCCGTACCCATTTCCGAAGCACTTGAAATCATTTTTAGGAACTCCTATCAATCTGGAAAGGTCCCCTCCCATTGGCGACATTCCATAGTAACACCAGTTAAGAAATCACCCCCCTTTTCCAATCCCCTAAACTACAGGCCCATCTCAATTACATCCTTCTTTTGTCGAGTTTTTGAACGCATTTTGTGCAAATCCATTATCACCCATTGTGAACAATTAGATATTTTCCCCGATGAGCAATACGGATTCCGTAAGAAACGATCGCGTGAACTTCAAATGCTCGAAGTCCTCGAACACTGGACAGCATCTATTAGTGAAGGGAAACCAGTTGACGTCATCTATTTTGATTTTGCAAAGCCTTTGATAGAGTCTCCCACCCCAAGCTAAAACTCAAGCTCACCACCATAGGTCTCTCCGATAATACAGTCAACTGGATAACAGGATATCTCACTCATAGATCATTCCAAGTGAGAGTAAAAGATGCGCTTTCTACCTCAATGCCTGTAACTAGCGGCGTTCCACAAGGCTCAGTCTTAGGCCCTCTGTTATTTCTTATTTACACCTCAGAAATCCCTTCCCTAGTTCAAAACCACGGAGTCGTTGCGAGAATGTATGCCGATGACATAAAAATATATCGATCATTTAGAAAGGGAAATTCGCCTGCCCCACTACAAGCTGCGATTGACACTATCGTAAACTGGTCCGAAGAGTGGCAACTCCCCCTTGCTGCGCATAAGTGTAACTCACTGCACCTAGGCAGAGCAAATACAAAGCGAGCATATGCTATTGGTACCACAACTCTGGAACAAAAAGAAAAAGTGAAAGACCTCGGCTTTGTTATCCAGAAAAACCTCTCATTCTCTGACCATTGTTCTACCGTATCCACTAAAGGCAAAACTGCATGTCACACTATCCTCAGAGCCTTACGAACCAAAAATATAGAAGTACTTCTCAAAACGTACTCAATGTATATTAGACCGATTTTAGAAAGCGCTTCCTCCGTCTTCAATCCGTACCAAAATAAAGATAAAAAAAAACTCGAAAAAGTACAGAACTACTTCACAAGACGTTTATTTATGCGCTGTTTTAATCATACCTGGGAAAACATGCCCACTGCTCTCGCTCGCAACAAGAAACTGGGCATTGAGTCCCTAGAGAAGCGTAGAATAGCGATTGATAAGAGAGTAGCCACAAATCTCATCCGAGGCAAATATAGTATTTCCAACCGAAAACCACATTATTTCAAAATCTACTACACTAGAAACGGCATGAACTTCAATAATCCTGGATCGAACCACAACTACAGACACAATAGCTTCTTTCCAAGAGCGGCAAGGCTTTTAGTAAATACCGAGAATCAAACCAGTTCATCTGAGTAGATCCCCCCGACCCTATTATCCCAATAACCACTCGTCATTTTAACCGTCATTAATTGCCTATTCTATTTCAATTCTGTGAACGTTATTTCGAACGAAATAGCATAAATATATATATTACTAACGAATATATTTATTAGCATCAAACTCTGATCTTCGACATTAATTAACACAGGAATGCAAAGAGTTAGGAAGAGTTTAATTTTTTTTCCTTTTTTATTTTCTCCTAACTCTTTTGTTAGAATTTGTTGAAACAAAAGAGTTGGGGGCAATCGTAAATAAATACAATCAACGAAATGATAAAACTATAGGTATCGCATCAAATTGGGAATACAGATTGTCAGGATATACAGATCTATTGGATCGATCGATAATCACTACCGCAATTTTCTTTTTCTCTGTGGATGATGACGAAAAGGCCAAGGAAGAAGAGGGCTGCGTACTTCAGCTTCGGATTTCCGTTCATTACGATTGTCACCTTAAATATACTCGATAATACGCAAATAAAAATATGCAAAATGCAGTTCCCATATGGTTACAATCGACACTAATCATTCTCGGTGACCAATTTCACACTAGCTGACATTAAATCTAGATTTCAATTTGCCGTATCTTATTAGCACAAAGCATTTGGTCTACCGTACGAGCAAAGAATCTACTGTGCACAAAAGGTGATATATCTACTTGGTCGCACCACTATATTTGTGATCAAAGCAGCATGACGTCATAGTTCTCATCCGACCTTGTGCCATCTTTACCCTAATATATATTGGAAAAAATAGGGAGAATAGATCAATGGCAGCTAGAGAGGATCGTGTTTTGTGCAATATCGCAAGGAATGGTTAGCGCCGCTGGCAATATTTGTTCGCCGAGGATAAACTGATGTGCTGAGATGAATTTGTACGTAACGTGATCACTTTGACATCCATCGTACCATTCCGATGTGAGGGAGGATGAACTTGGCCCTTCCCACGATGTCTTCCTTCGTCAGCCATATCTGCCCCGCCGCGTACAGACCTCGGTCGTCCATCTGGGAAGCAGCAAAAATGAGGAATCAATTAATACTTTCAGAACAATCCTTCTTCTCGAATGAGTATTGAATGGTAAAATGAGCATTGAAACTGGATCCGATATTAGGTTGATGCAACAGTTTCTTTACAATGCATCTTTCAATTTTTATAGCGAATGCCCCACTTTCAATTATCACGCTGGGATTATTTGGGGCAACATTGGTAAACTACAGTCATGTGTTTATATCGAATCAATCTAGCTTTGTTTGGTAAACAAATATTGTTTAGCAAAATTGTGAGCAATTCCCGTTTTATGGGTGTTCGACTTAATCAATCACAAAATTTGATCGAACAGAACACCACTTCTCCTCTTTGAAAAGTAAATTATTAGATGTTTTTACGTCCTAAAAATACTTAGAATGATAGCTCTAATGCGAAAACATCTAGGAAATCTTAATGCGAAATATTCAGTTTTCGTCATTCAAATTTCAAAATCCGTACTATGGAAAATGCGGCACCTGAGAGAAAGAATTAATGCTCATAAAACTATACTATAGTAGCTTCATTCCGATAGGTTCTTCCTATTTTGAATCAATTAACTCCATTTGGTTCATAGGCTATTCTTAATGCTAATGCATCAAAGAATGTAACGGAAATTTCAATTTAGTAACGTTAGCATCATACCGCGTCCGTGATCGGTGAGGTGTGTACTAATGTGTGATTATGAGAGCACACATCCACTAATTGAATTGGAAAACAATATACGAGAATTGTTCGAGCGGGAAGGTACAACCCCTAAATGAAGACTTAAATTTTTAAAAGAAACTGTTGCATCAATCTGACAGATATCAAAATCACGAGAGGTAGACATCAGTGCTTCAGTATCCCTCATGAACCTGGAAAACATCGGACAAATTACGGTAGCCTCCAGTATTCGAGACTACTCCCTTCCACTTTCAGTGCTAGGTTTGTTGTTCTCGAAAAAATATCACTTATAATCATTCCCAAACTTTAAGATGGCAAATGTTAGGGTTCACATTCGCGGTGGAAATTTCGCGGTGCTAGATTTCGGAATCCGTGCAACAATCTCTTCATTTTATGCACTCTTTTGAGCGGCTGAAATAGATGGCTAGGAATGGAGTTCCCCTTTAGTTGCGAGAGTGTGTAGAGTATGGAGGCACTATGATGTCACTTCGGCACATCTGCAAAAGACCGGACCAAGAGAAAAGTGTTCATTCGTATTACTGTCATGTAATTTTGCGGTCTTATTATTGAAACGGTAATGATTTGAGTAGAATTCTCAGCTTATCATAGAATGGATAGCTCCTTAGATGAGCTTCGTCAAAGGGGTATGATCACATAACTTTCAGTGTTGGTAATACGAGGCGACGTAGCCTCCCCCTCTTCGGATTGCGAAATAAGGGGAGGGAAGGCTTAACGGACTCGCAACCTCGCCGTTTTGCCAAACCTAATAACTTTATCTTGGTCCGGTTTGGTCGAAAAGTAGGTCCAAAATCATATAAAGTGCCCGATTAATGGAGTTTTAATAAGTGCAAAAGTAGAGAACGTACCCATTATTAACAGTATTTTGTGTTACAATTGTAAAAGCAAACCCGTTTCCAACGATTTTATTTAACTTTTTTTAAAAGTTCCCATTTTGTACAATTTTGGGACCTACCCTTTCGACCACTGTGCAGAAAAACCTTCTCCAACTCCCCACCGTACCTTGATAACTCGATGGACGATGGGTATCTCCTTGTCTTGTACCTTGTAGAGGGTGACGTATCTCCAAGGTCATACTCGTCCTTGATGAGCACGACGATGTCGCCTCTGTATAGGGGGAATCAACATTAGGCACTCCTTGGATTTTTGGCACACCCCCCCCCCCTCTTTCCCTTCATATTACAAAGGGTTTGTGCAACAGAAATTCAGGGAATGGTACCTAGCATTGAGTGAGGTGAAGGAGGCGGTGGGCCAATTATCCAAGAAGTACCCAATATTTTATGAGATTCGCTATATTCACTGTATGACTTACTTCATTGTTTATGCTATCAGCTTCGGCGATTTACCGTTTTATTTTATGTGCAAATGCTTAAAGATGAAAAGTTAAGAGATATACAACATTATAAACAACAGCTCAAAATGCGCAAGGGACATGAAACACTAATTGATTAACTATTTTGTATTACTCGTCTTCCACTCATACTGGGGTGTTTCTGTCAAAGAAATGCCATCTGATGTAATACAAACAATATTCAAAACATGACTGAAGCACAGAGTGCACCCAAATAACAACAACATAATATTCAGTTTCTATATTAAACGGTGTTATTTCGGAAGGATTTTTTAAATTAAAAATATATCTACCCGAAGAAAATAAAAATATATACCTGAAGAAGGCGGGCTCCATGGATCCCGAGATGACTACTGTGATGGGTGCACTGGTACCCGTGAAGATGAAGAATCCTGAAAATCTTAGAGACAGGAAAACACATTTTAAAAGTTTACAATAAATCATGATATAAGGTTGTTTGATGATCTTCCACGACAGATAATTAAAAATTACATAATATGCCCATTTTTGGAGTTCGAACCAGAACAAAAGTTCAAATGTTTTAGCATTTTTTGTCAACATTATTATATACGTACCCATTTTCAACGATTTCATATTAAACTTTTAGAAACGTGCCCACTTTTTATGATTTTTGTGACCTGCACTTTCGACCGGTGGTCACGGGTATCAGCAAGATAGGGACACGCGCCAGTAGATTTACTTGCTGGAGAACAGATAACGCCCCACCTCCCAATTGAGGACTAGAAGCGGTACTTCTCTATTCAATGGCCAGAAGTTTGATTGGCGTACTCAGAAAATCAGCTTGCACAGTAAATGCGTAAAATGTTTTAACATTAAAAATCTGAGATAGCACAAATGTACCTTTCCAGGGCATGAGTGCCGATGAGCCGACCATTGCGAGGCTGCAGAACTGGTAGATGACCTACTAATCGATACAGATGTAAATAGATCGCTGAACGGGTCCAATGAAACCCAGTAATCTTAATGCAATCTCGGTGCCTGAATTCACCACGTTCCGGAAAAAAACGCAAAATTAATCAACAGATTACGGTAGTGTATATTAAATCAATCGATATTCCAACCTGGGCGGCGAGGAGGTAGGTCACGAAGAGGAAGGTCACCAGCGAGAAGGACATGACGAGCACGGAGAAGAATTGCGTGAAGGAGATCAGTCCTGGAATGAGTTCAATATTTTAATAAAATTACAGTTTGACGTTTAGCCGTTGAACTATACAAAAATCTCTGTTTTGATGGTCATAGTTGCCTATAAACCCTGCTTAAAGCGCTTCGGTTGAGTCCTCATATTTATTAGGTTGGTCATAAAGTTTTGCGCGATTTCGGACCCCAAGTTTCAGTTCGTATATTTTCTTTTGCTCAAATCGCCACGTATTGTCCTGATGATGATATATAGGGACATGTTCGACCTTTCGAAAAATATAGTTGAAATATTCCAAGTATCTCTACTAAGCGAGAAATCAAGATCTGCGTAACTTTGAATTTTTCAGAAAAAATAAGATTTTATTTAAAGTTGCTGTACTTCGCAGATAAATTTTTAGATGGAGACTCACAAAGTTTATTTAAAAGCACTAGGCGTACACTACCTAGTTTCAAAAAGAGAGACCTGCCGAATTCAAAATGGGCTTCGTAGAGGTCAATGAAACCCGGGCACTTAGAAAAATAAGATTTCTATCGAGCAAATCACCTGTTTCGAGGATTGACGCGGGTGACCTCTACCTATGGGCGCTGTAATCAATATTTACATGGTTCTCTATTATATCAATATTTAAGAGCACACTTTCCTTTCTCATCTAAAAAAGTGATATTTGTATCTCAATTATTTTGCAAAGAAAACGTCAAAAAACCTGACATGTAAGGTCTTCAAGCACGGCTCACCCTAGAAAAAGTAGCGGCCTCCACAATATTCCTAAATAGTGAGTGATAGGGCAAGGGATGCTCGTTAATTTTAACAGGAAAGTACCGCCCTTCAAACCACATGTCTAGTACAAAAAAGCCTAAAGTGTGTATTTTGATGTTCTAAATTGGGCACCTAAAATCCGAAGAACCATTTTCGTGAATGGAGAACCCCATTATCCCCCAAAGGGAATTGTGACTTGTACTGGAAAGGTAGTTCACAATCACGAATAATTGAAATCTCAAGAACTGTCGGCATAGATATAGTACTCCAAAAAGTATCTTGACAAGTGCCATTAAAACCCACATTCGGATTACGCGCATTTTTCTAATATGCCCTTTGTGGCTGGTCAGTCTCAACATCACCAGTACGATATATTCCCATCATACTTTACTACTGTGGTTTAGATTGGGTCCTATCTCCGTTCTAAATGAAAAGTAAATCCTTTGAAAAGTCAGGTCGTTGATCAACCACATGAAGTTTGGTACATCGCCTTATTTTTTTCCTTGATCGGACAGATCTATGATAGTGTACTCTAAAGAGAGTATAAAAGCCCCTATCTACCACTAAAAGATCTAAGTTGATTGGACAACAACGAACGATTGTAGATGCCAGAATGCGCTTTAGTCAAAATCGCGCAAAACTTTATGACCAACCTGATATTTCCGAAAAAAAAATGGATTAGCTTCGATCGCGGTGACTCGTTCATTTCGTCTAACTTTGTAACCCAAAATGCGCATGCTGTGCCTAATGGAAACTTATGGATGTGGTGGAGGCTGACGGTTGGCGTAATTTTTAAAAATGGGAAAGATATGAAATTGACATTGGGGTCACAAAAAGTAAGATCTTTCCAATTGTTTATGAAAATTAGAAATGGCCCATTGATCGAATCATGTCAAATGCAAGAAGTTAAGTGCGATGCCAGAAGCAAAAGTTTGACAAGCAAGAATCGTGAATTCGTGGAACCCAGGATTCGCTTACTATCGAGGATTATGGGAAAGATAAGAGATAGATTGGCAATTAAATATTTTGATTCAATAATCGATAAGGGCTTAGTGCAGACACCAATGTACAGCATGTTTAAAGAAATAAATGCAACACATAGTTTGCAAGCGAATTTTGTGAGCAGAGACCTATCGTGGCAATGTCACTTCAATTGTACTGCAAGGAACATTTTCGAGTAGTTAAATTCCTACGTGGAACCCAAGAAAATATTAAGCGCCCGTGAACTGGGGAGCAACGAGGAATGATTGTATATTTTTTTAATGAAACATCCGAACTTTAACGTTCACCTCAGTTTCCAGTTCTATTTATGTTATCATTGAAACCCTGATGGCGCATGTGGTCTATATCACTCGCTCCTAACTCAACAACCAGGAAAATTATATGAGACTTTTCGACTCAGTGGACATATGCTTGGCAAAGTACAAAAAATCGAAATCGCCCTAAATATGTACACGTGTAGTACTCAATGAGACTAGCTCACCCACCACTTATGGAGTGATCTAGGTCACAGTTAATAAAGATTAAACACGTTACCGTAATCAGACGAAGTTTCGATTTCGCTAATGATCTGAGCGGCACATATATCAAAAGATGCGCCGTTGCCTGTTCATCAACCTTACAAGTTTTCATCCTAATTGAGTTTAAGACCTTCGAAAAAATCAAAAAAATCGAATATTTTTTTCTATTTTGTATTGTATCTTTTTCTGATGGGTGGGTAGCGAGGTTTTTTATTCCTTTATTTTGTAGGTCCGTCTACTGACTGTCCATACTGAACATACAAGCAAAATCAAAAAATAGGTTTTTGAGAAAAAGACAAAAATTGGTCAACAATTTGAAATAAAATCAGTTCGTAATACGGAAAAGCTACCGTACAAAATTTTCGAAATCAAGAAAGGCGGGGATCTGAAGGGGTGTTCTACACCGCCCCTGCGGCGCAACACGATTGCATGTGACATTTGGTTTCGCAATACTTTAAGTGAGGCATGCGCTCAATCGAAGTTTTTGAGTACGGTAGATTTTCAGTATTACGAACTGATTTTATTTCAAATTGTTGATCAATTTTTGTATTTTTCTCAAAAACCTATTTTTTCATTTTGTTTGAATGTTCAGCATGGACAGTCAGTAAACGGACCTACAAAATAAAGAAATAAAAAAACCTCGCTACCCACCCATCAGAAAAGGATACAATTCAAAATAGGAAAAAATATTCGATTTTTCAATTTTTTTCGAATGTCTTAAACTCAATTAGGATGAAACCTTGGAAGGTTGATGAGCAGGCAACGGCGCATCTTTTGATATATGTGCCGCTCAGATCAATAGCGAAATCGAAACTTCGTCTGATTACGGTAACGTGCTGAATCCTTATTTACTGTGACCTAAATCACTCCATAAGTGGTGGGTGAGCTAGTCTCTTTGAGTACTACACGTGGACACATTTAGGGCGATTTCGATTTTTTGTACTTTGCCAAGGCTCTTCACAAATATGTTCACTGACTCAAAAAGTCTCATATTATACTTGCTAAATATGCTCACGAAGTGCACATCTAATGCAATAGTGTGCACTTTTCATAACAACAAAAGGAAAAACAAAAACAAGGAACTGACTGAGCACGAGGGCGAGATGCGGCACCAGAATCTGCCACCACTGCACGACGGAGAAGTTGCCCATCCTCGACGAGAGCCACGGCCAGTTGTAGATCACCTGGAATTATCGATTGATGATACTGTAATCACACTTCGTATTATCGACAGCCCCAGAAGTATCATTCCACATTTGCATAGACCACCGGGAACAGTGAATCATTTAGTGTTAGAATACTGCATATTATTTCTCCAAAGGTACGATTATCAATCACAGAGCCAGCATTCCGACTATAAAGATATATGACTAGCGTGTAAAACCACCATTCACCAGGTCTGCTCAACCTATAGTATTGCATGGCCAGCTGCATACCGCACATTTGCAAACTGCACTGTGATCCGAAACTCTTTGTTCCGCTAATTCTCTAACTCATTCAACCCTCGTAGCATAGATTGAATAACGTATTCCAAATGGGAATTACATTTTTCATATAACAGGGACCTCCACTAAATCAGGCCGAGGTTCCATAATAAGATATTACTAGTTCCAGGAACAGCAATCGACCTGGTCTGCGTAACATTGACAGTGTGCGAGTATGCAAAACATTGGTCCCGCGCGTTGGCGTTTCACCCTTTGAATACGATTATAGGGCATAGTAATTAGGGAAACATCAGTTAAAAATAACTCGCTTTGGAGTTTCAATTTTTCCAGTAGAGAATAGAGGAATGGAGATTCCTTGATTAAAAAAGTGCTCACAACAGTGGCAGTGATGATCCACAAGTTGACGACCGCCACCAGGAAGTAGCGCTGATTGAAGTGACCAAGGCCCACCTGACAAATAGTCAATGAGTCAAATAAATTAATAATTTTAAGAATTATTTTCATCATCGACCCATTGTAGCAGGTTCGTGTTTCAGCGGAATTGTAAAACCAAAAAGAGTTGATCGTTTTCATCGAGAGTTAGATTTTTTTTAAGTTTACGATTTTTCAACCCGGTAGAATCGCCCCTCCGCAATTCCTACAGGGTGGCCCAAAAATATGGTGACAGGATTCTATGGGGCGCCAAATCCTTTGCTTTTATGCGATGGCCATCCAACCGTGCAAGGTTATTACTCGGACATCTATCTAGTTAGCAAACAAATTTCAGCTGTTAGCACGTTGTTGTTTCTGATTATAATTCATTTTTCTGATCTTGTTACTGAATTTGCACGAAATTTCGCCTCAAAGTAGGTCAAATTGAAAAGGTTCATGTAAAAAAGTTATATGAGGCACGGAAATTTCCCCATTTTTACTGAAGTAAGTAGGACTTGTAGAATTGAAATATACTATTTATGACTAGATGCGAAGTACAATATTGTCGCGAGAATTAAAAATAGGTGATTTTTGCGAACGGCGCGCTGGGGATAGTCATTCTTACATCTCTCGCGAACATAAATCCAAACACAGAGCTTTTCAATTGACTCTAAAAATCAAAATTCGCTGTGTTTATGTCACATTCTTACTTATTTATTCCTACGGCTGTTCGGTACATGAAAATCAGAATATCGGTTTTTGAGGTTATATTTTGATGAAAATATTGGCTTTCGTTCACTCCAAAATAGTATTTTTCATCTAAACACTTGATCGGATTTGCAAATATCATTCGAAAGGATAATGAATGGTCAAAAATATAACCCTTTTATACATACGAAATTTGCGAAATTTTTACTGTTTTGAAGCTAACGAAGGCAAATAAGTAAGCGGCGCACGGCATACTTTTCCTGACTTACAATTTTATTTTCAGAATAGATAGTACTCAATCTAATCCGCTGAAAACCTCAATATAGGTTGCCTGTAAGCACAGTAATTTACACTTATGAAAGTGAGCCACAAGACCCACTCGTTGGCGAGAAGCGTTTGAAAACCCTTGTCACCATATTTATGGACCACCCTGTATTAGCAAACATTGACAATCGCCGACAATCTGAGCTCTACTTATACTCAAAACGATTTAATAAAACCGTGGCGCAAAGGTCCCAGCAGTTATGTGCATCACTATAACGTCGTAAGAGGAAACCAGTACTTTGGGAAAAAAATAATATCTATATATATATATTTATGCTATTTCATTCTGAAATAACGTGGAGAAATATGAAAATGGATCATACGTTAAAAACGATTAAAATTACGAGTGAATGGGACGATAGGGCCAGGGGGATCTACTCAGGGGAACTGGTTTGATTCTCGGAATATACTAAAAGCCTTGCCGCTCTTGGAAAGAAGCTATTGTGTCTATAGTTGCGGTTCGATCCAGGATTATTGAAGTTCATTCCGTTTCGAGTGTAGTAAATTTTGAAATAATGTGGTTTTCGGTTGGAAATACTATATTTGCCTCGGATGAGATTTGTGGCTACTCTCTTATCAATCGCTATTCTACGTTTCTCTAGGGAGTCAATGCCTAGTTTCTTATTGCGATCGAAAGCGGTGGGCATGTTTTCCCAAGTATGATCAAAACAGCGCATAAATAAACGTCGTGTGAAATAGTTTTGTACCTTTTCGAGTTCCTTTTTATCCTTGTTTTGGTAAGGGTAGAAGACGGAGGAAGCGCTTTCTAAAATCGGTCTAATGTACATTGAGTACGTTTTGACGAGTACTTCTATATATTTGGTTCGTAAGGCTCTGAGGATAGTGTGACAAGTAGTTTTTGCTTTGATGGATGTTGTAGAGCAATGATCGGAAACGGAGAGATTTTCCTGGATAAGTACTCAAGATCAGAGATTTTATTGTCGAAATTTGAGAAACGTGCTTCAGAAGATTTTTGAGAATAATTTCGACCACTGGTAAGAAACGATTGGGAAATCGCCATAATATTTTTAAATTTGACTTTTATAAAAATCAATATCTCACAACGCCGAAAGAGAAGTGGTGGTTGCGGCGGAAGGCGCACGAGTCGCACACTGGAAAATATTTACAATTAATATTATTAAAATGCAATGAACAACCGGTGAAGAAAGAATCCGCAGCACAGGCTGTTTCATGTGTCAACATGCCGCCTTAAGAATAGTCAAAAGAAATTAAGCAATAAGTTCGTCATTCGAATGGCCGTCCAACAATAAGGGTTCCTACATGTCCCACCTAGCACCGTACAAATTCCAAGCGACATGGCTACCGTAATCAGGTTCAATCTAAGTATATAGCGAAGCTACCGTACCCGGGCAGTGGGCGCATGGCTGGGACTGCGTGCGGCACGAGTGGCAGAAGCGGAAGCCGGCCTGAAGATTTAAATTGTATTTAAAAATATATAAATACATACTCAAACTATGACATCATCTGACATGTTTATTGGAAAGCCTTTCTTTCATAGTTCAGCCAAATGCGTGACTATGAAAAGTTGCTCAATGAACTTAAGGAATGGGTGTGATAATTACATCAATTCCTTGTCAGAGCCATTATGAGCAACCGTTTTCAGGCTCCATGATTGAGGTCGGACAATAGCAATTGACTGCGTTGAACTTTCTACCGTACCTGGACCGTGTTCGGGAGTACGGTATTGCGTCCGTTGGGTCCCGTACCTACCATGAGCTCGTAGTCGATGATGCAGTTGACGTAGAGACCAGTGAGGAGACCCACACGCAACAGCCAGTCTGAAATAGGTACCATAAATACCGTAATCAGTCAGTAACCAGTACATTAATCCGTAAATACTGTAGTCGATCGCTAATAAGTACCGTAATCAATCCCGTTTATTTTATGTGCAAAAGCTTAAAGATGAAAGATATATGCAACATTATGAATATTAAAAAAACAGCTCGAAATGAGCAAGGGATATGAATATATAAATAATTGATTAACTACATTATATTGCTCGTCTTCCACTCATACTAGGGTGTTTCTGTCAAAAAAATGCAACCTGCCGTAATGCAAACAATACTCAAAGCATGAATGTAGCACAGAGTACACTGGCATCAAATAACAACAACAGCATAATCAGTTATTTTCTTTGATATTATACGGTGTTATTTCGGAATGAAAAAAATATATACACCCGAAAAAAAACAAAAATATGTACCTGAAGAAGGAGGGTTCCATGGATCTCGAGATGACCACTGTGATTGGTGCACTTGTACCCGCGAGGATGAAGAATCCTGAAAATCTTTAAGAGAGACGGGATGAACACATTTTAACACTATACAATAAACCATGACATAACGTTGCTTCCTAATCTTCTACGACAGGTAATCAAAAGCGTTACAGGTGTCAGCAAGTTATGGACCACACTCCAGTGCGCGATTTACTCGCTGGAGAATAGATAACGCTCCCTCCCCCAATTGAGGACTAGAAGCGGTACTTCTCTATTCAATGGCCAGTAGTCTGATTGGCATACTCAGCACTATGCACGACTTGCACAGTAGATGCGTAAAATGTTAAATGTGCGATTGCACAAGTGTATCTTTCCAGAGCATGAGTGCCGATGGGCCGACCATTGCGAGGCTGCGGAACTGGTAGATGACCTACTAATTAGAGTTCGAGAAATGAAACCACGGTCTCTTCATTCTACACTCTCTCTCGCCATTCGACCGATCGAGAGTGTGTGTAAAATGAGGAGACGGTGACCCGAATTACGAACTCTAGTGCTACTATCCAACTGACGGAGCGTTGTATGTGTGACCTATCCTTTCTAAAATTTATCTGCAAGCCGACAACTATTAGTAGTACTAATCGATAAAGATATAATATATGCACCGCTGCACGGGTTTACCTGACTCACATCCATTCCCCGCATCTCATCGAACATCGCGATATTGGGAACGAGCTTCATCTCTGCCCTGAAAAGTAAGTAAAGTGGGCTGGCTTGAATCGAATTTGTGGCACCGTGGTGTTTAATAGTTATAAGAAGCAAAGAAGGTAATTCGAAACGCTTGATAACGGCAGAAACATACGAGCCGACGAGTAAAAATGTAGCGTGACTATACAATAACGAAAAGAAGAGCAGATTCATTGTATGTTTACTTCGTGATCTAGTGTATAGTGTTGTGATGATCCAAAAAAATGCGATGTGCGTTAATGAAATCAAAGAAATGATAACATAATACCAGGATGTGAAGTTGAAAGAGGACAAAGGGAACAAAGTAGAAGAAAAAAATAGTTCATTCTAACATTTAAGACCGTATGAAGCGAACCATTGGGCAAAACGGCTGAAGCAACTAGGCAATGAAGACTACGGAAGCTAACGAAAGTCCGGCAGCATGAAAGGAGCAACTTTAAACGCGAAACACAAGAGCATAACGGCGAAGTCTTGCATCCAAGACGTCGTCGTTTGGCTCTTGTTTTTCGCAGCAGTTTTTGCTTGTTTTTCGTATTTTTACAAGCAATATATGTGCAAACGCTTCATTTTTTCCGTTGAAAGTAAAGCAGAAGCGCTCAAATAAAGATAAATAAAATTTTCAAGTGAAAAATATTTTAAAAGCCAGTACTCGATTGAATCGAGTTACAAAAGACGAGAGAGCACGCAAAAGGTAGAGAGGGTGGGACGTGGCGAGAGCGGCAGAGCGACAGAGAGAGCTTGCCTCTGCGTCTCTGCCCTTGCCATCGTGCCTTTCTGTTTTACTTTACAGTTTACTCATCGCTTTGCCCATCGATTTAGGCGCTTTCTTCAGCATTCTGAATTTTTCCATTCTCCCCGAGCGGGCGCTATCTTCGTTTAGACTTGTTTTCCAGTCATTTTAAGGGCTTTATAGTCTCACTTCGTTTCCTTTTCTCCTATTTCGTGGTAGTTATCGTCGCTTAAGTCTCGTTTAGCCGCTGCTCGACTCAGTATTGAACCATAATTGAGCATTATTTGAACTTGAGCGTGTTTTTGCTTGCTCGAGCCCGCTTTGGTCGACTTGTGCGAGCTTATCGACGCGATTACTCATCCATTTCCCATCGATCACGACGATTTGTCAGCGTGTGAGAGTACGTGAAGATCTTTCCAGAGTATGTCTCGTATGTTGCGCGATGACGACTTGCTGCGGGACGACTCGGACGACCTGCTCAAGCGACTATACAAGCTCGTGCCCAGCCAGACCCAGGATATGGTGAGTCCCTTCTTTCTGTGAGCCATCATTTTGTATTTTTATCAAAATCGGCGATATATATATGCACTAAAACACTGAGAGTAAGGCTAATTCACTGAAATTGGATAGAGAATTCGCAAATTTGAAGCGAGTGCTAAACTCCGCCACTTTGACCTGCAGAATCACCTCAATATACGTGTACCCTGCTTGCGTAGTGCTAAATATAGTGCCAGTTCATCGGCAATCCCTTCCAGTTGTTGGAAGGGTCCAGTGTGCTCATGTCTTAGGACTAGGTTCATTAATGTTGCAAAAAGGTGGTTTAGCAAGTAAACGTTCGTTCAAAGCGATTGGTGTGAGGTTTATTGATCTCTCTATTTTAATAATAATAATAAATATATGAATATCCGTAGATCTCGATGGGAATCTTCGTCTTTCTCCTCCCGCTCGGCTTTCTCTTCGAGATGTTCGTTGTCGTCGGTGACTTCTACACGCCCTGGTCCTCTGGTGAGTCACTCTTTTTATTTTTTTTCCAACATTTGCAAGATGTTACTCAAAATGGGACGCTGCGCTCCACATCTCACCATATGTGGGCAGGGATTGCTCTGTGTATTAAATCCGGCAGTGTGCCCACTAGTTCTGCCGCGAAGCCGGCAGGGTTTACAGAATCTGGTACTTTAAAATTGTAAGAGGGATGATGTGCAATATCCGAAAATCGTGAAGGTCGTTACTAGCAGCGATGGTTTGAGTGAGTCGCCTTATACTGTCAATCATAAAACATAATTGTGACTCATAATTGTCAATGCTCCCACAAAAGCTATTTTTCTTACATGTTGTGTTATTTTTCTATTTTTCCTTCACAGTGGGACCATTATAATTTCTTCCCAAATTTCCATTTCCTTTCATGCAGATAGTGAAATATAGTTTTGTTGTGCTCGCAGTGTTGGAGCAGCGGCATGACTGCTCAATTAAAAACACTAAATATTGATAAAAAACTATTAGATCAAGGCGTGGCAACGACCGAAAAAGACGTTCTTCATTAGATTATGCTCTTTTGAAGTGGTTGATTGATATGGTGATTCTCCCTTGAGTATGATTGCCCAATAAGAAAATGAGTTGAATATATTGATCGATTTCCTAGTCTCAAAGTCGCAAATCAGGCTGTGATTACAGTACTTATTAGAGATCGATTACAGTACTTATGGTTTACGGTACTGGCTAGTGATTGATTACGGTATTTATGGTACCTATTGCAGACTGGCTGCTTCGAGTGGGCATCCTCACTGGTCTCTACGCCAACTGCATCATCAATTACGTGCTCATGGTCCGCACGGGACCCAACGGACGCAATACCGTACTCCCGAACACTGTCCAGGTACGGTAGAGTCAATATGGTTATGGTGAATATCTGGCGCCCTAGACACGATTCTGGAGCGTGATAACGGTTGCTTGATGTAATAGCTCTGAATGTATAGTTATAGTCATTTCAAAGTTCATCCTTTCACGCATTGAACTTCTTTTCATAATTACGTTTTAACTGAACTGTGCAACAAAAATGTTGCTGGTGCCAGCTGCATACGGAAAGTAATTCTAAAACGTAATTCGATAATACCGCTTTATTAAATGCCTTGAATAACTTATTTAATCATAATAAAAAATATAAATGATCAAATTACTATTTTTGTCCTTATTCAGAATAAGGACAAAAATAGTAATTTGATCATTTATATTTTTTGTTATGATTAAATTTAAATCTGCAGGCCGGCTTCCGCTTCTGCCACTCGTGCCGCGCACAGTCGCCGCCGCGCGCCTACCACTGCCCGGGTACGGTAGCTTCGATGTATACTGTGAGAATAGAATGCGTAGCAACGTGGTGTACATGTTAAACTTCTTAAAGTACTACAATATTCGCGGGACGGGAAAATATTTAGCCGCGAATATTTCCCGTTCCGCGAATATTGTAATACTTTAAGAAGTTCATCATGTACACCACGTTGCTACGCATTCTATTCTCACAGTATTGTAGAGTAAAATGGTTACGGTAGCCCATTCGCTTACCGGAATTGGTGTAGTGTTAGGTAGGACGTAGCGTAGACACACGAATGTGATTGAATTACTTGAAAAACAAACTTTCATTGATGTGCTGTGGGAACGGTCAACCCAGTGTCGCACCTCTGTTGACTTGTTCTTTATAGACCATGATGACAAACGAAACAGCCTGGGCAAGACGCCTTAAGTACGATTTCTTGTAGTGTAGTGTGCTCAACTTTGTTCTGCATTCATAGGATACTTTTTGCATTTTAATAATGTTAAGTATTATAAATATTTTCCAGTGTGCGACTCTTGCGCGTTCCGCCGTGACCACCACTGCTCATTCGGCGCTGTGAGTTATTAATTTGTTTATATTTTAAAATATTAGGAAGATTTCTCCACCTTTGACTGTTTTCATGTTTCCACTTCCTCTTACGACGTTATAGCGATGAACAGAACAGCCTGGACCATTGGGAATGAAATTTGGGATAGTAAATTGTTTTGAGAGTGAAAACGAGTCTGATTGTCTGCGATTGTCAATGCTTGCTATTAGGAATTGCTGAATGATGAATCTGCCGGGTTGGCAAATCGACCGCGCTTAGAAATAGCTGACTCGTCGATATAATTGTTTGTCAAGACCACAACCGAACCACTGCGGTTTTCAAAATCGCCTCTTTTACAATTACTCGCTGAAGCACGAACCTGCGGGTCATTGTGACAATACTTACACGTAATTAATTAATTAATTGAACATCGACTTAAATAATTAACTCTCAGGTTTGCGTGGGCCACTTCAATCAGCGCTACTTCCTGGCGGCTGTCGTGAGCCTGTGGATCATCACTGCCACTGTTGTGAGTTATTTTTATCTGATGGCTCTCTAATTACGATTCCCTATCATCTTATGCAAAGCGTGAAACACGAAAGCGCGGGCCAATGCATTGCTTATTTGTGCTCCCATAATGGTACGCAGACTAGTCCGTTTTATGTTCCTGAAACTAGTAATACCCTGTTACTGAACCTTGGTCTGATTGAGTTGAGGTCCCTGTTATACAAAGAAATGTAATTCCCATTTGGAATACGGTATTTAATCTATGCTATGAGGGTTAAATGAGCTAGAGAATTAGTGGAAGAAAGAGCGTAGAATTGCTGCTGCAGTGCGGCATGCAGTTAACCATGCAATACCACTGGTTGAACAGACCTGGTGACTGGTGTTTCACAGTCTAGCCATAAATCTTCATGGTCGGCTTGGTTTGATTACTAGTCGAATCTTTGGCGTAAAAAATATCACTACTGAAATTTTCAATACAAAACATTCCAAGTAGGGATAGGGAAATTGGTGCCGGATAGCTGCTGACTATGTGTAGTTGACCAAACGATACTTCTGGGTGAACAGGCCTGGTGACTGGTGGCAGTGATCGAAAAGCAGGTCCAGAATGAGGTAACGTGCCCGGATTTTGGAGTTCGGACTAGTGCAATAGTAGAAAATGTATCCGTTTTGGTAACTTTTTGTTTAAAAAAAGTGTGAAAACGTACCCTTTTGCAAAGGTTTCATATTAAAATTTGATAAATGTACCCATATTTTATAATTTTTTGTGACCTACCCTTTCGACCACTGACTGGTGGTTTCGCAAGCTGATCATACCTCGTTGTGGACAACGGGTTTTAATATTTCTCCAATTAATAGTCTTGCAAACATTTTTATTTCCAAGTTCTCAACAACTGGCCGCAACATTCAAATTGATTCTTCTAAGACCGTGCATAATACGAAAACTGTGATTACGGTATAATCAACCGATAATTACAGTACCATCAATCGATAATTGCAGGTGGTCTACAACTGGCCGTGGCTCTCTTCGAGGATGGGCAACTTCTCCGTCGTGCAGTGGTGGCAGATCCTGGTGCCGCATCTCGCCCTCGTGCTCAGTCAGTTTATTTTTTGTTTTGTTTTTGTTATTGTGAAAAGTGCTGGACGGCGCTAAGCAAGATGTGAAAACTGGGAATATTTATGTAGTATAGCCACAAATATCCCTCGTTGTTTAGACTCGTGTGATCGGGATAGCTAGATGGTTTGCCAATTTTAGGTTTCATGGATTGTACACAATGTTCTGAAAATTTGAGCTATGCTCACCTGCTCTCATCTCATAATTATTAAATATTTCCTCGTGTCTTCCCATTTTAAGGGCTCAAAATATTTTCTTGCTATTTTTATGTTCCATAGGTGAAATTATAGGAGATCAAGACTGTTGCTGGCAATAAAATTACAAAAAAAAACTAGTATAGCTCACATTGTTAGTCCTCTCACTGTTCGCAGAATTCGCTTGCACACTCTGGGTTGCATCGATGAAGCAAAACAATCTGGGTATTGGTGCCAGCAGTAACTACATTATCACGATCCATTGAAATATTATGAATCGCCTGTGTATCTCTTATCTTTCCCATAGTGCTCGACAGTGAGCGAATTCTACGTTCCATCAATTGGTGATTGTTGCTTGTCAAATTTCTGTTTCTCACATCGCACTTAACATCATCCCGTTGTCATGATTCGATCGATGGGTGATCTTTAGTTTTCATAAGGAATTGAAAAGGTCTGACTGTTTGTGAGGCCAAATGATCATCAATGATCCCGTTGACTGAGTCTCATTAATTCCTCCCCTCCCATTTTCAGGACTGATCTCCTTCACGCAATTCTTCTCCGTGCTCGTCATGTCCTTCTCCCTGGTGACCTTCCTCTTCGTGACCTACCTGCTCACCGCCCAGGTTGGAATATTGATTGATTATCGATCTTCTATTATGGTCTTGATTTACCATAATATATTGTCTAATTTCATGTTTTCTCCGGAACTTGGTGAATTCGTGTAACGAGATGGGATTAAGACACCTTGGTTGTCCCTGCACTCGATACGATTGCGAATTCTCCTACAACTATAATCTTGCCTCATCATCCATGACTATGCAACACCATTATCACGATATATCGCGATAAATCTGTCATTCCCGCAATACAGTACTCCCCTTGCAGATCTTCTGTCTGGCTCGTGGTCAAACGCGCGTGGAGTACCTGCTGGAGGTGCACGCCTACCAGCTGGGATTCTTCCAGAACATGAAGTCAGTTGTGGATAGTCTTGCTGGCAGTTTGCCTGGTAAACTACGGTAGCGCATTGAATCGACGGTATTTCCCGTAGGATTGAAGAAAGGGTGGTGACTAGTGTTGTCGTGGTTTCCGGAGCACTTGATTATTTGGTGCTTCACATTTTTGTTATACCTTGAGATGAATTTTCTGGCGCAGTAACGTTCACTTTGCCTTCATCATAAAAGTAATTTACGTGTAGTTGGATATGGGTACACGCACACGAACATCTATCTCTACAGTACGATCTAAATACCGTATGCTATCCTACAGTATCCCTTTTGCCAACATTGCGCCAATTAGCGTTTGAAGCTCTCTCACAGATTGTCATCGTGCGTAAACCGGTTTTTTGCGTTGATTACAAACACACCTGATTGTATTGCGCTTCGCTGACAAGGAATAATTTCTTTCGAATTGCATGACCGATGAACGCCTTGGAAATTTTTAATGGCTATTGAGAATAGTATTGATGAAATTTAGTTGTGGAAATCTATCGTATCCTTAATATCTGCCAGGCTACAGATCGACAGTATTCTCAAAATACAGTAATCTCTGAACATACAGTAATACGATCTCTCGCAGATCGTCGCTGGGTGCTTAGTAGTTATTCAGAATAAAAAGCTAGTACATTTGACGTTTCACTGATTAGCTATCTTTTGATGTGGATGGGCGTCTCAATGTTTCCGTCGTTTTCTTTCTGCGGCAATAAATTATAACAAGGGAGCTTTATAGGAAGTATCTTTATCTCTCACTGAAGTAATCCTTCCCTCGCAGATCGGCGCTGGGTCCTAACTGGCTGCTGGGCATGGCCATTCCCTTCCTTCCTCTCCGTCTTCCCTCCGCCGGTCTCCACTTCCAGACGCGCGAGATGGAGAAGCACGTCGATGCGAAGAGTCTATGAGTGTGACTTACCGTACCCCTACCGTCCCCCGATCACATAGTATCCCTGACCTACCGTACTCCTACAGTAGCCCGATCATACTGTAGTCTTGCGCCGATTGCCTCGCCCACCTACAGTACCCCGAGAGTTCTGTAGATTGCCTTTGTGACCTACCTACCGTAGCCTATGAAGAGTATACGGTAGTCAAAATCGTTGTATTGTTTCATCTCTTCTCTCCTCGTTTATCAGCCATCAACAATCCATCAGGCCTTTCATTGTTCTTTACAAATCGACGCTTTCCCTCTAGATCGATGTTCAGTTTAATCTCACCCGCTCTCTTAGTATTCACGAGTAGAATCACAAATGCTCCTTAATGACTGATCTAATGAATCTCTCCCCTCACTGGAATCCAACCCATGCACATACTAGTCATCACCTCGCAGCCTCTCTTGCTCAGAGTACAGTAACCGGCTCATTTCTCGATTATCGATTATTGATTATCGATCACCATCAATTGTAAATCTCGTGTGTAGCACTGTTATCTGTGCCAATTTCCCTCATGACAGTGCCCGTTTTATCGACCCCCGCTTCAAAAGTGATTTGTGTGTACATTTCATGAATAAATTTGTTTTGTATTTCACTTTCTTTAAAATTTGCTATGAATTCCACGATCATAGCAAACAGAGACACTAGGCCGGATGAGAACTATGACGTCATACTGCCTTTGACATATCAAAGGCGGTATGACGTCATAATTCCTATCCGAGCTAGTGTCGTAAACAGAGTGTATGCAAGGAAGAGATCGTGGTAGCATAACTCGATCTCTGCTCCACAGTATCCATGAACTTTGAACATGTTCTCTCTTTACCCTTCTCTACATATCGAATTTGCATCAACAATCGATCCTCGAATTCCTATTCATAGTATATCCTCTCTTTCTCCTTCCATTCCTACTCCTTTCCGATGGCTGGGGCGGTCGACTCCGCCTCCACCGCTCCCTTCTCGGCCCTAAGTATGTTCCCTTCGCAGTCGATCTGCGCTATTTTGTCAATATCGTTTGTTGATCGCTAACTGACTTCATTTCCAGCCTCGTCTTCTGAGACCACTCTGCACACAGGCGCGCCTTGCGATGTCGACTCGAAATCGATAATCGAGTGAGTGATCAATGATCAACCCCCTATTGCAAAAGACGTGCGCATCTTGGGATATTTATATTGTGTAGCAGAAATATGGCTGGTTGTTTGAACCGTAGCTGATTGCCAATTTTAGGTTTCATAGATTGCGCAAAAGAATCAGAAAAATGTAACCAGCGTTTCTGAACGAATTTCGCCATTCAAATGATCAACTCGCCCTGATTACTTGACTAACGGTTTTGTCCATGTAGGTTACTCTAGATTCTATTTGAGAATGTTCGATAGTAACCTTACACTACTGTTTGCTAATAAAGTGAACAACAAGGGTAAACATTATTGAAGCAAGATCCACATTGATCTTTGATCTTTGATCTGCAGGAGTTCCTCTGGAGACACGACATCTCTCGAGCGTCGCGCCTGTCGCATCTGCCAGTCGGAGACGGGAGAGCTGGTGCGACCCTGTGGATGCACCGGAACGGTGAGGAGGAATACCGTGCCTTTGTGAAGGACTTTCGCAATTAGTCGTTGAGTCATTCTGCAAGAGTCTGGCTTGCAATCACTAGATCTATCGGAAAGGAAGGAGCGCCCTGGTTTACTGGGACCCCTACCGCCGTATCTTTGTAGGGATTTGTGAGCGGGGAAGGGATATGAAATAAGGGAAGGAGAGCCGTGGTGGATCCTTGCCCGTGTCCTAGTAGGAATTTATGGCAGGATCGTAATAAGATGAATCTTCATAAATCTTTTAAGAACCCTCTATATATTCTCGTTAGGATACCGGCGAGGATCTAACCAGGAAAATAAGGCTAGAGAAAAATATTGTGCCAGTCGCCGAGCAATCTAATCTATAATATTTGCAGATGGGCGACATCCACGACGCCTGCCTGAACAAGGTGATTATTATAACATAAAAAATATTTATATTTTAATTTAATTAATTAAATGAATCAATACCTAATTTTATCGATTCAGTGGGTTGAGACGTCCAACAAGACGTCGTGCGAAATTTGCAAGGAGACGTACGCGAAGAGCGAATCGGCGTTCCGCCCGCTGCGAGAGTGGACGCGACCCGACATCGGGGTGAAGGTACGAAATTCAATCCATCGTGCTTTTTTGTGAAGAAAATTCGTTAGTCGTTGCGGCGTTCGGAAAGAGTTTGGCGCTCTTCATTTTGTACACTATCTTGACCACAATAGAGGCGAGAAAGTGTAGATAGTAAACCGATAATGCTCTGTTTATCGAACGATTATTTTAAGTCACTAAAACGGTGCCAAGGTGGAACTACGCCCACTTATTGATTAGATTTTCAAAAACAACTATCCAAATATTTGTTTATGATGCAAATCATCCCCCACACTCCTCATTTAATTCGCTCTCTCTCCAACAGAGCCGTTCAATTGAATCTTAAACAAATATTTGGATACTTGTTTTTGAAAGTCTAATTGATTGGTCTCGGCATTCAGGATCTCGTCTCTCTCATCATTCTCTGCATGGCGATCTGCTCGGCGGTCTACATGAACTATATTATCGATGAGAGGTGATAATATATTCTATTTTTATTGCTAAAATTGTTCCCAATACACATCATTCTGCATTGGGAGAGTGAGAAGTGACAGAGTTAGCGAAAGAGCGAAAACTCTGCCGCATGCTTATAGCGAGTAACGATAGAAGCGAAAGTTGGCATAATGCCAATAAAAAGTGAACGATGAAAGTTCAAAGATTAGCCCTTCCAGATTGTTCGTCGCACGCATGAAATCCGGATATCGTGTTCGCCTTGACGACATCGGACGACTTAGTGATTATTTTTTTTCCAATTTTCTAAAAAAATGATTTTTTTTCGTAAATTATTAAATGTATTAGCTATTTGCAGCCCTTTTATGTACATTCTGCGCCATAAGCGAGATTATGATCTTCAAAAAGTTCAAGGTAATGCATAGGCACAAAACTACGAGGCAAATGCAAATTTAGGCTATCAAAAACTATGTGTATCGGCAGAAGTGCATTCGATTCACGAACAAGACAGCTGCGTAGAAGAGATCAACGATCAATTGCTGATATACGATAAAGACAGTAACTGTGAAACGACTTTATGCTGCACCACTATGAAACATATTTGGAACATTTAGTAGAGAAAATGATCAAATACCGCATAAATTTTCATGTTTTCGCAAAATAATGTTTGTCATTACTAATTTTATAGTTATCGGTGTGTCCGGGAAAAGTTGGTCGTATGAGCTTATGCAAGTCCTCAATTGCACGAAAAAATATCTATTTAATTCCTATCATTTGCGGGGTTCAGCTATCTCTTGTAATTCAAACTTTAGAAATTTTAGATTTACCTCAGACGCGGCGCATAACGAGCAGACCGACGAGAAGAGCAATGATCTGACTCTCTTCATTTTGCACACTCTCTCGCCGGTCAGAGAGACGAGAGAGCGTGCAAACTGAAGAGAGTCAGACTGAAGAGAGTCGATCATTCTCAGTCGTCGCGAGCGGTTCCTCCCCAATTTCCTCTCTCTCCCTCGCTCTTTTTCTCCTCTTCCCGCCCTCTACAATGACTGAATCGTCCAAAGGAGTGAAGCTTGACGAAGCAGCAGGGAAGATCATCACGCTGCTTGAGTCACTGCACAGCAAATTGGACTCTATCCCCAAATGTGAGTGTAACACTCTGAGACAGGAGATGGCCGTGATGAAGTAGATGCTGGACAAGTCTCTCAACCAGACCCCTCCCTATCCCTCTACCACCACGTACACGGCCGTGAAGCAGGCCATCAAGGACGCCTCTGTCTACGCGGACAAGGACTCCCGTGCTGTCTGGGTTGGACGCCAGGAGTGCGCCTCCCCTACGGAGACTGCACAGGCCGATCAGAAGGCCGTTGAGGAACTCATCTCAGAGCTCAATGTGCCCGAATTGACGCAGGCTTTCGCTAGTGGATCAATCAGCCATCACCGTCACCCGCAGGTCAAGGGAGATCGAAAGAACAGAATAATGAAGATTGCGATGCCCTCTCCTAAGCTCCGTGACGCTTTCCTGTCTGCCGTTCGATCCTCCCGCCCCGCTGCTGTTACCAAAGTCTCCGGAAACTACATTCGACGTGACTTGTGCCCTTTTGAGCTCGAATTGGAGAAAAAGGCCGATGCCTACAAACTGAATTGCGAAAAGGAAGCACTCTTCTACGGTGTACGTGATGAGAAGTTGTACAAGTTTGCCGGAACCCCTCGCCCTCTGCCCAATGGTTACAAAAACAGACCGCCACGCGGTTTCGAATCTTCCCGTAATGAAACAACAGGAAACTCTTCAATGGACCAATCAATCCTCTCTGACCTCAAACCAACGAATTCAACTGGAACCTCTGCCAACAACACGGTGACTCGGGCCTAGGACGGGTGCGGCAGGAAGGTACTTTCGCTAATCCCAAACCCTCTTCCATATTTTTCTTCTTCTATTGAGCTTTTTTTGAGCAATACCCGTTCCATCCGTCGAAAGACACATTTGTTATCGTATATTAAGTCATTAGGTTACCATCTTATTCTTTTGAGTGAGACTTGGCTGCGTGAGGACGAGAGTGATGCATATCTCTTGTGTTCTAACGATGATTATGTAGTTTTCCGAAAAGATCGCCCCTCTACTTCAGTTACTTCGCGAGGTGGTGGAGTGGCCATTCTGTCCTCTCCTCTCCTAAACCCCTTTCTTGTTAGCACTTTTTCCTGTAACGGTATCGAATCTGTCATTATTGATATTCACCACTCGTCTAATTGCATTAGCATACCTTTCAAAAAAGTACGCATTTGTATGATCTATCGTTCTCCCTCTTGTACCTCTGCTTCTCTTGAATCGTTCCTCTTATTTGTCACACCCCTCATCACTGATACCCCCTTCCTTATTTGTGGTGACCTTAACTTCCCGACTATTGATTGAGTAAATTTTACTGCTCCTTCACAAAATGACTTACTTTTGCTTCCGACCATCACATGAGTCAGTTTGTAAATTTCAAAACGCGCGGTGAAAATATTTTAGATGTGATTCTTTGTAACCGTAATATTGTGTTCAATGTGAATCCGTCCCTTCCTTTTTCCGATCATACGAGTATTTCCTTCTCATTGGGCATCCCTCCTCCCCCAACTCGCGATTTCATACCATTCAGAAAATATCATTTGGCTGATTGGGATTCAATTTACCATCTCATTTCGTCTCATAATTGGACTATTGCCCTCTCTACTGACATTGATGAAGCCTACAATTATTTCTCCGATTTCGTTAATTACACTCTTGACACTTTCGTCCCTAAATCTTCCCCTTCTACTTTCTCGGCCTATCCCCCATATCTCGGCCTGTATAATCTCCATATCCAATCTGAGAGAGCGACTTCTCTTGCTCCGAATAGCGTACATGCAAAGAAGCTATCCAAACGTTTTGAGAAAGCTTTAAGAGCGCATTATGTGAGAGTCGAATCGCGTGTTATTGAGTCGAAAAATCCAAAGGCGTATTACAGTTTGTGCAAATCACGCCTCAAATCTGGTAATTCAGCACCGCCTGGAATCATTGATGTTGATGGTACTAAGTTGTTGACTAGTTTGGAAAAGGCACAAGCCTTTTCAAAATATTTTGCATCTGTCTCTTCCTCTCCTCTCCGTTCTCCTTTATTGCCGCTGGCCGACTCTCATAGTTCGCCCAAATTTGACCTGCCGTCTATCTCAGTATCGCAAATTCTCATTGCAATCAGATCATTGTCTCCTAAATGTAATCTTTCCCCCGACGGGATACCTAATATTGTCTATTCTAGATGCAAATTCTCCATTATCTCTCCTTTGTTAATAATTTTCAACAAATCTTTGCTTAATAATTCAACCCTTAAGATTTGGAAAAAAGCCATAGTAAAACCCATCCCTAAAACTTCCTCTAATGCTATTAATAATTTTAGGCCTATTAGTCTTACATGCTCAGTCACGAAAATTTTCGAGAAAATTCTAATTTTTGAAATTACAGAATACCTAGATGCAAATAATCTCTTAGATCCTTACCAAGCTGGTTTCCGTCTACACCGATCCACGTGCACCCAGCTTGTTCAGACTCATTCACATTATCTTGAGTTCCTTTCTCAGAAATCCTCATTTGATACTATTTACTTTGATTTTAAAAAAGCATTTGATAGCATAGATCACCGCCTTTTATTGTTCAAACTCGCAAACCTTGGCTTCTCTACGCATATAGTTTCATGGATCGCAAATTATCTTTCGAATAGATCTCAATGCGTAATTATCGAAAATATTATGTCTTCTCCCACAATTATCACCTCAGGAGTGCCTCAAGGATCTTGCATTGGACCTCTTTTATTCATACTATTTGTTAATGACCTGGCTAAAAGACTTCCTTCTGAAGTTAAATACGGTATTTATGCAGATGATCTTAAGATCTATGCAAAAGCTCCTCTTCACTCCCATTTCCTCCAGTCATCAATCGACTTAATATTTGTTTGGTCTCAAGAGTGGAATCTTTCCCTTAATGAAACTAAATGCACTGTCGTTAATTATGGTCCCCTATCCCCCCGAACCCAGTATTTCATCAATGGTAAACTTCTGTCTGTGTCACCTTCCATGAAAGACCTGGGCATCCTTATGCAGCCTTCGCTAAAGTTTAATGATCATATCACCAAAATTATCTCAAAAGCAAGAGCCCAAGTAAACATTATGTTCAAATGCTTCTACTCCTCTGATCATTGCTTGTATAGCCGCGCATTTGTGACTTTCATCCGACCATTACTCGAATACTGCTCAGTTGTATGGTCTCCAACTGCGGTTGCTCTCTTGCAAATTCGATAGAAAGCGTTCAACGTAACTTTACGCGTCGTCTTTTTGCCCGTTGTAATATTCCGTACACATCCTACCCTCAAAGAATTTCCCTTCTTTCTTTACAAACTCTTGAGCAAAGGCGTTTAATTTCTGATCTCCTCTTTCTTCATAAGTCTATTCATGGCTTCTACTCTTACGATCACTCCTCTCTTTATAAAATCTCGCCACTCACTCGTAATCTTCGTAGAGCTCACGCGTTGCGTCTTTCTTTGCCTTTCACTACTCCTAAGTCTCACTCGAGTTTTGTGACGAGGTCTATCGATAGATGGAACGTGCTCTCCAATGAAATCGTAACAAGCTCACCTAAACTTTTCCGATGTTACCTTCTCTCATTACCCGCAATATCCTTTACTTCCGAATCGCTCTTGCGACTTTAACCCTACCTGCTGCCCCCACCCAAGCCCCAGTCCCCCATTTTCAAAATAAATTCAAGACCTATCTCTCCCCTCCCTCGAATCAGCGCCGCTAGCGACCCTGGGGGCGTTTGATTTGTGGTATCCCTTGTCTGCTATACAACCAAATCCACCGCAAGATATCGAAGACTCTCTGCACATTTCCTATATACTTACCCTGGCGGATAAACAATTGAATTGAATTGAATTGAAAATAGACGATTGCTCGACGAGAATCGCGAGGGGGAGCGCCTGTCAGCTGTTGACGCGGGCAGCAAAGTGGCTAACGAGGGGAGAGTGTGTGGATGATCAAGAGAACGCGAGTGAAGCAAAGAAACAGTGAAAAGGCGCCACGAGAAGTGTAAACGCGCTTGGGTAGGCAGACATAGATTGGGGGCACTAGGTCGGATGAGAAGTATGACTTCACGACGCCTTTGATATCAAAGGCGGCATGACGTCATAGTTATCATCCGACGTAGTTCCAGATTGGGGCAGAAGAAGGAGGGCCACGTTTCCTGCAGGATCCTCCAGAGGAGGAGATGTGAGTGCCCTCCTCGTGCAGCCTTTCATTTATATACCGGTCGCCAATCCCTCTACCTGCTTGTGGCGCCCGTACAGCTCGACGGCACTAGGACGGATGAGAACTATGACGTCATGCCGCATGTGATCTATCGAAAGCGGCATGGCGTCATGGTTCTCAAACGACCTAGTGTCGTCTTGTTCGGTACCACTTCTTCTCTAGTTCTCATCGATTCCCCTAGTCTATACATCTTATAACTAATCATTTGCATATGCGGTTTTGGTTTTTCATTCGCGATTTTTCTAGGAAATGCGTAACCTCTTGTGAAACACTCGCAACTTTTTGCGAAAGAATTTTATTCCTGGAACTTCACTGTTTCTAGTTCGATCTCATCTCTTCCTCACTTTTCTAACGCCGTCTATCCTGTGACACTTGAAAATATGTTCGCAGATTAGTGCAACGGATGCGGTCGAGGTCACACTAATGCGATAGATAATCACAATGGAAGACGCCGAGTTGGGACGCATATCTCGAATGGACGAGAAGATGCGAAATGGGAACGCGGTATAGTAGGCCGACGGCTATGGTGTTGCCCCATAATGAGCACCACTATAAACTCGAACAATACATTATTATACATCGATAATCCATTTACACTCAGAAAATGCGGTCGATGCTGGAGAGGATACTAATTGTAAGTAACAAGCGATTTAATGATGCTGTAAATCATCTCCCTAAATAACAATTGTAATCGATTGTAGTATTCAGGGTGATTCTGGCGTTCTTTGCGCAAGATTCACTCAGATTTCAAAATTATCTGATGCTAAAGTTCGCTCTCCTCCAGTGACGGTAGCAGGCAAGGAATGGTGAGTTCAAGTTGATTTAAAATAATTTCCTCACTATTGACAAGCAAAAATCACCAATTTTTCAGGGTAATAAGCATTTTTGCTCGCTCGACTCCACATATCAATTGCACTGCGAAATATTTATGCGTTTTTCTAGAGCTTATGAACGCTGGCAACCAGTAAGTTTTCAAGTTCTGTAATAATGGGATATTTTCAATAAAAAAAACGTTTCAGAAGACAAAAGGTTTCATTCACAATCAAACTTATTCGTGAAAATGGACGAGCTAACATCGATGAGCGTGCAAACGCGTATTTCGATGCGTCGCATACTCTCTGGGGTGATACTTACTACATGGCCTTCCCGGTAAGCTTTTGCCACCATTCGATGGTAGACTTTGGAACCTGGGTTGTGTAAAAATTTTACGGTCTCTTCATTCCATTTGCTCTCTCGCACTGTCTGACCGGCTAGAGTGTATGCGTAATGAAGAGACCATAAAATCTTTGCACAACCCAGTCTAACGCCGTCTATCCTATGACACTTGAAAATATGTTCGCAGATTAGTGCAACGGATGCCTCACATAGCGACGGAACATAGCGACGTAGCTTGTTATATTCATTGAAAGTGCCCTTCACTTTCTTCATCCGTCTTGCTATAGCTGTGTTGTTTTTCGAACTCTATAATCTCTCAGGAGCTTCTGAACGAGTATGTGAAGGATGACTCGATTGTGATCGAAATCGAGTTCACAGTTCATTCCATTTCCAATCACACCTCGTATCAAATGGCCGTCGATTCTGCACCTGTGGTCATTGTAGCACCCCCGACGAGCAATGCTATCTGTGACAAAAACGCAACCGACAATTATGAAAAGACTAATAATTTAGTGAAACCCTCTCGATCATGCGAATGCACTCTTCTGTAATTCTCATAAACACAATATTTTTTTATCGATAACAATAATACTTGCTTGATCTTTTCTATTTCCGTCGTGCATGTTATTTATATTTTTTGTATGAATATTTAACCGTAACAAGCAAGTATTGGTCGATAAAAATTCAGCGTCTGCTGAGCTCTGTATTGCAGCTGAAGAGAAAAGACGTTCATGGCAGGGTGTGTGCGTGAAAAAGAGAGTACTACTGAAGACTGCATTTGTGTAGTTTAGTAGCAAGACAGCTGCGTAGAAGATATCGACGATCAATTGTCGATATACGATAAATACAGGTACCGTGAAACAACTGAGCACTGCACCACTAGAAATGCTCCGTCTTACTGACAACCGATCTATCAAACTTGGCGTCTCTTGGCGCGCTGCCAACTAGTATTGGAGTTTCATTTTGAATGCACAAGTGGTTGCTTTAATACCAAGTCTCAATATTAATTCCTCTCGTTTTGTCCCTCAAACTCCGCCACGATGGGTTCTCTTTCTCCCTCGATCGACCGCCCTCTCTCTGACGAGGAATCCTTCGAAGTCGTCAGTGAGTCCATTGTTTTTCTCGGTGTAGCAAGTAGAAGTTTGGCACCGGAGATGGACGGACGAGCTTGATCGATTCAATAGTTTCTCGAAACGGGTGAAAAATCAAACACACTTCAAACAAAACATATAGTACAACATATCCTCAGAAGAGGCGAATAACAGAATGATCGATGATGGACAAGATACCGAAGAGAACAATGAACCCAAGGATGGAGATAGTCAGGATAAGCATGACATACTTATCGAAGACGAGAAGAATTATGATACGGTGAGAGGAGGCAGACACACTACGGAGGAGTACTATGACGTAATGCCACCTTTGATAGATCAAAGGCGGCATGACGTCATCGTTCTCATCCGACCTAGTTCCGTTCCAGTGTGCCGAAATTGCCATCTAAGTTAAACATATTTTCAGGCACTAGGTCGGATGAGAACCGTCGGATGAGAACCAAAAAAAGGTCCCTTCTCCAGCATGTTCGCAGTAAGTTCCCAAAGGCTCAAAAATGTTTCTGTGAAAGTCCTACAGAAGGGTCCATTTTTGGTTCTCATCCAGTGGGTTCTCATCCGGCGTAGTTCCTATTTCTGCAGGTTGATGCCACATCGGAGTCTGTCGAGATAAAGCTCCTCCGACAGATAATCACAATGAAAGACGCCGAGATGGGACGCATTTCGCGAATGGAGGAAAAGATGCAAGTTGAGAACGCGGTGTGCTTTCCATTTCTTTTAAGATTAAAATGCGATCCTGAAAATATTCCTATTTCGTGCGGGTAAGTATCCTACTATGAAAACATGTCATTAATTCTGGATCGAACTTCAACTACAGACAGAATAGCTTCTTTCCAGGAGCGGCAATGTTTTTAGTAAACTCAGAGAATCAAACCAGTTCCCCTGAGTAGATGCCCCTGACTCCATTATCCCTTTATCCGGTCATTAAATAGTGTCGTCGTCATTAATTTTCCTGATCTATTTTAATGTTGTAAACGTTACTTCGTTCGAAATAACATATCTATATAATAGGAATTGATAACAGGTTCTTACTAGGAAATGGAACCAGAGCAGTATAGCGATTGGGCTAAGTGGGGTGAGAACTTAGGCTGGAAAGGGACAACTTTTACACCAGAAAATATTGTTAAATAGTTCTTATCCATGATGAAGTCCCAATCACAAGTGCGTGATGATTCATCCTTGACCTATTTTCTTTTAGAAAATACGATCGATGCTGGAGAGGATACTAAATAACAAGCGATTCAATGATGAGGTAAATCATCTCCCTGATGTGTTGCTAAATATTACCGCTAAGATAGAATATTTGCCAATGATTTCGCTGCGAATTCCGATATTTGTAGACATTTTAAACATCGAATGAGTTTAACAAATGTAATCGATATTCAGGGCAATTCTGGCGTTCTTTGCACAAGATTCACTCAGATTTCCAAATTAACTGATGTTAAAATTCGCTCTCCTCCAGTGACGGTAGCTGGCAAGGAATGGTGAGTTTGGCACTAGGTCGGATGAGAACAAATTCGTCGTGCCGACTCTGCGATATCAGACGCGGCATGATTTTAATAGTTAGCATCTAGTGCCGAAATTCCCCACTTTTTTCTGATATGCAAACATTATGATTTTCAGGGTAATCTGCATCGATACGTACTCGACTCCGCATCTAATTGGCAGTATCAAATATTTTGGAGTTTATCTAGAGCTTATGAACGCTGGCGATGAGTACGTCCCCAAGTTCTCCAATAAATGGCAATAGATTTCTAGAAATATCAGAATTTATCGCTTTTTCGAACACCCTTGAACGGTTAATGCGGAACTGCACCGTGGTGAATATGTAGCGTGGAAGCATATTCACCACGTTGTATTTCCACTTTAACCGTGCAAGGGTGTCCGAAAAAGCGATAAATTCTGATATTTCTGGAAATCTATTTTCGCGATTCTATATCTTGAAAGAATAGTGCTTGTGAAATGAATGAAAAAAAACGTTGTTTCAGAAGACACAAAGTTTCATACGCTATAAAACTTATTCGTGAAAACGGACCAGCTAACATCGCCGAAAGTAAAAACGTGTATTTCGATGCTTCGCATGCTGCCTGGGGTGATGCTTACTACATGACCTTCCCGGTAAGATTTTGCCACCATTCGATAATTGAATTTGGGACGCAAAGTCTACGTTGTTTTTCGAACTCTGTAACCAAGTATCTCTCAGGAGCTTCTGGACGAGTATGTGAAGGATGACTCGATTGTGATCGAAATCGAGTTCACAGTTCATTCGATTTCCACTCATACCTCGTATCAAATGGCATTCGATTCTGCGCCTGTAGTGGTCATAGCACCCCCGACAATCAATACTATCTTTAACGAAAACTCATCCGACAATTATGAAAAGACTAATAATTTAGTGAAACCTTCTCGAGCTTGTGAGTGCACTATGCTGTAATTCAGAGAGAAAAAAAACGATTTTTTTTATCAATAACAGACTACTTGCTTCTTTACGCTTCCTCTAGTTCCCTAGTGATACAGTCCCGCAATTAATCTTTCCATATTCATATTCATTTATCTTGAGTATGAAAAAAGCTCTTGTGAATGCACTATCATGTAATTCACAGAAACACAATCTTCTTGTTTAATAAAATTATTGCTAATACTGCCGTCTTGATTTATATATTTCCAATGCGCTGCGCACTACACTCGCAGGCCGATTCGCTTTACACCTCATGTGTGAAACCTAGAACAAACTTGCCACGTGAATGTGCATATGAGAGGAATCGCGAGATAATCGACCATGCCGAGGCGGTACGAATCATGTTCGTCAGATCCCGCTATAATTTTGGCTATAAGTACTTCCAATGATGCTCTTTCAACCTGTTTCGTCAGAATTTTGTCTGTCGTCATCTTCGAGATGGCCAAACTTGGAACTATCACTTTTGTTCATGCCCATTCGTTTTTTCGCCCGTCTCTCGACGTTACATAATTGGAAAAAAATAGAGAGCTTATCAATCGCTGCTCCCAGTCCCACAATATCATCTATACTAAAGCGCTATGTCCGCCTGTTCAGATGGTGAAATCAGTCGAGCGAGGGAGAGAGGGGAGTAAACAAGTGACGTCGCCGAAGGCAGTGGCAGTTTTTTTTGCCGAAGGCAGTTTTACTGAAGCAGTGGTCCCATTTATTTATGCACGTACAGACTAACTATTTTTGGCTCTAAAATTTAACGAGTGTAACTATTATTAGTTGCAGAATGTTTACTACCTGTACCGTTCATCAGATTTGTTATTGTTCAAAGGGGAATAAGGAAACACGAATGGAACAGCATAGACACCTTAACCAGATAATCTGCCAGTGAAACGCGTTTGCACCTACTATACGGCAAAACATTCATTGGAAAAGTAAAAAATTGTATTGTAATTTAATGATAATATCAGTTCATGTATAACGTCTAGAAGAAACCAGTTTTGATGCTAACCGTTCAAATTGGTTCTACCAAATTTGAACGGTGATTCCACGTTGCACCTTTCTCTTAAGATCATATATATTCCATCTTTTCGAAAAATTGTACGGTGCGTCCAATTAAATAAATATGTTCACTAAAATGCATTCCTAGACTGATCGTGAACTTTCAGATTGGTGGCAGTAATCAAAAGTTCATTATTCTATCTGTGGGATGAACGATAGGGTGCGCCCAAACTAATCAGAACTGTTCACTAAAATCTATTCCTAGACTGTACTGCACATCAATCTAAAAAAACAGAATTCAACTATTTAAAGAACAAGAAATGACCTGAACGGAAAAGTCCTTGTACTCAATGAAGGCGAGTCGAGATGTGCAGACCTCGATAGCCTCGACGACCTGAGAAGAGATCAAAGATCAATTTTCTACAATACTCCACACACCAATTCGAGCACACGCAATCGTGGGAGATTCGGAATGAAAAAAGAGAAAATAATGTTTAACTAGGCTTTCATAAAAAAATTGCACATCCATCAAGGATTGAACAGACATACCATTGGTGAAACACACATACACGAAGTGTTTTGATTTTATTAGACGGTGAAAATCGGCGAAATTGAAGAAAGATGACTCGTAAACTATTACCAACCCAGTGAATCCCCCCCGCCTGTGTGTTTCACTAATGATATGACCGTTCAATCATTGATGGACGATAATTCAGCGAATGCCAAGTAAAGACAAAAAATGTTGAAGTGCATCAATGGAAACACTGTGTTTCGATCGCGATTCATGGACTCAATACGCGCTTTTGCGTTACGCTAATACCGTTGCGAAATAGCGCGAAATGTATAGAGCTAAATTTGCTTACAGCAGAAGAGTTAGGTCGTCCTGCGCAAGTTGAAAATTGAGGATGTTCTCATATCCTCATGCTGGTAGTGATGAATGCCGACAAATTAAAAACAAATTCATAAACTTGCGATGTCGAACTACACCACGAAATTGTTATCCACTAGGTTTATACTTTAATCCTATGAGCATGCATGTTATATTGAAACGTTTTCGCTGGCTTTCGTTCTTCATAAAAGGCCCATACATTTGGAAAGGTAGCCAGGTCAAACTTTGTATAGATTAAAATGTTTTTTGAACATATTCGCGCAATCACCACAAAATATGCTTGTTTTTGGCTCGGGGCATATTCTTATTGTAGGTATTCTAGCTTGTACTCGTAACAATATAACGAAGCGAATATTACAAAACGAAAAACTTTGGTCAGATACGCCACAGATGAAACGTAATTGCGCATAATCTTTCGCTTTCTTGCCAATTAACCAATGCGCAAGAAAATTTGGAAATTCGATTTTCATATCGACCATAATGTGCAAATCATTATTACCAGAACCTGTCATTTGAGTAACTTCCATCCTCACTCAATTGCCGATATTTTGACAACATAAAAAATATAACAGAACGAGCAATGATTGAACAGAATTGTTACTGGCAAAACGCACACTCACCTAGTGTTTTCAATTGTTTTATTCGATAATCTTTTCAACGTAGTCACGAATATCACTCGTTTCTGACAGAGTATCATCTCTCGCCAGATGAGATGAGCATATGACTAGCAATTATATCTGAGATTACCTTACAGGATAGCCCGAAAATAATATAGAAACAATGTAAATATTTTTTTACCGAGAAATGGTTACCCAAGCAGTACATTGTCAGGTCGGCTAACCCAAATTACGGCGGCATAGTTACTCATAATTTCCATACTGAGATATTCTTGTTACACTAGGTTCGTAATATTGTGTTAGTCGTCCATCTTCAACAATTCGTCGAACAATTCCCGTTCATTCAATTTATTATTTCTCGCAGATGTTCCTCATGCTGATGACTAGGCAAGTCTTCCTCCGGAATCACAAACTGGAGGGGTTCGTCGAGGAATTAATCTTTGATCTTTACCTTTCATCATCGGGTACTTTTAGTGATTTGCAAGTATTCAAAGTCCTTGAATCCTTGCTTAGCGCGCCTTGGCGATCGCCCAACGTTTGTTCAGCCCCCCCCCCTATATAGTACGAACTCATATGGTATCTCGTTCTTGCCGAGAATGAGTAATCTGCATGCAGAAAGAAGTATATTCTTAATAGACTCATCAAGGAAAATTGAACAGGATTCGTATTCTTTCCTCGATTTCGGCAATGTCGGAAATATTTATCCTAGGATGACACATGATGGGAGAAACTGGTGGAATTGAACTGATACCATACGCACGCAAAGCGATATGGAAGTAATCTACTGTGTCCGTGCGATTAACACAAATTATGCTTGTTTTAGACGAGAGATAGGAAACCATTGAGAAACTGTGGAATCTTGAACAGTTAAGGCACTGGTGCAACACTGATTCAACATGTGAGCCAACGTGACACGGAAATTCGTTCGCTGTAAATTCTGAGACAGAAGGGAGAAGGAAATTAAAGAAGGAATGTCAGCAAAGTTAAACTTTTGACGATGTCATAACCATTGCCTAGCTTTTCATAGCCATGAGAAATTCTGAAAATTGCAAAATCGTATCTTTATTTTGAACCGAGTTATCACTAGTTGGCAGTGTGCCATGGGCGCTGATAGTCCTTGATAGGGCAGGGAAAGATTTGTCAAAAATGGTTGGGTGAGAATCGAACCCTCAACCTCCCGATCACATGGCAGGTGCTCTACCACTGAGCTATGGGAACGATAGTTCCTACCCTCTTAGCTCACGCTATGATCTTTGCAGAGTTGGCTATACCATTGCTATGACAGCGTCAAATTTCAACTTTGCTGACATTCCTTCTTTAAAAAGTATGAAAAAATGGTCATTACTCGATGAACTCCTACAGTTTTGTAAAGAGAGGCATGGCCGAGACCCCGAAGACCATAGCTCGAGATGAGAGGACAAGTGAACGAGGGGCGTAGCTCAGTGGTTAGAGCATCTGTATCGTGATCGGAAGGTCGTTGGTTCGATTCCTCCCGCCTCCATTGATGTTTTTGAAAGCTCCTCTGACATGTAAGATTGATTTACATCTTATTGTTTGAACCTGCTAGGAACCCGGACTCGCTTTAATTATAACTGATAGTACTATGATAATTTAATGATTATTATTTTCTTATTAATATCGTCGAGTGGTCGACTCCGACCTTTTCATTATCTTCGAACTTATACCACCTCGGTGAAACTCAAATCTAACAATTTCAATTTGTCAATTGTCTTATAAGTACACTGTTTTAATACACTACATCAAGACAAAACTGCAACCTCAGATGGACAAAACATGTAAATGTATATTTCGTTTTCGAGACTGTGCTCGCGAGAGAACAATCACAACGTGAACCAATGTTTTTAAGCTAGAATCCGAAGAGGAATTGAAAAACTTCGAAAACTTGAGCGGATATGCCACCGGCGCAGCAATTTATAAACTGTGAGTAGGAGTGATTTGGAAACGCTCTTGATGGATGTGCAATTATTCCGCAAATGTCAAGTAATACAACAATTAACTTCTCTTTCATTCGGGATGGGCAAACCTTTTGTCCACCCCCGTCCTCCTATGAACCGGGGTTCATGGCTTTTATGTCCACACCTCACCCGCCGGCGTGGACAGCTATGTTCTTGTTACACTAGATTATTAACAGTTTGCGAGTCATCTTTCTTCAATCTCGCAGCTTTTCTTCGTGAAATAAAATGATAACACCTCGTGCATGTGTGTTTCACCAATGATATGTCCGTTCAATGCTAGACGGATGTGCAGTGTTTCCCCGAATGCCAAGTAAAACAACAATTATCTCTTTCATTCCGAATCTCCAGATTATCTGGTTAAAGTTACCCAACAAGGACGAGACCCTGATCCAAAGACGCGACGTATTGTGCGCGGGTCGCAAGAGGAGAGGAGCGGGCGTACCCATGCCGTCTGCCGCTCTCGCCTCCTCTCTCGCGCGGTCCGATTTACATACAGTGTTCTATGCGATTTCCGCGCGGGATTCTCAGTGGTTTCGGGTGCTTTAAAGAATGGCTGTCAGCAAAGTTGAAATGTTGAAACCATGACCGACCTTTGTATAACCATAAGAGATTCTGAAAATTTGAAATGCGTATCTCCATTTTGAACCGAGTTATCATTCGTTGGCAGCATGCCAAGGAGGGTTTGAAGGGAAGGGACGTGCGGGAATTCAAATATCTAGAAGATTTTTCGAAAAACTGGTGGGATTCGAACCCGCAACCTTCCGATTACGCGGAGGCTGCTTTACCACTAAGCTATGCGATTGACCTTTGCCTATCCTCTTAACTCGCGCTATGATCGTTGGATAATTGATTGTCTAGGTCAAAGCGTCCAATATTTAACTTTGCTGACACTCCTTCTTTAAGATTTATATGCTGTGCCATTCGTATTTTCCTTCTTCTTCCTTCTTTAAACTGTAACAAATCTGAAAACCTGCACCGGTAGTAAACATTCTGCAACTAACTATAATAGTTACATTCGTAAGATTTTAGAGTCAATAACTAGCTAGACTGTACGTGGATATGGGAAAACAATGGGCTTCAATTTGCTTTAATTTTTAAAAACGTGTAACCATGTGTGTGCACACTACATCTCTGTTATATCCGATTGTTTTATTTCAGTTGTTAATTCCGAAGTGACTTGTCCGAAATGTATCAAATATCATACATTTCACTGCTTTTAATTTTTGAAATTATGATGTCCAAATTGTAAACAAAAACTGTTTCCATTTCACGGTCCTTATTTATGTCTACCATTACTTAGATAGACTAGATCATTTGATAAACGATTTTTCATTTTGCAAGAATTATTCTCTATCAGTGGCGTGGAGAAATTTCCCGCACTCCTCACTTTTCATGCTCTCTCAAATCAGAGTGCAGAGAGCGCATGAGAAATGAGTGCGGTAAAATTTTAGAACAGTCCTTTTCCATCACATTCTGCAATCGCCAAGTGGAAGACGAAACGATGAAGTGTCTGCTCACCTCGGTGATGATATAATGAGGGGGGGGGGGGTGGTTACATCGATTGGCAAGTATAAACTCTTTTAACTCGTAAGCAATAGTTGAACGAAAATATCTGTAAAATTTTAGCAATATCGGGTACTTTCAGCGCTTTGCAACAGATGAATTTCGTTCAACTATTGCTTACGAGTTGACAGAGTTTATACTTGCTAATCGTTGTAACCAACCCCCTTATATGACGCCGGTTGCGTAAGAAATGAACAAGGTCTGGCACATCAATTTTTCGAAAACTTGCGGTAAGGGGTTCTCGAAGGTGCTGATCATCACGGTCAACTTCATTTTGCACCAACTTGATCGGTTGAGCCAGGCTGCATGTAGGCTGCATGTACATTTATGTTAATAACTCCGGAACCGATTGAAGTATCACCTTCAAAATTGTACAGTGGTACTTTAACCTACCTGATACTATTACCAGTGGTACTATTACCAACCCAGTGTAACAAGAATCCCCCCTGTGTGTTTCACCAATGATATATCCTTGATGGACGACAATTCAGCGAATGCCAAGTAAAGACAAAAAAAAATGTTGAAGTGCAACACTGTGTTTCGATCGCGATTCTTGGACTCAATATGCGCTTTTGCGTTACGCTTATACCGTTGCGAAATAGCGCAAAATGTATAGAGCTAAATTTGCTTACAGCGGAAGAGTTAGGTCGTCCTGTGCAAGTTGAAAATTGAGGATGTTCTCATACCTATCAACTCCTCAGGCTGGTAGTGACGAATGCCGACAAATTAAAAACAAATTCATAAATTTGCGATGTCGAACTACACCACGAAATTGTTATCCACTAGGTTTCTACTTTAATCCTATGAGCATGTATGTTATATTGAAACGTTTTCGCTGGCTTTCGTTCTTCATAAAAGGCCCATACATTTGGAAAGGTAGCCAGGTCAAACTTTGCACAGAGTAGTTTTTTAAGTAGTTTTTTGAACATATTCGCGTGATCACCACAAAATATGATTGTTTTTAGCTCGGGGAAATGGACCATTGAGGAACTGTGAAATCTTGAACAGTTAAGCCACTGGTGCATACATTAGGAAAGGTGGTAGTGCACAGATTAAGTAGTTTTTTGAACATATTCGCGCGATCACCACAAAATATGCTTGTTTTTGGATCTGGGAAATGGACCAATTGAGGAGCTATGAAATCTTTAACAGTTAAAGGAGGAGTAAACTCAAAATTCAACTTTTGAAGCTATCATATGTACTGCCTAGAGCTCCACAGCGATAAGAGAGACTATCTGAGTGAGTGAACATTTTTGTGAAGACGCTTGGCACTAGCGAAAAATCGAATTCTTTCAAAATTCGTATATATGTAGTACTCAGTGAGTATAGCTCAGGCGTGGCATATTTAGTGTTCTAGATCGCGCTTAAAGAAATGATGGGCACTTTAGTCCGAAAACCTAAATTTTCGAACTTTTACATTTCACATTCGATCGAAACGATTGATATCTCTAAAAATGCAGAATATTCAAGTGATCACACATGCCAAGTGCCATAACGATTGGATGAAAGATCTTGAGAAAAAATCGAAAATTTGATAAATTTTACGTTTGATGAATTATCTCAGAAAATCAACATATTTCTTCAATGACTTGGCACAGGCCAAAAATCGATTCCCTTCTAACTTCACCAATAGTTAGTACTCGATGAGTGAAACCGACGAGCATTGCCAGATTTTCGATACGCATCCGCGCGCGCGGCGGCGCGGTTCTAGCAAAAAACTACAGTAATCCTCGAAAATTTTATATCGATCCAAATGACTGCGGCGGTAGGGGCGCTGCGTTCCTTGACAAATTCTAAGACTCCGGGGAAATTTTTTTTTTCTAAGACATTCTAAGACAAATTCTAAGACTCCGGGGAAATTTTTTTTACTCCGGGGAAATTTTCGATCAGATTCCATCTAACGTCGGAAATCGATAATTCTACTTTTACTTCGGACATGAATGCAATTCTCCAGAAATTTTTCAAGAACCCCCCTAAATATTATTGTTGATTTAGCTTCTGCTTGAGCCGATACATACTTCAGTACAAAGGTGCAATTTAAAATTTCCTATCAGGAAGTCAAAATGAATTATGAATGAATTGTGGTGTAATTTTTGGGTTACTGTAGCCAAGTGAAAAAGATGGACGACTTTTCCTAATTTGTGCAACATAGGCTAAAATCAATTTTCAGAACATATTACACCAATTAGGAAAAGTCGTCCATCTTTTTTCACTCGCCTACAGTAACCCAAAAATTACACCACAATTCAGATATAATTCATTTTGACTTCCTTATAGAAAATTTTAAATTGCGCCTTTGTACTGAAGTATGTATCGGCTCAAACAGAAGCTAAATAAACAATAATATTTAGGGGGGTTCTTGAAAAATTTCTGGAGAATTGCATTTAGGTCCGAAGTAAAAGTAGAATTATCGATTTCTGACGTTAGATGGAATCTGATCGAAAATTTCCCCAGAGTAAAAAAGTCTTAGAATTTGTCAAGGAACGCAGCGCCCCGCAGTCATTTGGATCGATATTAAAATTTTCGAGGAATACTGTGCTTTTTTCCGCGCCGCCGCGCGCGCAGATGCGGATAGAAAATCTGGCGATGCTCGTAGGTTTCCCTCATCGAGTACTAACTATTGGTGAAGTTAGAAGGGAATCGATTTTTGGCCTGTGCCAAGTCTATTTCGATTCTGTCAGATAGTGTGTTATAGATCGTTCGGATGGGAGGGTTCAGAAAGTTTTGAAGATTTAAATATCTAGCTGTGGATGCTAACTAACTATTTTGTGCAAACAATTAAAATCAAAAAATAACTTTTGGAGAAATTGCCAAACAACGGACGGCAACTTGAAATAAAACCAGTTTGTGATAAGGCCGGTGGCCTACCGTAGCCCAATCGAAGCTGAAGAAACATGTTCTAGAGATGTTCTACACGCAGTACTCGACGAGGTAAATACATCAGCATCAACAGAATTTCGATGAGCATCCACGCGCTCCAGCGCGCGAATGTTAAATATTATCGAAGATTACGGTAGTTTTTTAACATTAGCGTGCTGGAGCGCGCGGATTCTTAGCGAAATTCTGCTGATACTGGTAGATTTCCCACATCGAGTACTACGTGTAGGGTAACTTGAGAACATGTTTCTTCGACTTCGATTGGGGTACGGTAGGCCACCGGCCTTATCACAAACTGGTTTTATTTCAAGTTGCCGACCGTTGTTTGGCGATTTCTCCCAAAGATATTTTTTGATTTTAATTGTTTGCACATAATAGTTAGTTAGCATCCCCAGCTACATATTTAAATCTTCAAAACTTTCTGAACCCTCCCATCGGAACGAGCTATAATTCATCAAACGTAAAATTTGTCAAATTTTAGTTTTTTTCTAAAGACCTTTCATCCAATCGTTATGGCACTTGGCATGTGTGATCACTTGAATATTCTGCATTTTTAGAGATAACAATCGTTTCGATCGAATGCGAAATGTAAAAGTTCGAAAATTTAGGTTCTCGGACTAATGTGCCCATCATTTCTTTAAGCGCGATCTACAACACTAAATATGCCACGCCTGAGCTATACTCACTGAGTACTACACGTATACCAATTTTGAAGGAATTCGATTTCTCGCTAGTGCCAAGCATATTTTCATTCACTCAGACAGTCTCTCATAAGAAGCTCCGAAATTTTCACATTGATATCTCCATTCCGAACAGAGTTATAGCTAGTTGGATGGGAGCCAGATCAGGGAAAGCTCAGGGAAGAGGGCGAGATAGCACGCGACTTGAAGAGAGTTCGTCCCTAGGTGAAACATATTCCAACCAGGCGCGCGTTTGCATTTACTCCTCCTTTAAACTACTGGTGAACGCGCATTCAACTGGTGATTCAAAATGACAAGGAATCTTTGTCGTTGTAAATGCGAAGAGAGAAGGAATAATGAATACATAGATGATAGCGAGAGATCAAAGAGCAGTACGTCGATGGACTCCTCCATTTTTCAATTAAGCAGAGACTTGTCAATCGTTGAATGATTTGCGTGCTCAATCGGAGAAAGAGGAATAGCGAACTATTACCAACACTATGCAACAACAACTCCCAGGTCGGTCAAATTAAGCTAAATTCACGAATAAGAGCGGTATGATTTAAGAGAGACTTTTTCGTACAGTGAACATAGGCTTGGCAAAGTGCGAAAAATCGAAATCGCTCTAAATGTGCCCACATGTAGTACTCGACGAACATAGCTCGGCTGCCACATCCGGAGTCTTCTAGATCACTCTCTGCGAAAGGGGACACAGTTATTTCAGAAAATTGAATTTTTGAATTTTGCAATTTCGAATCCGATTTGAATGACTGATTTTTTTGCACAGCATGAATATAAAAATGAGAATATTAAAAAAACTTCTATAGAAAAATTCTTTGGCTGGAATGGATATCTTTGAAGTTTCACCTCGCATTTCTAACTTTATATAATCGCGAGGAATTCACAGTTTATTGCAGGTTTTCTCTTCAATAAAGCAATTTTCAGAGCGTGTCAACTACCATTTTTCAAAATTTCCAAGATTTGACCCTTGGTCAATCGAAATTTCGAACATATCCCAACCGCCCAATCTATTCCGTGTAAACGGGAGAGTGATGCAATTGAGATGCCTGAGTCAAATAATTCGATATTCTTGGTCTCTTCAATCCGAATATGCGCGGTTTCAATCAGATTGAGATATGAGTTACTCATGCCTGATACAGACGAGGAAGACGTACAGCGAGATTAGATTCCCTCCGAGGATGGGTGATCTGAAGGAATACAATAACACGTTGATGATTGTGTTTCATATCTAATACGAAATCAACAACGTTATCCAGTTCACTAATTTTGCAACCGCTCCGAGTTTTTCCAGTTTTGTCAAATAAGTTTGTATAATTTTTCTTCGGATGAAACTAAAATAACCTTCCCTATGCTTCCCAATTATGCTTCCCAAGTGTTATGATTGATGAATTATGATTGTGAATTATGATTGATGAAGTGTGATGAATTATGATTATGCTTCCCAAGTGATCACATAAAGCTTTCATTGCCAAATTACACCATGCATGGATTTTACTGCCCATTTCGCACCACTAGCCAAAGATTTGCTAATTTCAACGAGCTTTTCATCGGAACCAAAACACTGAAGTCTCTTCGCAGGGGTAATGTACATGATCCAATGCTCATCCGTATCGATGATGGAAATGAACCAACGAAAATTTGATCTACGATGGAACAGTTCCCAACACTCATGAATCAAAACTGCTCAAAAATCATGGCGATACTCAATCGCATTAATACGCGTAGTAAGTATGAGATTTATCCAATCCATTTACCATTCAATGTCAGTATATTACCAATTAATATTTATTACCTATATTATGTACCAGGAGCATTAGACCTCGCAATAGCTTTTTATGATGAGATGAACGTACTTTCCGGACACCCCAATAGATTGTTAGATAAGTATCTAACTAAATTGTGTGTATTTCAATCATCAACGTGTTATTGTATTCCTTCAGATCACCCATCCTCGGAGGGAATCTAATCTCGCTGTACGTCTTCCTCGTCTGTATCAGGCATGAGTAACTCATATCTCAATCTGATTGAAACCGCGCATATTCGGATTGAAGAGACCAAGAATATCGAATTATTTGACTCAGGCATCTCAATTGCATCACTCTCCCGTTTACACGGAATAGATTGGGCGGTTGGGATATGTTCGAAATTTCGATTGACCAAGGGTCAAATCTTGGAAATTTTGAAAAATGGTAGTTGACAAGCTCTGAAAATTGCTTTATTGAAGAGAAAACCTGCAATAAACTGTGAATTCCCCTCGATTATATAAAGTTAGAAATGCGAGGTGAAACTTCAAAGATATCGCTTCCAGCCAAAGAATTTTTCTATAGAAGTTTTTTTAATATTCTCATTTTTATATTCATGCTGTGCAAAAAAATCAGTCATTCAAATCGGATTCGAAATTGCAAAATTCAAAATTTCAATTTTCTGAAATAACTGTGTCCCCTTTCGCAGAGAGTGATCTAGAAGACTCCGGATGTGGCAGCCGAGCTATGTTCGTCGAGTACTACATGTGGGCACATTTAGAGCGATTTCGATTTTTCGCACTTTGCCAAGCCTATGTTCACTGTACGAAAAAGTCTCTCTTAAATCATACCGCTCTTATTCGTGAATTTAGCTTAATTTGACCGACCTGGGAGTTGTTGTTGCATAGTGTTGGTAATAGTTCGCTATTCCTCTTTCTCCGATTGAGCACGCAAATCATTCAACGATTGACAAGTCTCTGCTTAATTGAAAAATGGAGGAGTCCATCGACGTACTGCTCTTTGATCTCTCGCTATCATCTATGTATTCATTATTCCTTCTCTCTTCGCATTTACAACGACAAAGATTCCTTGTCATTTTGAATCACCAGTTGAATGCGCGTTCACCAGTAGTTTAAAGGAGGAGTAAATGCAAACGCGCGCCTGGTTGGAATATGTTTCACCTAGGGACGAACTCTCTTCAAGTCACACACCTCGATATCATTGTTTTTCTCGTAGAGTTGCTAGGATTTTAAACGCTCTCCCCACCCATGTATTGTCATCCCCCAGCATCCCTGTCTTCAAGAAGAGATTGATAACTCTAGAATTTGATTTTCGGAAATATATTTTCTATTTTCAATAGTATTCCCTCCTTCCACTACCTTACCACATTCCTTCATTCTCACCCCCTCCCCCCTTTAGAGATCCCCTGACGCTGGATCTCGGAGCAGAGTCTACCTGGTCTACCTCGAGTGCCTCCTCCTCGATAAAACTCCCCATCAGAACAGACGAAGACAGATGAGACCAGCCGATTGGATCTTCGCATTTTACGATTGCACCTCCTTCCCCCCCCCCTTGCCATAACTTCTTTAAGTTGTGCAAGAGGATTGCACAAGTATGCTTAACATCTAAAATTTATGAACAGTGTTTCGACTCGACTCAAGTAGGACTCTTCTGTATTTTCTGTACAGTTATTTCCATTAGACACAAATAGATGGTGTGTAGATGAAAAAAAGATTATCGATCGCTTCGGTTCTTTCTAGATTCTTCCATCGGTTAAGCAGCGTAAAAGATGTGTGACATTAGTTTTTTTCCAAATCTGAGGCTGTCGGTTTCGGTTTCAGATCTTGAATGTAGAGAGAGGCGTCAATCAAATGCAGCCATTGAACAGTTTTAGTTGTTGCGCCGGGTTGGTAATTGTTTGTACATCGTCGATGTTCAATATATCTCCAGTGAATTTTTCACTTAATACTTTTATAACTCGCTGATGTACCTTGATCAGATGCTGAATCCGTGCTCCTTCACAAGTTCAACCCGAAGGAGTACGTCGAGGCACTGATCTTTGTTTGCTTTCGCCTTCATCATTATTTTCGTAAATCCCCATACTCTCGCTCTACATTGAAAATGGAAAGATCTCGAAATATCACAGACTGTGATTAAACCATTACAAATCACTATGACTCACCTGTTGAAAGTGTGTTACGCCAGCTGCATATACGTCTTCTTACTTCTTCGTAACTATTATAACTAGTTGCAGAATGTTTACTACCGCTACCGGTTTTCAGATTTGTTATACTTCAAAGAACACAACTTAAAGAAGTTATGGCAATAGTGCAGTGCAACTCGTTAAGAAAAATCGTATCAGGAACTCCATGTTTTCTTGTGATGAAAAATCGTATCAGTGATGAAAAATCGCATCAGGAACTCTATGACATTGTCCAGATATGGCACTGATGAAACGCGATAGTCCCTAATGCTTCGCCCTCTCGATGATTTAACCAAGTGAGAGCAAATAGAGAATTCGATTTCCAAATCAACCACAACTTGTAAATTATCATTCCCACGATATGGAAATTATAATTCTAATTCGCTAGCACCGGACCCCCGCCGAAGGCGATGGGGCAGCAAGACTAGTCAAGAATAATGATTTGAAAACTAGGATAGACCTGTGTAGCGACTGCATTTGGACGCCTCTTTCTACATACTAAATCTGAAACATAAATCGAAAGCCTCTGGTTTGGAAAAGACTCACTACATTATACATAATGAATTGAAGCTATTTAACTGACTAAAGAGAGTGGCATACGAAGAATCGCTAATTATCTTCTCTCGTATTTGTCTAATCGAGGTGAGAGTAAAGGAAGAGGAAAGGATCTCACTTGATGAAGAGGAGGAGTTCAGCGGAACCTGATGGAATACGGTACTTATGACTACCGACTTTAGAATTTTTAACAATCAGCATATACGAAATTACGCAACTGCCAGAAGTCGATCAGTTATGGCAGTGGTGCAACGCGAACGCACCTAGCGACTTTTTATGGAAACCCGATTCAGCGACCCGACTTTTTCCAACACCGCATGCTCCACTAAAATTATGACCTGTCCTAAATTGATCATCTAATGCCTTTCCGTACTTCAAATGGCTTGTAGTTCTACAATAACGATATAGTGGGAGATGGATCATTGCAAAACGAAAAACCGTGGTCAGATATGCCACTGATGAAACGCGATTGCACCTCATGATTCGCTCTGTCGTGAATTAAACAATGAGAGAGCAAACAGAAAATTTTTATTTCTATATCGATCATAATATTAAATTACTATCACCACCAGCTGAACTTTGGCTTACGGCTCACTCAATTACTGATTCCAAAATTGCCGCGGCGGTGCTAATTTTGAGAAAGAATGAAATACGCACATGCATGCGGTAGTGATGAATACCGACACTTTTTAATTTCATAAAAAATGCGATGTCTAACTACACCACGAAGTTGATGATCGCTAGGTTTCTACTTCAAACCTATGATTATGCAAATGTTATATTGAAAAGTTTTCGTCGGCTTTCGTTTTTCTCAAAGGCATACATGAGTAAAGGTAGCCAGGTCAAACTTTGCACAGCTTAAAGAAGGAGTAACACGAAAAATTAGTTTAATTTATTCGTATGTAATAGAAGCCATTATTCGTATGTAGTAGAAGCCGGCAGGCCCCATCATGAATCACTTTATCCGAAGTTTCACATGCAGGTTTGAGGCTATTTACATACGCGCAAAGTTCATTGACAGCGCAGGGTTGTGGCTAGTTCGTTTATGTTTCACTCGCTCTACGTAATTTTCGAATCGTTTTGGGGTGATTTGGCTACAGTTTCCCATTGCGAGAGCAATATTTTCGTGGTGGGACTCCCTAGCATTCATTCGTGTTACCCCTTCTTTAAAGTTTTTTGAACATATTCGCGCGATCACCACAAAATATGCTTGTCTTTGGATCTGGGAAATGGACCAATTGAGGAGCTATGAAATCTTGAACAGTTGAGCTACTGGTGCAGCACTTATTCAACATGTGAGTCAGTGTGACAAGGAATCTTTATCGTTGTGAATGCGAACAGAGAAGGAATAATGAATATAGAGATGACAGGGAGAGATCAAAGATCAGTTCATCGATGAACTCCTGCAGATTGCACTTAAGCAGCTGCCAGAGACTCGGCATGTGACCGAAATCGGCAAGTATTGAGTGATTTGTGTGCTCAATCGGAGAAGGAGGACTAGCAAACTATTACTAACACAGTGTAGCAAGAATCTCCCAGGTGGGTCAAATGAAGCAAAATATAATAAACAAGACTGATGATGTAAACGCCAAAAATATATTTCACCACAAAATAACAAGTTTGAATTTCAACGTTGAGTGGTGGTTCATTGTACTTTGCCTATGTCTGAATATTATCATAGTTGTTCCGAGCGCTGCATTGGGTGGTAGAGCACGCTTTGTCATGCTAGCCTGATGTTACGTTCTTTTAAAAATTTTATGATGAGCAATAGTGACTGAATTGTACAACTGTAAGAATCAGTTATGGCAGTAGTGCAGAGCGAACGCACATAGTGGTATGGTGACGCTCACCTTATGCAGACGAGGATTTAGTCTAGTGGATCTTTTGTTTCCGGTCGAGAATAAGCAATCTGAAGACGATAATTATAATCAATACATTGAGAAAAAAATATCATAACAATTTCGATGTTGAACTACACCACCAGTTGGTGCTCGTTATGTTTTCACTTCAAGCGTATGAGTATAGACATTTTATCTTTAAAAGTTGGCTTCGATTCCTCATAAATCTCGAATGCATTAGGAAAGGCATTAGAATTTGCACAAAATAAATATTTTTGAGCACCAAGAAGAGACGTCGCATTGCGCAACTGAAAGAAGTCGGTTAGTTATGATAAAGGAGCAGCGTAAACGCACCTAGCGACTCTTTATGAAAAAAAAAACGAATCATCGACCCCACTTTTTCACACTCACTCGATTATTTTTATTGATTGTACTCTAAAAATATATTCAAATGCGTTTCCTTATTACAGGTATTTCATGTAGCTTGCAGTACTAAGAATACACTCACAATGTATGGCCGCGAGGGTATGTTGTAATTTTTGGACGAGACCTAGCGCGATCGAAAGAGGATCAAATTCTAATAACTTCTACGTTTTTCATATCTGCTAAACGCCCCTGTGGATGTTACCACAATCTGTCATTTGAGTAACTTCCATCCTCACTCAATTGCCGACAACGTAAAAAATATTGCAGAAAAAAGGATTGAACAGAAATGCCACAGGAGAAACGCTCAAACACCTAGTTTTTAAAAAAAAATTGTTTTATTCTATAATATTTTCAAAGTGGTCAAGAATATCAATCTTTTTCGACAGAGTAACATCTCTCGCTACATTATTTCTCTGACTAGAAATTATATCTGAGGTTATCGTCCTGGATAGCCAAAACAATAACGTGGAAATAATTATTTTAATTTTTCACAGACAATTTCGCACACTAAATTGTCCGGTCGGCTCTCGCTATATACCAGCCATGAAACCGTTGTGTTAATGGTTGGGTGCGTCCAAACTAAACAAATCTGTTCACTAGAATCTATTTCTCGATTGTAGATCAATCTAAATAAACAGTATTCCATTGATGCACTTCAACATTTTTTGTCCTTACTTGGCATTCGCTAAATTGTCGTCCATATTCAATAATTCAAAGATAAAACAATAGATTGAACGAAGAAGTCCTTGTACTCAGTGAAGGCGAGTCGAAATGTGTCAGACTGTCCACCTCGACAGCCTCGACGACCTGAGAAGAGATCAAAGATCAGTTATCTACAATACTCCACGCGCCAGTTCGAGCACACGCAATCGTTGGAGAAAAAGAGAAATTAATTGATGTTTAACTTGGCATTCATAAAAAAATGCACATCCATCAAGGATTGAACGGACATACCATTGGTGAAACACACGTGCACGAAGTGTTTTGATTTTATTGGACGGTGTAAGGCAGAGAAATTGAAGAAAGATGACTCGCAAACTATTACCAACCCAGTGTAACAAGAATCCCCCCCGGTGCGTTTCACCAATGATATGGCCGTTCAATCCTTGATGGACGACAATTTAGCGAATGCCAAGTAAGGACAAAAAATGTTGAAGTGCATCAATGGAAACACTGTTTCGATCGCGATTCTTGGACTCAATATGCGCTTTTGCGTTACGCTGATACCGTTGCGAAATAGCGCGAAATTTATAGAGCTAAATTTGCTTACAGCAGAAGAGTTAAGTCGTCCTGCGGAAGTTGAAAATTGAGAATGTTCTCATATCATCATGCTGGTAGTGATGAATGCCGACCAATTAAAAACAAATTCATAAATTTGCGATGTCGAACTGCACAACGAAATTGTTATCCACTAGGTTTCTACTTTAATCCTGTGAGCATGTATGTTATATTGAAACGTTTTCGTTGGCTTTCGTTCTTCATAAAAGGCGCATACATTAGGAAAGGTAGCCACGTAAAACTTTGCACAGAGTAGTTTTTTAAGTAGTTTTTTGAACATATTCGCGTGATCACCACAAAATATGATTGTTTTTAGCTCGGGGAAATGGACCATTGAGGAACTGTGAAATCTTGAACAGTTAAGCCACTGGTGCAACACTCATTCAACTGGTGATTCAGAATAACAAGGAATATTTATCATTATAATTGCGAAGAGAGAAGGAATAATGAAGACAGATATGATAGCGAGAGATCGAAGATCAGTACCTCGACGAACTCCTCCAGTTTTCACTTAAGCAGCAGCCAGAGAATGACTGAAATCGGCAAGTATTGAATGGTTTGTGTGCTCATTCGCAGAAGGACGGCTCTTAAACTATTACTAACACTATGTAACAAGAACCTCCCATGGGGGTCAAATGAAGCAAAATAAACAAGACTGATGATGTAAGCGCCAAAAAAAATTTTACCACAAAGGAATAGGTTTAAATTTCAACGTTGAGTAGTGGTTCACCGTACTTTGCCTACAGCTGCAGATTCTCTAAGTTGTTCTGAACGCTGAATTGGGTGGTAGAGCACGCGTTGTCGTAATAGACGTATGTTAAGCATTTTAAATTTTTTACGAGCGGCATTTACATAATTACAGAACTGTAAGAAGCCGATCAGTTATGGAAGTGGCGCAGCGCGAACACACCTAGTGCTAAAGTGACGCTCACCTTATGCAGACGAGGAATTGGCCCTGTGGATCCTTTGTTTCCGGTTGAGAAAAAGCAACCTGAACACGATAATTATGATCAATAAATTATGTTCATAGCAATTTCGATGTTTAACTATACCACCAGTTGATGCTCGTCATGTAAAAAAACGATATTTGTGCAACTCGACATAGCTTACATTTAGCGTGCCACTGGCGCAACGCACATGCACCTAGTGTTTTCAATTTTGTTCGTCTATAATCTATTCAAAGTAGTCAATACTATCACTCGTTTAAGACAGAATAACGTTACTCTTCACATGAAATCACTCATTTCCATAGAATTCGCTCTTGCCTAATCCAAACTTATTTATCCAATCGATCCAATTACCAAAATAAGTATGGGATTCTTAAAAGAATGTCGAAACATAGTTTAAAAAAATACGTAGATAATGTCCGTTGATTCCAAATGCTCTCTCAAGTTCGAACACCGAGTGTTGCCTAAAGTAAGATTTCATACCAGAACAAGACTAGGAAGATATAGTAGCATCTCGTTCTTCCAGAGAATGAGCAATCTGAATGCAGAAATAATTTTATTTGTGATAGATTCAGCACGGAAAATTAAACAGGAGTGGTATTGTTTCCTCGATTCTTCAATGCCGACGGATGCTCTATCGGTGTGTAGGCTACAGCCGTTAAGTGGTATCGTTTATCCACAGAGTGATAGAAGAGAGAAGGGGAAGAGGAGCACGGGGAGGGATAGCAATCTATCGGATCTCGCCGATACAGATGGCAAATGATGAGACCTGTGGCATGGGCGCAACTGCACAAAAATGGTTCCTAATAGTGTATAAACATCCCTCAGAATCACTAAACGATAGGGCGTCTCGAGAAATACTGATTATTAGTATAAAACATGTAAAAATCCCCTGAGAGCGCGCGCTCTAACCGTCTGGCGCTCTCGCCGCCTGACCTCCCTCTCCCTCCTCTCCATTTAGCGCTCTCCCGCTAGTCTCCCTAGTCCGTTTCTGCCACCTTATGAGCGCTGTAGCGCACGTAAATGGAACGATATACACTAACTTTCAACAGATAAAATGTTTAGTTCATCGTCCTCTACATTTCTAGCCATGGGCCATGTTCTTATCCAGACATTGAGCTGATCTGCACTTTTGCGCTTTTCTATGGATTCCCGAGTCGATAATCAGTATTTCTCGAGACGCCCTATCGTTTAGTGATTCTGAGGGATGTTTATACACTATTAGGAACCATTTTTGTGCAGTTGCGCCCATGCCACAGGTCTCATCATTTGCCATCTGTATCGGCGAGATCCGATAGATTGCTATCCCTCCCCGTGCTCCTCTTCCCCTTCTCTCTTCTATCACTCTGTGGATAAACGATACCACTTAACGGCTGTAGCCTACACACCGATAGAGCATCCGTCGGCATTGAAGAATCGAGGAAACAATACCACTCCTGTTTAATTTTCCGTGCTGAATCTATCACAAATAAAATTATTTCTGCATTCAGATTGCTCATTCTCTGGAAGAACGAGATGCTACTATATCTTCCTAGTCTTGTTCTGGTATGAAATCTTACTTTAGGCAACACTCGGTGTTCGAACTTGAGAGAGCATTTGGAATCAACGGACATTATCTACGTATTTTTTTAAACTATGTTTCGACATTCTTTTAAGAATCCCATACTTATTTTGGTAATTGGATCGATTGGATAAATAAGTTTGGATTAGGCAAGAGCGAATTCTATGGAAATGAGTGATTTCATGTGAAGAGTAACGTTATTCTGTCTTAAACGAGTGATAGTATTGACTACTTTGAATAGATTATAGACGAACAAAATTGAAAACACTAGGTGCATGTGCGTTGCGCCAGTGGCACGCTAAATGTAAGCTATGTCGAGTTGCACAAATATCGTTTTTTTACATGACGAGCATCAACTGGTGGTATAGTTAAACATCGAAATTGCTATGAACATAATTTATTGATCATAATTATCGTGTTCAGGTTGCTTTTTCTCAACCGGAAACAAAGGATCCACAGGGCCAATTCCTCGTCTGCATAAGGTGAGCGTCACTTTAGCACTAGGTGTGTTCGCGCTGCGCCACTTCCATAACTGATCGGCTTCTTACAGTTCTGTAATTATGTAAATGCCGCTCGTAAAAAATTTAAAATGCTTAACATACGTCTATTACGACAACGCGTGCTCTACCACCCAATTCAGCGTTCAGAACAACTTAGAGAATCTGCAGCTGTAGGCAAAGTACGGTGAACCACTACTCAACGTTGAAATTTAAACCTATTCCTTTGTGGTAAAATTTTTTTTGGCGCTTACATCATCAGTCTTGTTTATTTTGCTTCATTTGACCCCCATGGGAGGTTCTTGTTACATAGTGTTAGTAATAGTTTAAGAGCCGTCCTTCTGCGAATGAGCACACAAACCATTCAATACTTGCCGATTTCAGTCATTCTCTGGCTGCTGCTTAAGTGAAAACTGGAGGAGTTCGTCGAGGTACTGATCTTCGATCTCTCGCTATCATATCTGTCTTCATTATTCCTTCTCTCTTCGCAATTATAATGATAAATATTCCTTGTTATTCTGAATCACCAGTTGAATGAGTGTTGCACCAGTGGCTTAACTGTTCAAGATTTCACAGTTCCTCAATGGTCCATTTCCCCGAGCTAAAAACAATCATATTTTGTGGTGATCACGCGAATATGTTCAAAAAACTACTTAAAAAACTACTCTGTGCAAAGTTTTACGTGGCTACCTTTCCTAATGTATGCGCCTTTTATGAAGAACGAAAGCCAACGAAAACGTTTCAATATAACATACATGCTCACAGGATTAAAGTAGAAACCTAGTGGATAACAATTTCGTTGTGCAGTTCGACATCGCAAATTTATGAATTTGTTTTTAATTGGTCGGCATTCATCACTACCAGCATGATGATATGAGAACATTCTCAATTTTCAACTTCCGCAGGACGACTTAACTCTTCTGCTGTAAGCAAATTTAGCTCTATAAATTTCGCGCTATTTCGCAACGGTATCAGCGTAACGCAAAAGCGCATATTGAGTCCAAGAATCGCGATCGAAACAGTGTTTCCATTGATGCACTTCAACATTTTTTGTCCTTACTTGGCATTCGCTAAATTGTCGTCCATCAAGGATTGAACGGCCATATCATTGGTGAAACGCACCGGGGGGGATTCTTGTTACACTGGGTTGGTAATAGTTTGCGAGTCATCTTTCTTCAATTTCTCTGCCTTACACCGTCCAATAAAATCAAAACACTTCGTGCACGTGTGTTTCACCAATGGTATGTCCGTTCAATCCTTGATGGATGTGCATTTTTTTATGAATGCCAAGTTAAACATCAATTAATTTCTCTTTTTCTCCAACGATTGCGTGTGCTCGAACTGGCGCGTGGAGTATTGTAGATAACTGATCTTTGATCTCTTCTCAGGTCGTCGAGGCTGTCGAGGTGGACAGTCTGACACATTTCGACTCGCCTTCACTGAGTACAAGGACTTCTTCGTTCAATCTATTGTTTTATCTTTGAATTATTGAATATGGACGACAATTTAGCGAATGCCAAGTAAGGACAAAAAATGTTGAAGTGCATCAATGGAATACTGTTTATTTAGATTGATCTACAATCGAGAAATAGATTCTAGTGAACAGATTTGTTTAGTTTGGACGCACCCAACCATTAACACAACGGTTTCATGGCTGGTATATAGCGAGAGCCGACCGGACAATTTAGTGTGCGAAATTGTCTGTGAAAAATTAAAATAATTATTTCCACGTTATTGTTTTGGCTATCCAGGACGATAACCTCAGATATAATTTCTAGTCAGAGAAATAATGTAGCGAGAGATGTTACTCTGTCGAAAAAGATTGATATTCTTGACCACTTTGAAAATATTATAGAATAAAACAATTTTTTTTTAAAAACTAGGTGTTTGAGCGTTTCTCCTGTGGCATTTCTGTTCAATCCTTTTTTCTGCAATATTTTTTACGTTGTCGGCAATTGAGTGAGGATGGAAGTTACTCAAATGACAGATTGTGGTAACATCCACAGGGGCGTTTAGCAGATATGAAAAACGTAGAAGTTATTAGAATTTGATCCTCTTTCGATCGCGCTAGGTCTCGTCCAAAAATTACAACATACCCTCGCGGCCATACATTGTGAGTGTATTCTTAGTACTGCAAGCTACATGAAATACCTGTAATAAGGAAACGCATTTGAATATATTTTTAGAGTACAATCAATAAAAATAATCGAGTGAGTGTGAAAAAGTGGGGTCGATGATTCGTTTTTTTTTCATAAAGAGTCGCTAGGTGCGTTTACGCTGCTCCTTTATCATAACTAACCGACTTCTTTCAGTTGCGCAATGCGACGTCTCTTCTTGGTGCTCAAAAATATTTATTTTGTGCAAATTCTAATGCCTTTCCTAATGCATTCGAGATTTATGAGGAATCGAAGCCAACTTTTAAAGATAAAATGTCTATACTCATACGCTTGAAGTGAAAACATAACGAGCACCAACTGGTGGTGTAGTTCAACATCGAAATTGTTATGATATTTTTTTCTCAATGTATTGATTATAATTATCGTCTTCAGATTGCTTATTCTCGACCGGAAACAAAAGATCCACTAGACTAAATCCTCGTCTGCATAAGGTGAGCGTCACCATACCACTATGTGCGTTCGCTCTGCACTACTGCCATAACTGATTCTTACAGTTGTACAATTCAGTCACTATTGCTCATCATAAAATTTTTAAAAGAACGTAACATCAGGCTAGCATGACAAAGCGTGCTCTACCACCCAATGCAGCGCTCGGAACAACTATGATAATATTCAGACATAGGCAAAGTACAATGAACCACCACTCAACGTTGAAATTCAAACTTGTTATTTTGTGGTGAAATATATTTTTGGCGTTTACATCATCAGTCTTGTTTATTATATTTTGCTTCATTTGACCCACCTGGGAGATTCTTGCTACACTGTGTTAGTAATAGTTTGCTAGTCCTCCTTCTCCGATTGAGCACACAAATCACTCAATACTTGCCGATTTCGGTCACATGCCGAGTCTCTGGCAGCTGCTTAAGTGCAATCTGCAGGAGTTCATCGATGAACTGATCTTTGATCTCTCCCTGTCATCTCTATATTCATTATTCCTTCTCTGTTCGCATTCACAACGATAAAGATTCCTTGTCACACTGACTCACATGTTGAATAAGTGCTGCACCAGTAGCTCAACTGTTCAAGATTTCATAGCTCCTCAATTGGTCCATTTCCCAGATCCAAAGACAAGCATATTTTGTGGTGATCGCGCGAATATGTTCAAAAAACTTTAAAGAAGGGGTAACACGAATGAATGCTAGGGAGTCCCACCACGAAAATATTGCTCTCGCAATGGGAAACTGTAGCCAAATCACCCCAAAACGATTCGAAAATTACGTAGAGCGAGTGAAACATAAACGAACTAGCCACAACCCTGCGCTGTCAATGAACTTTGCGCGTATGTAAATAGCCTCAAACCTGCATGTGAAACTTCGGATAAAGTGATTCATGATGGGGCCTGCCGGCTTCTACTACATACGAATAATGGCTTCTATTACATACGAATAAATTAAACTAATTTTTCGTGTTACATTTCTAGCCATTCTTATCCCCACAATAAGCTGATCTACACTTTTGCACTTTTCTATGGATTCCTCAGACGAAAATCCGTATTTCTCGATACGCCCTATCGTTTAGTGATTCTGAGGGATGTTTATACACTATTTGGAACCATTTTCTGTGCAGTTGCACCATGCCACAATTTTTTTTTAAATATCGATTTTTGCATTTTCGGTCATACGGTAATTTTGACCAATGACAGTGATATACCTATTGGGGAAACAACTTACAATTTCATTTTGATTGATTTTTTAAAAGTATTTGAGCTCAATAGAAGCCAATAGAGGCCCGGCAAATATTGGAATCGTACAGGGTGTATACCCACTTTTGGAGCCACCGGACGACAATCCGCGCCATTTTTTTTACCACCTCCGATTTCTTAGATTTTTTGCGTGAAGTTAGTCACCCATAGGTACTATCGATCGCCCATAGTGGCTTGATAGAGATTTTCCGATTTGCAGGGTCATGCAATTTTTAGTACAACCGACCACCAATGGACCAGAACTTGTACGAGGAATGACATGTCCAACAGAAAAGTTGTAGAAAATGTTCTTAGCTTTCTTTCTGAACAAAGAACGGCTTCCTATCTTCATTTTAAACGGATTTATGTTCATTTAAGTGGGCTCGATTTGACTCTATAAAAGTGTGTGTCCCAAGTTTGGCGTCCTGTATCTCGAAGATGACGATGGATATCAAAATTCTGACAACGCAGTTTGAAAGAGCATCATTTGTAATACCTTATTTCTTGTGTCAATCAAGATAGGACGATTTTGGTGCTACCGCCGCGGAGAAGGTAATTCTCTCGCGATGTCTCTCATATATGGTTTCAGGGTGATTTGACGCAGAAATATAGTTATAGGAAGATAATGCTTGATCTTATATTTCACGTGTATAACCCAATTTCGAACGGTGCGGAAACTCCGGGCAAAATATTTTGATTCTGGATAGAGCTCTCATTGCATTGACATGGCGAGTAATTGACATGCTAATAGCATTTAACGACAAGATGCATTTTGAAATATTTTGGAGAACATAACCAGAAAACACGATTGCACCTAATGTCTCACTCTTTCGCCGATCAAATATGTTGACAGAGAAGAGAAGATTTACACAAAGTGACAAATCTTCTCTTTGGGAGTAGATCCAGAGGAAGAACAAGTTGTACCTCATCTTGTCCACCATTGACAACGCTCTGAAAATTGCATTATTGAAGCGAAAACCTGCAATAAAATGTGAATTCCTCGCGATTATATAAAGTTAGAAATGCGAGGTGAAACTTCAAAGATATCGCTTCCATCCAAATAATTTTTGTATAGAAGTCTCATTTTTATATTCATGCTGTGCAAAAATTGAAAACAAATTCTTCGCGTCTTCCAAAATAAAATATGTCAATATGATTGTTGAAGCACCGATAATTTCAATTTTAAAAAAATTCGAAACGACATGATTCGAGGATTCACAAGTGCCCTAAATTCTCAACTCATCTAGATAGTACTTCTAGTACTTCTTGCACGACGAGCAAGCACAGACATTAAACCGTTTTGAAATATGCGCATATGGAAAGATTTTTTCCAACACAGGCTGATTAATGTTCTGCGGAAAGTCTAGAATCGCTACTCAGTAGAATGGATGATTCGGAACCAGCAGATTCGAGGATCCACAGGTAGCATAGAGTTTCGACCGAAAAGGTTTGGGCGGTGCATTTGTCGCACGATTGGTGTCAAGAGTATAATACTCTTGTAGTCAGTAGGTCAAAGATCATTCATCCTGGCTCGCTATTCCCGTCACCTTATCTCAGATATCATCTCTCTCCCCGCTCTCCCTTTCCCTCACCGTCTGTTCTATCCGCTCTCCCCGCTGTTTCTCTCGCTGTTCTACTGGCGCAGTGCGCCGAGCCGTGGGTATAAGAACCTCGGCGATTTCTCATTCCTCGCTCTGATTGCCCTGTCCACTCTCCGATAAAGTCACTTTGACGTTGACTTTAACTTTGTCGAGTCGAGAGAGTCTGATAGTACACCGACTGACTGAGTGGGATACTCAGTTTAAATCTTTTCCCATTACCACTTGCAGCTTTGGCAATTCACCTTGTCTATTCAATGGGTAAAACTCGCGCAACAGTAATCGATCCTGGAGATCTTTGCAACAACAATCAAAATTAGCCGCTATTACTCTCAACGCGGATATGATTCCCATTGACCATAGATAGACAGAACGAAACCTCCGCAGATATGACTCTACAGTCGTTCTGTATTTTTCACTCTCAACCCCTCCAGATCTTCTCCTTTCCGTTACCTCACTCATCTTTACTCTCGTCGTGCACTCTCAATCAACTGCGTGAACTAAATTGATGAAGAAATATATTAAAAGTAAATGTTATATATATATGAGAGGAATCGCGAGAGAATCGACCATTTGAGGGGGGTGGGCGGCGGTAGGAAAACGGTCTGTCCTATCCTGAATCAAATTTGGCATCCAATACTTCAAATGATGCTCTATCAAACTGCGTCGTCAGAATTTCGATAACTTTCGTCATCTTCGAGATTCAGAAGGCCAAAGATGGTACTATCACGTTTCGACAGTCAAATCGAGCTCACTTAAATGATCATAAATCCGTTTAAAATAAAGATAGAAAGTCGTTCTTTGTTTCAAATGAGAGCTACCATCATGCGCTACAACTTTTATGTTGACTTCATCATTCCTGGTGCGGGGCGGTCGGGTGGACCAAAAGTGACGTAACTTTGGAAATCGGAAAAACATATTGGGTTATCATGCTGAAGTTTAAGTTCATACTTGGACCTAACTTCTCGCCAAAAAATAGGAAAATCTGAGGATGGACAAAAAAAAGCGCTCACTTTTGTGAGAAGACCTCAAAATGAGTTCCGGAAGTGAGTACTTCCGCATCTTCAATTGGCCTCATTTGGGCTTACAATCATTCAAAAACATCCAAAACAACATTCTAAGTATCTACACCCCATGTTATAGCTCTTCCATTGGTTATAAATGTCCACCTGACCGAACATTTGAAATTCTGTATTTTGACCAATTTCAACATGCAGGATGGGCTCAAATGCACAGCTCAAAGAAAAAGGGCTACTGAAAAGAGGAAATTTCACCTGAAGAATCCAATGAAACACGCAAAACTGTGCCTTTGGTAAAAATAGGCATCGAAACTCGTACTATGGATAGACATGTAGAGCACGATGAGCTAAACATTTCATCTGTTGAAAGTGAGTCTCTATCCTTTCGTTGAAGCGTGCTACAGAGCCAGGAATTTGGCCAGACATAGGCTAGAATCCCCCGAGAGCGCGTGCTCTAACCGTCTGGCGCTCTCGCCGCATGACCTCCCCCCCCTCCCCTCTATTTAGCGCTCCCCCGCGCACGTCTCTCGTCGATGTTGGCCAACTTCCAGGCTCTGTAGCACGCTTCAACGAAAAGATAAAGACTCACTTTCTTCAGGTGAAATGTTTAGCTCATCGTGTTCTACATTTCTAGCCATAAGCCATAACCCAATTCCCAATTTGATCTGATGTGCACGTTTGGGCCTTTTCTTGGATTCCTCCTTTGACATATCGTATTTAATATGGGGGGAAACAACTTATAATGTTGTTTTAGGTGTTTTTGAACTATTTTGAGTATAAACTAGTGGGCAACTACGCCTCATTCAACGTTAGAGTGTACTGATCCATCACCTGACACAGCCCCACAGACTCTGGTAGGTTCTTGTTACGGTAGAATAACGAAATTAATGTATTGCATCGATACGCTGACGAAATCATGAATCTGACCCAACGTCTGACCTACGGCCACGGGTTACGGTAGCTTTCGGTTACGGTAGTAGTACGGTATTGACGTTTTGTTTCGATTCTCTGATGAAATCATTCTGGAATCATTCTGGGTTCTCAAGTGTGTGGCGAGCGGTTGAGTGCGATTTCGTCTCTCCGTCTCCGGTTCCACCCGCCCGGATTCCCTCTCCCAGAAGCGTTGGCACGTGGGAGTTGTACGCCGCCACGATGGGTCGCCACTTCTACATCGGTACCATCAACGCCAGGACGCTCGGCCCAAGGGAGAAGCAGTCGGAGATGGAACCCGCCCTCGACAAGATCAAGTGGGACGTGGTTGCAGTGCAGGAAGCCAGGATTGTGGGTTGTGCCTCGTTCAATCTTATATCCTCAGGCACTGTAGTCTACCACTCGGGCGGGCCCACTGCTTCCCATGGCGTGGCATTTTTGCTTCGACCGCAACTCGCGCGCGGAGCTGTGTTCAATGGCCTCTCCCCTCGTTTGGCCACTCTGCTCCTTCCCGACCTACGGCTCTTCCTGGTCTGCGCTTACGCCCCTACGTCTTCCTACGATGACGACGCGTACGAAGACTTCCTAGACCAGGTTGAGACCGCCCTGCGGAGTGCCCCAAAAGGCCATATGCCAGTTCTGGTCGGACTTCAACTGTCGAGTTGCGAGGGAACCTGGCAATGAAAGATTTGTCGGTAACTTTGCCTCTCCCACACCGAACTCACGCGGACGCTGCTTCACTGAGCTCTGTGTGAGGAACAGACTGCGCATCCTGAACACGTTCCCCAAGAGACGGCACGGTCGAATCTGGACTTGGCGTTCCCCAAACGGCTCCACATTCCACCAAATTGACTACGTTGCAGCGCCCGTCACAGCGAGAGTAGTCAACTGTGGAGTCGTTGGTCGGTTTGAGTTTGGCTCCGACCATTGCCTTGTTCGGATGTGCCTCTCCCTCCCTGGCAAGGCGAGGCAGAAAAGATGCAGGGAGCGGCTAGATTTCGATCGAACCGCTTTTACTGTCAACGCAAACCTTCTCGCGTCATTGCCCCTTGCCCGCCCCAGTTCAGCCGCCGACGCCTATACTACGGTAAAGGCTTTCACGGAGACCGCGGCAACGAACTGCTGGAGGAAGCGCCAATCCCCTTCTTGGAACTCGAGTGGAACGCGGAAGCTCCAAGCGATGCGCCATGAATTGCAATCCAACTCCCAACAAGCTGTCGCCTACTCAGCTGCTTGCAAAGCTGCCCGGACGAGTTTCGTCGATGACATCAGGAAGCGAAAGGAGGCACAAGCACGGCAAGCAGCAACCATGGGAAGGAGCATCGTGAAGAGCATGCAGTGTCTGCATACCTCAAAGAAACGCCTTCTAGTTCCCGACCCTGTAACTGGTGCTCTCTCTCAAGCAGCTACCAAGACAGTGGTCCAGAGCTTCTTTGACGGTCTCTACACCCCTGCAGTTCCGTGTCCACCCCCAGTCCCTCCTCAGCCTCTGGATCCCCTTCCTCCCTTCCTACCCGATGAGGTCAGCAAAGCGATGTCCCAACTCAAGTGTGGTCACTCACCCGGTTCGGATGGCATTCTCCCTGATATGCTATACCACTCTCGAAACCACCTTGCCCCCGTTATCGCTGATCTACTCAACTTTCTGGTAGATGGAGAGGCTGTTCCAAGCGACCTGACCGAAGCAATTGTCACTCTTCTACACAAGAAAGGAGACCCTACCAACATTGGGAACTTCCGTCCCATCTCCCTCCTCACCGTTTCCCTGAAAACAATGACCAAAGTCATTCTTCAGAGACTCGAGACGGTGCTTGAAGAAACAGAGTCCTCGACCCAAACCGGCTTCCGGCGCGGCTACAGTACCCTCGACAACCTGCATGCCATCAAGCAGGTCGCTGAACGAACCTCCGAGTACGGTATTCCAATCTACTTGGCGTTCGTCGACTTCAAGAAGGACTGTGTGGAGTGGAATGCCTGCAAGCCCTCTTCTCGTTCGGAGCCCATCCCTCCCTCGTCCACGTGTTGCGCCGTCTCTACGAGTCCTCCTCTACGCTCATTCGAGTTAATGAGGAACTCGTCCCTTTCACAGTGAGAAGAGGAGTACGTCAAGGTGATACCTTATCACCTCGTCTCTTCAACGCAGTGCTACGATCAGCCATGGACAACATTGACTGGGAGTCGGATGGAATTAGAATCGAAGGAAGGAACCTTTGCCACTTGGAGTATGCCGATGACGTGGCTCTCGTTGCCAAATCTCGACCGCTGGAACGAATGCTGAAGAAGCTGATGGACGCGTGCAGCCGAGTTGGTCTCGAAGTGAATGCAAGCAAGACCAACCTCCTCACCTCCTGCACCTCTACCCGCAATCCAATAATCATCGACAATCTGCGATTCGAATTCGTCGATAGCGCCACTTATCTCGGAGGAAGAATAGCTCTTCCCTTGGATCATTCCGACGAAATAGAACACCGGATTCAATTAGGGTGGCTGGCCTGGAGTAAGCTCTCGCACCTCCTATCTTCTCGAATTCTGTCCATCAAGATCAGGAGGAGAGTCTTCGAGAGCTGCATCACGGCTACAGTTCTCTATGGGTGTGAAGTATGGGCTCTGAGATCAAGCGAGAAGGAGAGGCTGAGAGTCACTCAGAGGAAGATGGAAAGAAAGATGCTTGGAGTCACGCTGAGGGATAGATGGAAGAATGATGGAAGAATGAGGGATTACCAAGCTGAGAGACTGGAATGAAGAAGGATTTAAACAGAAAGCGCGCTGGGCCCTCAAGATCAGAAGAATGGGAGTGGAACAGTGGAGCCGTGCGACAACTGTCTGGACTCCATTCAATAGGACTCGTCCCCCCGGAAAGCCTCGCGCGCGATGGAGAGACGACCTATCCCGAGCTATTGGCAGCCATTGGTGGAGTGCAACTTATGAAGACTACCGACCTATCATCTTCTGAGCGTTTCCGCCTGATAAGATAAATTGATTGATTGATTGATGAAATCATGAGTCTGACACAGCATCTGCTCCAACGCCACTCCCAGGTTACGGTACGCGGACTGACAGACCAACGAACACCTATTTTTTGGTCGTAAAAACATTTCTTCGGGAAGTTTCTGAAATATTTTTCGCGTAATGATCTTGTATTTTGATTGCACAGAAACTCTCAAAATCTCATTCGAATCGAACGCGCCAGTCAAAAAAGCGTTCAGTTTATTGTAAGGGTAGCAACTAGTGGGCAACTACGCCTCTTTTAAAGTTATCAGCAATAGGAATGTTTAAAAAAATAATCCCCCATTAATCCCATCAAAATCATTTTCCCATGCCGCGTCCGTCCCAACGCTAGAGGTTTCAAAGAAACATGGTATCCACGTTTTTCATTAATTAACCATCGAAATCATGAATCTGACCCATAATCTGACACAGTGACACGGACTGCTGTAGGTTCGTGTTACGTTTGAAGGACGATATTGATGATTTCCATCCATCCTCCGACGAAATCATAAACCTGACCCAGCGTCTGACCTAAGGCTACGGGTTACGGTAGCTTTCGGTTACTGTAGGAGTACGGTATAGACGTTCTGCTTCGTTCATCTCATGAAATCATGAGTCTGACACACCATCTGACCCAACGCCACTCTCAGGTTACGGTAGGCGGATGGACAACCCAACCAACACTATATTTGTGGTCGTAAAAAATTTTCTTTTGGAAATTTCTGAAACCTTTTTCGTGTAATGACCTTGTATTTTGATTCCACACCAACTATCAAAATCTCGTTCGAAACGAACGATCCAGACAAAAAAGCGTTCAGTTTATTGTAAGGTATGCAACTAGTGGGCAACTACGCCTTGTTAGACGTTTTATAGTTAGACGATCCCGGAATATTTAGAAAATAATCCCCCATTGATGTAGGTAAAATTTCGGCAAAATCAGAGTTATTATGCCGCGCCCGTCCCAATGCTAGAGGTTACAGAAGGGACATGACATCGACGTTTTTCATTAATTGACCATCGAAATCATTAATCTAACCAGCATCTGACACACTGCCACGGGCTACTGTATGTTCTTGTAACGGTAGAAGAAAGATATTGATGTTTTGCATCCAACTGCATACAAAATCATGAATCTGACCCAGCGTCTGACCCACGGCCACGGGTTACGGTGGCCTCCGGTTACGGTAGGAGTACGGTATCGATGATTTAAATCCATCCTACGATGAAATCATAAATCTGACACACCATCTGGCCCAAGGCCACTCCAGGTTACGGTACACAAACTCACAGACGAACACCATATTTGTGGTCATAAACATTTTTCTTCTGGAAATTTCTGAAATCTTTCTCATCTGCTGACCTTGTAATTTAATTGCACAGAAACTATCACAATCCCATTCGAATCGAAAGCGCCAGACATAAAAAGCTTTCAGATTATAGTAAGTTATGCAATGAGCACAAGTAAAGGTACGGAAGTACTCGCTTCCGGAACTCATTGTGAGGTCTTCTCACAAAAGTGAGCGCTTTTTTTTGTCCATCCTCAGATTTTCCTATTTTTTGGCGAGAAGTTAGGTCCAAGTATGAACTTAAACTTCAGCATGATAACCCAATATGTTTTTCCGATTTCCAAAGTTACGTCACTTTTGGTCCACCCGACCGCCCCGCACCAGGGTTAAATCCAGGAATGATGAAGTCAACATAAAAGTTGTAGCGCATGATGGTAGCTCTCATTTGAAACAAAGAACGACTTTCTATCTTTATTTTAAACGGATTTATGATCATTTAAGTGAGCGCGATTTGATTGTCCAAAAGTGATAGTACCATCTTTGGCCCTCTGAATCTCGACGATGACGATAGTTATCGAAATTCTGACGACGCAGTTTGAAAGAGCATCATTTGAAGTACTTGTATCAGGTTGGTTCATAAGTCTTTTCCCTTTTCCGCGATTAAATATTTTTGGATTTACGAGCCCTTACTTTCAACCGATTCTCATATTGATCAATGCATTCAGTGAGTGCATCGACACTCTCTTTAGCGCACATAGGGTCAAGCCTATATTGTCCGTATTGCTATCACAATGTAAAGTTAAATGATCCAACGTGCGAAAATAGAGTTACTTTTGTTTCAACTTGTGCTCTACGAAAAGCTGACATTTGGCTACTATCATGCCATCATTGTATAGCGTGGTATTCGTAGTTCTCAAAACACTATTGAACCCCGACACCCCGTGAAGGGTGGGGTCAAACTGGTACGACTTATGAAAATTCAGTTATGCTTAGCATGAGGATAGTGATTTTAATTCACCGTATGTTCGAATATACAGGGGGGGGCTCCCCAATTCCTGGGCTCCCCAATTCTGCATATTCACGAAGTCACATCTATTTTGAGATTACATTCTAGTCTTGGTGCATGTAGCAATAGTCCTTGCAAAATCTACACAACTCAATGTTACAACATGGATATTTGACTATGAAAATACCCATTTTCGATGCATATGTGTTTTCAGCATTGGTTGATGATTCGATATTTTAAGGTTAATCGCACAAACTATCTTTCATCTACCATATATTAAAAGGGCAAAATTCGGCAATGCCTCTTTCATCATGAGATTGGATCTTTTCGAACCCTCTAAAAATACAATTTTTGACTATTTTTACCGTGATAAGATTTTTAAAAAAAATTGTCGCATTGAAAGATGAATGAGGCCAACGCTTAAATATGTGTATAATATTGTGCCCCAATAGTGATTGAATGTAGCGCCCCTACTTAGAAGCCATTATCTTCTATCTTTGGATCAGGATTTCCGAGAGTTTGAGCAGCATTGCACCGCTCATGTTGGAATTTCGACACATGTATTTCGGGATTTCGTGATGTAATCACCTGTTCCTACACACTTTTAGAAAGAGCAACTAACGGGCTATCAATTCTTGAAAAATAACTGTTACCGCAATATTTCGTCACTGAATGATAGCTGATCAAACAAAATGGAAAATTTCAACTGAACAAAATTTGTAAACAAACGTCAATATTTCGGACAATCTAAAGCCATGATGTAATTCCAATATATGGTTATGAAGTTCGAGCGTACCCTTACATAATGCCTTGGAGTCAGACAATTCTCTTTTACTGGGGCAATTTTAGGTGGGATCGAATTGTGCGCCGAAAAGGGAAAAGACTTGATGAACCAACCTAATACCCAAATTTGTTTCAGGATAGGACAAACTTGATTCCTACCGCCGCGGCGTGGTCGATTCTGTCGCGATTCCTCTCATATATCAGAGGAAATCTGAAAGAACCGAGATACGTCCGTACAAGGAAAACTTAACCTATTCTGAAAATGTGTCCCTAGGGGTACTTTTTGAGGTAGATCACGAAAATCGACCTTAGGAAGCCGTATCTCTGACCCCTCATTCCCTGTGGCGCGCCTCAACGGCGAGGTCGGTTTTTCTATATTTTGAACGGCTCATCCAAACCCAATCTAAATAAACAGTATTCAAGAATTCAAAGATAAAACAATAGATTGAACGAAGAAGTCCTTGTACTCAGTGAAGGCGAGTCGAAATGTGTCAGACTGTCCACCTCGACAGCCTCGACGACCTGAGAAGAGATCAAAGATCAGTTATCTACAATACTCCACGCGCCAGTTCGAGCACACGCAATCGTTGGAGAAAAAGAGAAATTAATTTATGTTTAACTTGGCATTCATAAAAAAATGCACATCCATCAAGGATTGAACGGACATACCATTGGTGAAACACACGTGCACGAAGTGTTTTGATTTTATTGGACGGTGTAAGGCAGAGAAATTGAAGAAAGATGACTCGCAAACTATTACCAACCCAGTGTAACAAGAATCCCCCCCGGTGCGTTTCACCAATGATATGGCCGTTCAATCCTTGATGGACGACAATTTAGCGAATGCCAAGTAAGGACAAAAAATGTTGAAGTGCATCAATGGAAACACTGTTTCGATCGCGATTCTTGGACTCAATATGCGCTTTTGCGTTACGCTGATACCGTTGCGAAATATTGGGGTGTCCAGAAAGTTTTCGGAATTTTCTTTGGAGGAACGTATACTCCACAGTGACGATCGTCCATTCCAAATGCCAATACTATTGAATGGAGTAACCATTGCCCAATCTCACATACCATGGAATTTCCATCAGCTGTTATCCCCTGTTTTTAACAAAAGTTTATGTAATGGATACTGTAGTCACCCAAAATCACGTTTTCGTCTATATTTATTTTATTGCGAAAGCCTTCTTCTTAACGAAATCATCCTAGTTTCTTCTCAGTTTTATAATGCATGAATTACTAAATATATATAAAAAATTTGGAAGGAATCGGTCAACTGTTCTACCTGCAACAATAAAATATTTCAAAAATAGTTTTTTGAACATATTCGCGTGATCACCACAAAATATGATTGTTTTTAGCTCGGGGAAATGGACCATTGAGGAACTGTGAAATCTTGAACAGTTAAGCCACTGGTGCAACACTCATTCAACTGGTGATTCAGAATGACAAGGAATATTTATCGTTATAATTGCGAAGAGAGAAGGAATAATGAAGACAGATATGATAGCGAGAGATCGAAGATCAGTACCTCGACGAACTCCTCCAGTTTTCACTTAAGCAGCAGCCAGAGAATGACTGAAATCGGCAAGTATTGAATGGTTTGTGTGCTCATTCGCAGAAGGACGGCTCTTAAACTATTACCAACACTGTGTAACAAGAACCTCCCAGGTGGGTCAAATGAAGCAAAATAAACAAGACTGATGATGTAAGCGCCAAAAAAAATTTCACCACAAAGGAATAGGTTTAAATTTCAACGTTGAGTAGTGGTTCACCGTACTTTGCCTACATCTGCAGATTCTCTGAGTTGTTTTGAACGCTGAATTGGGTGGTAGAGCACGCGTTGTCGTAATAGACGTATGTTAAGCATTTTAAATATTTTTACGAGCGGCATTTACATAATTACAGAACTGTAAGAAGCCGATCAGTTATGGAAGTGGTGCAGCGCGAACACACCTAGTGCTAAAGTGACGCTCACCTTATGCAGACGAGGAATTGGCCCTGTGGATCCTTTGTTTCCGGTTGAGAATCAATAAATTATGTTCATAGCAATTTCGATGTTTAACTATACCACCAGTTGATGCTCGTCATGTAAAAAAACGATATTTGCGCAACTCGAAATAGCTTACATTTAGCGTGCCACTGGCGCAACGCACATACACCTAGTGTTTTCAATTTTGTTCGTCTATAATCTATTCAAAGTAGTCAATACTATCACTCGTTTAAGACAGAATAACGTTACTCTTCACATGAAATCACTCATTTCCATAGAATTCGCTCTTGCCTAATCCAAACTTATTTATCCAATCGATCCAATTACCAAAATAAGTATGGGATTCTTAAAAGAATGTCGAAACATAGTTTTAAAAAATACATAGATAATGTCCGTAGATTCCAAATACTCTCTCAAGTTCGAACACCGAGTGTTGCCTAAAGTAAGATTTCATACCAGAACAAGACTAGGAAGATATAGTAGCATCTCGTTCTTCCAGAGAATGAGCAATCTGAATGCAGAAATAATTTTATTCGTGATAGATTCAGCACGGAAAATTAAACAGGAGTGGAATTGTTTCCTCGATTCTTCAATGCCGACGGATGGTCTATCGGTGTGTAGGCTACAGCCGTTAAGTGGTATCGTTTATCCACAGAGTGATAGAAGAGAGAAGGGGAAGAGGAGCACGGGGAGAGATAGCAATCTATCGGATCTCGCCGATACAGATGGCAAATGATAAGACCTGTGGCATGTCCGCAACTGCACAAAAATGGTTCCTAATAGTGTATAAACATCCCTCAGAATCACTAAACGATAGGGCGTATCGAGAAATACGGATTTTCGACTCGGGAATCCATAGAAAAGCGCAAAAGTGTAGATCAGCTCAATGTGGGGATAAGAACATGGCCCATGGCTAGAAATGTAGAGGACGATGAACTAAACATTTTATCTGTTGAAAGTTAGTGTATATCGTTCCATTTACGTGCGCTACAGCGCTCATAAGGTGGCAGAAACGGACTAGGGAGACGCGCGGGAGAGCGCTAAATGGAGAGGAAGGAGATGGAGGTCAGGCGGCGAGAGCGCCAGACGGTTAGAGCGCGCGCTCTCAGGGGATTTTTACATTTTTTATACTAACTTCTGAGCGCTGTAGCGCACGTAAATGGAAAGATATACACTAACTTTCAACAGATAAAATGTTTAGTTCATCGTCCTCTACATTTCTAGCCATGGGCCATGTTCTTATCCCCACAATAAGCTGATCTACACTTTTGCACTTTTCAATGGATTCCTCAGACGAAAATCCGTATTTCTCGATACGCCCTATCGTTTAGTGATTCTGAGGCATGTTTATACACTATTTGGAACCATTTTCTGTGCAGTTGCACCATGCCACAGGTTGACAATTGTCAAAATATTGATTTTTGCATTTTCGGTCATACGGTAATTTTGACCAATGAAAGTGATATACCTATTGGGGAAACAACTTACAATTTCATTTTGATTGATTTTTTTAAAAGTATTTGAGCTCAATAGAAGCCAATAGAGGCCCGGCAAATATTGGAATCGTACAGGGTGTATACCCACTTTTGGAGTCACCGGACGACAATCCGCGCCATTTTTTTAGCACCTCCGATTTCTTTGATTTTTTGCGTGAAGTTAGTCACAATTAGGTACTATCGATCGCCCATAGTGGCTTGATAGAGATTTTCCGATTTGCAGGGTCATGCAATTTTTAGTACAACCGACCACCCTGGACCAGAACTTGAACGAGGAATGACATGTCCAACAGAAAAGTTGTGGAAAATGTTCTTAGCTTTCTTTCTGAACAAAGAACGGTTTCCTAACTTCATTTTAAACGGATTTATGTTCATTTAAGTGGGCTCGATTTGACTCTATAAAAGTGTGTGTCCCAAGTTTGGCGTCCTGTATCTCGAAGATGACGATGGATATCAAAATTCTGACAACGCAGTTTGAAAGAGCATCATTTGTAATACCTTATTTCTTGTGCCAATCAAGATAGGACGATTTTGGTGCTACCGCCGCGGAGAAGGTAATTCTCTCGCGATGTCTCTCATATATGGTTTCAGGGTGATTTGACGCAGAAATATAGTGATAGGAAGATAATGCTTGATCTTATATTTCACGTGTATAACCCACTTTCGAACGGTGCGGAAACTCCGGGCAAAATATTTTGATTCTGGATAGAGCTCTCATTGCATTGACATGGCAAGTAAATGACATGCTAATAGCATTTAACGACAAGATGCATTTTGAAATATTTTGGAAAACAAAACCAGAAACACGATTGCACCTAATGTTTCACTCTTTCGCCGATCAAATATAATGACAGAGAAGAGAAGATTTATACATACAAAGTGACAGATTGGAGTCGAACAAGGAGTAGATCCAGAGGAAGAAGAAGAAGTTGTACCTCATCTCGTCCACCATTGACAACGCTCTGAAAATTGCTGTATTGAAGCGAAAACGTGCAATAAACTGTGAATTCCTCGCGATTATATAAAGTTAGAAATGCGAGGTGAAACTTCAAAGATATCGCTTCCATCCAAATAATGTTTGTATAGAAGTCTCATTTTTATATTCACGCTGTGCAAAAATTGAAAACAAATTCTTCGCGTCTTCCTAAATAAATTTGTTGCAAAGGGAAACTCGCTGGCCGACAAAACGTTCTTATCGTTTTCGCAAGCACAGATATTTCTTTTTTCAAGAACCTTTCATGTTCCAAGAAATCCCCCGCGATCAAGTTATATTACAAGTAATTTCAACTTCGGACGCTTAGTTCGGTATGTGCCCAAGAAGCATACGTTATTGATAAAAATTATAGTTCATAGACGGCCTGCAAGATTGAAGAAAGATGACTTATAAATTATTACCAACTCAATGTAACAAGAACCTCACAGGCCCGTGAAATGAATAAACATATGAAGAGTTTATGCGCATACCTGCCCACTCCTCAGGCTCAAAGGTGTCAGGCACCATGAAGATTTCACGGGTAGTTGGTGCAATACGACAGGGACCGCCTCTACTCTGGTATTTTTCCCAGTGGGATCCCAGCTCTTCCCAATGGTTTCCTCCCTCACTGAGATTCTGGTTAACCGAACAAAGTCTACAGAAAACATAAGAGTTCGATAGTCTTCGTTCCTCTACACAACAACTCCTTGTTCTCCTCTTGAATGCACAGGAAAAAGGAGAAATTCTGCTTGAGAGGAATGCATTCAGCGAGAGTATTAAAAAAAAACGCATCTAAACAACAAAAACACAACTAATTACCTTGATTCCATCAACTTGCGCATACAAAAGCTTTTAAATATTTTTTCCACGAGGAAAGGATGTGGCATTGAAGTAGTGGAAGAAGTCGATCAGTTATGTCAGTGGTGCAGCGTAAACTCACTTAGTGACCTGATACGAAAAACCGATTCAGCGTCCGCACTTTTTCCAAACCGAATGCTCTCTTTAATTGATGACTTTCAAGATTTCGCAATCTTCTAATCAAACATCGTCTTATCAGCAAAATAAATTCCATTTAACTGATAACAACATGTGTTACATTTAAGCCTATATCACCCAAAGAAATGGATAATCTTGGTCTATCCAATCCGAATACTCATTTTTTAAAATCAGAGTGAAAGACGAGTTGCTAATATCTGTTATTGATGAGGAAGACGTCCAGCGAGATTTGAGTACTTCCGAGAATGGACGATCCGGCAGTAGATTGTAGTGGAACATGGCGCTCCTTCCAATGTAGTAGTTGTATCTCACGTCATCAATTTTTTCTTATTATGTAGCGCCGAATTTCCCCACTTCTGATATCCAAACATTATGATTTTCAGGGTAATCTGCATCGATGCGTACTCGACTCCGCATCTCATTGGCAGTATCAAATACTTTGGCGTTTATCTAGAGCTTATGAACGCTGGCAACCAGTAAGCTTTCAAGTTCACTAATAAATGAAGGCGCGGAAATAGATTTATAGAAATGCCAGAATTTATCGTTTTTTTTCGGACACCCTTGCACGGTTAAAGTGGAAATATAACGTGGTGAAGATGCAGCGTGGTACATGTATTGTAGGAAAAGTATTGATTTTCCACGCACTTGAACTATAATACAATGATTTTACTACAACGCTGTATATTCGCCACGTTGTATTTCCACTTTAACCGTGAAAGGGTGTTCGAAAATGAGACAAATTCTGATATTTCTGGAAATCTATTTCCGCGATTCCAAATGTAGAGATAATAATGATTGTGAAATGAATAGAAAAAAACGTTGTTTCAGAAGACACAAAGTTTCATACGCTATAAAACTTATTCGTGAAAACGGACCAGCTAACATCGACGAAAGTAAAAACGTGTATTTCGATGCTTCGCATGCTGCCTGGGGTGATGCTTACTACATGACCTTCCCGGTAAGATTTTGTCACCATTCGATAGTTGAATTATGAACGCTGTAAAGTCTCTGTTGTTTTTCGAACTCTATAACCAAATATCTCTCAGGAGCTTCTGGACGAGTATGTAAAGGATGAATCGATTGTGATCGAAATCGAGTTCACAGTTCATTCGATTTCCACTCATACCTCGTATCAAATGGCATTCGATTCTGCGCCTGTAGTGGTCATAGCACCCCCGATAATCAATACTATCTTTAACGAAAACTCATCCGACAATTATGAAAAGACTAAGAATTTAGTGAAACCTTCAACTTCGAACTTGTGAATGCACTATGCTGTAATTCAGAGAGAAAAAAACAATTTTTTTATCAATAACTTACTACTTGCTTCCTTGCGTTTCCTCTAGTATGCAATTAATCTTTCCATTTTCATATTCATTTATCTTGAATATAGCTCTTGTGAATGCACTATCCTGTAATTCACAGAAACACAATCTTCTTGTTCAATAAAATTATGCTAACGTTTTGATTTTTATATTTCACACCTTCAATGCCTTGCATACTACACTCGCAGGCCGATTCGCTTTACATCCTATGTGTGCAACTATGAACAAACGAGCCACGTGAATTTGCGCCTGGTTATATCTATTCTTTTTTCGCCCTTTCCATGGTCTCTAGACGTTACATAATCGGCAAAAAAGAGAGTTTAGCAAGCTCTGCTCCTATCCCCACTTGGTTGCACAATATAATCTATACTAAGGCGCCTAGTCAAAAATAATGATTTGAAACATATAATAATAAATAGTTATTTTCCACCGTGACCTTTGTATCAACTACATTTGTTGGACCCCTCTCTTTACATACTAAATCTGAAACCTAAATCGAAAGTCTATGATTTGAAACCGTCTCGCTACATCATAAACAATGCATTGAAGCTATTTAACCGATTTAAGAGAGTCGGCAGACGAAGAATCGATAATCTGCTGCTTAAGTACCCATCTATTCAGATGGTGAAATCAGTCGGGAAGGGGGAGAAAGGGAGTAAACAAGTGACGTCACCAAATTTGTGAAACCTAATTCGTTAGCACGGGACGAGGGAAGACAGGACTGGTCAACAATAATGATTTTATAACTAACATAATATATTTTTCACCGTGACCTTTGTATCAACTACGTTTGTTGGACCCCTCTCTTTACATACTAAATCCGAAACCTAAATCAAAAGTCTATGATTTGAAACAGACTTACTACATCATACACATTGCATTGAAGCTATCTAACCGATTAACGATAATCCACAGACGAAAGAATCGATAATCATCTTCTCTCATATTTGTCTAATCGATATGAGAGTAAAGGAAAAGGAAAGCAGCTCTATTGATGAAGATGCTACGAGCTTTCCGAAGAAAATCTCTAATTATTTAGTTTACAATCCTCATCCCACTCCTTTGTTGCCTAGTTGCGACATCGTATCTCATGTTTTTCATTGCTTACATGATATATCATTATAATAAAAAGTTCAGCGGAACCAGATTCTTGCCGTGAACCAGCGATCTTATGGCCCATAAGTTATGGAATAGGTAATTATGAGTACCGACCTTAGAATTTTAAACAATCAACAGGTACGGAATTACGCAACTGTCAGAAATCGATCAGTTATGGTAGTGGTGCAACGCGAACGCACCTAGTGACTTTTTTTTACGGAAACCCGATTCAGCGACCCCATTTTTTCAAAACCACCTGCTCCGCTAATTATGACTTGTCCTATATTGATCATCTAATGCAGTATTTCAAGTGGCTTGTAGTTCTACAATAACGGCATAATAGGATATGGATCATTACAAAACGAATAACCTTGGCCAGATATGTCACTGATGAAACGCGATTGCACCTAATGATTCGCTCTCTCGAGGATGAAACAATGAGAGAGCAAAACATAGAATTTCGATTTCTATATCGACCATACTATTGAATTACTATCACCACAAGCTGAACTTTGAGTTGCGGGCGTGCTCACTCAATTACTGAGGCTAAAATTGCCGCTGCGGTACTTTGCCGCCGACCGATTTCATCATCTGAACATAAGGATACAACGATTTACCATAGATGATATATTTGCAACAAAGTGTGGCTAGGAGCTGAGCTTGCTAAACTCTCGTTTTTTGCCGATTATGAGAGACCGTGAAAAAGGCGAAATAACGAAGGGGCATAAACAGATTCACATTCACATGGCACGTTTGTTATAGGTTTCACACATAGGATGTAAAGCGAATCGGCTTGCGAGTGTAGTGTGAAGCGCACTGATGCCGTGAAAAATATAATTCAAAGTACCCCCACACAATATGTAAAAAGAAAATTAATTATTTTTCTTTTTTCGATGGAAATTGCTTCCTCATACACTACATTGACAAGTCGGCTCTTGCTACATACCCGTCATGAAACCTAGATCGACCTTCTCTGGTCATCACCCATAAAAATTGCCTAATCAAATCTCTTCACTCCAATCTCTGTTTAACCACACATCCCATCATGATCATAATTCATTTAGAAAAAATGTGTGTGGGTGGTATAGCTAGACACTGCAAGCTCCGCCCACTCGGCTCTGACACTTTTCCCCTCGAAAGCGAGATCCGGGGGACACAGGCTTCATTCGAAACCAAATCACTAGCTCAAAAATGAATTTGGAAGCTCTTTTCATCCTCTATCGAATGAGCCTCCGTGACCCTGGAAAATCCATCTCTAAGTAGGTCAGCATGCAAGTTTTATACAGCGACTTAGCCTAGAAAACTATAAAACTCGTATGCTGACTTACTGAGAAAAGGATTTTCCAGGGTCACGGAGGCTCATTCGAAAGAGGATGAAAAAAGCTTCCAAATTCACTTTTGAACGAATGATTTGGTTGCGAACTCATCATGTGTCTCTTCGATTTCGAAACGCGCATGGCTCGTGACTCTCTCCGCTTCCTCTCCTCCCTCCACCCGTCTCTCACCCGGCGTGACTAGAGAGCGCCCTGCCTACGTGAAAGCTCGCTTTCTTTCCCTGTAGAGTTCGGCGAAGCTCAACCCGATCGTTTCCAGAATTGAAAAGACAATGGAGAAATAGGCTCCGCCCCTCTTTCTCTCGTCTCGCTTTTTGGACCTTTCACGTTATGCTCGATTCATCCACATTTTGGCCCATATCTTGACTCAAACATTAGATATCGACCTAATTCAAAAAGTATGATCCTATTCAGTCCCATAGGGACACATTAACCCCAGAAATAGACCTGTGTGATGATTTCTGTCAACCACCTTGCGGACCCTAGGTATAGCACGCTTTCTCGTGATAGGCGCATTTTACGTTTTTTTAAAAATATTTTGTAGGCATCGAGATTGCACAACTGTAAGAAGTCGATCATTTATGGCAATAATGCAGTGTAACTCGTTAAGAAAAATCGTATCAGGAACTCTATTTTTTCCAAATTTAATATCTTAAATTAATTTTTAATTTAAGATTGAAAATACTTTGGCGTTCCGTGTTATAGATAACATGTAGTTCTAACGAAATGAATTCGTGAGGACTATTGCAAAACGAGAAACATCGTCCAGATATGGCACTGATGAAACGCGATTGTCCCTAATGCTTTGCTCTCTCGATGATTTAACAAAGTGAGAACAAATGGAGAATTCGATTTCCAAATCGACCACATTGTGTAAATTATCATTCCCACAATGTGTAAGTTATTATTCTAATTCGCTAGCACCGGACACCCGCCGAAGGGAATTTGAGTGGAAAATCATGGTTAGATAAACACCAAATACCGTTATTAATTCATATCAAAGTATTCCAGCACCTACTATAACCCGGTAACATGTTTATTACTTGAAACTGATTTTCCACTCAAATTCTCAATTTTGGACCATGAATACACAGATATGGAGTAAAACTCAAGTTCGCCTGGTAACAAGAATTATATATGAAAATATAGAGTAGCACACACTGGTTATAATGACATATAATGGCACCCGTAATCAAGTATCTCTCAAGAGCTTCTGGTCGAGTATGTGACGGATGACTCGATTGTCATCGAAATCGAGTTCACATTTCATTGAATTTCCACTCACACCTCGTACAAGACAGCCTTGGATTCTGCACCGGTGGTCATTGTAGCACCTCCTACGATCAATTATATTTTTGACGAAAACTCAACCGACAATTATGAAAAGACTAAGAATTTAGTGAAACCCTCTCGATCATGTGAATGCACTCTCCTGTAAATCGCCAAAATACAATCTGCTTGTAAAATTATTGCTAATACAAACAGTACTTTGAATTATATTTTTCACGGCATCAGTGCGCTTCACACTATACTAGAGACCGCCTATCGAATATATTCATTACGGGAATGGAATTACGTGTTATTTGAAATCTCTATTATTCGATTGGCCGGTCATTCGAATAACACGTTATTCGAATAATGAGATTATTCGAATAATTATTCGATTGCGAGAACAAACTCGTGTAAACAAAGGAGAGGAGACCGCGCGGTGACTTTCGAGCGGGCGTGAATAATCGAATACCGAAAAGTGACTATTAAAATAATGAGAGTGAGAGGGGACGAGATTATTCGAATAACAAAGGTTATTCGATTGAGCCAATCAAATGATGATTTCAATATCTGTTTGGTCAATTATATTGCGATCTCTACACTACACTCGCGGCAATTTTAGCCTCAGTAATTGAGTGAGCACGCCCGCAACTCAAAGTTCAGCTTGTGGTGATAATAATTCAATAGTATGGTCGATATAGAAATCGAAATTTTCTGTTTCCTATCTCATTGTTTAATCCTAGAGAGAGCGAGTCATTAGGTCACGGGACTCCCGCCGAAGGCGATTGCCTAGTCAAGAATAATGATTTGAAACATATCATAAAAATAGTTATTTTCCACCGTGACCTTTGTAGCAACTCCATTTGTTGGGCGCCTCTCTCTACATACTTAATCTGAAACTTAAATCGAAAGCCTAGGATTTGAAACCTGACTACATCATAAACAATGCATTGAAGCTATTTAACGGATTAAAGAAAGTTGTCAGACGAAGAATCGATAATTACCTTTTTTTTCATATTTGTCTAATCGAGGTGAGAGTAAAGGAAGAGATCTCACTTGATCAAGAGGAGGAGTTCAGCGGAACCTGGTGGAATACGGTAATTATGACTTAATTATGAAGATTTTTGTAACGATCAACAACAGGCACCGATTTGCACAACTGTAAGAAGTCAATCAGTTATGGCAGTGGTGCAGCGCGAAAGCACGTGGTTACTTTTTTATGGAAACCCGCTTCAGCGACCCTACTTTTTCTAAAAACCACATGCTCCGCTAAAATTATTTCTTGTCCTAAGTTGATCATCTAATGCCTTTCCGTATTTCAAGTGGCTTGTAATTCTACAATAACGACACACTTGGAGATGGATCATTGCAAAACGAAAAACCTTGGTCGGATATGCCACTGATGAAACGCGATTGCACCTAATGATTCGCTCTCTCGAGGATGAAACAATGAGAGAGCAAAGCGAAAATTTCGATTTCTACATCGACCACAATGTTAATTTACTATCACCACAAGCTGAACTTTGCGTTGCGGGCGTGCTCACTCAATTACTGAGGCTAAAATTGCGGTGCAAATTTTGAGGAAAAATTAAATACGCACATGATGCATGCGGTAGTTATGAATGCCGACAAATTAAAAACAAATTCATAAATTTGGGATGTCGAACTACACCTCGAAGTTGTTGGTCGCTAGGTTTCTACTTCAAACCTATGAGTATGTTATATTGAAAAGTTTTCGTTGGCTTTCTTTTTTCACGAAAGGCGCATACATTAGCAAAGGTAGTAGTGCACAGATTAAAGGTTTTTGAACATATTCGCGCGATCACCACAAAATATGCTTGTTTTTGGATCTGGGAAATGGACCAATTGAGGAGCTATGAAATCTTGAACTGGTGCAGCACTTATTCAACATGTGAGTCAGTGTGACAAGGAATCTTTATCGTTGTGAATGCGAACAGAGAAGGAATAATGAAGACAGAGATGGTAGGGATAGAGCAAAGATCAGTTCATCGATGAACTCCTCCAGATTGCACTTAAGCAGCTGCCAGAGACTCGGCATGTGACCGAAATCAGCAAGTATTGAGTGATTTGTGTGCTCAATCGGAGAAGGAGGACTAGCAAACTATTACTAACACAGTGTGGCAAGAATCTCCCAGGTCGGGTAAATGAAAATTCTAGAATAAACCAGATTGGTATTATTTAAACGCCAAACAAATATTTCACCCAATAACAATTTTGAATTTCAACGTTGAGTTGGTTCACTTTACTTTGCCTATATCTGCGCGATTCTCAGAGTTGTTCTGAACGCTGAATTGGCGCGGGGTGGAAGATCATGCTCTGTCATGATGTTACGTTCTTTTAGATATTTTATGATGAGCAATAGTAACTGTGTTCTACAACTGTGAGAAGTCAATCAGTTATGGCAGTTGTGAAGAGCGAACGCAACTAGTGCTAAAGTGACGCTCAGCTTATGCAGACGAGGATTTAGTCCTGTGGATCCTTTGTTTCCGGTTGAGAAAAAGGAATCTGAACACGATAATTATGATCAATAAATTTTTAAAAAAAAATGTTCAAAGCAATTTCGATGTCGATCTACGATCTACGGTTGCTACTCGTCATGTTTTCAATTCAAACGTATGAATATAGAAATTTTATCTTTAAAAAGTTCTCTTCGATTCCTCATAAATGTTGAAAGAATTAGGAAAAGTAGTCACAATTTGCACAGTATAAATATTTTTGAGGACCAAGAAGGGTCGTCACATTGCGCAGATGAAAGATGTCGGCTAGTTATGGCAATAGAGCAGCGTAAACGCACCTTGCAACTCATTACGTAAAACAGAGTCAACGAGCCCACTCTTTCCAACTCACTCGCTCCGTTGTATTGATCATACTGTAAAAATGATAACCTAATACTTTTTCTTATTTCCGGTATTTCAGGTAGCCTATAGTTCTATCCACACGAACAAGAGTTTATTGCAAAACGAAAAACTTTGGTCAGATATGCCACATATGAAACGTAATTGCACCTAGTCTTTCGCTTTCTTGCCAATTAAACAATGTGCAAGAAAATATGTAATTTCGATTTCCATATCGACATAATGTGCAAATGATAATTACCACAATCTGTCATTTGTGCAACTTCCATCCTCACTCAATTTCCGATATTTTGACAACGTAAAAAATATTGCATAAGGGGCAAGAATTGAACAGAAATGTCACTGGCAAAACGCACACCCACCTAGTGTTTTCAATTGTTTTCTTCGAAAATCTTTTCAAAGTTGTCAAGAATATCAACCTTTTCCAACAGAGTAACATCTCTCTCCACATTAGATGAGCATCTGGCTAGCAATTGTATCCGAGGATACCTTCCAGGATAGCCCAAACAATAATGTGGATAGAAAATTAATTATTTTACTTTTCACCGCAAATTGCTTCCTCACACACTACATTGACGAATCGGTTCTGGCTACATACCCACCATGAAACCAAGATCCACCTTCTCGGATCATCACCCTATAGAAATCGTTCTTGCCTAATCTACATGTCTTCACCCCAATCTCTGTATAACCACACATCCCATCCTAATCAATTCCATTTAAATTGTAGAAAAAGTGTATATTAAGGTTGCCTGAAGCATTCAAAGAAATAGATAATCTTGCTCTCTCCAATCCGAATACTCAATATTCCAATTAGAGTGAGAGACGTGTAGTAGTATGAGAATCATGAAGAATAAATCATGCGAAAAATATTCATCAGAAAAGTATTAAATCGTATTGCAACTATAATGATAATAACAGTTGATGTATAACGTCGAGAAGAAACCAGTTTTGCTTCTGATCGTGCAGATTACGATTACCAAATTTGAACGGTGATTCCACGTTGCACCTTTCTCTTAAGATCAACAAGATTCGACTAATGGTTGGATGAGTCCAAACTAATCATTCACTAAAATCTATTTCTAGACTGTACTGCGCATCAATCTCAAAAACAGTATTTAAAAATTCAAAGATCGAACACCCTGAATGAAAAAGTACACGTGCTCAGTGAAGGCGAGTTGAGATGTCCCAGAAATAGAAGAGATCAAATGAATATTGGGAAGACGGCTCTTCCAGTGGGATCCCATTCATTTCAAAGTGATTTCCTATCGGCACCTTTCATATGTTCCCTTTCATATGTTCATATGTTATCTTCTTAAGTACTAGAACCCCCTAATCTTCGCCCTCTCCTTTGACGGTTGACAACACCGAACGAGAGTTATTTACAGTTGTTAGGGGATCTTTTAGAGGGATCAGATCGAAATATCTGTTATCACGCGTCTTCTGAGATATCGCAGGTGGACATATACAAACTGTTCAAAGTGCTTCAATCTCATCCCCACTTCGGTGGTGGATGCATATATAGTCAAGAAATTAAAATTTAGCTTTGTGGAGCCGGGATTCGAAAAGTACCTAAATGCCGGCTCTAGAAACTTTGAAAATTCAAAAGGTCATAAAATCCTTCAAAATTGAGTGGGAATCTCAGCAAAAACAGGAAAATGATCTTTACAACGAGGAGAACAACTTTACTGTTGAGAAGATCACCGAGGAACGCATTTTAAATGCACTTTTTCTCAAAAAATCATTTTTTCGATTCCAAAATTGTCGAAAATTTCAGTTCCTGAAAAATTTTCCTCTTAACTTTAATGAGATCTCTACGGATTCGAATTCTACATACTTTTTACTCCAGAAAAACTTTTAAAATCGTAGATTTTCGCGTACATGTTCCCCTTTTTTTCGAGGCAAACTTGTTGAACCTCGCCTTTTTCACCACACACATGAAACCTCATTTTCGCACATTGCGAAATTTTTACCTCCCATTGTTTTAGATTACTTCTGATACATAATTGATGTCAACTGAATGTATTGAGTCATTTGGTTTCCATTTTTAAAATGTTTTTCCTCATTTCTTCATCATTTTTTTTCATTTTTTTCAAAAAAAAGAAAAATTTTCTCGAATGTTCTCCAAATCACTTGAGAGTGAACTATAATGATTCATCACATCGATCAAACTAAACTCAATATTTTGAGTCTCCTTTAATTAATTTAAAAGACCTATCCTTTTCAAATTAATTAAAGGTCAGGTAAAGAGACTCAAAAATATTGAGTTTAGTTTGATCGATGTGATGAATCATTATAGCGTTAATCCTTTGTAACATGTAGATGTCAAAATGTAAGTATCGAAAAAAACTCTATTTTTGGAGGACGGTTCGACGGATGACTTTTTTGCAACTCCCAATAATTTGAGTCTGTTCATGACCTTTAATTAACTTGATAAGGATATGTGTGTGGTGAAAAAGGCGAGATTCAACAAGTTTGCCTCGAAAAAAAGGGGAATATGTACTCGAAAATCTACGATTTTAAAAGTTTTTCTGGAGTAAAAAGTATGTAGAATTCGAATCCGTAGAGATCTCATTAAAGTTAAGAGGAAAATTTTTCAGGAACTGAAATTTTCGACAATTTTGGAATCGAAAAAATGATTTTTTGAGAAAAAGTGCATTTAAAATGCGTTCCTCGGTGATCTTCTCAACAGTAAAGTTGTTCTCCTCGTTGTAAAGATCATTTCCCTGTTTTTACTGAGATTCCCACTCAATTTTGAAGGATTTTATGGCCTTTTGAATTTTCAAAGTTTCTAGAGCCGGCATTTAGGTACTTTTCGAATCCCGGCTCCACAAAGCTAAATTTTAATTTCTTGACTATAGATGCATCCACCACCGAAGTGGGGATGAGCTTGAAGCACTTTGAACAGTTTGTATATGGGATGTCTCAATTTCATGCAATCTCTCAGAAGACGCGTGTTATACACCAAAATTATCCAGATGATTGAACAGAGTGAAGGGAGAGTGGCAAATTAGAGGTGTTTATAATTATTTTCTGATTGAACATGAAGAGCGATTGGTAATTTATGAAAGCTTGAAATGATAATCCACAGGAGCAACGCTTTTCCAACTGGTGAGTCAGAGTAATTTGAAAAAAATCGTAGTGCCCGCATTCATCTTTCTATTCAGCGATCTCTTTCTTTTTCAAATGGTCATCTACTGATCCGTACTGATACTGATTCACTATCATACGCTCATGCTCTCAACTCACACACTTTTAAAACCCTTTCGTCTACGATCATGATAAAACATCAGCAAGGGATATTTATATTTACCCGAGGCAAAGCATAATTCACTGCACTAGTAGCCCGATTCGCTTGACATACAGCCAATGAAACCTAGATCGAAAGTGCATAATAGGCTTAAAAGAAGAAGATTCGTAACTACATTGTCAGTGCGAATATAGCTATATACTAGCACTGAAACCTAGATTGAACATGTCTTTCTTCTATCAAAAAAACATCCATGTTACTTATTTAACTGGTTACTTTGGTCTCAATCGATAATCTAATACAGAAACCTCATTTCAGATATAATGCATGAATGGTCAAGATAGTGTTCAAGATAAAGCGCATTACATATATCCAGAATTATACCAAAAATTACAAACTTGAGAAATCTTGTCTAGATATGCAACTGGTGACGCGCAAAAGCACCTAGTGGTTCGGTCGCTCAAATTGACCAGTTTAGGATGATTTCAACATTTCAATGATTTATAAGTCGTTTAACAGTACAATATAATTGAGAATACTGTGCTTCCTTGACCTAGATGTGGTATATCAACTCTCGGCGCTTCTGCACTTTCCCGGGCAATCGATGCACAACGTATGAAGAACCCTCACTTTGAATTAGTATTCACATCCCTTTCATTCACATCCGACACTTTTGTAGATGTCTATCAAAGACATTTGAGTATCCTAGTAGGAAATACAAACAAAATGTAAAAAAATGTTGATTGTCCGGGATTGTGCAGAAGCGCTCTTCTTCGCTTCGCCTGCCTCGTGGCGATTGCCGAAGGTGAATAGAATAGAGATGTGCTAAAAATGTGACCCCACTTTTCCTTTTCATGTGCTCTCTTAACTTTGATTGGTGAGAACATGAAAGCCACTGAAAGAGAGAAAAGACAAAAATCGTTCATCAAATGTTCTAGCCTATCTAGGCAAACAAAAATAATGATCGTGAAATTGAAACAGTTTTTGTTTAGAATTTGTGCATCACGGAAGGTTCAAAGGTTAAAAGCAGTGAACTGTATGATATTTAATATATTTCGTACAAATCGCTTCGTAATTAACAACTGAAGGAAAGCAATCGGATATAACAGAGATGCAGCGTTAACACACTTGGTGACACATTTTGATAAATTGAAACAGTGGTTACATTTCTTCCCATATACACGTACAGCCTAACTAATCTATTAGGTTGTCTCAAAAGTTTCTGACTATTTTCATTTTTTCATGTTTTCACCTCTCCTGTCCTTGGATGTTGACCGATTTACTTCTGGTCTTCTACCATATACAAGGGCTTGGGTTCACTATCTAGCGCACAATACCTCAGTCCTAAAGAGCTTGTAAGATTCGATAAACTCTGAAATTCAACGAGATGGCAAAGGGACTAACTTTTTCAAAGGTTCAAAATTCTTCGGAAAACGATATGAGGTGCAAGTTTAATACATTACCGTGAAGTACTCCCAATATGTTATTAACGAGTCATATTTGATATATGCATTGTTATATCCACGTATATTAGGAGCACACAATCTGAAAAGTACACTAGCTGGTAATTCACGAAGTAGCATCAAGAGATCCTGGAATTGTATTGAGGATCCGAGAGAGCTCATTAGCGGTGAGTTGTGAAACACTTTTCCCACTAAATATATATTTAGAATTAGGGGATATTTGAACCGTCCGTTGTTGAGTTTAGTTTATCGGAATGTGGAAGTCCAATCTCAAGCATTAAAATATGACATTTTCACAATCTCCCGTTCCAAGCTAGCATTGATTTCCGTATTTTAATAGGTTATCAGAACAATTAGACCTTGGACTATCACTCATTCATCAGGCAGAATCAAAAGGGCAATCCTCGTCGAGAATACATCATCAGCAAAATACGCCAAAAATAGGCATATTTCGACCTTTCGGAAAAAATAAATATTTTCTCTCATACCACGCATCAGGGTTTAGCTTTCAATGTATAGTAGTATTACAATACCAAGACCCTAACTCATGCTAAAAGGAAAATTGAAACATCCGATGCTGACGAGAGCAAACTTGAAAAATTAAATAGTCAGAAACTTTTGAGACAACCTAATACAATTTTGCGAGTGTAACTATTATAGTTAGTTGCAGACTGTTTACTACCGGTACCGGTTTTCAGATTTTGTTATTGTTCAAATAAGGAAGAAGAAGGAAAACACGAATGGCACAGCATATAAACCTTAAAGTTACCCAACAAGGACGAAATTAACCCCCTATTTTTGGTCTTCTTGTTTGTTAGTTGAGAAAGAATATATAAAAATGAGAAAAATCAATAATAGCCCCAGGCAAAGGCTGGAAAGGATCAGGGTGAACTTGCCTGATCCAACGCTCTTTCACTTTTGCATACTCTGTTATACACGCGACGCGCGCACCATGCGTCGCGTCTTTGGATCAGGGTCTCGCCCTTGTTGGGTTACTTTAACCATATAATCGGGAGATTCAGAATGAAAGAGATAATTGTTGTTTTACTTGGCATTAGGGGAAGCACAGCACATCCATCAAGGATTGAACGGGCGTACCATTGGTGAAACACACATGCACGAGGTGTTATCATTTTATTACACGAAGAAAAGCTGCGAGATTGAAGAAGGACGACTTACAAACTATTAACAACTCAGTGTAACAAGAACCTCTCATGCTCCTCAAAGGAAGAAACAAGGAAAGAGTTTACGTTGAAGTGCATCAATGGAAACACTTTCGATTGCGATTCTTGGACTCAATATGCGCTTTTGCGTTACGCTCATCCCGTTGCGAAATTGCGCGAAATGTATAGATCTAAATTCGCTTACAGCAGCCGAGTCAGGCCATCCTGCGTAAGTTGCTCACACCTGTCCACTCCTCAGGCTCAATGGTGTCAGGCAGATTTCACCCATGGCCTCGGATTATGGATAAGGATCCTACTGAATGCTAGTTCTGCTGTTACCACGTGTGGTCCCCCCACTCCTCGCTCTCCCTCTCCCCGCCTTCCCCCTGCAAACAACTACTCTCATCCCCCCCTCTCCCTCTCCTTGTGCACACGCGTCAACAATCGTTCGATTCGGCCTATAAACACGGCGGTGGCCACTTGAACAATATGAGCCCTCCCTTCTCATCTCACTTGCATTTATCTAACACCAAATGTTTCTCGCATTGTTCCCAGTACCCCCCAGTATCCATTTTTTTTCAATTTCAAACGTTCGAGTGCGTTTCAAGTTGCTAAATTTTGGTTTTAATTTTAAATTTATCTTTTCCGTATAGTAATCAACTTCACCATGTTTGTCAGCATAATTGCAGCAATAGTCTAAAAGCCATTCGAGAGGGAGAGAGAGAGAGAGAGAGAGTACGCATGTGAGAGAGAGCCTGCTATACTGGTCGTTCGACTCTCTTCCACCCTTTCTAGCCTTGTTTACCGCATGCCGCGAGCAGTGGCTAATTCCCTCATAGTTGTTCCTTTGGAGAGACGACCTAAAGATTGGCAGCCATTGGTGGAGTGCAACCTATGAAGATTCCGACCTATTATCTTCTGAGCGTTTCCGCCTGATAATATAAATTGATTGATTGATTAATTGACCGTCGGATGATAACCTACTGGATGATAACCAAAAAATGGAACCCTTCTGTAGAACAAAGAATAATTTTTGGCACTTTCGGAACCTACTCTGAAAGTTCTACAGAATTTTTTGGTTATCATCCAGTAGGTTACCATCCAACGGTGATCATCCGACCTAGTGCCCTTGTTTACTGCATCCCGCGAGCAGTGTGGCGAGCATCAATTCCCCCATAGTTGCCCCCTTCAGTCGTCAGTAATGTCCAAGAACGTCGTGGTTACCGGCGGAAATCGTGGCATCGGACTGGGTCTGGTAAATGAGCTGCTCAAGAATGACCAGGCAAGACAAAGTTCTCTGTACTATTGTTTGAGAAACGATACCGCGCTCTCTTCATTCTACACTAGTGATGCCAAATCGGCGCGCACTCTCCTCGTTTCACACGCTCTCTCGCTCTGTCTGACCGGTGAGAGAGCGCGTGAAACGAGGAGAGCGCGCGCCGATTTGGCATCACTATTCTACACACTCTCTACACCGGTCGATCGGCGAGGGAGTGTGTTGAATGAAGAGAGCGTGGTATCGTTTCTCGAACTCTACTCTGCACCAAATTGAACTAACGCCCTGAAGCATATGAATTGGTCGAATATCACAGTTAACTATGCACTTGTCAGGTCGGCAAGGTGTTCGCGACTACTCGCAGCCCGTCGAACTCTCCCGATCTTCTCTCGATCACCGATGCTCGTCTCGTCGTCGTCGAAATGGACGCCGATTGTGATGATTCGATTAACAGAGCAGTCCAGCAGGTAATTGAGTCTAATTAAAACGCGTTATCTGAAAGAATGGGAACGCCCATTGCAGGGGGTGGCGCAAGGCTTCAAAATGATCGTTTCGACTTGCAAGTTGCAACTTTCAGTGTATCATACCTATGGGTAGGGTATGCTCCCACATGATTTTGTGTCCCTAGCTCAACATTTTGACCAAATTTGAAAAATGAAACTCAATATTCGAGAGCATGTCATATACAATTCGAAAGAACATGAAAAGTTATGCATACATCTATGTTTTCCATGGCACCCTGCCAACTAGTGATAACTCGGTTCAAAATAAATATATGATTTTGAAATTTTCAGAATCTCTCATGATTATGAAAAGCTAGACCATGGTTATGCCAGTGTCAAAAGTTCAACTTTGCTGACACTCCTTCTTTAAGTAAGTGACCTCAATTTATAATTTCACTCTTTGCAGGTGACCAATTCCGTCGGCTCCTCCGGCATCGATTTCCTCATCAACAACGCTGGAGTCCTCCTACCCATCGACATCAACGCGCCCATAAACAGGAAGAAGGCGAACAGGAACTTCGAAGTGAACTGCGTCGCGACGATGGCGGTGACCTACGTGAGAGCATTTCTTTACGGCAAATATTGCACACCTCGCGCAGTCTCTCATCTTGCTACTGGGTAAAGAATACGCCGGATGAGAACTGAAAAATGACCCTTCTCCATGATGTTCACAGTAAGCTCCCACTGTGTCAAAAATGATTCTGTGAAAGTTCTACAGAATGGTCCATTTTTCAGTTCTCATCCGGTGGGCTCTCAACCGACGGTTCTCATCCGGCGTAGTGCCGTTCTTTACCCAGTAGCAAGATGAGAAACTGCGCGATCAAAAATGTGTAAATCGTTGTACCTTTAGGTGTGCAATATTTGAGAGAGATAAAGGGAAACAATTACTGGAGTATCGTTGCAGGCCTTCAAGGAGCTGCTGAAGGCTGGTGCGAGGAAAGCCGGTCACTCTCAAGTTGTCAACATATCCTCCGCCCTCGGGTCGATCTCGCTCTCGTGGGGATCAGTGCCGCCCCGCCACTTCACCGCCTACAATATGAGCAAAGTGGGCAAACTCTCTTCACTTTGCACGCTCTCTCGCCGGTCAGACAGACGAGAGAGCGTGCAAACTGAAGAGAGTCAGACGATTGCTCAGCAAAGTGCGCAGTGATTGCTGCATTCCAGTGTGGAGGAGTTCTTTCGCGTCTAAATCGGTGAAGAAATTGGATTAGAGTGATCAAATGTTGCAAGAGTTGGATAAATGGCTATCACGATAGAGGCAATGCGTAGCAGCGGTAACCTCGAACTCTAATCTGTGGTTGCTTATGCAGGCTGCCCTTAACATGTACACGAAAACGATCGGCACCGAGTGGAAGGCGGACGGCATCCGAGCCACGGCCATCTGTCCCGGATGGGTCAAGACTGAGATGGGCACGGATGATGCTGAACTTACGGTGAGCAGCAGAGAAACGCTTAGGGTTCTCTTATTGGAAAATTTTTGTACCATTTTCAGATATGTTTCATGTGCGCTAGATAGGTCACATGCATAGTTCGCGTGAGACATCTGAAAATGATACAAAATTTTTCCAATAAGAGAACCCTATTCATAACGCTTTTAGGTCGAGCAAAGCACGTCTAGCATCGTCAGCACCATCTTCAAGCTCGGTGAAGCCAACAGTGGCCTCTTTTACAACCACAACTTCGAAGCCTATACTTGGTAGACTGATCGTGTCACACGAAGCATACAATATTATCTGATGATAAATGTTGATCGTTCTTGCTAGTGGTTACGAAACAGCGTATTGTTAGAATAAGTCATGGCGCATTGCACTTTACATCCGTCAAATAACGATCTTAGTTCCTTGAGCTCTGGTATGGAATTGCAGAATAATTGCAACTAGGACATGCAGGAGCTTCAGGGGAAGTAGAAACTATCGGCTAAAAAAAAGTAGAAACTATCTGTTCGCAGCAAGCTGCCATGGTAAGAATCAATATCAATAACAAGCAACAATATGCAACAACCAGACAATAAATGAAGGAAGAGATCAATAAATAAAATTACGGTAGGTCTAGACTACGGTATCCACGCATATGGAGTGGAGCTCAGGGAAGGGTTCCTTCGTCGAAATGACCAGCTTCTGATGCGCGTAAGAGATGTAGCCCTTGATCTTGTTCTAATAAATTAAGTAGTCTACCGTATTCCGACGATTTTGTTACCGTACCCAGCTACTATCTTCTCTCCTTCCCCCCTAATCCTTAGTTTATTCTCGAACACTATTTGCGTGGAACTGGGTTCTAAATCCCGTCAGCCATACAGGGAGATGAACACGGGATCGAATAAGTAATTTTTTTCGAAAACAAAACCCCGGGAGTATTACTAGTTTCCCCCATCCGACAACTCCGTACTACTCCTGAAACATCCGACAACTCCGTACTACTCCTGAAACATCCGACAACTCCGTACTACTCCTGAAAAGTCAACCATCTAAGATTTGACGAAAAATTCAGAAATCGCATTTTAAGATCCAGAATCTTCTCTCTCGAGTTGAAAACAAAAGAAAAAGAACGTCCAAACAATAAAAGAAACAACAATCCACAAAAACTTAACACACACGGCGGCCTAATCGGGTAAAGTATTGTACTCCGAAAGAACACCATTTTTAGGTTTGTCATCCGGAAACGTATCATCCGACTTTGATCATCCGACTTAGTGCCAACGTAGCCGAGTCAAAATGCATATTGTTTATATGAGAGACTGTCTGAGAGGATTCGCCATAGGCTGTACAACGAAAAATAAAGTTCTAATTTTAAGATCTCCCTAGGGGTAACTTTTCGCGTAGAGTTCGAAAATCGACCTTAGAAAGCCGTATCTCTTACCCCTCATTTCGTGTGTTGCGCTGAAATTGGGTGGTCGGTTTTCGTAAATCGTGAACGGCTCATTCAAACCCCACAAATGCATAGTAATTCTGAAAGATCTCGACGAGATAAGCATTTTCACTGTTAGAAGTAAAACTCTAGCTCATCTGTGAAAAAAGTTATGACCAAAGTTGTGAAAAAAGTATTCTCAAAAATTCCGCCCTGAAAATTTTTTTGGCGCGTTACGTAAAATAAAAGTTTTCAAATGATTCCTCATCAAAAACTACCCCTAGAAATGTTTCTCTCATTTCGAAAGGAGTGATTATTTTGGTAGTTCTGGCTAGCGGAACAGTCAGAGCTCCGGTTTCTTCAATTTTTCAAGTCGGCTATCTGCAAAAGTAGAGCTCAGAATTTACTCCCAGCGCCTGAAATATTTCATAAACACATTATTCGGAACGTTTCGACTCAGAAATACGTCATACAGACTGGCCAAAATCAATCATGGTGGTCCTATAGATACTTTTTTCGACAAAGCCTTGTCACATGTTTTGACAATGATAACGCAACAACAAAAGGTTTGACAGTTGACAGATGGTAAATATGTATTAGTTAAGATATATTAAACACTTATAATTTGTTTTAGGACCACTCCTACACTTTTCAAGTATGAAACAATCGATATTTGTAAATTTCGTGCCCATGTAGCATGCATCCCGAACGACAGCAGCCTCAAACATAACTTTTAAGCGTTCTAGTTCGAAAATTCGGATTCCACGAGTTAAAATACACAAAGAAATATTGATTTCATATGTTTCCGTCATACCGACATTTTCACCCCCTACTGCTCCAGGGGGCAAAAATGAAAAATTATTTTTTCGTAAATGTTATTTCGTGAATATTTTTTCTAGTGTACTTTCACTCGTAGAAACCGAATTTCCACGTTAGAACGCTTAAAAATAATGTTTGGGGCTGCTGTCGTTCTCGAATCATGCTACAGGGGCACGAAATTTACAAATATCGGATTGTTTCATACTTGAAAAGTGTAGGAGTGGTCCTAAAACAAATTATAAGTGTTTAATATATCTTAGCTATTACATATTTACCATCTATCAACTGTCGAATCTTTTGTTGTTGCGTTATCATTGTCAAAACATATCGTCAAAGTGCGTGGCAAGGCTTTGTCGAAAAAAACATCTATAGGACCACCATGATTGATTTTGGCCAGACGTATTTTTTTTTTGTATGACGTATTTCTGAGTCGAAACGTTCCGAATAATGTGTTTATGAAATATTTCAGGCGCTGGGAGTAAATTCTGAGCTCTACTTTTGCAGATAGCCGACTTGAAAAATTGAAGAAACCGGAGCTCTGACTGTTCCGCTAGCCAGAACCAAAATAATCGCTCCTTTCGAAATGAGAGAAACATTTCTAGGGGTAGTTTTTGATGAGGAATCATTTGAAAACTTTTATTTTACGTAACGCGCCAAAAAAAATTTCAGGGCGGAATTTTTGAGAATACTTTTTTCACAACTTTGGTCATAACTTTTTTCACAGATGAGCTAGAGTTTTACTTCTAACAGTGAAAATGCTTATCTCGTCGAGATCTTTCAGAATTACTATGCATTTGTGGGGTTTGAATGAGCCGTTCACGATTTACGAAAACCGACCACCCAATTTCAGCGCAACACACGAAATGAGGGGTAAGAGATACGGCTTTCTAAGGTCGATTTTCGAACTCTACGCGAAAAGTTACCCCTAGGGAGATCTTAAAATCAGAACTTTATTTTTCGTTGTACAGCCTATATGCATTTGTGGCTCAGTTCTCATGGCTCAGTTCTCTCAGAAAGTCTCTCATATATTTTAATCGAACGAGCCTTCGAAATGCGAATTGCGTACCTCAAAGAAGTCGATTAGTTACGGCAATGGTGCAGCGTGAGCGCACCAGGTGATACATTTTGGGAAACCGATAATGTGGTGTCACTCTCCTCAAAGCGAGATATAGATAAATTACTATTTCTACTCCCACAGATGCAGAATGGAGTCCTTCCGAGGAAAATTGTTTATAATCGTATTGTAATGTATTTTAAGAAATAATCCGCGATCTGGATTGCGCAACTCAAAGAAGTCGATTAGTTATAACAACGAAGCAACGCCAACGCACTAGGTGATACATGAAAACCAATAATGCGGTTCCACTTTCCTCAAAGGGAGAGAGAAAGGATAAAGTCATATTTCTACTCACACAGATGCAGAATGCAGTCGGACATCCTTCTCGGGAAATAGTTATAAGAAAAAAAAATGTCAAATATTTTTAATTTTTAACAAATTTTAAAGAATAGTAAGGAGAATAAAATATAATGCGGTATACGGACATTGCCACAGAATTTGCACGGTACTGTGCACTTCCCTTCCAAGGATCTAATCTAAATTAGAAACTAAGGGAGTTGATTCGATAGAAAGAGTCAACATTGATCACTCCCTAAAATCTCCCCAGCTAGCATCGATTACCAGTAAGCTAGAGAGTACGGGAGAGTAAGGAAAATTGAGAGAATGACGGAGAGTCTTACTTCAGGCAGACGAGTAAGGCGTCCAGGCGGATCTGATTCTTTCTGGGAATGAACGATCTGAAGAAATACGGTAATTATGAACATCGACAGATTGAAAATATCGGATTTTTCTAACATATTTCGGTTGCAAATTCCGCCAAGAAACTGGCCGTCGCTTTTTTTCTATTTCAAGCCTATGAATATACCAATGTTAACGTTTTTTTCCCATTGGATTCCGTTCCTCATGAAAGTCGCATTAGGAAACTTAGCCGAGTCAAAAAATGTACTGCTAATAAATTTTAGCTGATTAAGCAGGACCCTGTTGCACTACTGAAAGATTCGCTCAGTTGTGGCAATGGTGCAGCCTGAACGCACCAGTTGATACATTTAGAGAAACCGAAAATGTGGTCCCACTCTCTTCAAACTAGATGCTGCCCTTAATGAATGACTCGCTCTAAAAAATATCTTCGAACGACATTCCGTATTCCAGCAAGGTTCAAGTTCAAACAAATTTGAAAAGCACCGACAAATTGAAAAATGTCGCACTTTCATTCAAATTTCACAGGTCAGAGAAGAACTATGGTACTAGGTCGGAGAAGAAATATGACGTCATGCCGCTTTTGATACATCAAAGGCGGCATGACGTCATAGTTCTCATCTGGCCTCAATGTGACTGAGTGCTCGCAAAGACAAATAATTATAGCGCAACGGAAGTTTGATGTTGCTGCAATCTCTATTTGCGCGGCACTGGGTTCTAGATCCGCGAGCCATTTGAGGCGATGGAGTGCGCTCATTCAAACGGCTGATGATCACGGCATCGAATAAGTATTTTTTGTCCACAAAAAAGCCCCGATGTAGTACTACTTTCCCAATACGACGACCATCCTAGATCAACCATCTCAGATTTTACGAAAAACTCAGAAATTACCTTTTTCTCCTTTTCTCTCTCGAGTTGTAAACTAGAGAAAAAGAACATCCATACACTAAAAAAATCAATAATCCACAAAACACACGCAACGTCACGACCACTTAATCGGAGAGAGTAGTAGAAGTAGAGAGAGATTGAAAGTCTTACTTGAGGCAGACGAGGAAGAAAGTCGTTTGAACATTATTGCCGCGAACAAGCCCCTTTTGCAGGTTGTTGCCCCCTCTGTAAAACGCCTTATCGATCACACAGGGCGAAAGAGCATTGAAAATTATTCTAATGTTATGCACTATGGACCTTTAAGGGCGCGTGCAAAATACGATTTGAGCAATACCACTCTTGCAGCTGTGAGTGTAGTTAAAGACCTTGGCATTCTTATGTCTCCCGATCTTACCTTCAAGGCCCACATCCAAAAAATTGATACTAAAGTACGCGCTAAGATTAATGCCCTCTTCAAATCATTTAGGAGTTCCGATCCACAAATATACCTAAAAGCGTATAAGGCTTTTATCTTACCGTTAGCAATGTATGCCAGCCCCATTTGGAATCCAACGGCTATTGGTCTCACTAATACGCTTGAGTCATTGCAAAGAAACTTTTCCTGTAGAATGTTTAGAAGATGCGAACTCGATGTCACCACAAGTATTATGACAGAATTAAATATCTCGGGATAACAACTTTAGAGCGCAAAAGGATCATCACAGACCTATTATTTCTCCATAACTGTGTTCATGGAAATTATAAATTAGATAATTCATTCTTATTTCGAGTTTCACCGATCTCTCATAATCTTCGCTCAGCACACCCCCTACGGCTTTCTATTCCCTACCTAAGTAAAAGCACTCATTCCACTGTTGTAAGTAGAACTATTAATGTTTGGAATAACCTACCTTATGATATTGTATCTTCCCCCGCACATCAATTCCGTGCCCATGTAGTTTCCCTCACACAAAAAAGACCTCCCCCCTTCAGTTATACGTATCTAGTATACTATACCACCCCTACTGCCTCGACCCCCAACACAACGAATCGCAAGGAGCGACGTAACTTCCATCAACTACATCAAGGATAATCCAATAACTCCTATGCATTCTGAATGGATGGAATAAAAATTTGTATTTGTATTTGTATATCTAATGAACACAGCGTTCTGACCCCAATTGTTCTCTCCAGAAAAGGGTAGACAAAGGGATTAAGATTTTGAATATTCCCGCGAAAGCCCAGACTGCAAAAGGCGGGAATAGGGTGTTTGAAAGCATTTCAATATTTGATAACACTCTGAAACCCATAAGAAATTCCCCAATTTGAACGCTCTGAGCACTTTTGCTTCTTACAGGCGGAATGAAACATGAAACGCATGGTCAGGCCCGTGCATTGAACGGAAGATTCGCGGAGAGAGATTTTATGTTTCAGTAGTGTTTCAAGTTTCCTGTTTTGCAGTTTGATGGAGCTCCCTTTTCTGTCGGGTTAGAATGCTGTGTAAAATTTTACTGTACATTTCACCAGTAAGTGGCGGTGGTCAATATCAAGAACATGCAGTATGCAACAACCAGATAACAAACGGGAAAGAGATCAATAAATAAGATTACGGTAGGTCTAGACTACGGTATCCACTCATAGGGAGTGGAACTCAGGGAATTCTGAAAAGGTATTAAAACGCGTTCTCTGGAAGAATGTAACGAAATGGCCCGGGGGTGGCACATGTTTTTCAAAATGATCTCCCAGCAGCCATACTTTAGGTATGAAGTCACGAAGAGTGGACTACACTTCAGCCGGAAAATGTTTAAAAAATGCGCGAAATTTAAGAAAAAAATATTTTCGATTTCAAAGACAAGCAATACACCATTTGAAAGAGCGTGAAAAGTTATGCCAAAATATAAGACAGTTTTCAAATTTATCTAAATTTGACTGAGCAATGTCGAAAAAAACAAAATTTTTGGTGACCAGCTGTGATCATCATCTCACTGCTCGTCTGAAACTCAAAAGTTAATCCTGAATTTGTGATATGTGGCGCTCTGTTACATGCAGATTCTGAATCTGCAATGAAAATTTGGAATTTCGTGGACCGAACACGCTTTTCGATTGATTTCCTAGAGCACAATCGCCGACCAGGGTTCAATCCCCGCCGGCGCATATCTTTTGCAAAGTGTATTGCTTGCTTTCAATCATTGCCGCGTTAGGAACGATGCGTCCACAACGAGATTCTAAAACTTTTTTACTTTGGTGATTTTTTCGATCAAATGCGATCTTCGGCCAGAAATCGATATTTTCATTTTTGTTTCCTACATGTATACAATATCGATTTCCGGCCGTAGATCGCATCTGATCGACAACTCCCCGAAGTAAAAAAATCTTAGAATTTGGTCGCCGACCACTCCCCCCTACCGCAGTAATGATTGAAAGCAAGCAAAACACTTGGAAAAGAAGTGCGCCGGCGGGGATTGAACCCTGGTCGGCGATTGCGCTCTAGGAAATCAATCGAAAAGCGGATTCGGTGCAAGAAATTCCAAATTTTCATTGCAGATTCAGAATCCGCATGCAACAGAGCGCCACATATCACAAATTCAGGATTAATTATTGAGTTTCAGACGAGCAGTGAGATGATGATCACAGCTGGTCATCAAAAATTTTGGTTTTTTCGACATTGCTCAGTCCAATTTTGATAAATTTGAAAACTATCTTATATTTTGGCATAAATTTTCACGCTCTTTCAAATATTGTATAGCTTGTCTCTGAAATCGAAAAAAAAATTTTCTCAAATTTCGCGCCAAAAAGTTAACATTTTTGAAACATTTTCCGGCTGAAGCGTAGTCCATTCTTGGTGACTCAATACCTAAAGTATGGCTGCTGGGAGATCATTTTGAAAAACCTGTGCCTCCTCCCTCCCGTTCTAAAGGATAACGCGTTTTAATTAGTCTACCGTACCCCAGCCAGCTACTATCGATTTCTTCAATAGCAGGCTACCGTGATCCCCGTAGATCAGATACCGTAATCAATTATCGATTACCTGTTCGATGAGATTGACGAAGATGCAGGCCAGTTCGTTCGAGTACCCGTCGTTGTCATTCACGCCGAGGAATCTGAAATGCTCTCTATATAACATCGACTTTCTGCTGAGTTTCAAAAAATACATGAAAATTGTGATGCAGAAAATTAAATTCAGAAACCCGCGATAAATGTGTTTCAGACCATATACAATATGACTATTTTCTCCTGATATTTACCTCTCGAATGCTTCCAACCATAAGTCTCTAGCTCAATTTTGAACGAAGTTATGACAATGACAAATTTGTTGCGAAACTTTTGTCCGGTACTGTATGTATCGCAAATAATTTTTTACTTTTATTTTTTCTCGAAACCAAGGCAAAAACTACTTTTCGCGTGCGCCTTGTGAACTTGAAGCAGTACTGCACCGCTAATCTCACAGGTCAATTTCTCTCACACTTGCATCGCACCATTACAAGGAAACCCACAAATACGCAAACACTGTGCGCTTTGCTGTAGAGACAAACCAAAATATACCTCTCATAGTACAGCTCTTTGTTCGCATTATATGAGCAAGAGTAGCTCCATAAGGCAGTGAAGCATGCATGAGAAGCATGAAAGAGGCAATATGACGAGAGCAGCAGTGAGAACTGCAACGAGATTAATGGTACAGTAGATATTGATTAAAATCAATTAGAAATGGCGACAATACCATATGCCAATTGCGGAATTGACATAATGCATGTATTAATAATATTTTTTTTGCTATATTTGATCTCGTTTCTGGACAATGATCATTGCCCACCCGCGCCATGTGATCTTGTAGACGTATTGCACCAATAATCCCACTAGGCGATCTCAATTTCTAATTTTTCGAACACTTTCTTCTTGCACGTATCTATTTGACTCTCAAATACGCAAGCATGCACTTTATTCCTTGCTCGAGAGGTGGCGCGCAAGGTGTGTACCTTGCAGCTGCCGCAGTCGCCAACGCTGACCGGATCCCCTCCATCAACGACCGCGATGACGCTGCTGCAGCTGCAGCAAGCTGCCTCCCTGCTGGGTGCCTTAGTTTTTTCCTTTCTGATTGTTGAAATATGTAAGTTCGTAAGTTATAAACAATGGCGCGCGCAAGTCGTCGTTCAACTGTTGCACTCGATTGCAGGAAATTGCACCATACTTTACAAATAATACATTTTGACTTCCTTATAGAAAATTTTAATTCGCGCCTTTCTACTGAAAGATGTATCGGCTCATGCAGAAGCTAGATCACCAATAATATTTGCGCAAGTTCTAGAAATATTTTTGGGGAATTGCGTTCTTGTACGAACTAAAAGTAGAAATCGATTTACGGGGGGTGGAATCTGATCGAAAAACTCCCCGGAGTAAAAAAGTATTAGAATGTGTCAAGGAATGCAGCGTACCGCCGCATTGATAGGAATCGATTTAAAAATTTCGAGGCTAACGTAGTTAATTATTCAAAATCCGCGCCCGCGACCGCGCGGATGCGGATCGAAAATCTGACGATGCTCGTCGGGTTCCCTCATCGAGGACGACCAAATGGTGAAGTCAGTAGAAATTTGAAGATAACGTGTATGTTGTATTAGGTTGATTCAAAAGTTTCTTTCTTTTTTCTAGCATGCACATTTTAACCTCCCAAATCCTTCGCACTTGACCAATCAAGAAATGATTTTTCAAAGATTATGTGGGCATACCCACACTCTAAAATGAGCGCTATATTGGGCCGGTTCGATAGGTGAGGATGGGGCAATTTAATTCGGAAGTTGTCAAACTAGGTCAGCACTACCGACTTTTCAATCGTCCAAAGCTCCATGCAGAAATGTGATGAGCTCGACTTTGGCAGTTTATTATGGAGTACTATGATTGTGAATGACATATGACACATCAACACTACTTAGCCATGAATATCCTTTTTGAAAAATGGGCCCAATTATCGAACCATACTTTTCACAAAAGTCGGAATTTCAATAAATGTGCACAGTATTCTTGCACATTGGTGAGGAGGAATAAACTGTGATGCGCTGTGAAGTACCCATCCGTGTGTATATACATCTGCATTTTGGATGGATTCTCCCACCCGTTTAAGAACTGAATTTTTCGAAATCATGATTTTGAGATTCATGCGCCGAAATCAACACTTTTCGGGGGTCCCGTGTTTCCTACGAGCGTTGGAATCCGAATTTTGTGTACTTATCTGTGCAATGCACTCTTGTCCTATTGTTGGTTGACTTCGAAGAACAAGTTGGCAACAACTATCAGGAAACCAGCATCCAATCGAAAATGTTAAAAAGTGACCGTTTTCCGATTTTCAGTTTTTAAAAAATTGCCAACCTCTTACGATGACGCATAGAATCAAAACAACCCTATGAAAGTAATCTACAATCACGACCATAACATATAGTTTTCGGAAATTTGTGAGGGTTCAAACACACCGGCAGAAATTTGTAAAATAAAAAAGAAAGAAACTTAAATCAACCTAATATTTGTTCATCGTCGATCTTTTTTCACCATTTGTTGAATATGAGTGCTGAAGACCCAAACTTTTTCTAGTTTTTCTCACGAAGCCATCCCTAATGTACAGGCTGTCGGATGTTCCCAGGTTGTAATTGACGGGGCTCTTGTAAACAATTATTTCGCGATTGCGCCAGGGCTAAGATACTGTTTTCCGATTTGCAAACTAACTATGTTCATCAGCATTGCCAGTGGGGTTGCTGCACCTCCGCCACTGGTCCACACCACGCATGCAGGAAAATGCGGGAATCCACCTAGAGATTGCCTTCCTCATTTCTTCTCGGTTTACACTGAACCCTCAGTTCTATCGGCACTAGGCCGGATGATAACCAAAAAATGTATCCTTTTCCAGTACGTTCACAGTATCTTCACAGTATGTTCCTTAAGTGTAAACAAGCATTATGTGAAAGGTTTGCTGAATATTTTTTGGTTATCATCCGACCTAGCATTGTCTACTCCTTCGCTCGCTTTCTTGAATGCTTTTTCTATAGCACGTTTATTATTTTTTTTAAAATATTACTTCAGAATGAACCAGCAAGCAGCTTGCTTCTCCGGTAGCTTCGCCACAAAAAGAAGATCACCTGCTGCATATTGCCAACTTACCATCTGATATTATTAGACATATCGTCCGCATGGGGCAAGAATCGATCCCGAGCATTGATTTGGTGAGCGATGAAAACTTTGAAGGAATGTACGAGAGACTATCTGAGTGAGTGTACATTTTTGCGTAGATGCTTACTTGGTAGAACGGGGATCATTTTGTCCAAACTTTTTGTCCAACAATGTCCATACTTTTTTGCTCTATTTTAAATACTTGATTCTTATCGTTTGAGCCTTTTTAGTTACATAGCATTGAACTACTATATTCTCTAATTTTAACTGTTCAAAGAAGGAAAATCTCCATTTTTCACATGTCACCCTATTACAAATGAGAGAATATAGTAGTTCAATGCTGTGTAACACTCTAAAAAGGCTCAAACGATAAGAATCACGTTTTTAAAATAGAACAAAAAACATAGGTTGACAATCAAGCGAGTTAGCCACTACACCAATCGCGCACATCTCCTGAACGTCACATAGAACTTTAGCAGGTTTTTAATGATGATTCAAGACCAAATTCTAGTTCTCTTTCCAATAGTATATATCTCGTTCATATCTGCTACCCTAGTGAGAACTCGATGAAAGAAATTCACTCGAGTAAACTGATGTACGATATACATCCGCGCGCGCGAGCGCTGATGTTAAAAAACTACCGTAATTTCTCGAAATCTTTTAACATCGGGGTTCTCTCGCACGCGGTTTCGGTTGATTCGAGTGAATTTCCCTCATCGATTACTCGGGAACTCTAGAACACCTATGCACTATTTCTGTTGGGTTATGGTAGGGTCATGGGCATTACCACAAACTAACTTTTTTCAAGTTGTCAGCCTTTGTTAGCCGATTCCTACCAACATTATTTTTAATCTTTATTTTAAAAAATTAACGGTTACAATTAGTTAGTATTCAGAGCTACAAATACAAAGAATCAAAATGGCCCCCTTCTACCCATCTGAACGAACCAAAATTCAATAAACGTAAAATATGTTGTTTTCTTGTTGTGTTATCAAGAATTTTTTACCGAAATCTTGTAAAGCTTGGTAGGTATGATCTCTTGAATAGTGCGGTTCTGATCGATAGCGAAAAAAATTTCGAAATAATTTTTTTTCAGATTAAAGTTCATCGCATTTTTCCATGCGTGATTTAGAACATTAAATCATCCACATCTGAGCTGTACTCACTGAGTACTACATGCACGCAAATAGTGGAGGAATTCGAATTTTCACTAGTTCCAAGCATATTTTCACTTTCTCACATCGTCTCTTAAAATATATTTTTTTGAATTAGTGCAAATATTCGGGTTATTCGAAATGAATTTCCGGCACTATCATATTCATCATAATTTGTATCCACATAGATAATTACGGACAATGGGACCGTGAAATAAAAAAAACGAATCGGAGGGGATGCAATTGCATATTCTTCATTCCGGCGTGCTCTTTGCTGTGTAGCAGTAGTATATTATCGATGATAATATAATATCCTACCATTCAGATCTCTAAACGATGGAATGCACTTGTTCGTGTGCATCAAGAAAATACAGCTATTAAACAATTGATATGCTGCATCGATGTAAACTGGGATAGACGTGGTACATTCAGAATAAGGATTGACTGTTCTGAGAAGAACATAAAGTATTTGGGAGTGCAACATGTCGAAAATACGGATTATGTGAGTTAATGAATTTCTGAATCGCCTCTGGATATACTATTTCCAATCATCGAAATGGTGATGGTACTAGTTGTTAAAAGTATGTCAACCATATTTGTTTTTCATCTGCATCATGCACATTGGATGTTTAAAAAATACTTGTACGTCACAATCCCATGTTTTTGTAGATTGAAGTTGCAAGCGGTATTATCAGTGATGGTCGAAGCTCCAGCAATGCAAGCGTACAATGGATTCCTCCTTCGATGTTCTCGTGTAGGAACATTAGAGCTAAAAATGCCACAAAACTTCGAGGGTGCTACCCGAATCACAGTCGAATTTCTCAAAAGCATACTGAAAATAGTGCGAATAGAAGAACTTGTATTCAAGGATTACAACAATTTCTTTAATTTTGAGTGAGTAATATTTGTAATTAGCTAAATTGATCGTTTTATGACGGATACCACAATCAATGGAGGTGGCCGGACACACATTGATTTGTTCCCGAAGGGGCCGATGTTCGTCTACTGACTCGTGATACAAATGTTATGTACAATCATTAAAAAATTTGCAGATGGACAATCACTACTATCATTCGAGCTTGTCATTTTAAACTAATTGGAGTGAAACTTGATTCTCGCCGGATTACATCGATGTGCCTCATTCGTTAGTTTTTGGTATTACATTTATTAACTATCGGCTTTGGTTTAAGGCTGCATCGGATTCGCCGCTGTTTACACCAGAGTCTCGCATATTCTTCCGGAATTTGCTCTAATTTTTGACGAATATAACACATCCGGAGAACCTCTAGATCAGTTCAAGATCCTTTGGGAAAACTTTGTAGCCGCAATTGCTCTGTCTGGCCAAGACCATCCGCAACTTTTTGTAACCGAGGACGAAACTCACTTGGTGACTGGACGAATTATATATAGGAAGTGAGGCAATCGCAGTTTCAATTTGTGCCTCAGTTCACTCGACTTTATGGCCGAGTCGGTTTTATTTTTCTGTTGTTCCTGTTTTCTGTTGTTTCATTTTTCAAGATGCCATTCATTCGAAATGGTTGCAAAAAAAGTAAATTTCTAAAAATTTCGCAATACCTATATTTCCTGGAAAGCGTTATCTGGATGACTCCATAAGTGACCTACGTGCTATGCTCACCGAGTACTATCCGTACACGCATTATGGAGGAATTTGATTTTTCGAACTTTGCCAAAGGTCTCAACAAATATGTTCACTCACTCAGATAGTGTCTCATATAAAGTAATCCTGGAAGATCATCTAAAGTAATCGATTATCGATTAACACGATTCGGATGATCGACTCCCCTCACTGATGAACACGGCATCGAATAAGTAATTTTTTTCGAAAACAAAACCCCTGGAGTATTACTAGTTCCCCCAATCCGACCACTACTTTCAGTGAAACCTAGATTGAGCATCTCCGATTTGACGAAAAAAATCAGAAATCACATTCTAAGTTTCACACTCTTCTCTCTCGAGTTTTAAACTCGAGAAATAGAACGTCCAAAATTTTTAAAAAAATCAATAATCCACAAAATACACCAAAGTCACCACGGAATATTCGAAGAGAGTAGTAGAAGAAAAGAGAAAGAGTCTTACTTCAGGCATACGGGAATTCGAATTAGCCACCCCTTCAATGCTACTGGTTCATTCAAATATGCCACTTTATGATTCCGTTCCGCACAACGAATTCTTCCGGAGTTCATTCGACGATCAAATAGGGCGAGAGAAAATAAAGAATCCATCGAATAAAACTTTACTGTACATTTCACCAATAAGTGGCGGTGGTCAATATCAGGAACATGCAAGAATATGCAACAACCAGGTAACAAATCAACGAAGAGATCAATAAATGGGATTACGGTAGATATGGAGTGGAGTTCAGGGAAGGGCTCCTTCTTCGAAATGACCAGCTTCTGATGCGCGTGAGAGATGTAGCCCTTGATCTTGTTCTGAAAAGGTATTGATTAGTCTACCGTACCCCAGTTTTATTTGCAGTGATTACAGTGGTACATCATGCATGCAGTTAGCGAAACATTTGAGAAACAGAAATGTCAGCCCAACTATTTTTAGTCTACCGTATCACAGTTACTATCGATTTCCTCAGTAGAAAACTACCGTAATCCCAGCAGATCATCTACTGTAATAAATTATCGATTACCTGTGCGATGAGATTGGCGACGATGCAGGCCAGTTCGTCCGAGTCCTCGTCATTCACGCCGAGGAATCTGAAATGCTCTCTTCAATTCGCATACTCTCTCGCCAGGTAGAAAGTCCGATTGATTGTTCTTACTGACCTATACTATACGGCACTAGGTCGGCTGAGTACTATGACGTCATGCGACCTTTGAGATATCTTATACGGCATGACGTCATAGTTATGTAAGTTTGTTTTTGCTTCAACCTCTATCTGTGTCGTACAAGGTTCGAGATCCGGCTGCCAGACCGGGTAAAGAAATGCATTAATTCAAACGGCCGATGATCACGACATCCAATAAATATTTTTTTGCACATAAAAAGACCGGACAATTACTAGTTTCCCCAATTCGACCCTTACGAACTACTCCTGAAACCTAGATAAACCATCTCAAATTTGACGAAAAATTCAGAAATCACATTTTAAGTTTCTCACTCTTCTCTCTCGAGCTGTAAACTAGAGAACAAGAACGTCCAATTAATAAAAAAAAATCAATAATCCACAAAGCACACGCAACATCACCACGGCCTAATCGGAGAGTAGTAGAAGAAGAGAGAAAGAGTCTTACTTGAGGCAGACGAGCAAGGCGTCCAGCGGGATCTGATTCTTGCCAAGAATGTTCCTTCTCATCATGTGCATCTCGTTCCCTAACGCTCTGGAACTCGCTTCCCCACTCAGTAGTAACCATGCCCCGATCCCCTTACCGACACCTCATAAAAACAACTCCATCTTTTACAATGCAGTCTTCTAATATAAAAATGTAACACAGAACTGCCACACATCCCCCCCCATTCCACAAGCTCGCCCGAGCCAAAATACCACCTTACCTAATCATCATCATCACGTCACTCCCGTACCATGTAAATGTTGGTGAATAAAGAATAAGAATAAGAATAAGAATACGAATAAGAATAAGAATAAGAATAAGAATGAGCGATCTGAAGGTATAAGATATGTCATTATTGATTATTTATCCGAGCATACGATTTTACTGCAACAATATTTTTCAGACTCATGAACATATATAAATCAAGGATCCTGAAAACAAAGTAGATTATCATTATATTTTGCATCCAGGATTCACCAAGCTCGTCGATACCCAGCTTTTGGCGAAACCTTCTTATTTGTTCGATCTAAAGCAACAATACCCAAAAGTAGATTTACAGTAAGCTTATCAAGAATCAAACTACACTAAAACAAACACCAGGAGTACACGTTTCTGTTTCAACGGAGTGATGTGCGCGCTAGGAAACGTCGCACCGTCAAAATGTGCACTGTGTGGCTCAAAATGTGAATCGGCGCCCTACATCCTGTACCACAATTTCTCTACCGTCCACTCACACTCGCTTGAAGAGATTCCGGAAGGTGATCGTGCGCAGCTTCTCGAGCATCAGGAAGATACAGCACTTCAAAATATTATATGTATATTTTTATAACTAAGACTATCAATATATTTTTTTAAAACTAAAATATAGGACAACCGCGCTGCAGATGATGTCATCATAATATTCGTTTAAAAAAGCAAATACAAATTTTGAACACAATCCAGACTAATTCGTATTTCCACACAAGCATGGTTATTGCATGCCTCGATTTTCAAATATAATCGTGCATTCTCTTCCTCCGTGATCCAGACGAGGATTGGCATTTTACTAACTAAATATATTCATAAAACTATGATGTGCACTGATATTCGCAGAGACGATCAAAGTTCAAAGATCAAGGATCAGTAACCTACCTGAATGAAGACGTCCTCGTGATTGGTGAGTGCGACTTCCAGTTGAGCGAGATTGCATACTTTGACAGCCTCGACGACCTGAAAAGAGAAGAGATTAAATATCAACGATCGATTACCCGCATTAGTCAAGTACGTTCCGAATAAGCATTAGACTGCTGGTAAGGCTGTTTGGAAGAGAATGGGGTTTTAAAAATGTCAGCCCACAAAATGACATACAAGAGCCAAGGCTAGATCAGATATGTTATCGGCGAAAGATAATAAATTGGAGTTGTTTTATCCAACAACAGATGCCTGACGCATTGAGGAACTAGCAAAACTTGGACATATATGATACTGGTGCAACACTATTTCAAATGGAGCCTTGTTAGAGCAATTTTTAGAAACCTTAGTCATCGATTGAAGCTTTACTGTACATTTCACCAATAAGTGGCTGTGAACAATATCAAGAACATACAACAATATGCAACAACCAGATAACAAATAAAGTAAGAGATAAATAAATAAGATTACGGTAGATCTAGACTACGGTATCCACTCATATGGAGTGGAGTTCAGGGAAGGGCTCCTTCTTCGAAATGACCAGCTTCTGATGGGCGTGAGAGATGTAGCCCTTGATCTTATTCTGAAACGATTCGATTAGTCTAACGTATTCTACTATCGATTACCTCAAAAAACTACCGTAATCTCAGTAGATCTATCATAATAAATTATCGATTACCTGTGATTGGCGACGATGCAGGCCAGTTCGTCCGAGTCTACGTCATTCACGCAGAGGAATCTGAAATGCTCTCTTCAATTCGCCTACTATCTCGTCAGATAAACAATCCGATTGATTGTTCTCACTGGCCTATACTATACGGCACTAGGTCAAATGAGAACTATGAATGCATGCCGTCTTTGAAATATCAAAGACGGCATGACGTCACAGTTATGAAAGTTTGTTTTTTCTGCAATCTCTACCTGTGTCGTACTAGGTTCGAGATCCGGCAGCGAGACCGGGTGAGGAAATGCATTCATGTCACTGAAACGTTCGACGCCCACGGCATCGAATAAGTAATATTTGGACAAGGAAATAAAGTAGTAATACTAGTTTCCCCAATCAAACTCGCCACTACGTACTACTCCTGAAACCTAGATCGAGCATCTCCGATTTGACGACAAATTCAGAAATCACATTTTAAGTTTCAGACTCTCTCTATCACGTTGTAAATTAGAGAAAAAGAACGTTAAAAATCTTTAAAACGATCAATAATCCACAAAAAAAAACACACCAAGTCACCACGGAATAATCGGAGAGAGTAGCAGTAGAAGAGAGAAAGAGTATTACTCGAGGCATAAGAGGAAAGCGAATCAGACACCCCTCCAAAGCTACTGGGTCATTCAAATATGCCACTTTATGATTCCGTTCCGCATAACGAATTCTTCCGGAGTTCATTCGTCGATGAAACAGTGCGAGAAAGAATAGAGAATCCATCGAATAAAATTTGGTGATCGTGCGCAGCTTCTAACATGTGGTCAAGTGTGGGGGGGGGGGGGGTCAGAACAATCTCAAGACTGCTGATGAAGCAGCATGGAAGAGATAATAAATTGGAGTTGTTTTATCCAACAACAGATGTCTGACGCATTGAGGAACTAGCAAAACCCCCGGAACTTTCGATTGCCAGTAAACTACCGAAATCCCGTCAGGCCATCTACCGTAATCAATTATCGATTACCTGCGCGATGAGATTGGCGACGATGCAGGCCAGTTCGTCCGAATCCACGTCGTTCACGCCGAGGAATCTGCAAATAATCTCTCTGTATTCCTCTCATTTTCGAGCGAATCAATACGAGTGAGAGCATTCATTGATCGGATGAGGATTACGACATCGAATAGGTAATTTTTTGGACAAAAAAAACCCGGAGTCGTACTAGTTTCCCAATCCGACACATGACCATGTACTACTACTGAAACCTAAACCTGCCATCTAATTTGCAACAAAAAATGTCGCAGACTACCTTGAAAAGAACGTTAAAATAGCTACAAATAAGTCAATTGCCCAGAATACAAATCCTCATTGATGCCTAATCGATAAGATAGTACAGTAAATAGAGAGAGATAGATTCTTACTTGAGGCAGACGGGGGAAGGCGTCCAGCGGGATCTGATTCTTGCCGAGAATGAGCGATCTGAAGGAATACGGTAGTTATTATTATACGGTCAAATACCATGGAGTATCGATGATGATGTGCAAACATATGTATCATCCCAACAAATCGGATAAATAAATATTTTTAAGGAAACAGGTTCCATCTGACAATGGGACTGCACGACCCGACTCCCATTGAGATATACTTAACCAGTGAAGCTGGCGATAGCCGGTTTCCATATTAAGTAAGCGACGATGCAACTCCCATTTCTATACACTCGTTTTCATTCCTTAAGAATACTGCGTGTACTAGGAAACGTCGCAGTGTCATAATTTTTACTGCGTGACTCAAAGTAGGAAACGGCGCCCTTCATCTCACACCACCGTTTCTCTACCGTGTACTCACACTCGCTTGAAAAGATTCCGGAAGGTGATCGTGCGCAGCTCCTCGAGTATCAGGAAAATACCGCACTGGAAATGATGATTTCGTCATATTATTAATCAAAATATTTTAAAAAAACAATAAAACACAGTTAATAGGAGAGTTGAACGCTTTATTCATCTTTCCACATACGCATGGTGATTTTGTGTTTCGATTTTAACTTATAAACACGCAATACCTTCTTCTGGGATTTTGAGTGGGATAGCTTTTCAAGAAAGCAAACCTATTTACCAAACTGTAGAGTCTACTGATATCTTCGCAGCAATGATCAAATTTCAAAGATCAGAGATCAGAAAACAACCTGAATGAAGAAGTCCTCGTGTTTGGTGAGGGCGGCGTCGAGTTGAGCGAGATTGCCCACCTTGACAGCCTCGACGACCTGAGAAAATAAAAGAGAGATCAACGATAAATTATCGATACTTTAGAACATGAAATTGAAGCTATTTTATTTGTACTGAGAGCTGAATACTAATTTAGGAGCAAACAAAACTTGGACATATGTGCTACTAGAGCAGCGCTATTTCAACTGGAAGGCCAGAGTATTTTTCAGAAACCGCATTGTACGGCTACATATACTCTTTCTCTTCCTTCGCGAAGGCAGGCAAATGTCAGTAAAATTCGCGAAATTATGAAGTCCAAATATCTGTGCCTCAATTAACTCCTCCAGTTTGTACTTTCGCAGCACAGCCTGACTCGGCATGTGCCCGAGGAACATCTGCGATTAAAATACTCATTATTGTTTTCTAAAATATACTGGGTAATAAGATTAGGCGCTTGGCCGAAAATCTGGCCCTTTCCGACTAACTCCATTATGATGAAACTTGAAACCTCACAAATACCTTTTCTTTCAAATAGGTTCGAAAACTAGCACAATAGGACGGCGTCGAAGGTTATATCAAATAGGTGAAACTGCAATCTCACAACTAGGCTAAACCGATGAAAGAATTATTTTTTCGAAAACCAATCTCCGTTTCAACGCTTTGAAAGGCCACCCATGTTTAATATAACCAACTCGAAACATGAGTCTCATGTTTAATATAACCAACTCGAAACATGAGTCTCAAGAAAAAATATTAAAACTAATCAATAAATCAAATCAAGCAAACCTTGAAAGGGATGAGGTAGTTCAGCACTAGTCGTTTATTCGTCGCGCACTCCGCGGGGCAGTTACGGAAGGCGTACGAGAGAGAACGCTCAGCTGAAGGGAGAGCAATCGATATTTTTTCTTCTAGACTACGGTATACAGAGCTATCCAAGTTTCTGTGTATACCAATCATTGGAACTGTTGCACAATACTATTCCCAAGTAGAGAATGGATAAGATTGCTATTTCCCCCCATGCACGAAGGTCTTACTGGAAAGCAATACAATCTCGGGGGGATATGCCATTGGCGAAACATGATTGCGCCGACTGTTTCAGAAAATTTCTGACGATATTTTTCTTGATGAAACTGAAAACACAGTAACAGATTCTAATGATTAACTATTTCAGAAAATGTTCTTATTTTTATAATAAAGTGAAAGTCCGAAGAATGACAACAATGACCAGTGCTAGACAACTACTCATTATGCATAACGGGGATCAAATTGCTTCAAAGTGCTCACACAGAGGCAGATTGGAGTCGAACATGGCGTTCCGTCCGAGGAAGTAATTGTACGTCACTTTGTCCGCCATTGAGAACGCCCTGCAATTTGGGAAATTAAAATATTGCTCTCAAATAATTTTCCCCTTTAGCTCTCGCAATATCAAGAAAAATTAGTTTGACATTTTCAAATTATTATCCAAATTGTCGGAATCAAATTGCTTTCAATCTCCATAGTTACCTAAATATACCCTATGTATGATCAAAAAGTGATTAGTTCCCTAGATTACCGTACCTCTGAAGATTCTCCGCATTATCAATTGTGCGAATGAGCTGCTTGAGCAGGTTCAGCTTATTGATCTACAAGTAGATCAACTGTCCGATTCTCTTGTTTGCAATTTTAAACGACCCTGAAGTGGGCCAAGACTGAATCGATGAAGTGCTGGCACACGCGCAACCTTCTAATGTCCTTCCTATTCGTTAGGCTTTGAGTAATGCCATGTTAGTTCCCACGGAAGTGGCTTTTATTTTAATACCCGCAATTTCGTATCTCCGCTCTCCGTGGAGCTAGAGACTTGAAAATTGGAATACAATGTTTTTTACCCTCAGAACCTTATATTTCAATTCTCTGTCTCTAGCACCTCGGAGAACGGAGATACCCAATTGCGGAAATTCAAATAAAAGTCACTTCCATTCAAATGGACTGAGAACTAACGCCACATAAGCGAAAACAGTCTTGGTACCACACCTTGAAGCATCAGGCTGATGCAAAAGTTTCTGACTATTTTCATATTCGGACATAACAACGTACCCCGTTCTCAGGAATCGATCAATCAACTAATGGTTTTCAATAGTTGATGTAACCTTGAGAAAACTTTATAACTAGCGTTATAATGGACCATTTCGATCAATAGGGATAGCACACACAATCAAAATCTACACAGTGCGCGATTAATTCGCATTTTGAATTGATTGTATTTCATGTGAGAACCGTGACATCAGCAAAACTAATTCATTATTTTTAAGAGCACTTATTTGGAATATTAAAGGGCTTAGCATAAGAGTGCTGGCCTCAAACGTACCTTAGAACACGGCTCTCAAGCCAAGTTCAGCACTAGTTGAAATTCTGAGAATATACATTTGCTGTGATTTTACAAGTGCGGATCGATCAATAAACATAAATTGCTGCACATTTTAAAGTACCCTTCCGAACTAGTACGCAGTTACATTTTGGAAATTATTCATCTACCTGTTTAGTATTACCATGTTTCGAAATCGTAATGTATAGATTTGAACGCCGAAAACTGCACTTTTAACTTTTTTCAGTTCCCCCAAGACCGTTGTAGACCTGTCTTTTCAACGTTATCTGAACAAATAGCTCTTTCCCTACCACTCGTACAGTGGGCTACTTCGGTAGGGCACAGATATGCGAGGAGCAGAGTTCAGTCGAAAACACTAAAAAATCTCAAATTTTGCATGTTTTATTGCAGAAGCGGTTTTTTCAGGCACCCTACGAGCTATATTCGATGTAAACATACTAATGCAGTCTACTTATAAGCCCTTCACTAAAACCATGAAGGAATAGCATGTAGTCGAAATACGCCGAAAAAAACTTCGAAAATGTAATAGTCAGAAACTTTTGCATCAACCTAATAGATGCGGAATAGCTGGTTCGCCATGTTCAGAATCGCAATCTTCTTCGAGATTCGCGCGTCGCGACTGCAATTAATTAATTAACTAATTGAAATTAAATTAATTAATAATTAGTGTTGTAATTAATAATTAGGATCTAAATTGTTAAATTGTTATTAGTATTGTTCCGAACAAAAGACTCGCAACCCTCCGGTTTCATGGTTCAGAGGAAACACATAGGATAAAAATTTTGACAGTCAGTATAAGCGCTCTTTCGATAGCAAAACATAAACATGGGCATATTTCGCGAAATCTTCATGTACTGTTAACGCTTCTTTTCTCTTCTCACGCTTCACACGCGTATAAACTCACGCGTCCGTGATGCATGCCCTGTAGCTATCCATGATGAAGGAGGCGCACTGCTCGTAGAAGGAAGTGTCGCGCTCCTCATCGGGCGCACCCAGTTCGTCCGCCTGCAATTAGCATAATTAAGTACTAATTAGGACAATTAACTAATTAATATTAAAACAACATATAATGCGTTTAAAATTACAATCTGACTAATATTTCTGAAGCAGAGGAATGCCAGGAGGATCGTTGTTCTGATCCATTCGAGATTTTTTGGAAATATGTTGATTGTCTCAGAAATCGTGTATAAGAAACAGAAATATCAATAGAATTGCAAAATCGAGAAATATTGAATGGAAATGCAACTGTTGAAACGCGATTCCACCTAGTGGCTCGCTCTCTCTGGTCAAACAGGGCCAGATAAAACAGAGAAAGTGTGAATTTTACTCACACAATATTAATTAATTTCGAGGAAGCAACTGAATTGCCCGATGTCATTCAAATATGTTAGTTGATCATTCCATCTAGGAAAACGAATTCTTCCGTAGTCCATTCATCGATCAAACAGTGCGATAGAGAATAGAGAATCCAACGAATAAAACTTTACTGTACTTTTCACCATATGGAGTGGAGGTGATAAATATCAAGAACATACTAGAATATGCAACAACCAGATAACATATGAAGGAAGAGATCAATAAATAGGATTACGATAAGTCTAGACTACGGTATCCACTCAGATGGACTGGAGCTCGGGGAAGGGCTCCTTCCTCGAAATGACGAGTTTCGAATGCGCGTGAGAGATGTAGACCTTGATCTTGTTCTGAAATGATATTGGTTACTCTATCGTACCGCCGGCTACTGTCGATTATCTCGACCGTACCCTACCGTAATCCCAGTAGACCATCTATCGTAAGCAATTATCAATCACCTGTGCGATGAGATTGGCGAGGATGCATGCAAGTTCGTCCGAGTCCACATCGTGAACGCCGAGGGATCTACAGTGCTCTCTTCAATTCACATACTCTCTCGCCAGCAAGGGAGAGCAAGGGAGAGTACTCACTGAGTCAATGAGCAAGGTAATGAATAAGTATTTTTAGACGGTCTACTCAGGTCTTACTGATTTCTCAATCCGAATCATCCCTACATACCACATTCGAAACCTAGATTGCACACCTCGAATTTGAAAAAAATCAAAAAAATCCATTCGCAATTCCACTTCTTCTCTATATCGCTCGCGGTGTACCGATTTCCTCGAAATCGATACCCGAATTCCATTTATTTAAGAAAAAATCAACTTTCGCAATCCCAAACCCATTTTGGCACCATGCCAAAAAGAATTCAATTTCGAATCGCCCGCACGTTGCGACACTCAATCCATTCTTTCGCAATGTCACGCAATCTTGCGAAATTTCCAAACCAATCTATTTAAACGTGTTTACCACGTTGTTATTAACGTTTGTATGCGTCAAATCATTATCTTTCCCATCTTCACTAATTTATACAGCCCGTTAGCCTACGCTTGCGGGTTGTTTCGTATCCCTTCACGTTTTTACCGCCCATACCGGGCGTCGGTCTGTGCCGGCGTCTCGGCACTTCTCTTTCTCCCTCGGCCTTATGCCGTTGTAATTCATCACCATATTTCCCTATCGTTGTTTCGCGAGCACTCCGCGTAACTTACCCATTCCTTGAGCGCCGCATCAACGGTGCTTCTCAGCTCTACGACCGACCGGACACCATCTACTCACTCGACCCTCTCCCTCTCTCCGATCTATACCAGGTTGGAGTCCCTTCCCACTCAACCCCACTCTAGAATAGCCCATTCCTTTCTCTTCCATTTAGCTTATTTAGCGTAATTTCCTCGTTCACCTGTTGTGTAATAATTAACTGTGACGATAACCAATGTTTATTAATTGAATCTTTCGCCTTTATCACACCGAATACACAAATAGCGGACTTCTCTAACCAGTGAGAAGTTCGTATACGCGGTTTATTTGACAAAAAAAGAAAAAAATCTCCCATAGTTAAGCCGACGATACGGGGTCGGAGAACAACTAAGACGTCATGCGACCTTTGAGATATTTTAGACGTCATGACGTCATAGTTATGGAAGTTTGCTTTTGCTGCAATCTATATCAGCGTCGTACTAGGTTCGTTGATCCGGCAGCCAGACCGGGTGAGAAAATGCATTCACTCAAACGGCCGACAAACGGTCGAATAAATATTTTTTTCCGAAAAATATCCAGAGGTATTACTAGTTTCCCCAATCCGACCACTGTGTACTACTCCTGAAACCTAGATCAGCAAACTCAGATTTGACAAAAAAATCAGAAATTACATTTTAAGTTTCACACTCTTCTCTCGTGAGTTGTAAACTGGAGAAAAATAAAGTTTAAAAAAAGTTTAAAAAACAGTAATCCACAAAAACATAACAGACACGGCGTCCTAATCGGGTAAAGTATTGTACTCCGAAAGAACCCCGTTTTTAGGTTGTCATCCGGAAACGTATCTTCCGACTGTGATCATCCGACCTAGTGCCAACGTAGCCGAGCCAAAATGCCCATTTATAATCGTATTGTAATGTATTTTAATCGAGCAATACCGATCCTCATTGCACAACTCAAAGAAGTCGATGAGTAATGGCAATGGTGCAGCGTGAACGCACCAGGTGATACATTTTGAGAAACCGATAATGCGGTTCCACTTTCCTCAAAGCGAGAGAGAAGGGATAAAGTCATATTTCTACTCACATAGATGCAGAATGGAGTCGAACATCCTTCCGATGAAATAGTTATAAGAAAAAAGTTGTCAAATGTATTATCAAAAAATGTTTGGTGTTAAATAAATTTTACAGAATTATTAGTAGAATAAAATAGAATGCGGTAGACGGGCATCGTCACCGAATTTGTACGGCACTGTGCACTTCCCCCTTCCAAGGATCTAATCTAAATTCGAAAACTAAGGGAGATAACTCGCTCGAATGAGTCAACATTGATCACTCTCTAAAATCTTAAAGCCCAATCTTCGATTCTGTTCTATAATAGGTACGAATTTTTAGCATTGCGGGAGAAAACATCGGTAAATTCGAAATACGTTGAATACGAGATGGAAGAATATCAAGCTTTCAAATTTATGTGCATGAACAAAAAAATAGCTGCCTTATACTTCTCTTTTATCAAATTAAACTTTACTGTACATTTCACCAATAAGTGTCGGCGAACATGCAACAATATGCAAAAACCATATAATAAACGGGAAAGAGATCAATAAATACGATTACGGTAGGTCTAGACTACGGTATCCACTTATATGGAGTGGAGCTCAGGGAAGGGTTCCTTCTTCGAAATGACCAACTTCTGATGCGCGTGAGAGATGTAGCCCTTGATCTTGTTCTGAAACGGTATTGATTAGTCTACCGTATCCCAGCTACTATCGATTACCTCGATCGTAGCCTACCGTAACCCCGTAGATCAGATTCCGCAATCAATTATCGATTACCTGTGCGATGAGATTGGCGACGATGCAGGCCAGTTCGTCCGAGTCCACATCGTGAACGCCGAGGAACCTACAGTGCTATCTTCAATTCGCATACTATCTCGCCAGAATGGGAGGACAAGGAAGTACATTCAATAGCTGGCCAATAAGCAAGGTAATGAATATGCATTTTTTAGACTAAAGACCTTGTTTAAACTAATTTCTCAATCCGACTGAACCCTACGTACTACAAGTGAAACTTAGACGGAACACCTCGGAACACCTTGAAAAAACACACTCATCACTCTATCGATCGCGGCTTTATTGGGAAAATAACGTCCACGCAGCATCAAACAAATCAAAAAAATCAAAATTCAAATGCAACCTCGTTACTGCATATTCAATGTGAGAGTTCGGCAAATTGAGAGAATGGCAGAGAATCTTACTTGAGGCAGACGAGGAAGGCGTCCAGCGTGATCTTATTCTTATCGAGAATTAGTGATCTGAAGGAATACGGTACGTCGTTATTGATTATTTTTCTGTTGAAAACGAGGTATATGCAGATATATGGTAACTACGAGGATCAATGAGTTTCACTATGCCGTTATTGCAAACGTAAATTTTTGGATATGTCACACCCAATAACTAAAGTCACTCTCTAACGTACAAACATCACATCTTAAGATTCATCATTTTTTTTAAATCCCAAAAACGATCATTCTACCAACGATCTTGACATCAGAGAATACTATCATGAGATTCTGCAACCCGAGTTCACCAAGCTCACTCGTAGGTACCAGCATTTGGCGAATACCTTCTTACTTGCCAAACAAGAACTTCAATGCCTACAAAATTATTCAAGCAAACTAACCAATAATTTATACTACAACTGCCGGGCATCAATATAAAACGTTTCTGTTTCAACGGAATTTTACACCCATTGGGAAACGTAGGAGTGTTAAAATCTGCGTGGCTCAAAATGGGAAACGGCGTCCTTCTTCCCACACCACCACTCCTCTATCGTTCACTCACACTCGCTTGAAGAGATTCCGGAAGGTGATCGTGCGCAGCTTCTAACATGTGGTCAAGTGTGGGGGGGGGGGGGGTTAGAACAATCTCTAGACTGCTGATGAAGCAGCATGGAAGAGATAATAAATTGGAGTTGTTTTATCCAACAACAGATGTCTGACGCATTGAGGAACTAGCAAAACTTGGACATATATGATACTGATGCAACACTATTTCAAATGGAGCCTTGTTAGAGCAATTTTTAGAAACCTTAGTCATCGATTGAAGCTTTACTGTACATTTCACCAATAAGTGGCTGTGAACAATATCAAGAACATACAACAATATGCAACAACCAGATAACAAATAAAGGAAGAGATAAATAAATAAGATTACGGTAGATCTAGACTACGGTATCCACTCAGTAAATTGGTGAGCCCAGATCGGCAAGAGAGGCGAGAGAGTGTGTAGATGGGAGAGTGCGGGGAGGGAGGAGAACACTGCCAGGGGGAGGAACGAGGGAGAGACCAGTGAACGCATCGAATTTTGTCCATCTGGGCTCACTATTTCACTCCAATCTTTCGAACCCGTGAACGAAATTGGCTGTAAACACAGATTCTGAATCCTCTCGTCAAGCCGGTTCTTTTGATGTATGTCTCGCAACTTACTTTTGTCAATGCGAAAAGTTCTATTTTTAAAAATAATTTTAATAATTCATGAAAAATGAAATAGATAGGCGTGATCAGCATCACATTCTACCCCGGGAACCATAGTCGCGTAAAATTAGCACCTCCGAGAGGTCAGATACTCGAAAAGATGTGATTTCAACGTGACGCCGTCTGGAGCCAACGGACGTTACACGAGCAAAATGAATATGCCTATCGTTTTCAGCACCCTCGATTACCCCAAATCACGAAGTTAGAGAGAATTGAGATTTTTATAGACCGGCAGTCGCCTCCTGCGTTACCCTCCAAGCGACTATGGTTGAGTGGTATCGAGATGGGAGAGTAACCGTCAGCCGTGGGTTCGGTGTCCGCCATTGAAGATCTTTTTGCTTATTTTTTTGCGCTATAGTAGTCACCCTGAAAGACTATTTAAACTCAATATAATCATTGATTGGAATATTTTTGCTATTTGGTTATCGATTATCGAGCACGTGCACCACCCTGGTGCTGAGAGATCAGTACAGCTAGAAGTTCTTCGTGTGGCCAAGGGGGAGGACAAGAGGGGATCTCATCGGCTTTTATCTTGCTCGAGACGTTTCGGGCTCACCGCCCATCATCAGTCGTGGTTAATCACATGTAAGAGAACACGTTAGGAGGAGAGACAATCAATGAAGCGAGAGCGTGAAAATCGATAAAGCAGTGAGTAAAGGTAAGGATAACTAATGGAAAGGAAAGGCGCAAAGCGAGAAGTGCGAAGTGTGAGGAAGAGAGGAAGGAATGGAGGAGGGGAAGGAAGGGAAGGACAGGCGAGAGATAGTGTGAGAGTGAGAGAGATGAGAGAAGGAGAGGGAGGGGGGAGAGGGGAAAAGGAGAGGTCAACCAGTGTGAGGAAGGGAAGTGAAGAGAGGATGAAAGGAGAGAAGGGATTAGATGTGTAGAGTTTGCAGGGTAATAGGGGCATTCTCTTTGGACAGTTCTACTCTGTTATTCAAAGCGGGATTAATCTTAGCAATATACAAAGCCTCTGCAATCTTACGACGACAAGTTTCTCTAAAATTCATAACACAGATATTCTGAGAGAAGGCAGGTGCATGGGAACAATAACTTCAAACGGCTCTAATCTTATCGATACAATAACTGTAGATGTATCCATGGTCGTAGACTTTTATAGTGAACTGGTGAAGCCGTAAAATAGAAACTACCTAAAAGACGGCTCTCGGCATTTCAAAAGTTCAAAAAATCATAAAATACTTCACAGTTGAGCTAGAAAGTCGTTCAAAAAAGCAAACTGACCGCCTCGAGGAGTTCTTCAATTCATCTGTCAATGACTTTTTTGAAAACTCAATTTGACATATAGATAAGTTGTAAAAAGCAAATTGTCTGTTCCAAAAAGTTGTTACCCTGAAAAATTTTTCCACGATTACCCATTTTTTAATTTCAAAATCAGATTCTCCGTGCAATTCTACACCAGGGATATTGATTTCAGATCATTTAAGTGTTTTCCCGGAAGGTTTCAGCGCTGGAAACACCAAAAACCTGCTGTTTTTCGAAAATTCAAAAAGTTCAATGATTTGCCATTTTCATATTCAGGTTTTATCAGCTCTCCAATGGGCACCAATTCGCTTAGCATAGACTATTTTCACAATTTAAGAAGATTGAAGTCATTTCCAGAGAAAATATTTTACTCAGAAAAAATCAGGATTTTCTGAGCATCCTCCGAGAATGACTGAAAAAATGCGATGATTTTTTTCATCAAAAATATCGCTTAATGCACTCACAACTACTTGATCAGACCCTGTTATGTCACTTAAAACCAATAGAACATCTTCTCACCCATCAGTATGAAAATGGCAAATCATTGAACTTTTTGAATTTTCGAAAAACAGCAGGTTTTTGGTGTTTCCAGCGCTGAAACCTTCCGGGAAAACACTTAAATGATCTGAAATCAATATCCCTGATGTAGAATTGCACGGAGAATCTGATTTTGAAATTAAAAAATGGGTAATCGTGGAAAAATTTTTCAGGGTAACAACTTTTTGGAACAGACAATTCGCTTTTTACAACTTATCTATATGTCAAATTGAGTTTTCAAAAAAGTCCTCGACAGATGAATTGAAGAACTCGTCGAGGCGGTCAGTTTGCTTTTTTGAACGACTTTCTAGCTCAACTTTGAAGTATGTTATGATTTTTTGAAGTTTTGAAATGTCGAGAGCCCGCTTTTAGGTAGTTTCGATTTTACGGCTTCACCACTTGAATATAAAAGTCTACGACCAAAGATACATCAACTGATATTGTGTCGATAAGATTAAATCAGTTTGAATTTGTTGTTCCCATGTGCAGTGGAACTCATACATTCTGTCAGAATATGCGTGATAAGCAATCGTCTTGATTGGGCTAAAAAGATTTTCAGAGCCAGGAGTAGAAGATGAAGAAGTGAAAAATAAGATAATTTGCTGTGCGTCTAACATTTTGTGGTTCAAGAGATGATTTAGCTGTTTTATCTATAAGGAAACCCTTCAACTCATTGAGGAACCAACAAAACTTGAACATAAGTGCCACTGGTGCAGTACTAATTCAACAGGAGATCCAAAATAATTTTCAGGAACATCAGTTTAGAACTATGTATACCTATGTTGTAATCTCTCTCATCCAGAGGAAAAGAAACACCAATCTAAGCGTATCGTAAACGAATCGTCTTACCCCGAAAATCAGCCCACCCAATGCTTCAGGATTCATCGATAAAACAGAGCAAGAGATTATAGAATTCATCGAATAAAACTTTACTGTACATTTCACCAATAAGTGGTGGTGATCAATATCAAGAGCATGCAAGAATATGCAACAACCAGATAACAAATTAGGGAAGAGATCAATAAATAGCATTACGGCAGATCTAGACTACGGTATCTCTTCAAATGGAGTGGAGCTCAGGGAAGGGTTCCTTCTTCGAAATGACCAGCTTTTGATGCGCGTGAGAGATGTAGCCCTTGATCTTGTTCTGAAACGGTATTGATTAGTCTACCGTACCCGTTCCTATCGATTTCCACAGTAGTAACTATCGTAATCCATCAAATCAACTACCGTAATCAATTACCTGTGCGATGAGATTGGCGACGATGCAGGCCAGTTCGTCCGAGTCCACATCGTGAACGCCGAGGAACCTACAGTGCTCTTTTCAATTCGCATACTCTCTCGCCAGATAGGCAAGTTGAGAAAATACATTCACTCAAACGGCCGATGATCAACGAATAAGTGTTTTTTTAGCAACCAAGACTCCGAATCGCACTAGTTTCCTCAATCCGACTCACGACTATGTACTACTGATGAAACTTAAAACCTGCCACAGATTTGAAAAAAATCAAAATGTCGCTTTTTAACATTAAAAGAACCTCCAAATAGCTTCAAATAAGACAGTTGCCCAGAATACGAATTGCTGCCCAATCGATAAGATAGTACAGTAAATAGAGAGAGAGAGATTCTTACTTGAGGCAGACGAGGAAGGCGTCCAGCGGGATCTGATTCTTGCCGAGAATGAGCGATCTGAAGGAATACGGAAGTTATTATTATACAGTCAAATACCATGGAGTATCGATGATGATGTGCAAAAATATGTATCATCCCAACAATTCGGATAAATATATATTTTTTTAGGAAACAGGTTCCAGCTGACATTGGGACTGCACGACCCGACTCCCACAGAGATATACTTAACCAGGGAAGCGGGCGATAGCCGGTTTCCATATTAACTCCCATTTCTATACACTCGTTTCCATTCCTTAAGAATGCTGAGTGTACTAGGAAACGTCGCCGTGTCATAATTTGTACTGCGTGACTCAAAGTGGGAAACGTCGCCCTCCATCTCACAACACCGTTTCTCTATCGTGTACTCACACTCGTTTGAAGAGATTCCGGAAGGTGATCGTGCGCAGCTTCTCGAGCATCAGGAAGATTCCGCACTGCAAATGATGATTTCGTCATAATAATAATGCAAATATTTTTTTAAACAACAAAACAATTAATAGAAGAGTTTAACGCAAGGCCAGTTAATTCATCTTTCCACATACGCTTGGTGACTTTATGCTTCGATTTTAAACTATAAACACGCACTACCTTCTTCTGGGATATCGTTCTTCTACCAACCAAACCTATTTACCAAACTGTAGAGTCTACTGATATCTTCGCAGCAATGTTCAAAGATCAAAGTTCAAGGATCAGGAACCAACCTGAATGAAGAAGTCCTCGTGTTTGGTGAGGGCGGCGTCGAGTTGAGCGAGATTGCCCACCTTGACAGCTTCGACGACCTGGGAAGATAAGAGATCAAAGATCAATTACCCGCATTGATCATTAGTCAAATACGTTAAGACTGAAGCACTAGACCCGCTAGTACGTTTTAAAAATGCCACCCAATAAAATATCATACTACAGGCAAGGCTAGATCAGACATGTTATCGACGAAACGCACGTGCACCTAGTACAGCAAAAAGTTTAGAAAGTCTTGAAATATATTCTCTACAATTCATAAGCAATCGCCTTGACTGGGCTTATCTAACAAGTTTTCAGAAAGCCATCAGTGAAATATGCAGATAATAAAAAAGGAAAATATTTTAGTGGGCATGCGGTAGTTCAAGAGATGGGATCACTTAAAGCAAACAATTTTTTTTCGCTACGGTTGGACTAACGCAATCGGAAATTTTAATCTTTTTACCTCTACTGACACCCGGAGGAACCGCCAAAACTTGAACACAAGTGCCGCTGGTGCAGCACTATTTCAACAGGACGGTGCAATTTTCGGAAACCCCCGTTTACCACTGCATCTGCTTATCTCGCATTTTCTTTCACGGGGAAGGCAGATACGCAACATAAAAATAAGAGAAAGGGTAAAAAGCAAAATTCAAAGATCTGTACCTCAATGAACTCCTCCAGTTTGTACTTCCGCAGCACGGCCTGGCTCGGCATGTGCCCGAGGAACATCTGCGATCAAAATAATCACTATTGTATTCTAAAATATACTGGGGAAGAAGATTAGGCGATTGATCGAAAATCTGTCCAACTAACACCATTAAGGTGAAACTCAAAACCTCATCAATACATTTTCTTCAAAATATATTCCGAAAACTAGCACAATAGCCCGGCGTCGAAGGTTATATCACACAGGTGAAAATACAATCTCACACCTGGGCAAAACCAATGAAATAAACATTTTTTTTGCAGAAAATAACGCCTCTTCAGCCTTTTCGAAACATGCACCTCATTGTGCAAAATGCTACAGTAACAAGAAAAAAAGATAATCAATAATTCAAGTTAACCTTGACAGGAATGAGGTAGATCAACACTAGTCGTTTATTCGTCGCGCACTCCGCGGGGCAGTTACGGAAGGCGTACGAGAGAGAACGCTCAGCTGAAGGGAGAGCTATCGATTGGTTTCTAGACTACGGTATACAGAACTATCCAGGTTTTTTGTGCATGCCTATCATTGGAAACTGTTGCACAATACTATTCTCAAGTTGAGAATGCATGTGAATGCTATTTTTCCACGTGAACGAAGTTCGTATTGGAAAGCAACATAATCTCGAGGGGATATACCATTGGCGAAACACGATTGCACCAACTATTTCAGAAAATTTCTGACAATATTTTTTTAGATGAAACTGAAAGTTCGTAGAGCAAAGTAACAGATTCTAATGATTATTTACAAATTTTATAAATGTTTAAATGGGATAAAATTGTCTTCAAGTGCTCACACAGAGGGAGATTGGAGTCGAACATGGCGTTCCGTCCGAGGAAGTAGTTGTACGTCACTTTGTCCGCCATCGAGAACGCCCTGCAAATATGAAATTCATAATTAATATAATTAATTAATAATTAATATAATAATTAATTATATATAATTACGTTCTTTAGCCCTGCAAATATAACATTTATAACTGATATAATTAAGTTTTATTATATCAGTTATAAATGATATAATTAAGTTCTTTAGTCTTGCAATATATCAAGTAAATTTCATTTTGGATTTTTATTGTAAAAAAGTTCGCAATCGAAGCTCCGCCGCTCTTCATAGCTTGTAATGAATATTTGAAACAGAAAATTGCCTGCCGACAATCCATTCAGATCTAATCATACTCACTGATTTTATTTCGGTAACCGACAATCCATTCAGATCTAATCATACTCACTGATTTTATTTCGGTAAAAGATATTCAACCCCATTGCTCATTTGTTGTTACAAGCACTCGGTGAAACTCAAACTTACACATAGCTTGTGACTAGAAAATACATAGTGAAAGAAAAAACGAGATTAGTCCTCTGCTCTAGATTACCGTACCTCTGCAGATTCTCCGCATTATCGATTGTGCGAATGAGCGGCTTGAGCAGATTCAGCTTATTGATCTACAAGTAGGTCAACTGTCCGATTCTCTTGTTTTTTTTCAATTTTAAACGACCAAGACCGAATCGATAAAGTACTGACACACGCGGAACCTTCTAATATCCTTCCTATTCGCTATGAAATGGGTAATCGAAAACAATTAGTCCACCATACCTTAAAGTAGATGCGGAACAGCTGGTTCGTCATGTTCAGAATCGCAATCTTCTTCGAGATTCGCGCGTCACGACTGTAATTAATAAATAAATAATTAGAAAATTAATTAATTAATAATTAGAAAATTAATTACTTAATAATTAGAATGTAAATACATTGGTATTGTTCCGAACAAAAGACTCGCAATCCTCCGGTTTCATGGTTCAGAAGAAACACATCGGATAAAAATTTTGACAGTCAGTACAAGCACTCATCGCGCTCTTTCGATAGCAAAACATAAACATGGGAATATTTCCCGAGATCTTCATGTACTGTTAACGCTTCCGGATCCGCTCACGCTTCACACGCGTATAAACTCACGCGTCCGTGATGCATGCCCTGTAGCTCTCCATGATGAAAGAGGCGCACTGCTCGTAGAAGGAAGTGTCGCGCTCCTCGTCGGGTGCACCCAGTTCGTCTGCCTGTAATTAGCATGATTAGATAACAAAATAGTAATAATAATAATAAATATTTACAGGCGTTGTATAAAAGTTTTTTGTATCAGAAGGAAGTGAGCAGGATCGTTGTTCCAATCCTTTTGAAATTATTGAACTGCTCGTGCAACACAAAAGAGAATTACATAATTAGGTTCTCGCATCAGTAAAAGCAAGCACGGCTAGATTTGAATACTAAATTATTAGGAAATTTCTTTCTGTAAATGTAGATTCATTGTTATAGTTCTGTCACGCAGACTGTTATCTAAACTGTGATACTCGGAAGTCACAGGAAAGAATTTCATCTTCCAGTTCCATCAACGCTACAAACCCAAGCAGTGGCCAAACCGTGCGGACACAGGCAGTCCTACACCATGCCCAGTGCGCGTCTAGCGAGGTTTCTAAACTTAGGAAAACGCTCGCACACTCGATACACGCACGTTGTTTCTTCGCGCGCTTCATGTGCGGGTGTCTGGCCCCGCCCATTTTTATGTGCATAACGCGCCTAAGTAGTGAATTGTTTCTTTCGGAACGGTTTAATAGTGCTAGAGCATGTGTAATTTTACCTCGCGAGTTTCTGGTTTCACAATAACCTTCAACTGACCATTTTCGCCGTATTCCTCAGGTCGGTGCACAGCTGGTAGAAGATGGGCAGGAACCAGTTGGACTCCCTCTTGATGCGCAGAATTTCCTCCGTGAACTTCTTCATTATCTGCAGAGATATCGACATATTGAGTACTACAGTATACCAATAGTACAACAGTATACCAATATACAGTACACCATTAGTACTACAGTATCCCATTACAAGGCCGATTGCGCCCCCGCTAGTTGAGAAAGTTTCGCAATCACTCTTGGCGAAACTTGCTTACGTACAAACCAAAAAAGGTTCATTAACGATAAATCATCACGATTGTTTATCACGGATCTCCTGTAACTTTGCAGGAACACATACGACAGAAAAAAAATGTTGTCTCAATTTCTGCTTGAAGTAGGTGGGGTAGGGTATAATGAGGGCGAAGAGAACGCATATTCACTTGCTTTTGCGAAATTTGCATATTGAAGGCTTGTAATGACCTACCACTTAAATTGACTGAATCTCGGTCAATTTTTGACGTACAGCGAGCGATTTTTTTGCAATCGATGGCAAATTGGATGATCTACAAATAACTCAATTAAGGATATGGTCTAAATTCGCATCTTCCATGCATTTTTTCGAAAAACACTTTCAATTCTAAATATCTTGAGATTTTTCTTCAAAGGATACGAATTTTATTGCAGAATCTGATTCTCCATGGTCGAATTGAGGTACTCATATAGTTCATTGTTCATAAGTCTGTCCCCCCAATACTGATCCTCAGTAGGCAAAACCAGAACATTGCCAATTTTTTGACAAAAACACTCTTCGGGTCGTATCTCGATTGCAACATATGCAAATCTACAAAATTAGACCACTTTTCGATAGCTCTTGAGAAGATCTCCAATAATGACTTAGGGGTCGAAAGCGTCAAAGTTAACCGTTTTTGAGAAAACGAGTAAAAACTTCGGTAATACAAGCATAGTGTGATAAGACCATTTTTCTCCCTGATTCTCTCACTATGGTCAATTGTTTTAGTGTTTACTCGTTTTTTTCAAAAACGGTGAACTTTGACGCTTTCGACCCCTAAGTCATAATTGGAGATCTTCTCAAGAGCTATCGAAAAGTGGTCTAATTTTGTAGATTTGCATATGTTGCAATCGAGATACGACCCGAAGAGTGTTTTTGTCCAAAAAATTGGCAATGTTCTGGTTTTGCCTACTGAGGATCAGTATTGGGGGGACAGACTTATGAACAATGAACTATATGAGTACCTCAATTCTACTATATGAGTACCTCAATTCGACCATGGAGAATCAGATTCTGCAATAAAATTCGTATCCTTTGAAGAAAAATCTCAAGATATTTAGAATTGAAAGTGTTTTTCAAAAATAATGCATGGAAGATGTGAATTTAGACCGTATCCTTAATTGAGTTATTTGTAGATCATCCAATGTGCCATCGATTGCAAAAAATTCGCTCGCTGTACGTCAAAAATTGACCGAGATTCAGTCAATTTAAGTGGTAGGTCATTACAAGCCTTCAATATGCAAATTTCTCAAAAGCAAGTGAATATACGTTCTCTTCGCCCTCATAATACCCTACCCCACCTACTTCAAGCAGAAATTGAGACAAAAAAATTTTCTGTCGCAAAAGGATCTCATTTTCCTACATTTTTACAGGAGATTCGTGTTATCGTTTTTGCAACAAATTTAAGAACAGGAAGCTACCGTAACCTTTACCATATCACAAAACTGAGCTACCGTACCTGCGTGTGTACATCGTACGCTGACTCGTAGTTTTTCTCGACATGGATGTCATGGAGCACCTGCAATTGCAATAGTCATCAGCCGGTCTACTGTGCAGTATACTGTAGTACTGCAGAGGGTCTACTGTAGAGGAGATTTCACTGAATGATATTATGATCGTCAACTCGGCGGGTCTAGTACTAGTCACATATCTGGGTGAGTGGGAACGGCAAGTGTTCTGAAATTTGGCGAAACATCATAGTAGGACATGCAGCAACTGTGTATCCCACTCAACTATTTCAGTTCGAAACATAGGCCAAATAGGTTGCGCCCGACCGTTTTTGCCGACATGCAAATTCCTGTTTGCCGACGTGCTTTTGGCGTATTTTCAAGAAAAAAATTCGCTCGCTCCGCTCGCGGATTAACTCATAAATTATTGCCGACGTGGTTTTCCAAATGTTGCCGACATCATAATGTGTAAAATCACAAAGTATTTGACCTATGGTTCGAAAGCTTATAATTTTGGTCACGTTACCAGGAGCGCTGACAGCTTACAGCTTATCCGAGAATAATCTAATACTTGTCCAGTGCGCTGCATTGTGCTGCTAGAAGCAAAACCCTCCCGGTCTTTGGAAAGTGCCCATCATACTTCTAACAGTTGGATACCAGTTTCAGTAAACATTGCCGGTGTTGTGGCTGAACTAGGGGTCACTCTCCCGTATTTTGAAACTTAGCAGCAATCCCTGCCCATGTATGGTATTTACCGTAACAGCACAATCAAAAATGTGTTACAACTATTTTTGATGAATGCCTAACCTCTAGCAGGGGCAGCAGGGCGTCGTCTGTCTACCGTAACAATGGACTACACGGAAAGATACATTATCCCCACAGCGACCCACCTGTAGGTGCAGCACGGCGATAGCATCGAATGTATCGTCCCTGATGAAGGGTCGATTGCGCTGCTCGCCCAATCGACTGACCTACAATCGATACATCGTAATGTATGAGGAGGATACTGTATTGACCTTCAAGATACATTCAATCAGCTATGACGCTATGAATATAAGTGAGGATGAAACAGCATTGGTCGTCTACAAGACACTTTTTTCAAGTTTTTCTTTTTTTCAAGTACAAAGATCGCTTTCAAATCAACTTCATAATTTTCGACACGTTTCACGGTATCCGATTTTTGCCCTCGGGCACGAAATATAGTATACTACACTTTTCGAGTGCTCATTCCGTGCCGACTCTATCTATTTCGAACCCGGTGAGTGTGTGCTACAGACAGTAACGGTCTTGGTCTCTCCAACCCTTGCGCTTACTCGCACTGCTCGGTGCATAACGCAAACGCAGATCAGGTTTGTTTGTCAATTGGAGAGAAGTGTAATGGGGGGAAACTTGCATGAGTACTCGTCTGACTACCTTCATCGTGCACGCTCTCATGCCGATCAGATGGCACTAGGTCGGTGGAGAACTATGACGTCATGATGTTATAGTTCGCATCCGACCTAGCGCCGATCAGATAGTGCGAGACGCAACGTCGAAAGAATCAGACACTTTCTCACCTGCAGAAATGCATGCGTCGAGTGCGGTCCGTGCACGGAGAGCAACTTGCTGGCAATCTGAACATTTTGTTTTAATTAATCGTTTTTTAGTGATTAGTCACATTTCCTCGCCCTAGAATGGTCCAACCTTCTCAATCGTGCTAATCTCATCCACAAATGTTTATGAACACCAATAACTCATTCACAACGAACTCGGATCAGTGAAGTACTGCGTAAAAAGGCTAACTGATTAGCTAAATTGGCTTAAAAAACAATAAAACCTCGGCATCGTCCCAGTTCTCATCCTGCAGCAGTCTACCCAGCGTTTTGAAGTAGTCGTCGAGACTCCTCATATTTCTTGCGTAGCTATCCGCGCTCATTTTGCACCTGAAACACGAATAAACCCAGTGAAAACGCTGCGATTTGAAGAAGCTCGATGGAAACGACAAGAACTTCAATAATCGGTCAGCAACAACCGCGTACTTAGCTCGAGCCAATTAAAACACAAATTAGCCGCAACATCGCACAAGAAATACGAATTTTGAAAAGCTTGAAAACTAATAAAAGCGATAACAAACTTTCAAATCCGAAAAAATCATGAATTAATTGTTCCGAGAATACGATTTTTTACTACGGTTAGCATTCAAATTTCGTTCGAACCCGTTCGCTGCTGTTCGGGCTTCTGTTGATAGATTGAACTGTTTTATGTTAATTGCGCTATTTTAGCTTGTCAATTTTGTCAGAATCGACAGTGCGCGTCTTACACTGCTTGTCCATCACGCTTACCATCACGCTTGTCCTTAGCCCGCGTTCGCACTGTTGTTTTCCTTCTTTCTCTCGCGTGTCCCCGTTCTTCTCACTCGCTCTCCCCCATATCTCGCTGATAGATCATGCCAATTCCCTGCTAATACATTCCCATTCATTCATCTCTATCGAGGCGCGCACACGCTGTCTATTTGTATGCATTCCCTTTCTCCCGTCGTTACAATCCGCACGTTATCGAGATCTGCTTGTAACTGTGGTAGCTTGTAGACTTGCTTGACTGCGCTTTCCCTTCCTCGTTATCCCCAACAACATTCTACTTTACTCTACAGTGTATCCGACTCATTCCCGACTCATTTTGCATTTTTCCATCTCATTCTTGGGAATCATTCGTCGTTTAGCAAGATCTCATAGCGGTCATTTTTCTCACGAAACCATCCCTACTGTACACGCTGCCGGGTGTTCCCAGGTTGTAATTGGCGGGTCTCTTGTAAACAATTATTTCGTGATTGCGCCCGGGCTAGATGGTGAGAAGCAGGTGTCAGCTGTGTGAGGCTCAAGCGGTTGAAGGGGACATAATCGTCTGACCCTCTCACTATCGCGTGCTCTCTCGGACTGTCTAGCCAGTGATAAAGTATGGGAAACGGAGAAAGACCATCTGAGAGACTACATGATACTAGAGAGTATCATTGCTCCGCTTTTTCTCCCCTTCTTCTTCTTCTTCTTCTCAAGTGTACCCAGGGGAGAATCGATGCATCCCCCTGATTTCTCTCGCGTGCCCAGTGCGACTCGAGTCCTCTATCTCGCCTGATTTTAGGTGTGACTGGAAAATGAATGAATTTCTTATCTCACATGTAGCGATTAACATAACGTTTGCAGTATATTATCCTTGAACCTGAACAATTTTCGTTAAATATTGAGTTGATCTGTTCTCCCCGCAAACCGCGCTCGCGTGTCCAGTGCGACTCGAGTCCTCCGCCTCCTGATTTTTAGATTGCTCACTGTTTCATGCGCAGGCATAGATGTATTATTCATGCGTCGTGATCTAAAACACGCTCACATTTTCTATGATATTCTCATTTCTCTTCTAACAATAAGCTAATCATGGTAGCTGATTCTTGGCTTCAAATATCCTATGGTATTTGTTTTTGAATTGCGAAATGATCTGCGCTCGCAAAATTGCGATAGCTTGCAAAGTGTATCCACCTCGAACCCGCTCTATTTTTCGTTAAACGCTTGTTGAAAACTGAGTGTTTGATATCAGTCCTGCTCCACAAATTGCATACTACTACTGGTTCGGAGCGCGTCTAGCCACCAATCACGCAAGTATTTTTGCCTCGTACTCCATTTCTCTCTCAGTGCATGACGAGACTTCTCTCCATTTCGCTGATTTCACCTGTTATCTGACTAATTTCACGCCAAAATTTGATCTATGCCTGACTGATTGCTTTGTCTGATTGCTCGACTCTTGTTTAGAAGTCGAGTGTGGCTATCCATTTCTAGTAAACCATCATACGATTCTTCAGTACTGCTCAGTTTCTCTTCAGGACTAGCAATGATTTTCAATGTATCAAGAAAAATTCCGCACATAGGTTTGCCGGCATAGAGAGAGATAGTGAGAGAGTGTGTCATATGCAGAGAGTCCGACCATATCTCGGCAGAACTGTTCCTGATTTGCGCGGGGGGCGCGAATCGATCTGTGCCAGTATTTCTCCCCCTCTTCCCCCCTCGTCTCACACCCTGTTCCTTGTCTTGTCCCACTCCTCGCCCCCTCCCTCTCCCTCTCTCCCCTCGCTCTCCCTCCCTCCCCCCCACTTCCTAACCGCTTTTGTTGTTGTGTCGTACGGGCAAGCCACTGTGCCCAGAACGCACCGTCACTTCTTCTCTTCCCCCTCTTTCCCCCCTGGGGCCCGACCCGCGCCAGTTGACATTCTCTAGTTGGCTAGATAGAGGAATAAAGAATGTTATCCCCCCACTTTCTCCCTGCGTTCTCTCCTCAAATTTGCTTACGCGTGGGTGGCGCTTGTTCCGTTTTGGGAGATATTTATTTGGTGAGCACTTCCTGTGCTTGGCTTACAGGGGAAGTTTTCCTTATCCTGGTTTTAGATAATCTTGATCAGAAAAGCCAATCAGCGCTCGGTCTCACATAATCCTGAGAATATTTCTCGTCTGACTCTCTTCAATTCACATGCTCTCTCGTCGGTCTGTGAGTGGGCGAGAGAGTGTGGGGAATGGAGAGAGAGAGAGAGATCGTTGCTCGATGGGAAAGTCTCGCGCTCTCGGGGGCAGATGCATCTAGAATGACGAGAAGCAGTCATTACTGGTTGGGGGGAGTGTGGAAGATGAGGGACGACTAGAGGGGAGAGAGAGAGAGATGGCTAGAATGAAGAGTAGAGTGTTGTGGGATGGCGGAAAGGGAGCGAGAGATAGGCTACTCTACTCGCATCCACCCCCCCCCCCCTTCCTCTCCCCCCCCCCCCCCCTACTTTCTTCGCCCCCCGTCCCCCCTTCAATGCTCACTTGAAGGCCTTGAAGCGTGAATTCCGAGTTTTTCTCCGCTTGTTTCGCTTTCTTTCTCCTCGTATGTTGTTAGGTACACCCGAGAGAAACGCACGACAGCCTATACTAGTACTAGTAAGCAGAGGTCGAAAGGATAGGGCATACAAATCTAGGAAAGTTGGCAAATTTCTACAAAATTTTGCTGAAAAATGGGCACCTTTCCTACTTTCGTCTGCCTCCGAACTCCAGAAATGGGGCGCGTTATGCAATGTTGTGCCTACTTTTCGACCACTACTAGTAAGCAGCGGTTAGTAATCGGATAATCTGATTGCGTAGCAATTGGTAATCGTGAAATTTGCTATTTACGTTGAGCTGGTCATCAGTTTGTATCGAAGCCACGGTGCTTCGCCTCCTATCTATATGCGCTTTTTATTATTATTACGGCTCATCACCTCTGCTCTCTGATATCATCACGTACTCCTATATCGACTGTCGTCAACCACCAAGCCGCGCACTCTTTGTTTTTCATGTTCTATAGCGCAGGATACGCAATCTTAACAGATGTCTGCCTTACCGAACTACACTTAGCGTAGTCGCTTTTTGATAACTGTAAACTCGCTTGTCATGGCTACACCCTTACCTTTCCTTATGGCGAAGTCCAACAAGCCCCGTATTCTCTTCGTTCTCTATGCTCTCTAGTTCGTACGGGTAGGCTAGAGAGTGTTCAAACCGAGGAGAGTCCGATGACTTTCTGTCTCGTTCGCTCGCACTCTAGTCGTTTTAGTCGTCTGCGGGGGGATATTTTAGTGCGAAATCTCCCCAGAGACTTCGAATTTCTCCGCACTCTGACGTCGCCCAGATACCGAGTTGGGTGATATGTAGCTGTTCTTGAAGGGAGTTTTCGTCTAACTCTCTCGATTTTCCATGCTCTCTCGCTTTCTCTACCTAGTTAGAAAGTGCAAAATAAAAAAAAGTCAGAAGAATGATATGTGGCTGTCCTAGAGGGGGGTTGGTCCGTTCCATTTCCCTTATGTCATTTGTCCAGCATGAAGGCTGTCGCAAGTACGGCTTATCCTGCCTCGAAATCCTTGAAACCCTTGTACTCGTTCAATAGGGGGTTCGTCCGTCCCCATCTCCTTATGACCCTAGCTCGGATGAGAACTATGACGTCATAGTCCTTATCCGACCTAGTGCCCCTCCTTAGGCCATCCATCCGACTCTGTGGAGAGTGTGAAACTTGACTTATCCATCTCGTGAAATCTGAATCATCCTTGTTCGTGCTCTTGAAGAAGTTCATCGCTCCTCTCAACGCCTCGTGATCTCCAGAATGCCTAATTGAGCAGTCAGGCTAATTGCTCTCATATGCCCTCCCACTCGTATCATGTGGGGAGCGGCACTTGACTTATGGACTTTGCTGAATCACGTTTCGTCCTGGTTGTTGTTGTCTTTGTTTTGCCAGATTTGTCTGATATTCAAACGGAAATGATTGTGCGCCCAGAACGCGCGCCTATCTCCCTTCCATGCTCGCTTTCTCTCCGAACTCTCTCTCTTCTCCAGCTTGGCTCAATGTCTATTCTGTCGGGGATGTCTGGTGCTGACTCCTATAGAGGACGCCGGGGGGGGGGGGGGGGGGGGGGGAATTTCCTTCCGTTTCCTCTTCTCGATATGTTGCGAATGTCCATCCGTTTCCGCGCCAGTCATGGCTTCCTGGCGATGTAGTTTTTGAGTGAGATGTGCTGTGATGTAGTGTGTTGAAAGTTGAAAGCGAACCTATCATAAACACCGAGTATCGAGGTTACACGCTGACTCTGTAAGATAGATTGCATAGAGCCGAGAGAGAGCCTCATTGCGCATGCTCCGCGGGTATCGTCGAACGGGCGCTCGTTAACTCGCTTCAATCGACGATTAATAGAGTAGCTGGAGAAGGAGGAGAGGGGAGAGACAAGAAAGAGAAAAGGAGTGAAAGAGAACGAATGAAAGTGCCGATAGACGACTGCCGAAGAGAAAAGGGGTAAAGTTCTCGCTCCCTATCGGCTTATAGGCTGAACCGAACCAGGCAGGGACATTATGACGGGTTCGCGGTGTTCTAATATGCACGTCTGTGCCGATCGATTACGTCATGATCAATGATGAACGTCACTCTGGAAAAAAATGTTTCCGTGCAATGTGCCCAATTTACTTTGTGCTCTTCATTCAGTACAAATTTGTTCTTGGTTGTTTCTGGTTTCGCCTAGAATACTATTCTGCAGGAGAGGGGTTGGAATACAATTTATGTATGGAAATTGAGGTAAAATATTTTGATATGGTATGCGGGCGAGCGGTTGCTAACCATGCGCGATTCTGGTTTCTGCATTATTCTTTACTTTTGAAAAACAGTAGGATGTCGATTATTTCGTGCTTCGTAATCGAAAACAATTTTCAAACGTTCACGCTTTTGCTAGAAAATTCTTGTTACTGCAAGCTTTCAATTTCGCGCTGTTCACTTTACTCTTAATAATCCATTCTTGTCTACTAGTCCACCCTTTCACACGGCCTGATATCAAGCCTTTCTGTGGCAGTTCCGTATCGCTCCTGCATTCAGCGTCACTTTTTGTGCTTTCCGAGCTGAAGTGTTTTCCTTCCCATACGAATCCGAGTACACGCCCGAGTGTTGAATGTCCCCGAAGCACCCGCTCCCCCCGCTCCATCCCAGATAAGATAAACACGCTAGTCTGATTACAATAGGAGAAGGAAGGAGGGGGAGGGGACGGAAGAGGAGGGGTCAGTTGGTTGGTAGCTAACAGCTGAGTCATGATTAGAGAGAGAGTGGGGTGGACGTCCGCTCTCGCGTTTTTTTCGCGTTACCTAGTCTGCTGTGACCGGTGAGAGAGTGTACAAGCTGAAGAGAGTCAGACTATTGCTGCGATCTCTCGTTTTTGCGTGCTCTCAAACCTGCTCTGGCCGTCGAGAGATAAGGTAGAAAGAGGAGAGCCCGACGGAAGCCGTTCCAATTTCCGACCCCGGGGGGTCACGGCGCACTAACGCCTGAAATATATTGCCTCATTTTTTTTTTCATTTTGCGCTCGCCTTTCGCCCATTTCGTTGCAAATTGTCTGCCTTCTACGCACGTACACGCACTTTTTTTTGCCCATTTCGAGAACGAAATGGGGGGGGGGAGTACGCCTTATTCGTTCCGACGTATCTCCTCCATTCGTTCGTCTGCGTTTAGTTAGAGAGGGCACGAAACCGAGCAGCATTGTAGAACTCTTTCATTCCGACGTATCTTCGTTATTATTTGGTCGGCATTTAGTTAGAAAACACGCAAAACCAGTAGTCATTGTAGAATTGTTAACACTGATATTCGCTAATCTCTCGCGCGGTTGTTGCCCATTCCACTCCCCTATTGTTTTTGCGTTTCGAGCGAGAGATAATGGGATACGTGGAGAGCACTCCCGGATCCTCCCCATGTAATCACGCAGTGTTTTTGCTCGCGCGCGTGTGGACAATACGCCGAGATTGGGTCGCGCTCTCTCAAAATCGCGTGCTCTCTCGCTCCCTGCGTTCCATTCTTTTCCCGATTACGCTTGGCGATAGTGGTCATGCTCTCTCTAGTTTGCACACACTCTCGTCGACTAGAGACTTGGAGGGGGCTGGAATTCGCCTAGAGAGGAAGGAACGAACACTCGATGCAATCATGGTGCCCTCAAAATAAGAAAGAGGGGTGTTGGGAGTAGGGCTCTCTTATTGGAAAATATATCTATCATTTTCAGATATGTTTCAGGTGCGTTATATAGCAGATTTGCTTTTGTTTATGTAGCGCACCTGAAACATACCCGAAAGTACAGTGAAAATTTTTCAATAAGAAAACTCTAGTTGGGAGCGATCGATTGTCGTGTGTTTGGAGCGCACCGATCGCTACCCGGTTCAATTGCCAATGATCGCCCGGGCTGCCTGACTGGCGAGAGAGCGTGCGATTTGAAGAGAGCAGGACAACGATTACTCCTTGTTTGATGCCCCGGCGAGCGTAGTGTTTGCTTTCGCGAATTCGAACATCATCATTCAGAGTCGAGATTCGATGGGGTTACAGTGTGGAAAGGGAGGATGTCTGGAAGTGGTGGAGAGAGAGAGCTGGCAGGCATCTCATGAAATCGATGATCTTGCCAATGAGCGAAGTTCCGACTCCCAAGGACTGAAACAACCACCCGATTTATAGGAAGTTTTTCTGTGCTTTTCAACCACTAGGCAGTTCAACGTTTCATTTACGACTTTCATATTGAATTTCATCTATACCCTGTGTATGATGTCTAGAATCGTGCTGGCGATTGAGCGGATTCAATTTATACAGTAATTTACTGCCACTCCCCCATTGATTTACCCTACTGTAGCTTTGGCCAACTAATGAGATGAAGAGCGCGTGATTCTTGAGTTTGAAGTATTTGCCTTGAGATAATTGGAAATGAAGAGGGATGCTCTCTAGACGGCGTTCACTTTCTTCAACCATCTCTGAATCACCAATCCGAATGGGCGCCCTCCCTTCTTTTTTCTTGAAATCGCCCAACTCTCCTCAAATCGCACACTCTCTCGCAGGTTAGAGACAACGAGAGAGTATGCAATTTGAAGAGAGTCAGACGATTGCCCTCTCTTTTTCTTATATCTGCCGATGAATCACCGCCGTGTGTTTTGACCAGATATCAGTATATCAATGCACTCTGTCTCTGATATCTTCGTAACATTCCTCTTTTGATTCCTATTGTGGAGTGGTGAAAAGGGAGTTGGGACTCTCTTCAATTCGCGTGCTATCTCGCTTTCTCTAGCCGGCGAGAGAGTGTGCAATTTGGGGAGAGTCAGATCGTTGGTATGTCGAAAGTAGGAAAAGGAACTGGACTTTTCGCCATTTTGCTTGCTATATCTGCTCTGTTCTGAACGAAGTGAGAGCACGGGATATGAAGAAATGATCTTTTCATCCTTCTCGAGAGACGTCAATTCCGTAGTTGTCTGAATGCCATGGCCGATCGACCCCTTCTATTCTTTCGCCCCTCCTTGATTCACTCCCTGACCTCTTCTTAATTAGTGATTTAGTTCGATCGTATTTTGTCGTCAGTCATCTTAATTTCCTTATTCGATCTCTTCATTTCGAAAAAAAGCGCGCTCGATATTTGCATATTTGAGAAAACGTGTTTTGAAATGCGTTTACGATTCCAGTCAAATATTTGCATTGTACCTGCCGTGGCTTTCCTTTTGCGCTTCTTCAGGAATGTTTCGAAAAAAATTATGGAATATTAGAATCATAAGTGGGCGGGGGTTGAAGCTGGAAATCGAAAACCGGGGGTGTTTAGGGTCAAAAGGAGAGGGGGTGATCGTAAATTATCGTTTTTGTGACAAAATTTTCCAAAAACCGGAAGTGTCCAATCCGAAAATCGGGGGGTGTTTCACAGCTGGCTTCAATGGTGCCCACCTATGATTAGAATTGGAGTTCCAGAATTGATACCACGGTCTCTTGATTCTATGCGCTCTCTCATCGCTCGAATGAAAATATTGTTTTCCCGACTTTCAAAATCTATTGTACATCCTTTAGTGCCAAGCCTGCCAGGGCGTTCCAGTCGAATTTTTGTGTTGTACCTGCCGTGACACAAAACGTGATCCTGTGACGTGATCCTGTCCTTTTGCTCATCTTCGCGATCATTTTGGAAAAAAAATCGATTTAACATCCGTAGTAGTACTGACACGGTTCCTGTCATATATGTAGATTGTATCTGCCGTGAATGTCTCCCGCTCGAATATTTTGAACGAAAAAAATGCGATTTTCTTCAGGGCCAAGCCTGCCAGGGTGCTCTCTCGCGACACCAACCATCGAGGCGCTACGGGTCACCGCGAGAATGGGCGGCCACCGGCGAGATCAGGCTTGTTTTTGTTTTTGTTTTTAAAATAGTATTCATTAGTATTTTCGCGAAGAAGTAGCGGTTAAATTCAAGTGGAGATGACTCGAAATTCCACCGTTGTGAGATGTTACAGAGATATTAGATAATCTTTGGCTGGAGTGCTCGTTTGATCATCCTTGGGAATTCGTGCAAAAAAATTAATTGTATTTAGTGATGCGTTTCCAGAGTGTTTTTCTTAAAATCTATCGCTACTTTCCAGTTTTTGTTTTAAAATATTATTTATTTGCATTTTTTTGCGAATTTTGTGATAATATTCAAGTGGAAGATAATTAGCATTCCCTCGTTGGTCGATGTTTCACATATGGTTGATAATCTTTGGCTGGAGTGCTCGTCTGATCCCTTGTATGATATGGTGTTAAAAACTTAATAATTACTACCGTAGCATTCCCGGAGTGTTAATTCAAAAATTTGGATCTTATTCCCACTTTTCTAGTTGCAGGCAGAAATGATAGGCGTAGGCAGTAGGCGATTGTTGATTGTCACTGCACTTGCCGGTTGCATAAATTTTAAAATAAATGTTTATTTTCCAGAGCGGCTCGCGCGTGCTTTCATATAAATTTTGTTTCTAAAATTTTTTTATCAGAATTTTTTTACGAATTGGGTGATTGAGTTCATCAGGAGGTGACTTTCCATTCCCTCGTTGGTCTATGTTTCAGAGATGGTAGATATTAGTGATGCCAAATCGGCGCGCGCTCTCCTCGTTTCACACGCTCTCTCGCCGGTCAGACAGAGCGAGAGAGCGTGTGAAACGAGGAGAGCACGCGCCGATTTGGCATCACTAGTAGATATCCCTTGGTTGTACTGTTGCTTTGATTGTTCGGCTAGACGATGCGCAAAAATATTAATAATGCGTTTAGCATTCCCAGTGTGAAAATATTGTATTAATCAAAATTATTATAATTGTTAACAATAAATATATTTTTTCTGAGTTACTCGCACTAGATTGTCCCTATTTCAATGGAGTATCAATCCAATGATTAATATTAATATTAATATTAATATTTGCAGAGTGACTCGCACGTGCCGCTGCGGCCGTCGGGCGACTTCTCGTGCGCGAGCAACGACGGCTTCGAGCTGCAAGTGAGTAATGTAAGGCTGTTTTTCTTAAACGGAAATGGGCAAAAAAATTTCAAAATATTCCACCAGGTGAATGCGCGTTTCCGACTGAGAAGATAAGCTTGAAATAGGCGAGGCTTACGATCAGACTGCCTTCGTAATATTTAAAAGCAAAAGTTTATTTACAAAAAAAAGGGGGAATTAAATGTCATTCCAGTGACACTCGATCGCATTCATTTCATTCTCTTTGTGCTATCGTTTCTACCTCAACCGCATAAGGAACTGCGAAAATACACTGAGAATTGCCAAATATTAGACTAGGTGAAAGCGCGTTTTCGAGTTGGCGTATTACTCGTGAGGTGGACGCATTCTAGTGCGTTTTACAGTCATTGGCAAACATAATTATTTCAATCTATCTTGTCCATGCTGATGGCATCGGGCAGAATCGTGCATCATTAGTGTATAATTTTCTGAAAATCGTGGTGTATTCAACTATCTACTGGCGGATAAATGCACAACTCCCCTACCACCCCCTATCCTGCCTCCTTCCCCCTTTCCCCCGCCAGGGGGAAGGAGGCAGGATAGGGGGTGGTAGGGGAGTTGTGCATTTATCCGCCAGTAGATAGTTGGGGGGGGGGTCGTATAGTGCAGCAGTGGCTCTCAAGCTGAGAGGAACGAAATGATGAGGATAAAGAGAGGAGGAGAAAGGGAGAGGAGGAGGAGGAGAGGGTGGGAAGGAGGGACGGGTGTATGAGAACTGGCTCATCTCCACTGTTTCTCTCTTTCTCTCTCTCTTTCCGTTCCTAGCTCTCTCTCTCTCTCTCCCTCGCCCTCCTCAAATCCTCCCCCGCTCCTCTCCCTCCCCCCACTGATCTGATTCTAGTCCTCATGTGCTACTCGATTTCTTGATTGTCTTTGCCTCTCTCTCTGCCCCTCTCTCTACCTCCCTGCTCACTCGCGTATATCTCTCTCCAACCACAGGGCAAATCTCCTCGTGTCAATTGTTCTTGGTTGATGAATGGGCTAGAGTGCACATTCTCTGTGTTAGCACGCTCACAACTTTAGCGCAGGAATTGCTTTTTTGCTAGAGAAAAGTTTGTTCTGTGTAAAAAAGCTGTGTTTTCTCTCCAACGTGCAATGTTTTTGCTTCGATTTTACCCCGCTGATCGACTAATCGTATGCGATCAATCATGTGCCCTTTCCCCCCATAACTTTTCATCGCTGATGTGTTAACATGCGCACTTGATATCACAAGATTGCCGGGTATTTGTCGTTGTTCCCCCTTGATTTAGTGATGAATGCGTTAGGTTCAGAGAGTAAGAGCGCGTTCAAAACAAGTTGTAATAGATCGCACTTGAACCACGTGTAAACTTGCAGAGTTAGACTATATTTATATTTGGACGAGCCAACATTCGTGTATTGATGATAGAGTTGTGGTCTTGTTTACGTGCGAGGTGCGAAACACGCAAGTCGCAGGTCGGATTAGAATCTTTCCGCCTTTCCTGTTCCACTACCTCGATCAGCTGACCTAACAGCGCTAGAGCAGAGTCCGTGATCCCTAGTTCCCCCTTTTCTTCTCTTTTCTTTTCCTTTGAGTCAAGGATACCTCTGACATTGTGAGAGCGGGACAAAAAGGAAGTGATCCAGCTAGTTGTACTAGTGATTGTGATTAGATTGCCTTTTTTTCCAACTTTTTCTCAGATTGTGACCACTTGTCTACTAATCGTGTGCAACGAATCAGTCATTTTATTGTATTGAGTTCGTTTCAGGTGCGCGAAAAGCTTGTTATTTTGAGAAATAGGACAGCGAACTGCCCTAAAAGAGGAAACCCTAGTACGTGCCTGAATGTATCCGGGTAGGATAAAGCGTATAGCTGCCCGAGAGCTTATCTGGGATCGTACAGCGAAAGAAGCTCTCTACTCTGGCATTTGTCCACAGCTTTCTCTTTCTGCCTTCGCATAGGTCGCATACAACGAGATTTTTTGCGATGCGATATATGCCAGCTCATGTCGATTTGCTACTGTATACTGCACACTGTAGCGATATACCAATTCAAACGTGGGCACCCTTACTAATAGCAGCAACACCCTCCCGGCTTTTGGATAGTGCTTCTTACAAATTTAGGGTTCGAGTTATCTTAAAACCTACTGGTTTTTGTGGCGGACATAGTGAGCACCTTCTCGGATTTGATACTCAACAGCAATCGCTGCCCATATATGCATGCCGATTGTGTTGATCTGGGCTGTGCAAAAAAATTTCAATATCTCGTTTCGCAATGCTCCCTTACTTTCTCTGACATACCTAGAGATCATTTCGAAGTGAGAGATCGAGAAATTTTCGAACAGCCCAATTGTTGACTCTATTCAACTGTGTCTGTCGATTTATACACTGAATGGGGGGCGGCAATTACATACAGAACCTCGCAGTCTATTGCATCGCCGAATGCGAGATCGATATTTTCTTTCTCTTTTTTTTTCTCAATTTTCAGTGTAAATTTTCCGGTCATTTAGGCTCATTTTCGGACATGTTCCAGGTGCGCTACATAGTTCATGAGCGTATTAGATGTCTAGCGCACTTGAAACATATACAAAAGTGGCCCAAAATTGCTTGAAAATTGAAACCCTAATCGATAGTTGTGATCGGGAAATTTCGTTGATCCGCAGATCCATCTGCCCAGTCATTCCTTGAGATATCTCGATTTCGAGCGCAAGCGGCTCGTAAATTTTTGCCACAACGTGCTCTTTACCCCCGGTCGTTCTCTCCTCGCGCTATCCCTTTCATCCATCCATTCACTCCTTTCTTCTCCCTATCGCAGATCGGCTTCTTATCCACTCTGTGTTTTTTTATAGTTCCCGGTGCGCACCCTATCCGGGATGACGATGTCGTCCATGATCTTACAGTCGTCATTTCCGGCCTTGCTCGGGTGCAACAGTACCTATCACTATATACTTGTCTATCGCTATTGCACACCATGCATCGGGTTGTAGAGTTAAAACTAAAGATAGTATTGGAACATATATAGATGCGTACGATGTTTATTTTTAGAGGTTCTCAGTGATTAGCTTATAACGCCGCGTATTTACCTTAGCATCACACGTCTGATCATCTCAACTCGCGCGTGTTCCACTCGGATGCCCATTCTCATCAGTCTTCTCTTTCTTTCTCTCGCCTCTCCTTTGTTGGCGAAAGGAAGCGAGACCCGGGAATGGGAGGATAAAGGAGGGTTCAGTAGGACGGCCGAGAGGAGAGAGAGAGAAACAGCAGCAAAAGGAGCAGCAGGCTCGCCCGTTCCCCTAAGAGGGCCGCACTTTTTGCGCGGCGCTCCGGGGGCTGATTATTGATTGTTATTATTCCTGTCTGACCTTTTCCTCTATTTCGTGGCTCGTCAATTTGCGAGAGCGCGTCGGAAAAGACTAGCTCATGTTGCGCTTTTGAGACGCCGAGACTTCATTGATAGTCGAAACGCAGAAATTCCCGTTTTCGCCTGTTGATGACTCATGATCGCTCCTTTTTTTCCTTAGTGTTCCTTATGATATCCTCGAGATTCGAGGATTAACATCATTCACTCCCTTTCCTTCCCCTCTCACTCCTAGACGAATGCGCGCTGAGTGGCGGTTCTCTCTTGCTCGCAACTTCGCGTTTGCCTGAAAAATACGGGTTTCAATGCGGTCACTTTGTTGCCCTTTCTTTTGATGTGGATAGCATTTCTAGTGGTCCTATTGATCACGCTCGATGTGATTTGCATACCTGAGATTTCTACAGTTTCTCATCTTTTGTCATTGTTTTTTTTGCCAATTTCGAGTAATTTTCAAGAAAGGAGGGTTGAAGAAAGGGGAAGAGTGCTGGCTTCTTTCTTCGTTGTGCTTCTTGCGCAATCCCCCGAGGACCGAGGAGGAGCTGCGGGCGGTACACTTGTATTAGGAGAGACTGAGAAACTCGGTCTTTGGCTGGGAGTGGGTTCGCAACACTTGTGGGCAGTGCACTATTGAAGCCATCTCCCCAGACCCCGCCGATTTCAAACTCCGACACAGTACGCGTTCTCCCCCCCCCCCCCCCCCCTTACTATGGTTCGCAACAGTTTCTGGCACACTTTGCTGGCTTATTTCGAGTTAGGAGATGAGCAGTTTCGCACGCAGATTGTTCTTTGAACGGACTCAAGTGCCCAAAGTGAGGCGACGAGGCACGTATTGTGAGCGCGGAAATAGATTCTCAAGTCTCGATTCTAGATCTTTTGATCTTTAGATATGTCGAGAATTTTGAAAAGAATCAGCTTTTTTTTCGTTTTGGAGATCCGGGAGACATGTGTTCACTGTCAGGACACGCCCAATCGGAATAACATTTAAACTTGTAGCCGCAAACCACTACATTGTTTAACAAGATATTGTTGTTGGTTTTATTTTTGTGTTTTGAAACAACGGGGGCACCACCGGTGGTATTGTCTCAAAATATTTTCCAAACGAACTTGTAAGGATGCTGAGGCGTGCATTCACCTGGACCCATCCCGCTACCCTCTGGCCTTTCTTTCTCCACTCCCTTCCTGTGCTTCCCTCTGGAGAGTGGAGAATGGGCGCCCCCTCCGCTCCTCCTCATCTCATTCTAGTCTAATTCATCAGTAGCCTCTCCCCTGGCCCCATTCTCCCTCCGTACCCTCCCTCTCTCTCTCTCTCTCCCTCTCTTTGCTTTTCCCCTCCCTCCCCCACTCTTCCCACTGCAGCTGCAGCCGCCAGTGTGTGTATGCCCTTTACCCTTTCTCTCTCTCCCTCCCTCTCTCCATCCCTCTCTCTCCCTCTCCCTTTCCTCGATTTCCTTGTCTCGCCCTACTATTCAGTCCCGCTTCACTCTTTCGTTCGCGCGAGTTCCTTCTTCATTTCCAATTCACTTTTACGGCTCGGGTAACGCGGCGCTCGCACTTGTCCGCCTCTTCCATCCCATTGTGTGTGTGTGAGAAGTAGGGATGACAAGTCGGGGGGGGGGGGGGGAGTGCTCTCCTCAATTTGCATGCTCTCTCGCTACTGTCGGACCGACGAGTGAGCGTGTGAATTGAGGAGAGTCAGGTGCCGCATGCAAATCCTAGGGCGCTAGGTCGGATGAGAACTATGACGACATGCAGCTTTTGATATATCAAGGGCGGCATGACGTCAAAGTTCTCATCCGATATAGCATTCTAGTTTTGGAACAGAGGGTAGCTGAACTCAGTAGAGTGCTTAAATATGAAATTTCAAAAGGCCCATCACACGCACTAATCCTGATGGAACGAGGCGCATTAGGGTGAATGCGCGGATAAAAAGGGAACGAGGGGATTCTAGAATTGTCAGTTTTTGTTGGCGCTGGATTAGGGATGGGAGGGGAGAGTTCTAGGCGGCGGGTTATAGAGTAAGAGAGAGAGGAATTCGGGGGCTGTTTTTCCATGACGCGATTGTGTTGATGCTTGGCTTTGCGTAAACGGCGGACACACGCGGAGAGCGAAGGGAAGAGGAGATGGCGAGCGTAGATAGAGCGGGGGTTATGATGGGGGATGAGCGTCTAAAAAATGTTGTTCTTGCTCTCAAGCTTCGGAAAGTAATTGGGTTGCTAGAGATATGCTACAGTTGAGAATGAACTGAAGGTGAAATTAGGCGGGCTTGAGAACGAGATCACCAGAGTAGATTGAAAAAATACAGGGATTATACATTTTTTGCGTTTTGTTAATTGGCTGATTTTCACTAACTATTCGTTGAATGTTTCATGAGCCTCTTGATGCGCGATTGGCCCGGAGACAGATTGCACCCTGCGAGTTCAGTTATTCATAAATGACAGCTTTTATTGTTTACCAATGAATCTTGCTATTATTGGATTCCTTGCAAGGACCTAAAATTTATGATTTACCCGAAGACTGATTTCACCGGGCGGTGCGCGCAGTTATGCATAGCCCGTGGCGCATGCATTCTTTAGCGTGTTCCAGGATTCTCGAATGAGCGATAGTGCAATTCATATGTTGGCATTCCGAACGTCGTCGGAATTCGAAGGGGGGGGGATATCTTCCTCTCTTTTATAGGCCTCGGAATTCCTCCTCGAACGTCGCGGGGAATAGCTTATTTGCTATGGCCTGCCTGCCACTAGCCGGCGGTGTGCTATCTCGTGCAGCCTGACTGATGAGAGAGCGTGCGATATTGAGAGAGTGAGAGGTGCAGAGAAGCCGAGATAGAGTGTGGTTTGAAGAGAGTCGGGCAGGGAAAAATGAGCATACGCGATGAAAGCGGGACTGAGAATGCGAGAGCACCACGAAATACCTCCGAAGAGTCGATCTCGTCTCTCTCTAGTCTCACTCTCTACCCCTCGTTCCTCCTCGTCCTCTTCTCGGCTATAAGAGCCCCACTCGCATGCCAAGTTGTTCCTGCCCCTCATCCGGAGACGTCCTCTCCCTCCTCTCTATTCCTGAGATTTAGTCGCCGAGTATGAGACCGGCGTGATCGTTGGTCGCCTGAAGTGCGTGCACAATGGGACGCCGCAAGCGAGCCGAGGTTGGCCGAATTATTGTTGCTGATCTTTGATCTCTATGTGTGTTATTCATCATTACCCCGTTTACGGTCATCGTTTGGGGGTAGAAAATAGACAGATTTGCGCGGGGATTCGGCGTAGGATGAGTGGGGGATTTGTGAGGGGAGAAGGGAGAGATACGGAGCGCACGGAAAGAGGCGTGAAAGAAGGTGTCAAATTTGTGAAGGACTCGGCCTGTTTTTAGAGTAGAAAAAGGGCAATTAGTGCTGTTTGCGCGCGCCTCGCACCCAGTCCATCTGACGTGACGAGAGGTCGTCATCGATGAGTAGGCTGGGCACTATACTAGAACTGAAAAGTAGTATTTTTCATTATTTTCGAAACTATTTTTTCTCACTGTGCTAATCTACTTTTTTTGGCTCTAATCAGGTTGTTTATCATTTGAAATAGTGACCATGGTGAGAGGTTGTCATCGATGAGTAGGCTGGGTACTAAATGAGATGACAACAAAAAAATTCCATTCTCCAGTATTTTCACAGAATAATTTTGTCCGTGTGCGCAACTACTGTGAAAATACTGGGGTAGCGAATTTAATTTGGTTCTCATGTGACCTAGCGCCGTTGACTAGGCTAGGCTCCCCCCCATTAAGCTTGTTTTCATTGGTCTGATCTGGGAGTACACGAAAAATGAAAATTGAATTTCATGTGATTCCATTCCGACCCGGTCGTCATTGATGACTAATCTGTGGTCGTATAGGAGACTCGGGGGTGCGCACCCTACACTGTTTACTGTTATGATCGAGTTGAGAGAGATGGGAATGTGGTTATCGGCTAATGCTATCGGGCTGATTGATACCGAGTGCGAGTCGGTCGTAGTCTTTTCGCGGTGTAGTTCATTACGCCCGGTCGTGGAGCAGAGTGCGCGGTGAACTCGCGTTTCAGAAGGCGTTGATAGTCGGTGGTTATTTCTTGATCATAATTTCTCAGCTTTATATCGCTCTATAGAAAATATACGGACGCTAAAACTATAGGGCAATGCTAGGCGCAATCTGGTTTCGCATGGTGGTGATAGTCGGTTGATTTAGGCTTGGTCTAATTATTGTGTCTCTAGCATTGTTAATTAAACTACAACTTTTGTCAAAGATGGATTTAGACTACATCGATTGTGTTTGCTGTTTTGTCTAGGTGCATCATCTGTGCATCTTCTGCCTGATTTGATAACTTTATTGATTGATTGACTTATTGATTGATCTCGCCTCTCTCCAGGTGCGTCCATCGATGAGCTCGCTCTCGGGGGCGGAGGATGGCGGCGGCGATGCGGGAGGAGGAGAGCAGCACCGACGGGCGCACACCAATAACAACCACAGGTACGGTAGGGGGGTGGTTATTGATTGGTGGGGTACTGTAACAACCATTGATATGGGAGGAATCAGCTACTGACTGATGGAGAGGGTACTGTAGTAATCGCGCGTACGAAAGTAGACGCGGTTATTGGTTATTGATTGAATGGTACTGTGGCAATCGCAGTTATGATGGGGGCGGTAATTGATCGATGGAGAAGGGTAACAATCACAGGTACGGTAGGCGTGCTGTTATTGATTGGCGGAGAGGGTATTTATTGTAGCAGCCAAAGGAATAGAAAGAGAAGGGCGGTTTTTTATTGACGTACTGTTATGAACCAAATCTGAATAATTTTGTAGCACGCGCAGGTGCTACGGTAATTGTGGCAGTTGCCGATTGGTTCCAGGAGTGGGCGCGATAACTGCCTAGAATAACATCTGAACAACATCTGACACTTATCTTTCTGTGACACTCGTCAGGCGGGATTCTTAATCACTTCTCTCCTGAGCAATGCGCTGATTGTCCTACCTCTCGCACGTTAGAGAACGCGAGAGAGCATGTAATATGGAGAGAGTCAGACGAGAAGAGAAAGCGAGAGAGCGTGCAAAATCGAGAGATTCAGAGGATTACCCCGTCCTCCCTAAATGCGAAATGATGCATTTCGCGATGAGTCAGACAGCGAACCGGGAGAAGGGGAGAAAAATCGGCAGTGTTCCGGGCTTTCAAAGTTCCGATATTCGCCCACTGTAATTGGTGTTTCACGATTGGTCTATAGCTGTGCTCGGATCGTTCATTCAATAGATGTCGGATTCCGTGTGATTTGAAAACCTACAATATCTAGTCTCGATAACCAAAATTGGTCGTTTAGTAATTAATGATGTTTACTAATTAATAATTATTCGCAGCAACACGCTAATGCGACAGAACGGCGACGTCGTGCGAATCGAGGTTGGTTAATTACTAATTATTATTTAATTAATAATATTTTCTATTTTAAATAATTGTATTTATTTACACGCAATGCTCTCATTATCTGGGTAATCGCGTCTCTTCATTGCCAATACTGGTACTATGTCGGATGAGAACTATGACGCAATGCCGCCTGCCTTTGACACATCAAAGGCTGCATGACGTCATAGTTCTCGTCCGACCTAGTGCCCCAATACTCCCTATGCCGATCAAGAGGTGATATTTGCGGAAATGCAGAGAAGAATACCCAGATTTCAAAATTGAAATCAAACTTGACCTTACCGAGCGCGCGCGAAGAGAGAGAGTACGTGCTTTAGAGAGAGTGATTCAACTGATCAATATTTTCTACAGGTCGGCGACTGTGACGACACGCAGCCGCACCCGCACGACCTCAGCAGCATATCGGCGAGGGCCGCCAGAGAGGTACGGTAGATTATCGATTGATTTGTGTGGTCGGAATACGGTATGTGACTGTTATTGATTTTTGTGAGGAGGCCGTTCACACGGTGAGTGGGCGGGGTATGGTACATTATCGATTTCTTTAACTTAGATATGTGAATTTGATTGATTTAAGACTATGAATAGCCTAACATTGCGATGAAATGTGCATGTTACATAGGATTTACCCTACGGATTTTTTTTCTGTTTGATTAGTGCTCCAGAGTAGTATTGTTAGTCGAGGCTGCCATTCCCGACAGTAATGAATCTGATCCGGGTAAGATTAACAAAAAATCATTTTAATGTATTCCTAGCGTGTCTTTGGTTGATTTTGTCTGTCAATTCGATACATGCCGTACGCCAGTGCAATAGTTTACTGCTGAAGTTTCGCAATGGTGGCAAATTTCTTATTATGGGTTACTGTAGGTTGCAGTAGTGTATTCTATCGAGCACGGAAATCTACTTACCGTAATCCCCTTTCCTATTCAGGGAGCTCGCTGTGCGAAATCCGACGCGGTGAAGACGCTGGCGGCCTTTTTCTGCCTCATGGTCTCCGCCTTCCTCAACTTCTTCCTTCTCACGAGTGAGTGAAACGGCGAGCTCGCTGCCCTTTAAATTGAGTGGATAGTGACCAGTGAATTTGATCTACCTGCTAGTTACAGTACCCTCTTACAGTAATCCACGACATCACTACAGTACACTCTTACCCAATTATCAACTTACAGTAATCCATGACATTGCACCGACGCAGCCGCTGCCCGACCTCACCTTCAAATTGATTCCGCAGCAGCGATGGGCGTGGTCACTCGGCGACGTGTTATCCACAGTAAAGTGAGTGAATAAATGTAACCGGTTTTTTGTAATATTTTCAAAATTAATGCATATTTGCAAGAAACAATGCTTCAAATCCTATTATTTAGAACCTGCGAGATTTGCGCTCAGGTTCTTGATCTAGTATCACTCAAATTCCGGATGATAGTCAGCATGCGCATCATCGTATCGTAAAAAATATAAAAATATGTTTAATCCTTTAGTATGTCTTTAGTAGTTCTCTAACATGTCAGAAACGGCGTACCAGGCTCATTCGTGCTCCTATTATGCCTCTAGAGTGACTCGGCGCGCTCCAAATAGTTACATTCGAGATATTGATTCTTAAAAATATTAACTTTGCAACCATTACTAGAGTGCACATTTACCTCAAAAATTGCCCACAGGACTGATCTTTGATCTCTCTCTTCATTTCAGTTCGATCGTCGCTTTCACTTGCATCGCCATGCACCAGCACCGATGGGTGGTGCTGAGGAGGCTGTTCCTGCTGGGAGCCATTCTGTGAGTGCATTTCATTATTCTATCTTTTTTTAAACTTTATTGCGATTACAAACCATAGATCTTCCTGGGATCAATTACATTCTCTTTCTACCGATTCTATGAGTATATTTGAGTGATTTTTAATCATTATTTTTTGTATTTTTTCTGCGATTACTCGGATTGTACCAAGTAGTTATTTTTTGTTGACATTGTATCCGAACTGAAGATCCGATTTTATTATTATTATCCTTTTCAGGTACGGTCTGCGCGCGTGTGTGATGGGCGTGACCTTCCTGCCGCCCTCCTTCGACAATAGGGACCAGATATGTCAGCCGCAGGTTGGAATTGATCTTTGATCTTTTGATCTCTGGACCAGACTGGTACCTGACTGTTTACAGTAGATACTTTATTGCAATGGAGAGTATTGACAAATGGGCGCATCGTTACCCTCAAATTTTGAGTTACGCGAATGATAGGAAACGAAAGCGAGATAGGATTTTTAGTGTTGCACTGACTGCGAAGGCCTATAAAAACCGCTTATTTTATTTCGCAGTGCTTTATCGAAGCTATTTTTTTCTGAATATTCCGAAGATAATTACTAAATAAATCGGTTCAGGTGAACCGTACAACGATGTACGCTACCGAGATCGCGACGCGGTTCGTCACCTATGTGGTGACACTCGGACTGACGTCAGGCCAGGATAAAATCCTCTGTGGAGATCTCATGTTCAGGTTGGCTTTCGGGATATTAAAAAGGACTCGGCAAGGAGGGTTTATCGTTGAAAAGGTTGTGTTGAACTTGGAAATTCATTGTTTCATTACTAGTAGCCATTTTAAATCGGAAATGAATATTCGTTCCTGGCGACTAGGTGTTTCAATAGATCTGCATTATCTCAGGTGCCATATTTTTCCAATGCTGAAGACATTTCTTTGCTTAAAATAAAACAAAATAAAAAGTTGTGTTTTGGAACACTTTTATGATTAAGACTGAATTAGTTTTGAACAAAATTATGAGCAATTTGTTCATATCGAGTCAATATAATTATGAGAACAGTTATAGCAGTATTTTTAGAGAACCAGCGAAATTGACGGTCCACTGAGTACTTGGTAGTTTCGCTTTTTTCATCGTTATGAATCTCTAACATTGATACCCTTGATTTTTCAGCGGTCACACCGTCGTCCTCACTTTGATGTACTTCGTGCAACTGCAGTACACTCCGAGGGGACTCTGGTGGCTGAGGTGAGAGGGTTATATTTGATCTTTGATTTGGCAACGAACTGCTATTTCGTACCTAGTTCCAAATTCAACCCTGGTTTTTCGGGTTTCGATCAATTCATTAAAGCTTCCGTGCCAGTCTGTTTCTAATGTAGAATTTGATTGGACTGCGAAATAATATAAATTAAAATTCACATTTCGCGAACACTCGATGAATTTATGAATTTATGGTATGATTCGCCTGGCTATTCCGGGCTTCACTTGTTCTTCTAGCTACTATGGGGCTGTGTTGTATTCACTGCTTATCCGAGTTCCACTGTATCAAAAATTATAATAATAACAATACCAATTTCAGGTACCTCGCTGCTCCTATCACTTTCTGCGGCATTGCCGCACTGGTCGTGTCGGGTGAGAATTATTCAGTCAATATTTGAATTGCTTAAACATCATGTATCCAAACATGGCACCTACTAAATCTTCTGGGAAGTGTCGTGTTTCGTTGAATTTATGAAACTCTTCAGACAATTGTGCATTGTTGAAGTATGTATGATGCATACTGTAATGTAACTATCACAAACTGACTACATTCAGGCGGCCACTACACGATGGATGTCTTCGTCGCCTACTGGCTCACTTCGCACGTCTTCTGGAGCTACCACCAAATCTTCGAGATGCGAAAGGCGGAGAGGGCAGCGGCTCCGTTGAGTAGGCTGTGGTGAGTGAATAGATCTAACAGGATCGTTGTCCTTGAGCGAAATTTTAAGAATACGAGTTGAATCTGAAACCAGTAATCACATGGATGCGGGAATGTGGTTTAACGCTGATTAGCCAACCCCTTTTTAAAGATAAAACGTAGCTTTTGCTAATGATTCTAGTACGATCAGTAGTATTATTTTCCTATCAAAAATAAATAACTTCTAATTGCTTCTCTTCCAGGTGGTTCTGGCTCTGCTACTGGTTCGAGGCTGAGGTGCCCGAGGGTCGATTGGCCAATCGATGGTCCTGGCCCTTCCCCGGCCCTGCCATCGCCCACAAGCTCATGGATCGCGTCAATCACAAGCTCGAGTGATCTACCGTACCCCGAATAACGTTGTCCCGAAGCTCCGCCCGCCAAGCCGTAGGCCCCTTCTTTGATGTTCCCAATGATCAGTGTGTATGTGTGATATGTTGTCCGTGCGCGGGTGTTATCTTCTCGCTCCTCTTTGTTGTTGTCTGTCTGCCTATAGTAGTAAGTTATCGATCGATCGAATCTGGCCTACAGTAGCCTTGTACAGTATCCATCCCCCTCCTCCTTCCTTCCCCGTTTCCAATGATACTCGGTGACCCGCCCTCTCACTTGATATCTGATGTTAGCGCCTCTGCTCCCTTCGAAGTTCCATGTTTACAATTTTCGAAATTCAACAACAAACACATTTCCGGGTACTCGATCTCTACCGAATCTGTCCACAAACCACATGCTTAATCCCCGCTCGGATTCCCCAGGTCATAGCCCTCTTCCCTCTCCTCTCTCCAACCCAGAGTATGATACGCTTGACCTACCTACAGTACTCCCTCATCATTCTTGCACATTCATGCCTAACCGCATCGAAATTTGTTGTCTCCCGCACCGAATCAGCGAGTACCGTATCCCCACTCCAATTCGCGTGCTTATGCCCAATCGATATTTCGCCCCCGTCGTTTAACGGTCCCGCACCGACGTTCTGTCGGATTACGGTAGCCACTACCGTATACGGGAGGGTGCACGGTTCATCGATCGTTTTCTCCCTATATAGGAATAAGTTGTATTTGTTAATGTCTGATGAACCGTGAGCCCTTCTCCGCTAGTCGATATTGCCCTTGCTCACTACTTCAGGTTCAGTTCCTTTCTTGTGTATTCAGATATGTTTTTTCCCGCACTTTTCCAGTTTCATCACCTTCCCCCTTCTACTTTCCTAATCTCCGATCATGTTCGCATTTTTTTCCACAATCATTCTAGACTTTGTACCTCCCATTCGTTGAGATTCCTCCTTCCTTGTTTAACCACAGCGATCACCCTGCTTTTCCTGTGTATCCTTATGCATGTCAGCCAACTTAAATCAACTCTTGATGCTCCCTAGCTCTTTCTTGTCCTCCGCTCTCGTTGGTTCTTGTCCTTTGCGTGACCCCGCTCAACGACCCACGGAACTCCCTACCGTAACCCCTCCTCCCTCGCCCCGCCCCCTCACTCAATCCCGATTACGTGTCCCTCTCCCGTCCCGTCAATACATAAGATGATGCGAAGCCCCGTTCCCGAGTTTTCTCGTATTTGTACTCGTCGTATTATGCGATCGAATAAAAATTTATAAATTGATTGTGGTTTTCGAGAAATGGAGCAGCAAAGTGTAATTCAGAATAGTGAAATGTTTTAAGACAGACACCTTTAGTTTCGCCTCGATACTTCCACGGGAAATTAAGGCCATATCTCAAACGGAGTGCATTTCTTCATTTAAAACTAGTCCGGCTGCCCCCCGCCTTCGGCGGGGGCCCCGTTCTAGCGGTTTAGGTTTCGCAATCACTCGTTTCGAAACTTGTTGGCGCGCGATCTCTCTCCCTCCACATTTCGCAATCGTTTCGCAATCCGGACAGACGGACAGACACACACAGCGAAATTATACATAAAATGATTTCACTGTAACAAAATCTCACCATCAATTTTCATGTCTCACCAATTCTAGGAATGCAGTGCAAACTGGAATGTCTAATAACACGTACGCTGTTGTTGCCAATAAATCGACTTCAATACATCCTACTCTATACTAGAGTTAGCGCTCTTTATACATAATAATATTCTGGAATATCACTTTCAATTCTATTCGAGCGGCTAATTTATTCTGGAATAAATTGCCCAATCGAGAATTTCAATTCGAATATTATTCTGGAATAAATGTAATTTTATTCCGGAAATTAATTCCAGAATAATATAGGATAATTCATTCGAAATGAAAATTATTCGAGAGCAAACTTATTCCAGAATAAGACATATTCTATCTAACAACACTATCTCGGACTTACGTCAGGCCAGGATAAAATCCTCTGCGGAGATCTCATGTTCAGGTTGACAATTATGATATTGTAGTTTTAATATGTTATTTCGTATACTTCCTGTCAATCTGATCTCTTCATAGTCCTGTATTTTGGCAGTAGTTTATGTTTGCCAATCGGTCTGATCTTCCTCGGCTTTTGTGCGTTGATTATGTTGCCGATATCCTTTAACAATGGACTGGTTAAACATTTTTAAATCTGATCATATTGAGTAAGTCGTTTGAACTCGTTTTGAAAAGAGTACGAGGTCGGGTTCTTAGTTGATTGGCACGGATACCCGGATCAGGAAACCACGCCAACCCAGATTCCAGCCACGTTCTCCTTAATCAAAATGAAGATCTGAGCAGCGCCTCCGGCGTACCTCAGCAAATTACTGTTTGAGTTCTCGGATCTTGTCACCACACACGGTAGCAACACACCGGTATGAAAGTACGGAGCACGGCACAGAGCGGGTGCTCCGACGGACAGATCACACAGCAGTCCGATTTCAAGTCAACAAGGAATAAAAGGCAGAGTCAGGTAATTCAGTGGTTGCGAACCACTTGGAGAATGTAAAAGACAAAAGAGGTTTGTTTAATTAAAATAATTTATGAAAGAGAAGAAGCACGATAAACAAATTTAAGTCTAGATTCTAAACAAAAAAAACTAATCTAGATTCTAAACAAGGATCACAACAACTCGACGACTACGCGTCAAATACTCAGAGACTACGACGACACGCGTCTATCTCAATCAGGAGAAACCACTCAAACTCCAGGGAAACTCAATCAATCATGGGGAAACTCGAATTAATGACGAAGATAGGGAGAAGGAAAGTGCGAGAACATTGGGGGAAGTCGGAACAAGCATGCACTCGCGTGCATGCACACTACACTATTTGACGGATGTTGTAGGAAAATCTGTTGCTAGATTTCCTTTTTATGGTATGCAATGGACAAGGTGTGATAATAAAAGCAATTTATTTACTTTGATTTACAGGGGAAACACGAAAGGAATGGGTAGATCACGAGAAGGGAATAAGGTTGTTTTGAGGCTACTGATTGGCTAGGAATTGATGAAAGGGAAGTACCTTCAGTTGTATAAGTGACTTGAGTCCCTGGTTAGATGAATGGGCTGGATTGGCTCCCAGGATGGGGTTGTGTTGAGAGTTGAGTCCCTGTACAGAAGCGTGGACTGAGTTGAGTCCCTGATCCTGAGTAGGGAAATGATGAAATGGTGACAAAGTGAAAAGTGACGAAAGGTGAGCGAAAATGCGATGAGAATAGCCCGCAAACGGTGTGCTCGGCTAAATGAGTGAATACTAGACGAGTGGGCCTAGTAATGCGATGAAATGAATAAAGAAAAGTGGAAGGAAAAGCGACATGAACCTGGAGAAACTTCTTCAACGTTAAAAAGCATCCGCGGCTCGGAAAAAATAGGCGACGGCCGGCTGACCGTACTCCCCATTTTCCATATGAGACCTGCTATAACGGAGGGAGATTTGAATGATAATACGGTAGAAGTAAGCGAAGGGAAACAGATTGATGACTGATTTTATTTATAATGAGGACTCAGAATGAGGGATTTGATCTGGTGCTTGAAAGATGGCCAGCGAGTAATATCAGTGCCGTCAAACGTTTCGAGTTTGATGGGAGGAAGCGAGAGACTAGGCCTATGCAGCGCTGAATCGATTGGAGAGAGCGACTGAATCGATGACGAAATCTGGGTTTTGGGTGCTGAACCATTAGAGTGAATTGAATCCCTGGTGTTGGCAAGTGAAGAGAGCGCGCCGAAGGGACTAATGAGACCCCCAGTGCTCGGTGGAGTGTTTTGAACACTGGTGGGTTGATTCTGAGTGGCAGAAGTTTGAGACCCAGTGAGTGCCTGCTGGTTTGGCGCAGGAGGGGACTGAGGGGATGACTGATTAGAATTTGTGCCCTGGTCAGCGAAAGTGGCGGTGGAAAAAACGGAATCAACCGATAATTGCGCGTTGACGCTACTGATTGATCGGGATTGGACACTATTGTATTTTGACTCCTTCTTTTTCAAGAGAGAAGATAAACCCACAGCTCCCATCGGCAGATTGCTGGGTCCATGCGCCTCTTCCTCCAGCTTGTTGAGATGTTCCCTCTCTTTTTCGGCTGCATCCTTGAGCTCGTTTTTCTTAGCCATCTTCTTAATTTTCTCGTCGATCGTCTTGATAACTTCTCTGTAATCTGAGATTATTTGATCGTCCTCGACAAAGGCTTTTTTTTCGATTCTGGTCTTCAACGCTAGTCGCGAGCGGTGGGGTGCGAATTTCGTCCCCCCGTCTCTGCTTCCCTCCCCCAGTTTCCCTCTCCCAGCAGCTTTGGCAAGCGGGAGTTATAAGCCGCCTCGATGGGTCGTCCGTTCTACATCGGCACACTGAACGCCCGGACACTCGCGCCTAAGGAGAAGCTTCTCGAAATCGAGCTGGCCCTCTCTAAGATCAAGTGGGACGTCGTTGCTGTCCAGGAGGCCAGGATTGTGGGTTTAGCTTCCTTCAATCTTGCGGCCTCAGGCATCGTCGTTTTTCACTCGGGAGGTGCCACCGCAAGAAATGGAGTCGCTTTCTTGCTTCAACCGACGCTCGCAAAAGGAGCAGTGTTTCAAGGACTATCGGACCGTATTGCAACCTTGCAACTGCCTCAACACAAGCTCTTCCTGGTCAATGCCTACGCCCCAACATCAACATATGATGACGCCGTATACGACGACTTCCTTGACCAAGTAGAAGCCGCGCTGCAGAGCACTCCGATGGGATTCATGCCAATCTTGGTCGGGGATTTCAACTGTAGAGTTGCAAAGGAGCCTGGCAATGAAAGATTTGTCGGCGAATTTGCTTCTCCGACCCCGAACTCACGTGGGCGCTCTTTCACAGAGACCTGCGTACGGAACAAGTTGCGCATTCAAAACACCTTCCCCAAACGGCGTCGGGGCAGGATCTGGACTTGGCGATCGCCCAACGGCACCACATTCAACCAAATTGATTTCGTTGCTTCGCCCATCACAGCACGAGTTGTCAACTGTGGTGTCGTCGGAAACTTCCATTTCAACTCGGATCATCGCCTCGTCCGACTCGCCCTCTCTCTTCCCAACAAGGTGCGGCATAAAAGATGCAGGGAGCGACTGGTCTTCGATAAAGTCGCTTTTACTGCCAATGCGAGTCTTCTCGCATCGATGCCCCTTGCTCGCCCGACCTCAGCCACAGACGCCTTTTACAAGATACAAGCGTTTGCAAAGACGGCTGCAACAAACTGTTGGAAGAAGAAGCAGTCCCCACCCTGGATCTCCCCTGCAACCCAAAACCTCCTGGCCCAGCGACATCTCCTTCGATCAATTCCACAATCCAATGTCGCCTTCTCCATCTCTTGCAAAATGGCCAGAACCAGCATCATCACGGATATCAAGAGAAGGAAAGAAAGCCAAGCGATAGAAGCAGTACGCAAAGGAAGAAGCATAGTCAAAGCAATGTTGAATCTTCACTCCTACCGCAAGAGACTTCAAGTTCCGGACCCGGTCACCGGTGCTCTTTCACAAGTTGCAACTAAGACTGCGGTCCAAAGTTTCTTCGGGTCCATCTACCAGCCAGCAGTGCAGCTTCCTCTTGCCATCCCTTCCCAATCTATCGATTCTCTCCCTCCTTTCCTTCCTGATGAGACCTATGATGCCCTCTCTCATCTCAAGTGTGGTCACTCTGCTGGTTCAGATGGTGTTCTCCCCGATATGCTCTACCATTCGAGAGCTCACCTTGCTCCATTCCTTTCTGATCTACTCAATCACCTAGTGTCTGGAGATCAAGTTCCTGAAGATATGGTCCAAGCTGTCGTCTCACTTCTACACAAGAAAGGGGACCCTTCCCTCATCAATAACTTTCGACCTATCTCGCTACTCACCGTCACTCTCAAGACATGTACGCGCGTGATTTTGAAAAGAATCGAAAGGACGCTAGGAGAAACAGAGTCTCCCACCCAGACTGGTTTCCGCAGAGGACATAGCACTCTCGATAACCTTCACACCGTCAAACAGATTGTTGAACGAACACATGAGTTCGGTATTCCCTTGTACCTCGGTTTTGTCGACTTTCGCAAGGCGTTCGATTGTGTTGAGTGGAGTGCAGTCTGGCAAGCTCTCTGGACCTTCGGAGTACACCCCACACTGATCCATCTTCTGAGACGTTTGTATGAGTCATCCACCACAAGAATTCGAGTCAACGAGGAGTTCGTCGAAGTGAATGTGAGAAGAGGCGTCCGCCAAGGAGATACTCTCTCCCCCAGCCTATTCAATGCCGTTTTGAGACAAGCAATGAACGACATAGACTGGGAGCAAGATGGACTGAGGATCGATGGAAGAAATTTAATCCACCTCGAATACGCTGACGACGTGGTTCTCGTTGCCAAGACACGCCCCGAACTTGAAAGAATGTTGCGGAAACTGATGGATTCATGTGCTCGTGTCGGATTGGAAGTTAACTCAGGAAAGACAGTGCTCCTTACATCATGTACAACAACCCGAGCCCCAATCATCATCAATAATCAAGTGTTCAATTTCGCCGATTCTGCAACCTATCTTGGAGGAAGAATCACCCTCCCCCTCGATCACCTGGCTGAAGTTGAACATAGGATTCGCTTGGGATGGTTCGCCTGGAGTAAATTGTCCCACCTCCTTTCCACAAGGTTGCTTCCTATGAAGACTAGACGACGACTATTTGAGAGCTGCGTCTCTTCTACAGTACTCTATGGGAGCGAGCTTTGGGCACTGCGAGCAAGTGAGAAGGAGAGACTTAGTGTGACGCAGCGTAAGATGGAGCGGAAAATGCTTGGAATCAGCTTACGAGATCGATGGAGGAACGAGAACATCCGCAAAGCGACCAACCTGCGCGACTGGAATGAAGAAGCGCTCAGAAGGAAGACTAAGTGGGCTCGGAAGCTGGGACGCATGGGATTTGACCAGTGGAGCCGCGCATCTACAGACTGGGTCCCTTACAACAAGACCCGCCCCCAAGGACAACCTAGAGCGCGATGGAAAGATGACCTAAGAAGATCCCTTGGCGCGAACTGGTGGCATGCAACTGCCGAAGAATAGACCTATTCCTCATCTGGTGTTAATCGCCTGACGTGATAAACTTGATTGATTGATTGATTGACAAAGGCATGGGCCATGTCGGCGATAAATGATTTGATTTCGTTCGAGGTTGTGACTTCGAACAGTCTCTCAGTTTCGCTGTCGATTTTTTCGAAAACTGGTTTGATTTGATCGAGCAGGGGATACAGTTGGTCGTACTGGGCAGAAAATGCTGATGTGAAAGTTTCACCCATTTTGCGAGGGCGAGTTGTGACATTGGGAGGAAGTGCGAAAGGAATTATGATCGGTTTGAGGATGAGCGAAAGTGAGAAAAGGTTGTGGAAGAATACTTCAGCCAGCCTCTACCGTATCATTATTTCAATTTACCGCTGAGAAAGTGTCCCACACGGAAGATACAGGGTAGCCTACCGTATGCCGCGGAGCGCTTGCATTTTCTGGACTCGATTTTCTTTTAGCGTTGGAGAGTTTCCTCCACGTTCACGTCACTTTTTCCTTTCACGTTTTCTTTATTCATTCCCGGCCGATGCACCATGTAGGAAAATCTATTGCTAGATTCCTTTTTATGGTATGCAATGAACAAGGTTTGATAATAAACACAATTTATTTACTTTGATTTACAGGGGAAACACGAAAGGAATGGGTAGATCACAGAAGGGAATAGGGTTGTTTTGATGCTATTGATTGAAAGCTAGGAAGTGCTAGGAAGTTGATGCTAGGAAGTGATGAAAGGGAAGTACCTTCAGAGGACGTTACTGCCGAAGATACTTGAGTCCCTGGACGGTTGAGCGGGCTGGTTTGAGTCCCAGGATGGAGTAGTGGCGACACTTGAGTCCCTGGATGGATGAGTGGACTGGGTTGAGTCCCTGTATCCTGAGTGAGGAACTGATGAAATGATGACAAAGTGACGGAAAGTGAGAGAAAACGCGATGAAATAGCTCGCAAATCGATGTACTCAGCTATTAGGATGAATACTAGGCAAGTAGGCCTAGTAATGTGATGAATGAATAAAGAAAACGTGAAAGGAAAAAGTGACGTGAACGTGGAGGAAACTCTTCAACGCTAAAAGAAAATCGAGTCCAGAAAATGCAAGCGCTCCGCGGCATACGGTAGGCTACCCTGCATCTTCCGTGTGGGACACTTTCTCCGCGGTAAATTGAAATAATGATACGGTAGAGGCTTGTTGAAGTGATTGAACGATGACTGATTATATTTATTAATGAAATATTTAAATTGATTGATTTATTGATTATGATTTAATGAATTGATAGTAGCGAAGTGATTTCGCTACACTGGGAGGGCGCGAAAGAAAAGAAAGAGAAGTGAGGGGAATGTGTGTGATGGAATGGATGAGAATGATTCTCTAGATTGATGGGTCATGGTGCTTTGTGAAGCATGAATGGACGAACAATGGGAAGTGGGGAGTAAGCAATAGGCGAAACTATCAATAACAACAAACAACGATTATAGTGGGTTACAACACATAGTACAGACTTTTGCCAATATGGCCGAAATATCAAATGGGGGACACAGGGCTCCCTTGGGGAGGTCGATCTCTTCTTGGCCACTTAGGGCACCAGGTCCGGGTTGAGGGGGCAGAACCACTGCTGATGGCGCAGGCTCCGGCCATCGCCGTCCACACATCCCCTGACGCATGGGTCAGGTTCACAGGTGGGGGAATGAGAGGAATTGATAGTACGGAAACAGCGGGTGCACTGTTGGGGCTTCATGAGAGAGAGGCGAGCGGTAATGCTCTTGACAACAGTACAATTGCGACTATAGTGGACAACTGAGTTACAGAAGGTGCAACGAACAGTTTGAGCAATGCTGAGACCCTGTGTGACGGGGGAGGAACGAGTGAAGGGTGAACGACTACGGTCCTTAGAATGAGTGGAGCGATCAACTGAGTTGGGGGTACGGAATTGTGTACGAGGGGCAATATTGATGCGAGGGGCGTTGGGAGTGGATGCTGATTGGGTAATGGGGGAAAGGCTCGAAAGAGGATCACAATAACTCGACGACTACGCGTCAAATACTCAGAGACTACGACGACACGCGTCTATCTCAATCAGGAGAAACCACTCAAACTCCAGGGAAACTCAATCAATCATGGGGAAACTCGAATTAATGACGAAGATAGGGAGAAGGAAAGTGCGAGAACATTGGGGGAAGTCGGAACAAGCATGCACTCTCGTGCATGCACACTACACTATTTGACGGATGTGCTTACGGCTCTATGAGAAAGGGTGGACTGGGTAGGCCAGACATAGAAAATAGTGATAAATTATTGGGGTGTCCGGAAAGTTCGTATAATGCTTCGGAAAAAATTCAGTTCGCGATCAAATGCAGTGATTGCGCAATATGTTTGTCAACAATGAATTGCATCATTCTGACGTTGAGTAGTGAGAGGATTTAATCAGTCTCCTAGTTGCTACATTGATTCTTGTGATGGACTCCCATCTCTACCTCCGAGCAGCTTTACTTCATTACTACCGTCTTGGTCGATCCGTGAAGGAGGCCCACTCTGCCCTGGCCCAGTCGGAAGGAGCTGACGCCCCCTCCATACCCTTCTGCTATAAGTGGTTCTCTCGCTTCAAGAAAGGGGAGTTTGGTCTCGATGATCAACCCCGCTCTGGACGCCCTCCCTCCCTCGATCAGCCTCTCGTTCTCCGCACACTGAAGCGCAAGCCCATGGCCAGTGTGCGTGAGTTGAAGAAGGATACTGGTACTCCCAGATCAACGGTGTCCGATATCCTCCATCGATCTGGGAAGAAGCCGAAACTCCCACAAGTGATTCCCCATGACCTCTCCCCCGAACAGCTGAAAAATCGTGTTCAAGTCTGTCGGGAATTACTCCATCGTAGATCCAATCTTCGATGGGTCAATTCCATCATCGCTGCAGATGAGAAGTGGATCACGTACGATAACCCTGTGAGGAGACTGCAATGGGTGGATGCAGATGAGAAGCCCACGCCCGTCCCGAAGAAGGAAGAGCACGGAAAGATGGAACTCCTCTGCTTCTTCTTCTCAGTGCTCGGTCCCATCTACTGGGAGATCCTCGCCCCTGGCACCAGCATCAATGCCGACCTCTTCTCTGAACAACTGGAAGATGTCGCGATCAGAGTCCCTCCCAGACTCCTGAACCAGGGCAAAATTCTTCTTCTGATGGACAATGCTCGCCCACATCGAGCGAAGATGACCCAGAAGAAAATGGACGAGCTGAAGATCGAGAGGATTCCCCATCCACCGTATTCCCCGCATCTCTCCCCATGCGACTACCACTGCTTCCGCTCTCTCCCTGACTTCTGCAAAGGAAAGAAGTTCAAGAATCGAGATGAAGTTGTGAGGGCTTTCGTGAACTGGGCGGTCTCGAAGAAACCCGCATTCTGGAAGAGAGGAATCGAGACCCTGCCCAATCGCTGGAGGGAGGTAGTGAGAAAGAAGTGGGCATACATTGGTCACTGAGAATTGTAAAGCATTGAATAAAAAATAAAAACAAAAAATTATACGAACTTTCCGGACACCCCAATACATAACTCGATTATTTATTTTTGAGAAACAGTGAAATTGGGGTTTCTACAATCCTTCGTAGTTTCGCGTCTCTGTTTATCATCACTGAATTGTAGATCGTTTCAAAAAATAATATAATTTATTTTTAGGAATAAAAAACATTTCAACCTCTGATTCTTCAGCTTAAATTAATATAATTAAATTAATCATCTTGATCTACTACTGATTTTACAATAACCGCATTTATCTTATCCCTTAGAATGCTCGTGGTCAATGAAATGCCACATTTTGTTTCAAATTTAACCCTGGTGCTTCGGGTTTCGCTCAATTTACTAAGATGTTCGCTTGTGAATAGTTCTCTGATTGTTAACAGCTGACTGTGCAAAATATTCTAAAGTTCACATTTTTTCGAACACTCGTTTTGTTTTTTTAGATTCGACCCAACAATTCCGTGCTCCACTTGCTCTACTAGGGTTGTTGGACAATGGTACATTCAGTGCACTTCTGGTTCCATGGTAAAAATTTATTCAATAATAATAATCATAAACAACAATACAAATTGCAGGTAAGTAGCTGCTCCGATCACTGTCTGCGAAATCGTAGTTCTGATCGTGTCGGGTGAGAATTATGGGTGTAATTATTGCATATTTTTCAACAAAATTTGTATCCAAGCCTGTGAAACTGCGACATTGCGGAATCGCGCCAGTTGCATTCGTGCTTCTTCCATTACACTAAAGTGACTGGGCGTGCTTAAAACAGTGATATTTTCATTTTCTCAATGGTGTGAACTCAGTGGGCATTACTAGTCATTGAATGCGAGATTATCATTCTCCGAATTGATGTTGCTCGAAGAGTTGAGAATACGAGTACCACTTGAAACACGTAGTCACAAGGATGCGTTAATGTATTTTTTAACAGTACAATAATTAGTCAATTGTTTTTTTTGTTCCTGTGTCTTCTTCCATTCACGTGTTGGCTATGATACGTTTTTGAGATTATGTAAAAAAAATTCTTTTCAAAGTAACACTGAGTTTCAAATTTTCCAAATTCGCCCGCTTATTTGTGTTTCACAATTGGTGTATAGCTGTGTTGAGAACGCCCAGTCAATGCATAATGGAGTATCATTGTGAATCAACTAATAAATATATTAACATGTGGAATGACACCCAGACGCACCCTCACAACCACTTTTAAGTCTCTCAACCACTTCTCGCTCTCTGTGTTAAATAATAAGTGGTAACCATCGTTCGTGTAATTTTTTTACAAGCGAATATTCATATTAGATGCATATGATCATCGAGGCGCTCCATGGGAAAACGTATTGCACCACCAGTTACTTTGAAGTTCATGATTATCACACAGTGATTGCAATTATGAACTCAACCGATACAAATTGTAATTGTTTACTAAACAGTTGAATTTTCCGATCCAAATGTTGAAATGATGTAAATATCCCATTAGTGGGCTTCGTGCTTCTATCGTAGAACAAATATCGTGATGTTGCGTATCAATAGTTGTTCTTTTGCATATTCCTAGATGATCTTGTTCTACTTTCAGTGCTGAAAATGCTTTTTGAAAAAATATTAACTTTTCTACTATTACTGGTGCATTTCTTTGAGAGCCCGCTAGCCCGCTAGATCCCGCTAGAGTAGCCCGCTAGATTGATCTTGGATCGCTCTGCTCTTTCCACTTTGATCGTCGCTTTCACTTGCATCTTGAACACGTTGTAACGGAACGGTTTCGAGAATTCATCTGCGAGATTTCAGTTTCTTTCGGTACTGTACTAGAGTTCTAAAAACGATACAATAGTCTTCAATCCATGTATTCTCTCGCCGATCGACCAGTGTCTAGAGTGTGTAGAATGCAAATACGGAGAAACGAATTTCTTTAATATCTTCCGTTCACGTGAGACGTTTTAGAGGAGATTAAAAAAATATCAATCTTGACCCTGGTTTCAATGTTCCAAACCTGCCCTTGTGATTAGTGTTTCATGATTGCTCTATAGATTTGCTCGTAACGCCGGGAGTGCGTCTATGAGATTACAGTTTCATAATATTATTATAAGTTGAGGCAATCACAACTGGCAGTCCTGAGTGCAAAATTGGTCGAGAAAAAAATTAAATATATTTTTCTTTAATGCACTTAACATTAACAATTCACTAACATTAACTAACACTTAACATTAACAATTGTAATTCGACACACAGACGCCTGCACGGTAAGGATATGGTAAATTATCTGACTTTTGTGTGATGGAATGCTGTAGCGGACTGTAATTGATTTTTTAAAGAAGATATTGACTGGCATACGATCGAGTTGTGGCGGGATGATGTTGTGAATTCCTCTGTGAAATTAAAGTTTCACAATTTTATTTTTAGTCGAGATAATCACTACCCGCAGTTTCCACATTTCTTCTGATTCAAAAAAAAATTTCCATGATAGCGAACTCCTAGTGTGACCAGACTGTATTATTTGTCATGTTTCATTATTGAAAGACGTATTTTTCATTACAATACTTTGCACCTACAATGCATTGCTATCTACGTTTGGAATATATCTTTCTGCAGTGCATTCCTTTGAGTACTAGTATTCTCTACATCTCTTCGTACCGCAATCCTCCATCGATCCACTAATTGAAAAAAATGTAGTGATTGAGAGCTTTTCCAGATGCTGCCGCTCTAGTTTCATTACATAATTTTCTTGGGAAATCGTCTATCTTGCATCCGACCCAGATCGATTATTGGACAATGGTACATTCAGTGCACTTCAGGCTCCATGGCAAAAAAATATATTCAATAATAATAATAATCATAAAAACAATACAAATTGCAGATACTTCGCTGCTCCGATCACTTTCTGCGGAATCACAGTGTTTCTCTTGTCGGTTGAGAATTACAATTTATTGATTACTATGTGTTTTTTTGTAACCCGATCCATCGAAGCATTACTTCTGCTGTAAATTTCAATAATTGATGTGCTCATGAAAGGCGATAGTCACAGCGGAACTGCTCAATTTGGTTTGTCAAAAATTGACTCTATCGAAATTGAGATTCGTAATACTTATCATCGCGTGTTTTCTTGCAATCTCTTACTGTATCTACTATTCTCGGCGCACCAACCCAACTATGAAGAATTGCGCTCTTATGTATTCCTTTGTTCTAATCTCTCTAAAAACTTTTGACCATTCATGGTCGATTATCGGGAAATGCTCGAATAGTTCGAGTACAGTAGAAATTACATCTCATCATCCTAGCGACTACGTGTTGCAGACGTTACTTGTATTCTCAACTCTTCGAATATCGATCTGTGAAGAATTCTTGACTACGAAAAAATAACTAATTTGGGGTGGTTTGGAGTGCATCATTCTAATTACAGGCGGTCACTACACGATGGATGTCTTCGTGGCCTACTGGCTCACCTCGCACGTCTTCTAGAGCTACCACCAAATTTTCGAGATGCGAAAGGCGGAGAGGGCTGCGGCTCCGTTGAGTAGGCTGTGGTGAGTGAATAGGGGAAGAGGGAAGGTGGAAGGGAGGGATGAGGGTGGGATTGGAAGAGCCTGTATGAGTTGTGAAATTGATAATTTCATTGTCTCATTGGGGTGAATTCGGTGGGCATTATTAGTATTGAATGCGTGGGATAGGAAGAACTTGTGAAACAGGCAGTTACTGAGCAAACTGCGGTGCTGAGAGACAAAGTTTCCCTCATCTGGGTGCTATTCACATTACTAGTCCTGAGGCTCGAGAATTTTGCTATCTGGGACGTCCCTCATATTGGTTTTGCGCGAAAAAGAATATGAGTAACGCCTGCAACACGTAATCTCACCGATCCGGGAATTAATTTTGCGCTAAACTTAAAATCATTTCTTTATTTCTTTTACGGTTGATAACAATTACTAACCATTCTGTTAGACCAGTACCAGTATTCTGCTAGACCAGTATTGATTAGATAGTAAATTATTTCATTACTGCTTCTAGGTGGTTCTGGTTGTGCTACTGGTTCGAGGCTGAGGTGCCCGAGGGTCGATTGGCCAATCGATGGTCCTGGCCCTTCCCCGGCCCCGCCATAGCTCACAAGCTGACGGATCGAGTCAATCACAAAAAAAACTCTTGACACTGGTTTCCAAACTTCTCAAACTTTCCCCTGTAATTGGTGTTTCGCGAATGGTCTATAGATGACTTTGGAGACTCCAGTTAATGCGGATCGCATGGTTAAGGAGAAGCAAGTAATCAATGTTTTGACAGGCCGGTGCCTGTTATGACACACAGGTGCATGCACGGTAAGGTTACGGTAGATTATCGATTGATTGCTGTCTCCCGTAATACTGGATTTTTATTGATTCTTATAAGAAGCTGATTGTAGAGCATGTGGCCCGACACCCATTATAATACTGTGAATATTATTTAAAGATTAAGTATTTTAATATAATTATATATTAATTAAGTCAGTCCGTGTTTGTTGTCCGACCGTGAATTAGTTAAATTCAAATATCTTACCGTAGTTCTTGAGTTGGCAGCCATGCTAGTTATTTGTTTGTTTGTTCGGACTTTGTTTGTTTGTTTTTACTTCTCTCGTTCTATATAAAGTCTTTTCGATTAATCAATTGCTCGTGTTTCTCGAATTCCGGAGCGGTTAACGGTGCCGTGAAAGTATCTTGAAATCGTCTCTTATTTCTTGTCTTGTTTCCTCTCGCTGACCCGGGCAAATCTTGTGCTTCCGGTGTCAGAAGTCGTGCCCATCTCTTGTGCAGGGTGCGCACAATCACATCTCTTGTGCAGTGATTGTTTTGCGTCGAGTGTGAACTGGAATTTGCGAGGGTCCGCCGAAGGCGCTGTCCAAATCTCCATTTTGCAGTGCAACTCGAACGTGTCAAGCAGAACGTCGTTCCCGGTTTCTACTCGTGCCCGGACTTCTCTTCAAGCAGGAATACGCTGGTTCGAAACAGTGAGTTCGGCTGATCTAATTGTTGTGTTGCTCTAGAGTGACGTGGCAGTTTGTTAGTTGCGTGAGTGGAGAAAAGGTGCAAGTAGCGGGAGGACGGGATCTGTTTATGATGGGTGGCAACCCGCTCCCCCGCTCCCGAGATTCCTCGTATTTGAACTCGTCGTATTATACGATCGAATAAAAATGGCTGTAATGCTCGTGAAATGGGTTCAACAACGTGTAAAAAAGAACAGTGAAATATTTGTAGTTCAGAAATTGGAAGGAGACCATAAGACTAACACCTCATTGATCGTCGTTACCCAGATCATAACCTATCTTGACCTACTTCCATTTTTTGGGCCTTTCGTTTTTGAAATTTCATAAAAAAATCAATCATTTTTTAAAAGTATCACTGATTTTCACAGTTCCCAAATCGCCCGGTGATTCGAGCTTCACCATTGGTCTATAGCTGTGTTTAGAACGCACAATCAATGGAGATTAGGTGAACCATGTGAATCAATTAATCATTGTTTTGGTGGGTGGGTGACAAAAGCAAAAACGACAAAAGCACAACTCGTCGCTGTTTGGTTGCGATTGGACGAAGCGACTTGGGAGTTAGTTCATTGTAACCAGTATGTGCTCCACTACATTTGCATATGTAAGTCTTGCTACCACGCGATCTTGAGTTTCACTCCATATCTATGTATAGGGGTTCATGGTCCAAAATTGACAATTTTAGTAGAAAACCATGGTTAGATAAATACCATATGCCGTATCCAATCGATATGTCAGTACCCCAGAATCTAGTGTAACCAAATAATATATGTATCGATTTGTTACGGCAATTAGTATTTATCTAACCATGGTTTTCTACTAAAATTGTCAATTTTGGACCATAAACATAGATATGGATACATAGTTATGGAGTGAAAATCAAGATCGCCTGGTAGCAAGACTTACATATGCAAATGTAGTGGAGCACATACTGGTTACAATGAACCAACTCCCAAGTCGCTTCGTCCACAAGTTGTGCTTCACAACATTTCTCGACCTGGCATGAGCGAGAGAAGTCAGAGAAAAGCGAGAGTCAGTGGGAAGAGAGAGAGTGACAGAGAAAGCAGAGAGCGTTGCGGTCGCGTCGCGGCTGACCCGACAAGAGTGGTGAGAGAGTGAAGAGAGCGCAGATAAGCAGAGTCCGCAGACCTGCATGTCTTCCGTTTAAGAGACATTCCACGAGAAAACGTACCAACTCACGGATGGCATTTTTACAACCCCCCTCAATATTTCTCTGGTGAAGTTCCCATACCGAGTGCTGATATTTGGCCCAATATGAACGGTTCTGGTGCACTTTCCGAAAAATGCCAGAACAGGTCCAAAAAAATCGAAATTTTCAAATTTTTGAAAAATACGATATTATAGGTTTTCTTAGTTTATTTTTCGATGAAAATAACGAAAATCATACTTTGAGTGCGATCAGATGCCGATAAAGAGTCGAAAACGTCGATTTTCGAAGATTTTTGCCCGTCCTGAAAATTTTTCCAACCAGTCTACCAAAACTGATTACATTTCGGATTCCCCGTGCAAAACTACGCATTAAACCCGAATTTGGAGAAATTTTATCCATGTGCTCTGAAGTTATGGTGTCCAGAATAAGGCTCACTCGGGGTTATCTCTTTGAGCAAAACCATCACAATATCTCCAAATCATGCCGAATGGGCTCTTTTTTCTACCGAATCTTATTTTTATATCGAATCAAATAATCTGAGGTCATGGTCAGACAATTTGAAGTCTTCATTGTAAAATTTTCATTTTTGGAAATTCCGAATTTCTCTCATTTCACAAAGAGCAGTTTTTTCCGCTAAAATCAGGTTTGCAATCATCCGAAATGCCTCATTTTGCCATATACTTATTTATCATGCTTATTTGCATTGTTTTTATGCATTTCACGCTCAAGTACACGCGCTAATGATTTGAAACCCTGTGAAAATGCGATTTTTTTCGAAATTTTTGGAAATTTTGAGAGTTTGCGACTCTCTCAGATTGCTATTTGAAGTTCAACTGCATGATATTTCGCTCAGAATTCCTACATTCAACCCATATAATGATTTCCAGTTGGTTGGGGAGCAATCTGACGAAAAATTTTTTTCCTCCTCGAAACTAGTGAAAAAAATGTTTTCGCCAGATGGCTCCCAAACCAACTGGGAATGTTTATATAAGTTGAATATAGTAATTCTAAGCGACATATCATGCAGTTGAACTTCAAATAGCAATCTGAGAGCGTCGCAAACTCTCAAAATTTCCAAAATTTCGAAAAAAATTCGCATTTTTACAGGGTTTCAAATCATTAGCGCGTGTAATTGAGCGTGCAATGCATAACAACAATGTAACTAAGCATGATAAATGAGTATATGCCAAAATGAGGCATTTCGGATGATTGCAAACCTGATTTTAGCGGAAAAAACCGCTCTCTGTGAAATGAGAGAAATTCGGAATTTCCAAAAATGAAAATTTCACAATGAAGACTTCAAATTGTCTGACCATGACCTCAAATTATTTGATTCGATATAAAAATAAGATTCGGTGCAAAAAAGAGCCCATTCGGCATGATTTGGAGATATTGTGATGATTTTGCTCAAAGAGATAACCCCGAGTGAGCCTTATTCTGGACACCATAACTTCAGAGCACATGGATAAAATTTCTCCAAATTCGGGTTTAATGCGTAGTTTTGCACGGGGAATCCGAAATGTAATCAGTTTTGGTAGGTAAAAAGGTAAAGTCGCACCGTATATCTAGGAATTTTCATCCTGCGGTGAGCCGCTGCTAGGCCAGCAACTATATTTTTTTAAGGCGATTCAGTCCGTAGCGCCACCTATTCTTCGGACCTATTTACCGGCGTGATCTTGTCACGACTTCCAATTCCCCGTCCCCAATGGGTAGGCGCCTTGGTTGGAAAAATTTTCAGGACGGGAAAAAATCTTCGAAAATCGACGTTTTCGACTCTTTATCGGCATCTGATCGCATTCAAAGTATGATTTTCGTTATTTTCATCGAAAAATAAACCTAGAAAACCTATAATATCGTACTTTTCAAAAATTTGAAAATTTCGATTTTTTTTGGACCTGTTCTGGCATTTTTCGGAAAGTGCACCAGAACCGTTCATATTGGGCCAAATATCAGCACTCGGTATGGGAACTTCACCAGCGAAATATTGAGGGGGTTGCAAAAAAGCCATCCGTCGACCCCTCCCAAAAGGTACGTTTTCTCGTGGAATGTCTCTTAAGAGTTGCGATTTCAAATTCTACAGGCAACTTTAGGCAAAATTCCAAAAAGGCTCTGTCCTATCTCGCCATGCTTGGGAAACGCTGTGTGCTTCTGTCGTTTTTGCTTTTGTCACCCCCCCCCCCCCCCCGTTTTGGTAGGTCGACGACTGTTACGACACGCAGAGGCAAGCTTTTTTCATTACAATAATTTGCACCGTTCGGACTACATCTTTCTGGTATTCTTTACGTCTATTCGGCTTCCATCGATCAACGTGTTGAAAAAACAGTGATTGGGAGCTTGTCCATAGGCTGGCGTTCTAGTTTCAATAGATATTTTTTCTTGGGAAATCATCTGTCGTGCCGCACCTGATCGATTGTCGAGAAATGATGACCAGATCGTAGCCTGCGGTAACTGCACTACTTCCGATAACGTTTCAGGAGGTTTCACAAAAAATAGCTGAAAAATATTCAAAATTCCTAAACTCGATTGGTGTTTCACGATTGGTCTATAGCTGTGCTCACATCGCCCTTTCAATGGGTTGCGTTCTGAGTCCATTTATAAACTAATCAATATTTTGACGCGTCGGCGACTGTGACGACTCGTAAACACATGATTAGTTTACGGTATGTTATCGATTAATTATTGTAATCTATCGTATCTGACTATTTTTTTAATATTTTGTCAGGAGTGAATGGGTGCAAGCTATTACGAGTTGTAGTTGCAAACTTTTCGGAATTCCCCTACGGGATTACACTTACATTATTTTTAGTCGAGACACAACTGGCGCTATGGATCTTGCGTTTATTTCAAAAATATATAAAATATAATCATTACATTAGTTGGCTCCCGTAATGCATGGTTATGTACGTTAAGGTTACCAAAAAACTTTCACAATGCATTTCTATTTTAATTAACAATTTAAATGGAATGGGCTCTAATTAGTTAAACTGGAATTATGAAAATAATAGAAATTCAACATTTGAACCAGCCTAGAGCCACAAAGTATCAGTTTGAGTTGCCTGATCACACCTCTATATCCCTTTTACACGCTCTCTCGCTCGTTTTACCGTGATCAGGGCACTACCGCCAGTTCAAAGTATTTCCACTGGTGTTGGGAATCTTTAATACAGTATCAGTGCATTTCTTTGGATAGTCGTACTATTTAGCTCTCTGCTTACCTTGATCCTCTCCAGGGAGTTCTACACGCGAAATCCGACGCGGTAATGACGCTAGCGGCCTTTCTCTGCCTCACAGTGTCCGCCTTCCTCACTTTCTTCACATTGACGATTCATTGTAACGGTGATTCATTTTCCCTTCAAATCCACATTTTCTAGTATCAATCGGTAGTGATCGAAATCATCATTCATGAATTAATGTAATTTCTTTTTGGGAATATCAAACATTACAAACACTGGATGTACTTCCTGCAGATGCAGTACACACCGAGGGGACTTCCCTCACGCTAAACGATACAATTATGGAAATTCCCGTAATTTCGGTTCGTGCGCCTATCATAGAACAATTATCGGAGTGGTTCGCATCAATTGCTTTTGTTCTGAATACTCCTAAAATTTCTTGTTCTGCAGTGAAACTCTTTCGTGTCGAAAATTGTGCTCCCGTTTGATTCTTGCACCCTATATCGTTTTAAGGTGACTCAGCGCGCTCCAAATTGTTCGATTCGAAACATATCTTCACAAAAATACTAACTCCGCTACCATTACTAGTACCCATATTTCTTTGAGAGAATTCCACTCGATCGATCTTTGATATATGTCCTTTTTTATGTCCCCCAGTTCAATGTCTTCTGATTATGTATTGAATCTTTAACACGAGTCATGCATTTAATTTCAAGTATAGTCTCACTTAATCTCACACATTGCAATAAAATGATAGTTTGTTTATAAAATGTTTGCACAATTAACAATTACTTCGATTATTGTTATTATTATTATTACCCATTCAGGTACGATCTGCTTGCGTCCTTGCTGCCGTAAGGTTCCACAATTTTAAATAAAAATAAAAATATTGATATTGCAGGTACCTCACTGCTTCTATCACTTTCAGCGGCATCGCCGCACTGGTCGTGTCAGATCAGAAATATTCAATCAATAATTTCATATTTTAATCGTTGAGTATTCAACCCCGGTACCTACCAACTCTTCTGTGAAGTAGCGTGTCTTGCTGAAGGCAAATAAAAGCAAACACCTTATTGATCGTTGTCGTAGAGAGCGTATGGTGTTGTTAGTCAGATCAAGCTTGTCGTAGCTTACTGAGCAACTTCCTTTCATGTCTTCTGCATGATGAAACATTTTCTTCTTTCGAACAGAAGCAAACGTTGTGTTAGACTAGTCTCTGCGCGCAGAACTAAACATTTCATCCCGCTCTGTTTTTCGTTCGTTGGTGAAACACAAGAAAATAGGGTCACTTTTTTCTACTAGTATGCTCGTTTTTGTAATACCGTCCAATGCAATGAAATGTTTACAATAACATTTCAAAGATAAAAAATGCTCACTTATCTGATCCCTATTGTCTGATGAGGGCGGCATGAAGGTCACGCCCATCACACACGGACGCAGACCGTATAAGAATTATAACTATTTGGAAGTGGGTCAAACCATGAGAAAATAAAATCGAAAATCAAATTTGCAGCGTGAATTTGCGTTTCAGGTTAATCAATTGGCAGAAACGAGGGGTGACTGATCGATTGTCCACATTCGTGTAAGTATTTGAAAAAATAAACCTACTCTGTAAAATAAAAAAAAGCAATCAAAAAATAATATACTATTATTTTTTAATTAGGTCACAGAATGGCTTCCAGCAAAAAGAGCCTCCTCAGTACCACCCAACGATGCTGGAGTATGGCGATGCAAGTGAAAGCGACGATGGAACTGGAATGAGGAGATTAAAGATCAAAAGATCAAGATAATGCAAAATGAATAATGCAATAGTTATGGAATATGGGCTCTAGCAATAGTATTGTACTGTTAATTTTTAGAACGAAATATTCCAAATCTAATACTCTTTGGAACGCGCCGAGTCAGTCTAGTGCAATGGAAGGAACACGAATGCAAGTTTCTGATATTTTACATGTTCGTTGCCCTTAGGAGATCAAGTTGACCGTGCTAAACACGACTTGTTCTCGCACAAAGATTTAGGAAATTTATGAGCCCGTTTGCGTAAGGTTCGAACAATACCCCGAAGGGTTAGGCATAACATTTTTTCAAAAATTTGTTAAAAGGGGTTCTCGAGGGTGCTGATCGCCGTGGTCAACTTAATTGTGCACAATATCGATCCACAGAGCCGGGCTTCATGTACGCTGTATATACATTTCTGAAAATACCTCAATAACCGATTTTGGAATCTCCAAATTTGCACTGATGGCGAATTTGATACCGGGGAAATTTTTAAAAATAAATTTGCATTTGTGCCAAGATTGATATTTGTTGGAATGTCCTCCGAAACGTATCACGTGAGCGGAAGAAATTAGATAAATGAATAGGTCTCTGAATGTCAACAGCTGACGGTGCAAAATATTCAAAAAAATCACATTTTTTCGAACACTTGTTTTGTTGTTTTTTACATTCGTGAGGCGCCACTCGCTATACAAGGGACCCGAGTTCGATCCCCCGCCGAGGCAGACCAAGCCCTCCATCTCCCCGGGGTCGGTTAATTGGTAGTGACCCCGGTCGCGAAATGTATCGTTACCTAGAAGCACCTTGGACAGCAGGGATACGTAGGACAAACAGTAGTCGGCCTCACCGAACTACACCACCAAGCGTAATCGTCTCATGACGACTGTAAAATCGCTTGAAGTGGCTGCAAAAAAAAACATTCGCCCCAACAATTTCGTGCTCCACTTGCTCTACTAGGGTTCTTGGACAATGGTACATTCAGTGCACTTCAAGATCCATGGTAAAAATATATCCGATAATAATAATCATAAAAACAAAAGAAATTGCAGATACTTCGCTGCTCCGATCACTTTCTACTGAATCGCAGTGCTGGCCGTGTCGCGTGAGAATTACAATTTATTGATTACAATGTTGATTTTTGTAACCCGATCCATCAAATCATTACTTCTGCTGGAAATTTCACAAGTTGATGTTATCGTAAAACATACTTTTCACAAGTTTTGGCTATGGATTTTGAAGAAATTGATGCATGAAAGCAATCGAAGTTGAGGTTCAAAATCAATTGTTATCATATCCCTTTTCAGGTAGTCTATTGCTGGATCTATTAATCTCGGCGCACCATACCAAGTTTGGAGAATTACATTGGTATGCGCGCCGTTTCTTTGCCGTCAGTGAAACATGGTAGACTATCGGGCAACGCTCGGATAGTTCAATTACAGTAGAAATTATCGTGATTGCGAAGAAAATAACTAATTTGAGGCGGTCTGAGTGCATAATTGTAATTACAGATGGTCATTACAGTATGGACGTCTTTGACGTCTACTGGCTCACCTCGCGCGTCTTCTGGAGCTACCACCAAATCTTCGAGATGCGAAAGGCGGAGAAGGCGGAGGCGCCCTTGAATAGGCTGTGGTGAGTGAAAATAGCAGGAAGGAAAGTGGAAGGGAGGGATTAGAATGAGATATGAAAAGCCTGTGAAAATAGGAATTCACTAAGCGGACTGTGTTGAGTATAGAATAATAATATAGAGATAAAACTCGTTATCTGTAAGAACGCAGTGGAATGGTCAGATAGTGGCACAACTCCGTCAAAATAATCGCCAGAGGCTCAAACTTTCAGTATATGGCCCCTACGGACAAGTAAACTTTCCGCCAGAAGTTGGAAAAACAAAATCTTACAGAAACTATTATACTAGAAATATAGGTTTTTGATAAACCGTTAAAAACAATTGACTAATTTTCATTAAAATTGGCCCATCTGGGTCAATACATAGGTAGAGCAACATGATGATGTATTGTTTGATAGGTGAAGAGAGTAGATTCTTAATATTTTTTTGCAACCCAATGTTCTGGAATTGACTTTGTTCAATACGTTGAGAATACGGCTAGTGCCTGAAACACCAAGTCAAAGGTGTACTCGGAAGGTGCTTCTTCGCTAGAATATACCCCAATATCGAGCAATCGATCACTCTATTAGCATGAATCACTTGTTTACGTGCACCCAGCCATTCGCATTAGCATGCGTAGTTTGCTTCATCAATTACCCTCCTTTTGCATACGTTGATGAGCGAGTTGACCCGATCTAACTTGTTGTACTCACCTCACTTCGGTTCTTGGTCGTCGTCGAAGAATGTTGTTTTATTATGCGCTCTTTCTATAAATACTTATTATTATCTTTTCTCTCGTTCAAGGGTTTTGCAAGGGATTTCAACTAGGATTATTCACGTAGTCGTACTGTGCGTTTCTGCGTTAACCTTCTTGTTTTCCGTTCGGCATTTCTCCTTGTATATTTTCCATTTTACCTGGTCTTCCTTTTCTTCCTTTGGTCGTCGTCTTGTAGGTTCCTTCGGGGACTGAGTGTTGTAGGTTCCTTCGGGAGCTGAGTGTTGTAAGTTCCTTCGGGAGCTGAGTGTTGTAGGTTCCTTCGGGAGCTGAGAGTTTGTAGGTTCCTTCGGGAGCTGAGAGTTGTAACCGTGTGCGCCTCCTTGTGATTCCTGGCTACTTGTGAGTCGGGTGCGTATGGGAGTGTTAGCTATTCGGTGCGGGATGCGCAATTGTATTTGTTAACTGTTCACTAACCAGTCCCTCGTTTTTTATTTTAATAATTAATACAAATCACATTTTTCAAAGTTCTCAAACTCGCCACCCTGGAGCTCCTGGAGCACCCTGGAGAACCCTGGAGCTTTGGGTTTCGCTCAATTTACTAAAGCCTTCATGTGAGACGTTTCCTAATATGAATGTTGATGCCGGAGCAAATAATCTAAAATGAACGTTTTCTCGGACACTCGGTGCATTTTGGATTGCTTTGCCCTAGCTATTTCGCGTTTCACGTACTCTACTAGGGATTGCGGGGTAGCATTTCATGCAATGTTGTTCTAAGGTCAGTGTTAAATAAATAATGTTAGATTTGGACCATGATGTTTGAGCCCGCGTAAAATCCTTTTCGCTAAAGCTAGCTCGATAGCGCTTATTAGGGGTTGACTTGGTCAATATTTTTTTTTTGGATAGCTTGAAAATCCAAGTTGCATCAAATGTGAAATTTTCAAGCTTTGCTAAAATATTTCCTGCCTCTCGAATTTTGGGGAAAAATAACTATACATTCTCAAATACTGGAGTTAGAAGCTCATTGGCAGTTCTTTCAACTATGTCTAGCGCTGTTGCTGCCTCAGCATAACACGATTTGCACACCATTGAATTCAAACCCTTCCACAGTAACACTTCTCAAGCGATAACGTATCCTGCTTCGAGGATCATTCAGACAGGGTTCAATAAGTGCGCTTCCATGACACACTATACGGCTACACATTATTGAGAAATATTTTAGCTCATCCTTTTTTGCCTTATTTTCATTTATGTCTCGAAAGTCTAATGAATGAAATAAAATAAGGTACATTGATGTGGATAAAGAACAGTGAAAATGCGACCCTAACATTTCGTGTTTCACCAATGCTTGGTATGCAGAGCGAGATGGACTGACTAGTGCCCCTCTTATTCACATTGAAAACAAATGCCCCGAATATTTCGTGCTTCACTTGCTCCACTAGAGATGACGAGGCTGTATTGTATTTGATTGCATTTGTTCCAGTATCAAAACAGTAATTCTAACAATACAAATTGCAGATATATCGCTGAACCTAAGAACCATAATTTTCTCAGAGCAAGTTTTGATTTTGGATTTTGAGGACATTGATGTATGCAAGCAATCGAAAGGTTCAAATACTTTTTATTTTCTTGTTTTCTAGTAATCTCTTGCTCTTTTCTTTTTTTCTTGTAATCAAGTATGGAAAATTGCGCTGAACGCCTTTGCTCTGATCTCTCTGGACAAACTTTCCACCACGCATTGTCGATTATCGGGCAATGCTCGGATGATTCGAGTGCAGTAGAAATTGCATGCCAGCATCGTGACTACGAGTCGCAGGCGCTACTTGTATTCTTACCTTTTCGAATAGCAATAATGTGAAGGTTGCAATGCTCGATGAAACGCTATTTACTGCGCACCGTAACTATCAAAGACTGACTAAGTTCATCGTTCTAATTACAGGTGGTCACTACACGATTGATGTCTTTGTTGCCTACTGACTCACTTCGCACGTCTTCTGGAGCTACCACCAAATCTTCGAGATGCGAAAGGCGGAGAGGGCAGCGGCGCCTTTGAGTAGGCTGTGGTGAGTGAATGGAGCAAGTGGTAGGGGGGGGGGATTGGGAGGGCCTGGAGTGGGATAATTAGAGAGTGTGACGTAGGCGATGCAGATTATTTCGCTCGTTATACCCATATATTAGGCTGATGCATAAGTTTTTTTCCAATTTCGGAGGCGTAATTCAAAGTCTCCTAAAATGCGTCCTTCAAATCCAATCAGTACTAATCCGTAGCATTATGTAGGAGTACAGTTCACACTTATAATCATATGTTCGAATTGTGCCCTGCTTTTAAATCATTGGAGAAATCGTTCGTTAACCACGATCGAATTTTTCAATGAAATTTTGAAAGAGTTGGGTTCGCTGTTTCTTTGCAGGGAAAATAGACGGGACATCTTCACATACATTATTGAGAAGCCCCTTGAATGCTCTTTCAAAAAAAGTGGCTGAAAGCGGTGCTAGCTTACTCAATCCCAGGATTAGAGAATAGCAAATTAGCCACTTAGAAAATAAATCACACTTGAGTTGGCACCTTTCCTGCCTTTTGTGTTATAGAGACTGACTTTTGTATAGGGGCGCTTTAATCTTACTTTATGGGTTAACTTTACCATTCGTGAAATTTGAGACCTCGCATCATCCCCTTTTCGAAAATGAGAGTTATCCAAAAATCCGAATATTGACCTCAACGAACAAAACTTTGACTTTCAGTTGTTATTTTTGGAGTACCATTTCTGAATTCTCAGGAATCCCATGACTATATGAAGCTAATAAGGGATAGTTCGAGGGTAGCTGATGCAGATAAACATAAAAATTCGGGACCACCATATATCATCTAATCAGGAAGCTTTGAAATACACTGATTTCGATGTGTAAATTTCGTAATATTAGTGTTGATGACTGCAGCTTCTGATTGTAATGATGAAAGCCCGCCATAAATCAAATATAAGCTCCTCATGCAGGAAGCTTCATGATGAAATCGGTTTGGTTTTGATAGGCCAATTTTGCGGTTGCGCAATAAACGAAACACATTTTGGTCATGGCGAACTGAACCGACTCTGAAATTTGCATCTTATGTGAACAGGTCTTGTGTGCCAAATCCGAACGACATGTGTTATTGTGATTTACGTTCATCATACTTCACGAAAGTGTTGATTATTTTGCCTAATCACGACTCACTGGAAAGATCTAATCTGAGAAAGTCGCAGCTACATTCGTAGCCACGGCTACTCTGACTTTACACTATGACCACTAAGCGCTCTCAAGTGGTCAGGACTAAAGTGCGCTAAACAAAGCATACATGCACTAATAATATATAAAGACCAAAATGATAATCACTTATAATCAAAGACCAGAATAAGTGAAACAATTAAAAGTAAAAATTGGAAAAAAACTTATTCATCAGCCTAATAATTGGATGTGAAAGCGAGGATGGAGCTGCTTGCTGATAATGAATAGATATGATTTTAAAAGACGGACTGTTGCACGCATTGCTTCTGTGCGAAATTTTGAGAATACGAGTAGCACCTGAAACGCGTAGTCACAGGGTGCCGGTATGCATTTTCCGTTCAACCAAAAAAATTTACAAAGCGTTGCAATACAATTCAAAAATGTTCAGTAGTAATCAATTGTGTTTCTAATTAATAAATTACTTCTAATTGCCCCTCTTACAGTTGGTTCTGGCTCTGCTACTGGTTCGAGGCTGAGGTGTCCGAGGGTCGATTGGCCAATCGATGGTCCTGGCCCTTCCCCGGCCCTGCCATAGCTCACAAGCTGATGGAACGAGCCAATCACAAGCTCGAGTGATCTACCGTACCCCCCATTACCGTAGTCCTGAAGCTCCCCCATACCGTAGAGCCCCAACTTTGATGTTCCCAATCATCGTGCGTATGTGATATGTTGTCCGTGCGCGGGTGTTATCTTCTCGCTCCTCTTTGTTGTTGTCTGTCTGCCTATAGCAGTAAGTTATCGATCGATCGAATCTGGCCTACAGTAGGGTTGTACAGTATCCCTCCCCTTCCTCCTTCCTTCCCCGTTTCCAATGTTACTCGGTGATCCGCCCTCTCACTTGATATCTGATGTTAGCGCCTCTGCTCCCTTCGAAGTTCCATGTTTACAATGTTCGAAATTCAACAACAAACACATTTCCGGGTACTCGATCTCTACCGAATCTGTCCACAAACCACATGCTTAATCCCCGCTCGGATTCCCCAGGTCATAGCCCTCTTCCCTCTCCTCTCTCCAACCCAGAGTATTGGCTATTTGGCTGATTGGCTGATTGGCTGATTGGCAGATTGGCTATTTGGCTGATTTGCAGATTGGCTATTTGGCTGATTGGCTGATTGGCTGATTGGCAGATTGGCTATTTGGCTGATTTGCAGATTGGCTATTTGGCTGATTGGCTGATTGGCTGATTGGCAGATTGGCTATTTGGCTGATTTGCAGATTGGCTATTTGGCTGATTGGCTGATTTGCAGATTGGCTGATTGGCTGATTGGCAGATTGGCTATTTGGCTGATTGGCTGATTGGCAGATTGGCTATTTGGCTGATTGGCAGATTGGCTGATTGGCTGATTGGCAGATTGGCTGATTGGCTGATTGGCTGATTGGCAGATTGGCTATTTGGTTGATTGGCAGATTGGCTATTTGGCTGATTGGCTGATTGGCAGATTGGCTATTTGGCTGATTGGCAGATTGGCGATTGGCTGATTGGCTGATTGGCTGATTGGCAGATTGGCTATTTAGCTGATTGGCTGATTGGCTGATTGGCTATTTTTCTGATAGGCAGATTGGCTATTTGGCTGATTGGCAGATTGGCTGATTGGCTGATTGGCAGATTGGCGATTGGCTGATTGGCTGATTGGCAGATTGGCTGATTGGCTGATTGGCTGATTGGCAGATTGGCTATTTGGTTGATTGGCAGATTGGCTATTTGGCTGATTGGCTGATTGGCTATTTGGCTGATAGGCAGATTGGCAGATTGGCTATTTGGCTGATTGGCAGATTGGCGATTGGCTGATTGGCAGATTGGCTGATTGGCTGATTGGCAGATTGGCTGATTGGCTGATTGGCTGATTGGCTGATTGGCAGATTGGCTATTTAGCTGATTGGCTGATTGGCTGATTGGCTGATTGGCAGATAGGCTGATTGGCTGATTGGCTGATTGGCTATTTGGCTGATTGGCTGATTGGCTGATTGGCTATTTGGCTGATTGGCTGATTTGCAGATTGGCAGATTGGCTATTTGGCTGATTGGCTGATTGGCTGATTGGCAGATTGGCTATTTGGCTGATTGGCTGATTGGCTATTTGGCTGATTGGCAGATTGGCTGATTGGCTGATTGGCTGATTGGCTGATTGGCAGATTGGCTATTTGGTTGATTCGCAGATTGGCTATTTGGCTGATTGGCTGATTGGCTATTTGGCTGATAGGCGGATTGGCTATTTGGCTGATTGGCTGATTGGCAGATTGGCTATTTGGCTGATTGGCAGATTGGCGATTGGCTGATTGGCTGATTGGCTGATTGGCAGATTGGCTATTTAGCTGATTGGCTGATTGGCTGATTGGCAGATAGGCTGATTGGCTGATTGGCTGATTGGCAGATTGGCTATTTGGCTGATTGGCTGATTGGCTATTTGGCTGATTGGCTGATTGGCTGATTGGCTATTTGGCTGATTGGCTGATTTGCAGATTGGCTATTTGGCTGATTGGCAGATTGGCTGATTGGCTGATTGGCAGATTGGCTATTTGGCTGATTGGCTGATTGGCTGATTGGCAGATTGGCTATTTGGCTGATTGGCTGATTGGCTATTTGGCAGATTGGCTGATTGGCTGATTGGCTGATTGGCAGATTGGCTATTTGGCTGATTGGCTGATTGGCTATTTGGCTGATTGGCTGATTGGCAGATTGGCTATTTGGCTGATTGGCTGATTGGCTATTTGGCAGATTGGCTATTTGGCTGATTGGCTGATTGGCAGATTGGCTATTTGGCTGATTGGCTGATTGGCAGATGGGCTGATTGGCTGATTGGCAGATTGGCTATTTGGCTGATTTGCAGATTGGCTGATTGGCTGATTGGCAGATAGGCTGATTGGCTGATTGGCTGATTGGCAGATTGGCTATTTGGCTGATTGGCTGATTGGCTATTTGGCTGATTGGCTGATTGGCTGATTGGCTATTTGGCTGATTGGCTGATTTGCAGATTGGCTATTTGGCTGATTGGCAGATTGGCTGATTGGCTGATTGGCTGATTGGCAGATTGGCTATTTGGCTGATTGGCTGATTGGCAGATAGGCTGATTGGCTGATTGGCTGATTGGCTATTTGGCTGATTGGCTGATTGGCTGATTGGCTATTTGGCTGATTGGCTGATTTGCAGATTGGCTATTTGGCTGATTGGCAGATTGGCTGATTGGCTGATTGGCAGATTGGCTATTTGGCTGATTGGCTGATTGGCTGATTGGCAGATTGGCTATTTGGCTGATTGGCTGATTGGCTATTTGGCTGATTGGCAGATTGGCTGATTGGCTGATTGGCTGATTGGCTGATTGGCAGATTGGCTATTTGGTTGATTCGCAGATTGGCTATTTGGCTGATTGGCTGATTGGCTATTTGGCTGATAGGCGGATTGGCTATTTGGCTGATTGGCTGATTGGCAGATTGGCTATTTGGCTGATTGGCAGATTGGCGATTGGCTGATTGGCTGATTGGCTGATTGGCAGATTGGCTATTTAGCTGATTGGCTGATTGGCTGATTGGCAGATAGGCTGATTGGCTGATTGGCTGATTGGCAGATTGGCTATTTGGCTGATTGGCTGATTGGCTATTTGGCTGATTGGCTGATTGGCTGATTGGCTATTTGGCTGATTGGCTGATTTGCAGATTGGCTATTTGGCTGATTGGCAGATTGGCTGATTGGCTGATTGGCAGATTGGCTATTTGGCTGATTGGCTGATTGGCTGATTGGCAGATTGGCTATTTGGCTGATTGGCTGATTGGCTATTTGGCAGATTGGCTGATTGGCTGATTGGCTGATTGGCAGATTGGCTATTTGGCTGATTGGCTGATTGGCTATTTGGCTGATTGGCTGATTGGCAGATTGGCTATTTGGCTGATTGGCTGATTGGCTATTTGGCAGATTGGCTATTTGGCTGATTGGCTGATTGGCAGATTGGCTATTTGGCTGATTGGCTGATTGGCAGATGGGCTGATTGGCTGATTGGCAGATTGGCTATTTGGCTGATTTGCAGATTGGCTGATTGGCTGATTGGCAGATAGGCTGATTGGCTGATTGGCTGATTGGCAGATTGGCTATTTGGCTGATTGGCTGATTGGCTATTTGGCTGATTGGCTGATTGGCTGATTGGCTATTTGGCTGATTGGCTGATTTGCAGATTGGCTATTTGGCTGATTGGCAGATTGGCTGATTGGCTGATTGGCTGATTGGCAGATTGGCTATTTGGCTGATTGGCTGATTGGCTGATTGGCAGATTGGCTATTTGGCTGATTGGCTGATTGGCTATTTGGCTGATTGGCTGATTGGCTGATTGGCTATTTGGCTGGTTGGCTGATTTGCAGATTGGCTATTTGGCTGATTGGCAGATTGGCAGATTGGCTGATTGGCTGATTGGCTGATTGGCAGATTGGCTATTTGGCTGATTGGCAGATTGGCTATTTGGCTGATTGGCTGATTGGTTATTTGGCTGATTGGCTGATTGGCTGATTGGGAGATTGGCTATTTGGCTGATTGGCTGATTGGCAGATTGGCTATTTGGCTGATTGGCAGATTGGCTGATTGGCTGATTGGCAGATTGGCTGATTGGCTGATTGGCAGATAGGCTGATTGGCTGATTGGCTGATTGGCAGATTGGCTATTTGGCTGATTGGCTGATTGGCTGATTGGCTATTTGGCTGATTGGCTGATTTGCAGATTGGCTATTTGGCTGATTGGCAGATTGGCTGATTGGCTGATTGGCTATTTGGCTGATTGGCTGATTGGCAGATTGGCTATTTGGCTGATTGGCTGATTGGCAGATTGGCTATTTGGCTGATTGGCTGATTGGCTATTTGGCTGATTGGCTGATTGGCTGATTGGCTATTTGGCTGATTGGCTGATTTGCAGATTGGCTATTTGGCTGATTGGCAGATTGGCTGATTGGCTGATTGGCTGATTGGCAGATTGGCTATTTGGCTGATTGGCAGATTGGCTATTTGGCTGATTGGCTGATTGGCTATTTGGCTGATAGGCTGATTGGCTATTTGGCTGATTGGCTGATTGGCAGATTGGCTATTTGGCTGATTGGCAGATTGGCAGATTGGCTGATTGGCTGATTGGCTGATTGGCAGATTGGCTATTTGGCTGATTGGCTGATTGGCAGATTGGCTATTTGGCTGATTGGCAGATTGGCTGATTGGCTGATTGGCAGATGGGCTGATTGGCTGATTGGCAGATTGGCTATTTGGCTGATTGGCTGATTGGTTATTTGGCTGATTGGCTGATTGTCTGATTGGCAGATTGGCTATTTGGCTGATTGGCTGATTGGCTATTTGGCTGATTGGCTGATTGGTTATTTGGCTGATTGGCTGATTGTCTGATTGGCAGATTGGCTATTTGGCTGATTGGCTGATTGGCAGATTGGCTATTTGGCTGATTGGCAGATTGGCTGATTGGCTGATTGGCAGATGGGCTGATTGGCTGATTGGCAGATTGGCTATTTGGCTGATTTGCAGATTGGCTGATTGGCTGATTGGCAGATAGGCTGATTGGCTGATTGGCTGATTGGCAGATTGGCTATTTGGCTGATTGGCTGATTGGCAGATTGGCTATTTGGCTGATTGGCTGATTGGCTATTTGGCTGATTGGCTGATTGGCAGATTGGCTATTTGGCTGATTGGCAGATTGGCAGATTGGCTGATTGGCTGATTGGCTGATTGGCAGATTGGCTATTTGGCTGATTTGCAGATTGGCTGATTGGCTGATTGGTTATTTGGCTGATTGGCTGATTGTCTGATTGGCAGATTGGCTATTTGGCTGATTGGCTGATTGGCAGATTGGCTATTTGGCTGATTGGCAGATTGGCTGATTGGCTGATTGGCAGATGGGCTGATTGGCTGATTGGCTGATTGGCAGATGGGCTGATTGGCTGATTGGCAGATTGGCTATTTGGCTGATTTGCAGATTGGCTGATTGGCTGATTGGCAGATAGGCTGATTGGCTGATTGGCTGATTGGCAGATTGGCTATTTGGCTGATTGGCTGATTGGCAGATTGGCTATTTGGCTGATTGGCTGATTGGCAGATGGGCTGATTGGCTGATTGGCAGATTGGCTATTTGGCTGATTTGCAGATTGGCTGATTGGCTTATTGGCAGATAGGCTGATTGGCTGATTGGCTGATTGGCAGATTGGCTATTTGGCTGATTGGCTGATTGGCTATTTGGCTGATTGGCTGATTGGCTGATTGGCTATTTGGCTGATTGGCTGATTTGCAGATTGGCTATTTGGCTGATTGGCAGATTGGCTGATTGGCTGATTGGCTGATTGGCAGATTGGCTATTTGGCTGATTGGCTGATTGGCTGATTGGCAGATTGGCTATTTGGCTGATTGGCTGATTGGCTATTTGGCTGATTGGCTGATTGGCTGATTGGCTATTTGGCTGGTTGGCTGATTTGCAGATTGGCTATTTGGCTGATTGGCAGATTGGCAGATTGGCTGATTGGCTGATTGGCTGATTGGCAGATTGGCTATTTGGCTGATTGGCAGATTGGCTATTTGGCTGATTGGCTGATTGGTTATTTGGCTGATTGGCTGATTGGCTGATTGGGAGATTGGCTATTTGGCTGATTGGCTGATTGGCAGATTGGCTATTTGGCTGATTGGCAGATTGGCTGATTGGCTGATTGGCAGATTGGCTGATTGGCTGATTGGCAGATAGGCTGATTGGCTGATTGGCTGATTGGCAGATTGGCTATTTGGCTGATTGGCTGATTGGCTGATTGGCTATTTGGCCGATTGGCTGATTTGCAGATTGGCTATTTGGCTGATTGGCAGATTGGCTGATTGGCTGATTGGCTATTTGGCTGATTGGCTGATTGGCAGATTGGCTATTTGGCTGATTGGCTGATTGGCTGATTGGCAGATTGGCTATTTGGCTGATTGGCTGATTGGCTATTTGGCTGATTGGCTGATTGGCTGATTGGCTATTTGGCTGATTGGCTGATTTGCAGATTGGCTATTTGGCTGATTGGCAGATTGGCTGATTGGCTGATTGGCTGATTGGCTGATTGGCAGATTGGCTATTTGGCTGATTGGCAGATTGGCTATTTGGCTGATTGGCTGATTGGCTATTTGGCTGATAGGCTGATTGGCTATTTGGCTGATTGGCTGATTGGCAGATTGGCTATTTGGCTGATTGGCAGATTGGCAGATTGGCTGATTGGCTGATTGGCTGATTGGCTGATTGGCTATTTGGCTGATTGGCTGATTGGCTGATTGGCTGATTGGTTATTTGGCTGATTGGCTGATTGTCTGATTGGCAGATTGGCTATTTGGCTGATTGGCTGATTGGCAGATTGGCTATTTGGCTGATTGGCAGATTGGCTGATTGGCTGATTGGCAGATGGGCTGATTGGCTGATTGGCAGATTGGCTATTTGGCTGATTTGCAGATTGGCTGATTGGCTGATTGGCAGATAGGCTGATTGGCTGATTGGCTGATTGGCAGATTGGCTATTTGGCTGATTGGCTGATTGGCAGATTGGCTATTTGGCTGATTGGCTGATTGGCTATTTGGCTGATTGGCTGATTGGCAGATTGGCTATTTGGCTGATTGGCAGATTGGCAGATTGGCTGATTGGCTGATTGGCTGATTGGCAGATTGGCTATTTGGCTGATTTGCAGATTGGCTGATTGGCTGATTGGTTATTTGGCTGATTGGCTGATTGTCTGATTGGCAGATTGGCTATTTGGCTGATTGGCTGATTGGCAGATTGGCTATTTGGCTGATTGGCAGATTGGCTGATTGGCTGATTGGCAGATGGGCTGATTGGCTGATTGGCTGATTGGCAGATGGGCTGATTGGCTGATTGGCAGATTGGCTATTTGGCTGATTTGCAGATTGGCTGATTGGCTGATTGGCAGATTGGCTATTTGGCTGATTGGCAGATTGGCTATTTGGCTGATTGGCTGATTGGCTATTTGGCTGATTGGCTGATTGGCAGATTGGCTATTTGGCTGATTGGCAGATTGGCAGATTGGCTGATTGGCTGATTGGCTGATTGGCAGATTGGCTATTTGGCTGATTGGCTGATTGGCTGATTGGCTGATTGGTTATTTGGCTGATTGGCTGATTGTCTGATTGGCAGATTGGCTATTTGGCTGATTGGCTGATTGGCAGATTGGCTATTTGGCTGATTGGCAGATTGGCTGATTGGCTATTTGGCTGATAGGCTGATTGGCTATTTGGCAGATTGGCTATTTGGCTGATTTGCAGATTGGCTGATTGGCTGATTGGCAGATAGGCTGATTGGCTGATTGGCTGATTGGCAGATTGGCTATTTGGTTGATTGGCAGATTGGCTATTTGGCTGATTGGCTGATTGGCTATTTGGCTGATAGGCAGATTGGCAGATTGGCTATTTGGCTGATTGGCAGATTGGCGATTGGCTGATTGGCTGATTGGCTGATTGGCAGATTGGCTATTTGGCTGATTGGCAGATTGGCTGATTGGCTGATTGGCAGATTGGCTGATTGGCTGATTGGCTGATTGGCAGATTGGCTATTTGGTTGATTGGCAGATTGGCTATTTGGTTGATTGGCTGATTGGCTATTTGGCTGATAGGCAGATTGGCTATTTGGCTGATTGGCAGATTGGCTGATTGGCTGATTGGCTGATTGGCTGATTGGCAGATTGGCTATTTGGTTGATTGGCAGATTGGCTATTTGGCTGATTGGCAGATTGGCTGATTGGCTGATTGGCAGATGGGATGATTGGCTGATTGGCAGATTGGCTATTTGGCTGATTTGCAGATTGGCTGATTGGCTGATTGGCAGATTGGCTATTTGGCTGATTGGCAGATAGGCTGATTGGCAGATTGGCTATTTGGCTGATTGGCTGATTGGCAGATTGGCTATTTGGCTGATTGGCTGATTGGCTATTTGGCTGATTGGCTGATTTGCAGATTGGCTATTTGGCTGATTGGCAGATTGGCTATTTGGATGATAGGCAGATTGGCTATTTGGCTGATTGGCAGATTGGCTGATTGGCTGATTGGCAGATTGGCGATTGGCTGATTTGCAGATTGGCTATTTGGCTGATTGGCAGATTGGCTGATTGGCTGATTGGCTGATTGGCAGATTGGCTATTTGGCTGATTGGCAGATTGGCTATTTGGCTGATTGGCTGATTGGCTATTTGGCTGATAGGCTGATTGGCTATTTGGCTGATTGGCTGATTGGCAGATTGGCTATTTGGCTGATTGGCAGATTGGCAGATTGGCTGATTGGCTGATTGGCTGATTGGCAGATTGGCTATTTGGCTGATTGGCTGATTGGCAGATTGGCTATTTGGCTGATTGGCAGATTGGCTGATTGGCTGATTGGCAGATGGGCTGATTGGCTGATTGGCAGATTGGCTATTTGGCTGATTGGCTGATTGGTTATTTGGCTGATTGGCTGATTGTCTGATTGGCAGATTGGCTATTTGGCTGATTGGCTGATTGGCTATTTGGCTGATTGGCTGATTGGTTATTTGGCTGATTGGCTGATTGTCTGATTGGCAGATTGGCTATTTGGCTGATTGGCTGATTGGCAGATTGGCTATTTGGCTGATTGGCAGATTGGCTGATTGGCTGATTGGCAGATGGGCTGATTGGCTGATTGGCAGATTGGCTATTTGGCTGATTTGCAGATTGGCTGATTGGCTGATTGGCAGATAGGCTGATTGGCTGATTGGCTGATTGGCAGATTGGCTATTTGGCTGATTGGCTGATTGGCAGATTGGCTATTTGGCTGATTGGCTGATTGGCTATTTGGCTGATTGGCTGATTGGCAGATTGGCTATTTGGCTGATTGGCAGATTGGCAGATTGGCTGATTGGCTGATTGGCTGATTGGCAGATTGGCTATTTGGCTGATTTGCAGATTGGCTGATTGGCTGATTGGTTATTTGGCTGATTGGCTGATTGTCTGATTGGCAGATTGGCTATTTGGCTGATTGGCTGATTGGCAGATTGGCTATTTGGCTGATTGGCAGATTGGCTGATTGGCTGATTGGCAGATGGGCTGATTGGCTGATTGGCTGATTGGCAGATGGGCTGATTGGCTGATTGGCAGATTGGCTATTTGGCTGATTTGCAGATTGGCTGATTGGCTGATTGGCAGATAGGCTGATTGGCTGATTGGCTGATTGGCAGATTGGCTATTTGGCTGATTGGCTGATTGGCAGATTGGCTATTTGGCTGATTGGCTGATTGGCAGATGGGCTGATTGGCTGATTGGCAGATTGGCTATTTGGCTGATTTGCAGATTGGCTGATTGGCTTATTGGCAGATAGGCTGATTGGCTGATTGGCTGATTGGCAGATTGGCTATTTGGCTGATTGGCTGATTGGCTATTTGGCTGATTGGCTGATTGGCTGATTGGCTATTTGGCTGATTGGCTGATTTGCAGATTGGCTATTTGGCTGATTGGCAGATTGGCTGATTGGCTGATTGGCTGATTGGCAGATTGGCTATTTGGCTGATTGGCTGATTGGCTGATTGGCAGATTGGCTATTTGGCTGATTGGCTGATTGGCTATTTGGCTGATTGGCTGATTGGCTGATTGGCTATTTGGCTGGTTGGCTGATTTGCAGATTGGCTATTTGGCTGATTGGCAGATTGGCAGATTGGCTGATTGGCTGATTGGCTGATTGGCAGATTGGCTATTTGGCTGATTGGCAGATTGGCTATTTGGCTGATTGGCTGATTGGTTATTTGGCTGATTGGCTGATTGGCTGATTGGGAGATTGGCTATTTGGCTGATTGGCTGATTGGCAGATTGGCTATTTGGCTGATTGGCAGATTGGCTGATTGGCTGATTGGCAGATTGGCTGATTGGCTGATTGGCAGATAGGCTGATTGGCTGATTGGCTGATTGGCAGATTGGCTATTTGGCTGATTGGCTGATTGGCTGATTGGCTATTTGGCCGATTGGCTGATTTGCAGATTGGCTATTTGGCTGATTGGCAGATTGGCTGATTGGCTGATTGGCTATTTGGCTGATTGGCTGATTGGCAGATTGGCTATTTGGCTGATTGGCTGATTGGCTGATTGGCAGATTGGCTATTTGGCTGATTGGCTGATTGGCTATTTGGCTGATTGGCTGATTGGCTGATTGGCTATTTGGCTGATTGGCTGATTTGCAGATTGGCTATTTGGCTGATTGGCAGATTGGCTGATTGGCTGATTGGCTGATTGGCTGATTGGCAGATTGGCTATTTGGCTGATTGGCAGATTGGCTATTTGGCTGATTGGCTGATTGGCTATTTGGCTGATAGGCTGATTGGCTATTTGGCTGATTGGCTGATTGGCAGATTGGCTATTTGGCTGATTGGCAGATTGGCAGATTGGCTGATTGGCTGATTGGCTGATTGGCTGATTGGCTATTTGGCTGATTGGCTGATTGGCTGATTGGCTGATTGGTTATTTGGCTGATTGGCTGATTGTCTGATTGGCAGATTGGCTATTTGGCTGATTGGCTGATTGGCAGATTGGCTATTTGGCTGATTGGCAGATTGGCTGATTGGCTGATTGGCAGATGGGCTGATTGGCTGATTGGCAGATTGGCTATTTGGCTGATTTGCAGATTGGCTGATTGGCTGATTGGCAGATAGGCTGATTGGCTGATTGGCTGATTGGCAGATTGGCTATTTGGCTGATTGGCTGATTGGCAGATTGGCTATTTGGCTGATTGGCTGATTGGCTATTTGGCTGATTGGCTGATTGGCAGATTGGCTATTTGGCTGATTGGCAGATTGGCAGATTGGCTGATTGGCTGATTGGCTGATTGGCAGATTGGCTATTTGGCTGATTTGCAGATTGGCTGATTGGCTGATTGGTTATTTGGCTGATTGGCTGATTGTCTGATTGGCAGATTGGCTATTTGGCTGATTGGCTGATTGGCAGATTGGCTATTTGGCTGATTGGCAGATTGGCTGATTGGCTGATTGGCAGATGGGCTGATTGGCTGATTGGCTGATTGGCAGATGGGCTGATTGGCTGATTGGCAGATTGGCTATTTGGTTGATTTGCAGATTGGCTGATTGGCTGATTGGCAGATTGGCTATTTGGCTGATTGGCAGATTGGCTATTTGGCTGATTGGCTGATTGGCTATTTGGCTGATTGGCTGATTGGCAGATTGGCTATTTGGCTGATTGGCAGATTGGCAGATTGGCTGATTGGCTGATTGGCTGATTGGCAGATTGGCTATTTGGCTGATTGGCTGATTGGCTGATTGGCTGATTGGTTATTTGGCTGATTGGCTGATTGTCTGATTGGCAGATTGGCTATTTGGCTGATTGGCTGATTGGCAGATTGGCTATTTGGCTGATTGGCAGATTGGCTGATTGGCTATTTGGCTGATAGGCTGATTGGCTATTTGGCAGATTGGCTATTTGGCTGATTTGCAGATTGGCTGATTGGCTGATTGGCAGATAGGCTGATTGGCTGATTGGCTGATTGGCAGATTGGCTATTTGGTTGATTGGCAGATTGGCTATTTGGCTGATTGGCTGATTGGCTATTTGGCTGATAGGCAGATTGGCAGATTGGCTATTTGGCTGATTGGCAGATTGGCGATTGGCTGATTGGCTGATTGGCTGATTGGCAGATTGGCTATTTGGCTGATTGGCAGATTGGCTGATTGGCTGATTGGCAGATTGGCTGATTGGCTGATTGGCTGATTGGCAGATTGGCTATTTGGTTGATTGGCAGATTGGCTATTTGGTTGATTGGCTGATTGGCTATTTGGCTGATAGGCAGATTGGCTATTTGGCTGATTGGCAGATTGGCTGATTGGCTGATTGGCTGATTGGCTGATTGGCAGATTGGCTATTTGGTTGATTGGCAGATTGGCTATTTGGCTGATTGGCAGATTGGCTGATTGGCTGATTGGCAGATGGGATGATTGGCTGATTGGCAGATTGGCTATTTGGCTGATTTGCAGATTGGCTGATTGGCTGATTGGCAGATTGGCTATTTGGCTGATTGGCAGATAGGCTGATTGGCAGATTGGCTATTTGGCTGATTGGCTGATTGGCAGATTGGCTATTTGGCTGATTGGCTGATTGGCTATTTGGCTGATTGGCTGATTTGCAGATTGGCTATTTGGCTGATTGGCAGATTGGCTATTTGGATGATAGGCAGATTGGCTATTTGGCTGATTGGCAGATTGGCTGATTGGCTGATTGGCAGATTGGCGATTGGCTGATTGGCAGATGGGCTGATTGGCTGATTGGCAGATTGGCTATTTGGCTGATTTGCAGATTGGCTGATTGGCTGATTGGCAGATAGGCTGATTGGCTGATTGGCTGATTGGCAGATTGGCTATTTGGCTGATTGGCTGATTGGCAGATTGGCTATTTGGCTGATTGGCTGATTGGCTGATTGGCTGATTGGCAGATAGGCTGATTGGCAGATTGGCTATTTGGCTGATTGGCTGATTGGCAGATTGGCTATTTGGCTGATTGGCTGATTGGCTATTTGGCTGATTGGCTGATTGGCTGATTGGCTGATTGGCAGATTGGCTATTTGGCTGATTGGCAGATTGGCTGATTGGCTGATTGGCAGATTGGCTGATTGGCTGATTGGCTGATTGGCAGATTGGCTATTTGGTTGATTGGCAGATTGGCTATTTGGTTGATTGGCTGATTGGCTATTTGGCTGATAGGCAGATTGGCTATTTGGCTGATTGGCAGATTGGCTGATTGGCTGATTGGCTGATTGGCTGATTGGCAGATTGGCTATTTGGTTGATTGGCAGATTGGCTATTTGGCTGATTGGCAGATTGGCTGATTGGCTGATTGGCAGATGGGATGATTGGCTGATTGGCAGATTGGCTATTTGGCTGATTTGCAGATTGGCTGATTGGCTGATTGGCAGATTGGCTATTTGGCTGATTGGCAGATAGGCTGATTGGCAGATTGGCTATTTGGCTGATTGGCTGATTGGCAGATTGGCTATTTGGCTGATTGGCTGATTGGCTATTTGGCTGATTGGCTGATTTGCAGATTGGCTATTTGGCTGATTGGCAGATTGGCTATTTGGATGATAGGCAGATTGGCTATTTGGCTGATTGGCAGATTGGCTGATTGGCTGATTGGCAGATTGGCGATTGGCTGATTGGCAGATGGGCTGATTGGCTGATTGGCAGATTGGCTATTTGGCTGATTTGCAGATTGGCTGATTGGCTGATTGGCAGATAGGCTGATTGGCTGATTGGCTGATTGGCAGATTGGCTATTTGGCTGATTGGCTGATTGGCAGATTGGCTATTTGGCTGATTGGCTGATTGGCTGATTGGCTGATTGGCAGATAGGCTGATTGGCAGATTGGCTATTTGGCTGATTGGCTGATTGGCAGATTGGCTATTTGGCTGATTGGCTGATTGGCTATTTGGCTGATTGGCTGATTTGCAGATTGGCTATTTGGCTGATTGGCAGATTGGCTATTTGGCTGATAGGCAGATTGGCTATTTGGCTGATTGGCAGATTGGCTGATTGGCTGATTGGCAGATTGGCGATTGGCTGATTGGCTGATTGGCTGATTGGCAGATTGGCTATTTGGCTGATTGGCAGATTGGCTGATTGGCTATTTGGCTGATTGGCAGATTGGCGATTGGCTGATTGGCTGATTGGCTGATTGGCAGATTGGCTATTTGGCTGATTGGCAGATTGGCTGATTGGCTGATTGGCAGATTGGCTGATTGGCTGATTGGCTGATTGGCAGATTGGCTATTTGGCTGATAGGCAGATTGGCTATTTGGCTGATTGGCAGATTGGCTGATTGGCTGATTGGCTGATTGGCTGATTGGCAGATTGGCGATTGGCTGATTGGCTGATTGGCTGATTGGCAGATTGGCTATTTGGCTGATTGGCAGATTGGCTGATTGGCTATTTGGCTGATTGGCAGATTGGCGATTGGCTGATTGGCTGATTGGCTGATTGGCAGATTGGCTATTTGGCTGATTGGCAGATTGGCTGATTGGCTGATTGGCAGATTGGCTGATTGGCTGATTGGCTGATTGGCAGATTGGCTATTTGGCTGATAGGCAGATTGGCTATTTGGCTGATTGGCAGATTGGCTGATTGGCTGATTGGCTGATTGGCAGATTGGCTATTTGGTTGATTGGCAGATTGGCTATTTGGCTGATTGGCTGATTGGCTATTTTTCTGATAGGCAGATTGGCTATTTGGCTGATTGGCAGATTGGCTGATTGGCTGATTGGCAGATTGGCGATTGGCTGATTGGCTGATTGGCTGATTGGCAGATTGGCTGATTGGCTGATTGGCTGATTGGCTATTTTTCTGATAGGCAGATTGGCTATTTGGCTGATTGGCAGATTGGCTGATTGGCTGATTGGCAGATTGGCAGATTGGCTATTTGGTTGATTGGCAGATTGGCTATTTGGCTGATTGGCTGATTGGCTATTTTTCTGATAGGCAGATTGGCTATTTGGCTGATTGGCAGATTGGCTATTTGGCTGATTGGCAGATTGGCTGATTGGCTGATTGGCTGATTGGCTATTTTTCTGATAGGCAGATTGGCTATTTGGCTGATTGGCAGATTGGCTGATTGGCTGATTGGCAGATTGGCGATTGGCTGATTGGCTGATTGGCAGATTGGCTGATTGGCTGATTGGCTGATTGGCAGATTGGCTATTTGGTTGATTGGCAGATTGGCTATTTGGCTGATTGGCTGATTGGCTATTTGGCTGATAGGCAGATTGGCAGATTGGCTATTTGGCTGATTGGCAGATTGGCTGATTGGCTGATTGGCTGATTGGCTGATTGGCAGATTGGCTATTTGGTTGATTGGCAGATTGGCTATTTGGCTGATTGGCAGATTGGCTGATTGGCTATTTGGCTGATTGGCAGATTGGCGATTGGCTGATTGGCTGATTGGCTGATTGGCAGATTGGCTATTTGGCTGATTGGCAGATTGGCTGATTGGCTGATTGGCAGATTGGCTGATTGGCTGATTGGCTGATTGGCAGATTGGCTATTTGGTTGATTGGCAGATTGGCTATTTGGTTGATTGGCTGATTGGCTATTTGGCTGATAGGCAGATTGGCTATTTGGCTGATTGGCAGATTGGCTGATTGGCTGATTGGCTGATTGGCTGATTGGCAGATTGGCTATTTGGTTGATTGGCAGATTGGCTATTTGGCTGATTGGCAGATTGGCTGATTGGCTGATTGGCAGATGGGATGATTGGCTGATTGGCAGATTGGCTATTTGGCTGATTTGCAGATTGGCTGATTGGCTGATTGGCAGATTGGCTATTTGGCTGATTGGCAGATAGGCTGATTGGCAGATTGGCTATTTGGCTGATTGGCTGATTGGCAGATTGGCTATTTGGCTGATTGGCTGATTGGCTATTTGGCTGATTGGCTGATTTGCAGATTGGCTATTTGGCTGATTGGCAGATTGGCTATTTGGCTGATAGGCAGATTGGCTATTTGGCTGATTGGCAGATTGGCTGATTGGCTGATTGGCAGATTGGCGATTGGCTGATTGGCAGATGGGCTGATTGGCTGATTGGCAGATTGGCTATTTGGCTGATTTGCAGATTGGCTGATTGGCTGATTGGCAGATAGGCTGATTGGCTGATTGGCTGATTGGCAGATTGGCTATTTGGCTGATTGGCTGATTGGCAGATTGGCTATTTGGCTGATTTGCAGATAGGCTGATTGGCTGATTGGCAGATAGGCTGATTGGCAGATTGGCTATTTGGCTGATTGGCTGATTGGCAGATTGGCTATTTGGCTGATTGGCTGATTGGCTATTTGGCTGATTGGCTGATTTGCAGATTGGCTATTTGGCTGATTGGCAGATTGGCTATTTGGCTGATAGGCAGATTGGCTATTTGGCTGATTGGCAGATTGGCTGATTGGCTGATTGGCAGATTGGCGATTGGCTGATTGGCTGATTGGCTGATTGGCAGATTGGCTATTTGGCTGATTGGCAGATTGGCAGATTGGCTGATTGGCTGATTGGCTGATTGGCAGATTGGCAATTTGGCTGATTGGCAGATTGGCTATTTGGTTGATTGGCAGATTGGCTATTTGGCTGATTGGCTGATTGGCTATTTGGCTGATAGGCAGATTGGCAGATTGGCTATTTGGCTGATTGGCAGATTGGCGATTGGCTGATTGGCTGATTGGCTGATTGGCAGATTGGCTATTTGGCTGATTGGCAGATTGGCTGATTGGCTGATTGGCTGATTGGCTGATTGGCTGATTGGCTGATTGGCAGATTGGCTATTTGGTTGATTGGCAGATTGGCTATTTGGCAGATTGGCTGATTGGCTATTTGGCTGATAGGCAGATTGGCTATTTGGCTGATTGGCAGATTGGCTGATTGGCTGATTGGCTGATTGGCTGATTGGCAGATTGGCTATTTGGCTGAAAGGCAGATTGGCTATTTGGCTGATTGGCAGATTGCCTGATTGGCTGATTGGCTGATTGGCTGATTGGCAGATTGGCTATTTGGTTGATTGGCAGAATGGCTATTTGGCTGATTGGCAGATTGGCTGATTGGCTGATTGGCAGATGGGATGATTGGCTGATTGGCAGATTGGCTATTTGGCTGATTTGCAGATTGGCTGATTGGCTGATTGGCAGATTGGCTATTTGGCTGATTGGCTGATTGGCAGATTGGCTATTTGGCTGATTGGCAGATAGGCTGATTGGCTGATTGGCTGATTGGCAGATTGGCTATTTGGTTGATTGGCAGATTGGCTATTTGGCTGATTGGCTGATTGGCTATTTGGCTGATTGGCTGATTTGCAGATTGGCTATTTGGCTGATTGGCAGATTGGCTATTTGGCTGATAGGCAGATTGGCTATTTGGCTGATTGGCAGATTGGCTGATTGGCTGATTGGCAGATTGGCTGATTGGCTGATTGGCAGATTGGCGATTGGCTGATTGGCTGATTGGCTGATTGGCAGATTGGCTATTTGGCTGATTGGCAGATTGGCTGATTGGCTGATTGGCAGATTGGCTGATTGGCTGATTGGCTGATTGGCAGATTGGCTATTTGGTTGATTGGCAGATTGGCTATTTGGCTGATTGGCTGATTTGCAGATTGGCTATTTGGCTGATTGGCAGATTGGCTATTTGGCTGATAGGCAGATTGGCTATTTGGCTGATTGGCAGATTGGCTGATTGGCTGATTGGCAGATTGGCGATTGGCTGATTGGCTGATTGGCTGATTGGCAGATTGGCTATTTGGCTGATTGGCTGATTGGCTGATTGGCTGATTGGCAGATTGGCTATTTGGCTGATTGGCTGATTGGCAGATTGGCTATTTGGCTGATTGGCTGATTGGCTATTTGGCTGATAGGCAGATTGGCTATTTGGCTGATTGGCAGATTGGCTGATTGGCTGATTGGCAGATTGGCGATTGGCTGATTGGCTGATTGGCTGATTGGCAGATTGGCTATTTGGCTGATTGGCAGATTGGCTGATAGGCAGATTGGCAGATTGGCTATTTGGCTGATTGGCAGATTGACTGATTGGCTGATTGGCAGATGGGATGATTGGCTGATTGGCAGATTGGCTATTTGGCTGATTTGCAGATTGGCTGATTGGCTGATTGGCAGATAGGCTGATTGGCAGATTGGCTATTTGGCTGATTGGCAGATAGGCTGATTGGCAGATTGGCTATTTGGCTGATTGGCTGATTGGCAGATTGGCTATTTGGCTGATTGGCTATTTGGCTGATTGGCTGATTTGCAGATTGGCTATTTGGCTGATTGGCAGATTGGCTATTTGGCTGATAGGCAGATTGGCTATTTGGCTGATTGGCAGATTGGCTGATTGGCTGATTGGCAGATTGGCGATTGGCTGATTGGCAGATGGGCTGATTGGCTGATTGGCAGATTGGCTATTTGGCTGATTTGCAGATTGGCTGATTGGCTGATTGGCAGATAGGCTGATTGGCTGATTGGCTGATTGGCAGATTGGCTATTTGGCTGATTGGCTGATTGGCAGATTGGCTGATTGGCTGATTGGCAGATAGGCTGATTGGCAGATTGGCTATTTGGCTGATTGGCTGATTGGCAGATTGGCTATTTGGCTGATTGGCTGATTGGCTATTTGGCTGATTGGCTGATTTGCAGATTGGCTATTTGGCTGATTGGCAGATTGGCTATTTGGCTGATAGGCAGATTGGCTATTTGGCTGATTGGCAGATTGGCTGATTGGCTGATTGGCAGATTGGCGATTGGCTGATTGGCTGATTGGCTGATTGGCAGATTGGCTATTTGGCTGATTGGCAGATTGGCTGATTGGCTGATTGGCAGATTGGCTGATTGGCTGATTGGCTGATTGGCAGATTGGCTATTTGGTTGATTGGCAGATTGGCTATTTGGCTGATTGGCTGATTGGCTATTTGGCTGATAGGCAGATTGGCAGATTGGCTGATTGGCTGATTGGCAGATTGGCTGATTGGCTGATTGGCTGATTGGCAGATTGGCTATTTGGTTGATTGGCAGATTGGCTATTTGGCTGATTGGCTGATTGGCTATTTGGCTGATAGGCAGATTGGCAGATTGGCTATTTGGCTGATTGGCAGATTGGCGATTGGCTATTTGGCTGATTGGCAGATTGGCTGATTGGCTGATTGGCAGATTGGCGATTGGCTGATTGGCTGATTGGCTGATTGGCAGATTGGCTATTTGGCTGATTGGCAGATTGGCTGATTGGCTGATTGGCAGATTGGCTGATTGGCTGATTGGCTGATTGGCAGATTGGCTATTTGGTTGATTGGCAGATTGGCTATTTGGCTGATTGGCAGATTGGCTGATTGGCTGATTGGCAGATTGGCTGATTGGCTGATTGGCTGATTGGCAGATTGGCTATTTGGTTGATTGGCAGATTGGCTATTTGGCAGATTGGCTGATTGGCTATTTGGCTGATAGGCAGATTGGCTATTTGGCTGATTGGCAGATTGGCTGATAGGCAGATTGGCTATTTGGCTGATTGGCAGATTGGCTGATTGGCTGATTGGCTGATTGGCTGATTGGCTGATTGGCAGATTGGCTATTTGGCTGATAGGCAGATTGGCTATTTGGCTGATAGGCAGATTGGCTATTTGGCTGATTGGCAGATTGGCTGATTGGCTGATTGGCAGATTGGCGATTGGCTGATTGGCTGATTGGCTGATTGGCAGATTGGCTATTTGGCTGATTGGCAGATTGGCTGATAGGCAGATTGGCAGATTGGCTATTTGGCTGATTGGCAGATTGGCAGATTGGCTGATTGGCTGATTGGCAGATTGGCGATTGGCTGATTGGCTGATTGGCTGATTGGCAGATTGGCTATTTGGCTGATTGGCTGATTGGCAGATTGGCTATTTGGCTGATTGGCTGATTGGCTATTTGGCTGATAGGCAGATTGGCTATTTGGCTGATTGGCAGATTGGCTGATTGGCTGATTGGCAGATTGGCGATTGGCTGATTGGCTGATTGGCTGATTGGCAGATTGGCTATTTGGCTGATTGGCAGATTGGCTGATAGGCAGATTGGCAGATTGGCTATTTGGCTGATTGGCAGATTGGCTGATTGGCTGATTGGCAGATGGGATGATTGGCTGATTGGCAGATTGGCTATTTGGCTGATTTGCAGATTGGCTGATTGGCTGATTGGCAGATAGGCTGATTGGCAGATTGGCTATTTGGCTGATTGGCAGATAGGCTGATTGGCAGATTGGCTATTTGGCTGATTGGCTGATTGGCAGATTGGCTATTTGGCTGATTGGCTATTTGGCTGATTGGCTGATTTGCAGATTGGCTATTTGGCTGATTGGCAGATTGGCTATTTGGCTGATAGGCAGATTGGCTATTTGGCTGATTGGCAGATTGGCTGATTGGCTGATTGGCAGATTGGCGATTGGCTGATTGGCAGATGGGCTGATTGGCTGATTGGCAGATTGGCTATTTGGCTGATTTGCAGATTGGCTGATTGGCTATTTGGTTGATTGGCAGATTGGCTATTTGGCTGATTGGCTGATTGGCTATTTGGCTGATAGGCAGATTGGCAGATTGGCTATTTGGCTGATTGGCAGATTGGCGATTGGCTATTTGGCTGATTGGCAGATTGGCTGATTGGCTGATTGGCAGATTGGCGATTGGCTGATTGGCTGATTGGCTGATTGGCAGATTGGCTATTTGGCTGATTGGCAGATTGGCTGATTGGCTGATTGGCAGATTGGCTGATTGGCTGATTGGCTGATTGGCAGATTGGCTATTTGGTTGATTGGCAGATTGGCTATTTGGCTGATTGGCAGATTGGCTGATTGGCTGATTGGCAGATTGGCTGATTGGCTGATTGGCTGATTGGCAGATTGGCTATTTGGTTGATTGGCAGATTGGCTATTTGGCAGATTGGCTGATTGGCTATTTGGCTGATAGGCAGATTGGCTATTTGGCTGATTGGCAGATTGGCTGATAGGCAGATTGGCTATTTGGCTGATTGGCAGATTGGCTGATTGGCTGATTGGCTGATTGGCTGATTGGCAGATTGGCTATTTGGTTGATTGGCAGATTGGCTATTTGGCTGATTGGCAGATTGGCTGATTGGCTGATTGGCAGATGGGATGATTGGCTGATTGGCAGATTGGCTATTTGGCTGATTTGCAGATTGGCTGATTGGCTGATTGGCAGATTGGCTATTTGGCTGATTGGCTGATTGGCAGATTGGCTATTTGGCTGATTGGCTGATTGGCTATTTGGCTGATAGGCAGATTGGCTATTTGGCTGATTGGCAGATTGGCTGATTGGCTGATTGGCAGATTGGCGATTGGCTGATTGGCTGATTGGCTGATTGGCAGATTGGCTATTTGGCTGATTGGCAGATTGGCTGATTGGCTGATTGGCAGATTGGCTGATTGGCTGATTGGCTGATTGGCAGATTGGCTATTTGGTTGATTGGCAGATTGGCTATTTGGCTGATTGGCTGATTGGCTATTTGGCTGATAGGCAGATTGGCAGATTGGCTATTTGGCTGATTGGCAGATTGGCTATTTGGCTGATTGGCTGATTGGCTGATTGGCTGATTGGCAGATTGGCTATTTGGTTGATTGGCAGATTGGCTATTTGGCTGATTGGCAGATTGGCTGATTGGCTGATTGGCTGATTGGCTGATTGGCAGATTGGCTATTTGGCTGATTGGAAGATTGGCTGATTGGCTGATTGGCAGATTGGCTGATTGGCTGATTGGCTGATTGGCAGATTGGCTATTTGGCTGATAGGCAGATTGGCTATTTGGCTGATTGGCAGATTGGCTGATTGGCTGATTGGCTGATTGGCTGATTGGCAGATTGGCTATTTGGTTGATTGGCAGATTGGCTATTTGGCTGATTGGCAGATTGGCTGATTGGCTGATTGGCAGATGGGATGATTGGCTGATTGGCAGATTGGCTATTTGGCTGATTTGCAGATTGGCTGATTGGCTGATTGGCAGATTGGCTATTTGGCTGATTGGCTGATTGGCAGATTGGCTATTTGGCTGATTGGCTGATTGGCTATTTGGCTGATAGGCAGATTGGCTATTTGGCTGATTGGCAGATTGGCTGATTGGCTGATTGGCAGATTGGCGATTGGCTGATTGGCTGATTGGCTGATTGGCAGATTGGCTATTTGGCTGATTGGCAGATTGGCTGATTGGCTGATTGGCAGATTGGCTGATTGGCTGATTGGCTGATTGGCAGATTGGCTATTTGGTTGATTGGCAGATTGGCTATTTGGCTGATTGGCTGATTGGCTATTTGGCTGATAGGCAGATTGGCAGATTGGCTATTTGGCTGATTGGCAGATTGGCTATTTGGCTGATTGGCTGATTGGCTGATAGGCAGATTGGCAGATTGGCTATTTGGCTGATTGGCAGATGGGATGATTGGCTGATTGGCAGATTGGCTATTTGGCTGATTTGCAGATTGGCTGATTGGCTGATTGGCAGATAGGCTGATTGGCAGATTGGCTATTTGGCTGATTGGCAGATAGGCTGATTGGCAGATTGGCTATTTGGCTGATTGGCTGATTGGCAGATTGGCTATTTGGCTGATTGGCTATTTGGCTGATTGGCTGATTTGCAGATTGGCTATTTGGCTGATTGGCAGATTGGCTATTTGGCTGATAGGCAGATTGGCTATTTGGCTGATTGGCAGATTGGCTGATTGGCTGATTGGCAGATTGGCGATTGGCTGATTGGCAGATGGGCTGATTGGCTGATTGGCAGATTGGCTATTTGGCTGATTTGCAGATTGGCTGATTGGCTGATTGGCAGATAGGCTGATTGGCTGATTGGCTGATTGGCAGATTGGCTATTTGGCTGATTGGCTGATTGGCAGATTGGCTGATTGGCTGATTGGCAGATAGGCTGATTGGCAGATTGGCTATTTGGCTGATTGGCTGATTGGCAGATTGGCTATTTGGCTGATTGGCTGATTGGCTATTTGGCTGATTGGCTGATTTGCAGATTGGCTATTTGGCTGATTGGCAGATTGGCTATTTGGCTGATAGGCAGATTGGCTATTTGGCTGATTGGCAGATTGGCTGATTGGCTGATTGGCAGATTGGCGATTGGCTGATTGGCTGATTGGCTGATTGGCAGATTGGCTAATTGGCTGATTGGCAGATTGGCTGATTGGCTGATTGGCAGATTGGCTGATTGGCTGATTGGCTGATTGGCAGATTGGCTATTTGGTTGATTGGCAGATTGGCTATTTGGCTGATTGGCTGATTGGCTATTTGGCTGATAGGCAGATTGGCAGATTGGCTATTTGGCTGATTGGCAGATTGGCGATTGGCTGATTGGCTGATTGGCTGATTGGCAGATTGGCTATTTGGCTGATTGGCAGATTGGCTGATTGGCTGATTGGCAGATTGGCTGATTGGCTGATTGGCTGATTGGCAGATTGGCTATTTGGTTGATTGGCAGATTGGCTATTTGGCTGATTGGCTGATTGGCTATTTGGCTGATAGGCAGATTGGCTATTTGGCTGATTGGCAGATTGGCTGATTGGCTGATTGGCTGATTGGCTGATTGGCAGATTGGCTATTTGGCTGATAGGCAGATTGGCTATTTGGCTGATTGGCAGATTGGCTGATTGGCTGATTGGCTGATTGGCTGATTGGCAGATTGGCTATTTGGTTGATTGGCAGATTGGCTATTTGGCTGATTGGCTGATTGGCTATTTTTCTGATAGGCAGATTGGCTATTTGGCTGATTGGCAGATTGGCTGATTGGCTGATTGGCAGATTGGCGATTGGCTGATTGGCTGATTGGCTGATTGGCAGATTGGCTATTTGGCTGATTGGCAGATTGGCTGATTGGCTGATTGGCAGATTGGCTGATTGGCTGATTGGCTGATTGGCAGATTGGCTATTTGGTTGATTGGCAGATTGGCTATTTGGCTGATTGGCTGATTGGCTATTTGGCTGATAGGCAGATTGGCAGATTGGCTATTTGGCTGATTGGCAGATTGGCGATTGGCTATTTGGCTGATTGGCAGATTGGCTGATTGGCTGATTGGCAGATTGGCGATTGGCTGATTGGCTGATTGGCTGATTGGCAGATTGGCTATTTGGCTGATTGGCAGATTGGCTGATTGGCTGATTGGCAGATTGGCTGATTGGCTGATTGGCTGATTGGCAGATTGGCTATTTGGTTGATTGGCAGATTGGCTATTTGGCTGATTGGCAGATTGGCTGATTGGCTGATTGGCAGATTGGCTGATTGGCTGATTGGCTGATTGGCAGATTGGCTATTTGGTTGATTGGCAGATTGGCTATTTGGCAGATTGGCTGATTGGCTATTTGGCTGATAGGCAGATTGGCTATTTGGCTGATTGGCAGATTGGCTGATAGGCAGATTGGCTATTTGGCTGATTGGCAGATTGGCTGATTGGCTGATTGGCTGATTGGCTGATTGGCAGATTGGCTATTTGGTTGATTGGCAGATTGGCTATTTGGCTGATTGGCAGATTGGCTGATTGGCTGATTGGCAGATGGGATGATTGGCTGATTGGCAGATTGGCTATTTGGCTGATTTGCAGATTGGCTGATTGGCTGATTGGCAGATTGGCTATTTGGCTGATTGGCTGATTGGCAGATTGGCTATTTGGCTGATTGGCTGATTGGCTATTTGGCTGATAGGCAGATTGGCTATTTGGCTGATTGGCAGATTGGCTGATTGGCTGATTGGCAGATTGGCGATTGGCTGATTGGCTGATTGGCTGATTGGCAGATTGGCTATTTGGCTGATTGGCAGATTGGCTGATTGGCTGATTGGCAGATTGGCTGATTGGCTGATTGGCTGATTGGCAGATTGGCTATTTGGTTGATTGGCAGATTGGCTATTTGGCTGATTGGCTGATTGGCTATTTGGCTGATAGGCAGATTGGCAGATTGGCTATTTGGCTGATTGGCAGATTGGCTATTTGGCTGATTGGCTGATTGGCTGATTGGCTGATTGGCAGATTGGCTATTTGGTTGATTGGCAGATTGGCTATTTGGCTGATTGGCAGATTGGCTGATTGGCTGATTGGCAGATGGGATGATTGGCTGATTGGCAGATTGGCTATTTGGCTGATTTGCAGATTGGCTGATTGGCTGATTGGCAGATAGGCTGATTGGCAGATTGGCTATTTGGCTGATTGGCAGATAGGCTGATTGGCAGATTGGCTATTTGGCTGATTGGCTGATTGGCTATTTGGCTGATAGGCAGATTGGCAGATTGGCTATTTGGCTGATTGGCAGATTGGCTATTTGGCTGATTGGCTGATTGGCTGATTGGCTGATTGGCAGATTGGCTATTTGGTTGATTGGCAGATTGGCTATTTGGCTGATTGGCAGATTGGCTGATTGGCTGATTGGCAGATGGGATGATTGGCTGATTGGCAGATTGGCTATTTGGCTGATTTGCAGATTGGCTGATTGGCTGATTGGCAGATAGGCTGATTGGCAGATTGGCTATTTGGCTGATTGGCAGATAGGCTGATTGGCAGATTGGCTATTTGGCTGATTGGCTGATTGGCAGATTGGCTATTTGGCTGATTGGCTATTTGGCTGATTGGCTGATTTGCAGATTGGCTATTTGGCTGATTGGCAGATTGGCTATTTGGCTGATAGGCAGATTGGCTATTTGGCTGATTGGCAGATTGGCTGATTGGCTGATTGGCAGATTGGCGATTGGCTGATTGGCAGATGGGCTGATTGGCTGATTGGCAGATTGGCTATTTGGCTGATTTGCAGATTGGCTGATTGGCTGATTGGCAGATAGGCTGATTGGCTGATTGGCTGATTGGCAGATTGGCTATTTGGCTGATTGGCTGATTGGCAGATTGGCTATTTGGCTGATTTGCAGATTGGCTGATTGGCTGATTGGCAGATAGGCTGATTGGCAGATTGGCTATTTGGCTGATTGGCTGATTGGCAGATTGGCTATTTGGCTGATTGGCTATTTGGCTGATTGGCTGATTTGCAGATTGGCTATTTGGCTGATTGGCAGATTGGCTATTTGGCTGATAGGCAGATTGGCTATTTGGCTGATTGGCAGATTGGCTGATTGGCTGATTGGCAGATTGGCGATTGGCTGATTGGCAGATGGGCTGATTGGCTGATTGGCAGATTGGCTATTTGGCTGATTTGCAGATTGGCTGATTGGCTGATTGGCAGATAGGCTGATTGGCTGATTGGCTGATTGGCAGATTGGCTATTTGGCTGATTGGCTGATTGGCAGATTGGCTGATTGGCTGATTGGCAGATAGGCTGATTGGCAGATTGGCTATTTGGCTGATTGGCTGATTGGCAGATTGGCTATTTGGCTGATTGGCTGATTGGCTATTTGGCTGATTGGCTGATTTGCAGATTGGCTATTTGGCTGATTGGCAGATTGGCTATTTGGCTGATAGGCAGATTGGCTATTTGGCTGATTGGCAGATTGGCTGATTGGCTGATTGGCAGATTGGCGATTGGCTGATTGGCTGATTGGCTGATTGGCAGATTGGCTATTTGGCTGATTGGCAGATTGGCTGATTGGCTGATTGGCAGATTGGCTGATTGGCTGATTGGCTGATTGGCAGATTGGCTATTTGGTTGATTGGCAGATTGGCTATTTGGCTGATTGGCTGATTGGCTATTTGGCTGATAGGCAGATTGGCAGATTGGCTATTTGGCTGATTGGCAGATTGGCGATTGGCTGATTGGCTGATTGGCTGATTGGCAGATTGGCTATTTGGCTGATTGGCAGATTGGCTGATTGGCTGATTGGCAGATTGGCTGATTGGCTGATTGGCTGATTGGCAGATTGGCTATTTGGTTGATTGGCAGATTGGCTATTTGGCTGATTGGCTGATTGGCTATTTGGCTGATAGGCAGATTGGCTATTTGGCTGATTGGCAGATTGGCTGATTGGCTGATTGGCTGATTGGCTGATTGGCAGATTGGCTATTTGGCTGATAGGCAGATTGGCTATTTGGCTGATTGGCAGATTGGCTGATTGGCTGATTGGCTGATTGGCTGATTGGCAGATTGGCTATTTGGTTGATTGGCAGATTGGCTATTTGGCTGATTGGCTGATTGGCTATTTTTCTGATAGGCAGATTGGCTATTTGGCTGATTGGCAGATTGGCTGATTGGCTGATTGGCAGATTGGCGATTGGCTGATTGGCTGATTGGCTGATTGGCAGATTGGCTATTTGGCTGATTGGCAGATTGGCTGATTGGCTGATTGGCAGATTGGCTGATTGGCTGATTGGCTGATTGGCAGATTGGCTATTTGGTTGATTGGCAGATTGGCTATTTGGCTGATTGGCTGATTGGCTATTTGGCTGATAGGCAGATTGGCAGATTGGCTATTTGGCTGATTGGCAGATTGGCGATTGGCTATTTGGCTGATTGGCAGATTGGCTGATTGGCTGATTGGCAGATTGGCGATTGGCTGATTGGCTGATTGGCTGATTGGCAGATTGGCTATTTGGCTGATTGGCAGATTGGCTGATTGGCTGATTGGCAGATTGGCTGATTGGCTGATTGGCTGATTGGCAGATTGGCTATTTGGTTGATTGGCAGATTGGCTATTTGGCTGATTGGCAGATTGGCTGATTGGCTGATTGGCAGATTGGCTGATTGGCTGATTGGCTGATTGGCAGATTGGCTATTTGGTTGATTGGCAGATTGGCTATTTGGCAGATTGGCTGATTGGCTATTTGGCTGATAGGCAGATTGGCTATTTGGCTGATTGGCAGATTGGCTGATAGGCAGATTGGCTATTTGGCTGATTGGCAGATTGGCTGATTGGCTGATTGGCTGATTGGCTGATTGGCAGATTGGCTATTTGGTTGATTGGCAGATTGGCTATTTGGCTGATTGGCAGATTGGCTGATTGGCTGATTGGCAGATGGGATGATTGGCTGATTGGCAGATTGGCTATTTGGCTGATTTGCAGATTGGCTGATTGGCTGATTGGCAGATTGGCTATTTGGCTGATTGGCTGATTGGCAGATTGGCTATTTGGCTGATTGGCTGATTGGCTATTTGGCTGATAGGCAGATTGGCTATTTGGCTGATTGGCAGATTGGCTGATTGGCTGATTGGCAGATTGGCGATTGGCTGATTGGCTGATTGGCTGATTGGCAGATTGGCTATTTGGCTGATTGGCAGATTGGCTGATTGGCTGATTGGCAGATTGGCTGATTGGCTGATTGGCTGATTGGCAGATTGGCTATTTGGTTGATTGGCAGATTGGCTATTTGGCTGATTGGCTGATTGGCTATTTGGCTGATAGGCAGATTGGCAGATTGGCTATTTGGCTGATTGGCAGATTGGCTATTTGGCTGATTGGCTGATTGGCTGATTGGCTGATTGGCAGATTGGCTATTTGGTTGATTGGCAGATTGGCTATTTGGCTGATTGGCAGATTGGCTGATTGGCTGATTGGCAGATGGGATGATTGGCTGATTGGCAGATTGGCTATTTGGCTGATTTGCAGATTGGCTGATTGGCTGATTGGCAGATAGGCTGATTGGCAGATTGGCTATTTGGCTGATTGGCAGATAGGCTGATTGGCAGATTGGCTATTTGGCTGATTGGCTGATTGGCAGATTGGCTATTTGGCTGATTGGCTATTTGGCTGATTGGCTGATTTGCAGATTGGCTATTTGGCTGATTGGCAGATTGGCTATTTGGCTGATAGGCAGATTGGCTATTTGGCTGATTGGCAGATTGGCTGATTGGCTGATTGGCAGATTGGCGATTGGCTGATTGGCAGATGGGCTGATTGGCTGATTGGCAGATTGGCTATTTGGCTGATTTGCAGATTGGCTGATTGGCTGATTGGCAGATAGGCTGATTGGCTGATTGGCTGATTGGCAGATTGGCTATTTGGCTGATTGGCTGATTGGCAGATTGGCTATTTGGCTGATTTGCAGATTGGCTGATTGGCTGATTGGCAGATAGGCTGATTGGCTGATTGGCTGATTGGCAGATTGGCTATTTGGCTGATTTGCAGATTGGCTGATTGGCTGATTGGCAGATAGGCTGATTGGCAGATTGGCTATTTGGCTGATTGGCTGATTGGCAGATTGGCTATTTGGCTGATTGGCTGATTGGCTATTTGGCTGATTGGCTGATTTGCAGATTGGCTATTTGGCTGATTGGCAGATTGGCTATTTGGCTGATAGGCAGATTGGCTATTTGGCTGATTGGCAGATTGGCTGATTGGCTGATTGGCAGATTGGCGATTGGCTGATTGGCTGATTGGCTGATTGGCAGATTGGCTATTTGGCTGATTGGCAGATTGGCTGATTGGCTGATTGGCAGATTGGCTGATTGGCTGATTGGCTGATTGGCAGATTGGCTATTTGGTTGATTGGCAGATTGGCTATTTGGCTGATTGGCTGATTGGCTATTTGGCTGATAGGCAGATTGGCAGATTGGCTATTTGGCTGATTGGCAGATTGGCGATTGGCTGATTGGCTGATTGGCTGATTGGCAGATTGGCTATTTGGCTGATTGGCAGATTGGCTGATTGGCTGATTGGCAGATTGGCTGATTGGCTGATTGGCTGATTGGCTGATTGGCTATTTGGCTGATTGGCAGATTGGCGATTGGCTATTTGGCTGATTGGCAGATTGGCTGATTGGCTGATTGGCAGATTGGCGATTGGCTGATTGGCTGATTGGCTGATTGGCAGATTGGCTATTTGGCTGATTGGCAGATTGGCTGATTGGCTGATTGGCTGATTGGCAGATTGGCGATTGGCTGATAGGCAGATTGGCTGATTGGCTGATTGGCTGATTGGCTGATTGGCTGATTGGCAGATTGGCTATTTGGTTGATTGGCAGATTGGCTATTTGGCTGATTGGCTGATTGGCTATTTTTCTGATAGGCAGATTGGCTATTTGGCTGATTGGCGATTGGCTGATTGGCTGATTGGCTGATTGGCAGATTGGCTATTTGGCTGATTGGCAGATTGGCTGATTGGCTGATTGGCAGATTGGCTGATTGGCTGATTGGCTGATTGGCAGATTGGCTATTTGGTTGATTGGCAGATTGGCTATTTGGCTGATTGGCTGATTGGCTATTTGGCTGATAGGCAGATTGGCAGATTGGCTATTTGGCTGATTGGCAGATTGGCTGATTGGCTGATTGGCAGATTGGCGATTGGATGATTGGCTGATTGGCTGATTGGCAGATTGGCTATTTGGCTGATTGGCAGATTGGCTGATTGGCTGATTGGCAGATTGGCTGATTGGCTGATTGGCTGATTGGCAGATTGGCTATTTGGTTGATTGGCAGATTGGCTATTTGGCTGATTGGCTGATTGGCTATTTGGCTGATAGGCAGATTGGCAGATTGGCTATTTGGCTGATTGGCAGATTGGCGATTGGCTGATTGGCAGATTGGCTGATTGGCTGATTGGCAGAATGGCTGATTGGCTGATTGGCTGATTGGCAGATTGGCTATTTGGTTGATTGGCAGATTGGCTATTTGGCTGATTGGCTGATTGGCTATTTGGCTGATAGGCAGATTGGCTATTTGGCTGATTGGCAGACTGGCTGATTGGCTGATTGGCTGATTGGCTGATTGGCAGATTGGCTATTTGGCTGATAGGCAGATTGGCTATTTGGCTGATTGGCAGATTGGCTGATTGGCTGATTGGCAGATTGGCTGATTGGCTGATTGGCAGATTGGCGATTGGCTGATTGGCTGATTGGCTGATTGGCAGATTGGCTATTTGGCTGATTGGCAGATTGGCTGATTGGCTGATTGGCAGATTGGCTGATTGGCTGATTGGCTGATTGGCAGATTGGCTATTTGGTTGATTGGCAGATTGGCTATTTGGCTGATTGGCTGATTGGCTATTTGGCTGATAGGCAGATTGGCAGATTGGCTATTTGGCTGATTGGCAGATTGGCGATTGGCTGATTGGCTGATTGGCTGATTGGCAGATTGGCTATTTGGCTGATTGGAAGATTGGCTGATTGGCTGATTGGCAGATTGGCTGATTGGCTGATTGGCTGATTGGCAGATTGGCTATTTGGTTGATTGGCAGATTGGCTATTTGGCTGATTGGCAGATTGGCTGATTGGCTGATTGGCTGATTGGCTGATTGGCAGATTGGCTATTTGGCTGATAGGCAGATTGGCTATTTGGCTGATTGGCAGATTGGCTGATTGGCTGATTGGCTGATTGGCGATTGGCTGATTGGCTGATTGGCTGATTGGCAGATTGGCTATTTGGCTGATTGGCAGATTGGCTGATTGGCTGATTGGCAGATTGGCTGATTGGCTGATTGGCAGATTGGCTGATTGGCTGATTGGCAGATTGGCTGATTGGCTGATTGGCTGATTGGCAGATTGGCTATTTGGTTGATTGGCAGATTGGCTATTTGGCTGATTGGCTGATTGGCTATTTGGCTGATAGGCAGATTGGCAGATTGGCTATTTGGCTGATTGGCAGATTGGCGATTAGCTGATTGGCAGATTGGCTGATTGGCTGATTGGCAGATTGGCTGATTGGCTGATTGGCTGATTGGCAGATTGGCTATTTGGTTGATTGGCAGATTGGCTATTTGGCTGATTGGCTGATTGGCTATTTGGCTGATAGGCAGATTGGCTATTTGGCTGATTGGCAGATTGGCTGATTGGCTGATTGGCTGATTGGCTGATTGGCAGATTGGCTATTTGGCTGATAAGCAGATTGGCTATTTGGCTGATTGGCAGATTGGCTGATTGGCTGATTGGCTGATTGGCTGATTGGCAGATTGGCTATTTGGTTGATTGGCAGATTGGCTATTTGGCTGATTGGCTGATTGGCTATTTGGCTGATAGGCTGATTGGCTGATTGGCTGATTGGCTGATTGGCAGATTGGCTATTTGGCTGATTGGCTGATTGGCTGATTGGCTGATTGGCTGATTGGCAGATTGGCGATTGGCTGATTGGCTGATTGGCTGATTGGCAGATTGGCTATTTGGCTGATTGGCAGATTGGCTGATTGGCTGATTGGCAGATTGGCTGATTGGCTGATTGGCTGATTGGCAGATTGGCTATTTGGTTGATTGGCAGATTGGCTATTTGGCTGATTGGCTGATTGGCTATTTGGCTGATAGGCAGATTGGCAGATTGGCTATTTGGCTGATTGGCAGATTGGCGATTGGCTGATTGGCTGATTGGCTGATTGGCAGATTGGCTATTTGGCTGATTGGAAGATTGGCTGATTGGCTGATTGGCTGATTGGCTGATTGGCTGATTGGCTGATTGGCTGATTGGCTGATTGGTTATTTGGCTGATTGGCTGATTGGCTGATTGGCTGATGGCAGATTGGCTATTTGGCTGATTGGCTGATTGGCAGATTGGCTATTTGGCTGATTCTCAGATTGGCTGATTGGCTGATTGGCAGATTGGCTGATTGGCTGATTGGCTGATTGGCTGATTGGCAGATTGGCGATTGGCTGATTGGCTGATTGGCTGATTGGCAGATTGGCTATTTGGCTGATTGGCAGATTGGCTGATTGGCTGATTGGCAGATTGGCTGATTGGCTGATTGGCTGATTGGCAGATTGGCTATTTGGTTGATTGGCAGATTGGCTATTTGGCTGATTGGCTGATTGGCTATTTGGCTGATAGGCAGATTGGCAGATTGGCTATTTGGCTGATTGGCAGATTGGCGATTGGCTGATTGGCAGATTGGCGGATTGGCTGATTGGCAGATTGGCTGATTGGCTGATTGGCTGATTGGCAGATTGGCTATTTGGTTGATTGGCAGATTGGCTATTTGGCTGATTGGCAGATTGGCTGATTGGCTGATTGGCTGATTGGCTGATTGGCAGATTGGCTATTTGGCTGATTGGCTGATTGGCTGATTGGCTGATTGGTTATTTGGCTGATTGGCTGATTGGCTGATTGGCTGATGGCAGATTGGCTATTTGGCTGATTGGCTGATTGGCAGATTGGCTATTTGGCTGATTGGCAGATTGGCTGATTGGCTGATTGGCAGATTGGCTGATTGGCTGATTGGCTGATTGGCTGATTGGCAGATTGGCGATTGGCTGATTGGCTGATTGGCTGATTGGCTGATTGGCAGATTGGCTGATTGGCTGATTGGCTGATTGGCTGATTGGCAGATTGGCTATTTGGCTGATTGGCAGATTGGCTGATTGGCTGATTGGCAGATTGGCTGATTGGCTGATTGGCTGATTGGCTGATTGGCAGATTGGCTATTTGGCTGATTGGCAGATTGGCTGATTGGCTGATTGGCAGATTGGCTGATTGGCTGATTGGCTGATTGGCAGATTGGCTATTTGGTTGATTGGCAGATTGGCTATTTGGCTGATTGGCTGATTGGCTATTTGGCTGATAGGCAGATTGGCAGATTGGCTATTTGGCTGATTGGCAGATTGGCGATTGGCTGATTGGCAGATTGGCTGATTGGCTGATTGGCAGATTGGCTGATTGGCTGATTGGCTGATTGGCAGATTGGCTATTTGGTTGATTGGCAGATTGGCTATTTGGCTGATTGGCTGATTGGCTATTTGGCTGATAGGCAGATTGGCTATTTGGCTGATTGGCAGATTGGCTGATTGGCTGATTGGCTGATTGGCTGATTGGCAGATTGGCTATTTGGCTGATAGGCAGATTGGCTATTTGGCTGATTGGCAGATTGGCTGATTGGCTGATTGGCAGATTGGCTGATTGGCTGATTGGCAGATTGGCGATTGGCTGATTGGCTGATTGGCTGATTGGCAGATTGGCTATTTGGCTGATTGGCAGATTGGCTGATTGGCTGATTGGCAGATTGGCTGATTGGCTGATTGGCTGATTGGCAGATTGGCTATTTGGTTGATTGGCAGATTGGCTATTTGGCTGATTGGCTGATTGGCTATTTGGCTGATAGGCAGATTGGCAGATTGGCTATTTGGCTGATTGGCAGATTGGCGATTGGCTGATTGGCTGATTGGCTGATTGGCAGATTGGCTATTTGGCTGATTGGAAGATTGGCTGATTGGCTGATTGGCTGATTGGCTGATTGGCTGATTGGTTATTTGGCTGATTGGCTGATTGGCTGATTGGCTGATGGCAGATTGGCTATTTGGCTGATTGGCTGATTGGCAGATTGGCTATTTGGCTGATTGGCAGATTGGCTGATTGGCTGATTGGCAGATTGGCTGATTGGCTGATTGGCTGATTGGCTGATTGGCAGATTGGCGATTGGCTGATTGGCTGATTGGCTGATTGGCAAATTGGCTATTTGGCTGATTGGCAGATTGGCTGATTGGCTGATTGGCAGATTGGCTGATTGGCTGATTGGCTGATTGGCAGATTGGCTATTTGGTTGATTGGCAGATTGGCTATTTGGCTGATTGGCTGATTGGCTATTTGGCTGATAGGCAGATTGGCAGATTGGCTATTTGGCTGATTGGCAGATTGGCGATTGGCTGATTGGCAGATTGGCTGATTGGCTGATTGGCAGATTGGCTGATTGGCTGATTGGCTGATTGGCAGATTGGCTATTTGGTTGATTGGCAGATTGGCTATTTGGCTGATTGGCTGATTGGCTATTTGGCTGATAGGCAGATTGGCTATTTGGCTGATTGGCAGATTGGCTGATTGGCTGATTGGCTGATTGGCTGATTGGCAGATTGGCTATTTGGCTGATAGGCAGATTGGCTATTTGGCTGATTGGCAGATTGGCTGATTGGCTGATTGGCAGATTGGCTGATTGGCTGATTGGCAGATTGGCGATTGGCTGATTGGCTGATTGGCTGATTGGCAGATTGGCTATTTGGCTGATTGGCAGATTGGCTGATTGGCTGATTGGCAGATTGGCTGATTGGCTGATTGGCTGATTGGCAGATTGGCTATTTGGTTGATTGGCAGATTGGCTATTTGGCTGATTGGCAGATTGGCTGATTGGCTGATTGGCTGATTGGCTGATTGGCAGATTGGCTATTTGGCTGATTGGCTGATTGGCTGATTGGCTGATTGGTTATTTGGCTGATTGGCTGATTGGCTGATTGGCTGATGGCAGATTGGCTATTTGGCTGATTGGCTGATTGGCAGATTGGCTATTTGGCTGATTGGCAGATTGGCTGATTGGCTGATTGGCAGATTGGCTGATTGGCTGATTGGCTGATTGGCTGATTGGCAGATTGGCGATTGGCTGATTGGCTGATTGGCTGATTGGCAGATTGGCTATTTGGCTGATTGGCAGATTGGCTGATTGGCTGATTGGCAGATTGGCTGATTGGCTGATTGGCTGATTGGCAGATTGGCTATTTGGTTGATTGGCAGATTGGCTATTTGGCTGATTGGCTGATTGGCTATTTGGCTGATAGGCAGATTGGCAGATTGGCTATTTGGCTGATTGGCAGATTGGCGATTGGCTGATTGGCAGATTGGCTGATTGGCTGATTGGCAGATTGGCTGATTGGCTGATTGGCTGATTGGCAGATTGGCTATTTGGTTGATTGGCAGATTGGCTATTTGGCTGATTGGCTGATTGGCTATTTGGCTGATAGGCAGATTGGCTATTTGGCTGATTGGCAGATTGGCTGATTGGCTGATTGGCTGATTGGCTGATTGGCAGATTGGCTATTTGGCTGATAGGCAGATTGGCTATTTGGCTGATTGGCAGATTGGCTGATTGGCTGATTGGCAGATTGGCTGATTGGCTGATTGGCAGATTGGCGATTGGCTGATTGGCTGATTGGCTGATTGGCAGATTGGCTATTTGGCTGATTGGCAGATTGGCTGATTGGCTGATTGGCAGATTGGCTGATTGGCTGATTGGCTGATTGGCAGATTGGCTATTTGGTTGATTGGCAGATTGGCTATTTGGCTGATTGGCTGATTGGCTATTTGGCTGATAGGCAGATTGGCAGATTGGCTATTTGGCTGATTGGCAGATTGGCGATTGGCTGATTGGCTGATTGGCTGATTGGCAGATTGGCTATTTGGCTGATTGGAAGATTGGCTGATTGGCTGATTGGCAGATTGGCTGATTGGCTGATTAGCTGATTGGCAGATTGGCTATTTGGTTGATTGGCAGATTGGCTATTTGGCTGATTGGCTATTTGGTTGATTGGCAGATTGGCTATTTGGCTGATTGGCTGATTGGCTATTTGGCTGATAGGCAGATTGGCTATTTGGCTGATTGGCAGATTGGCTGATTGGCTGATTGGCTGATTGGCTGATTGGCAGATTGGCTATTTGGCTGATAGGCAGATTGGCTATTTGGCTGATTGGCAGATTGGCTGATTGGCTGATTGGCTGATTGGCTGATTGGCTGATTGGCTATTTGGTTGATTGGCAGATTGGCTATTTGGCTGATTGGCTGATTGGCTATTTTTCTGATAGGCAGATTGGCTATTTGGCTGATTGGCAGATTGGCTGATTGGCTGATTGGCAGATTGGCGATTGGCTGATTGGCTGATTGGCTGATTGGCAGATTGGCTATTTGGCTGATTGGCAGATTGGCTGATTGGCTGATTGGCAGATTGGCTGATTGGCTGATTGGCTGATTGGCAGATTGGCTATTTGGTTGATTGGCAGATTGGCTATTTGGCAGATTGGCTGATTGGCTATTTGGCTGATAGGCAGATTGGCAGATTGGCTATTTGGCTGATTGGCAGATTGGCGATTAGCTGATTGGCAGATTGGCTGATTGGCTGATTGGCAGATTGGCTGATTGGCTGATTGGCTGATTGGCTGATTGGCAGATTGGCTATTTGACTGATTGGCAGATTGGCTGATTGGCTGATTGGCAGATTGGCTGATTGGCTGATTGGCTGATTGGCAGATTGGCTATTTGGTTGATTGGCAGATTGGCTATTTGGCTGATTGGCTGATTGGCTATTTGGCTGATAGGCAGATTGGCAGATTGGCTATTTGGCTGATTGGCAGATTGGCGATTAGCTGATTGGCAGATTGGCTGATTGGCTGATTGGCAGATTGGCTGATTGGCTATTTGGCTGATAGGCAGATTGGCTATTTGGCTGATTGGCAGATTGGCTGATTGGCTGATTGGCTGATTGGCTGATTGGCAGATTGGCTATTTGGCTGATAGGCAGATTGGCTATTTGGCTGATTGGCAGATTGGCTGATTGGCTGATTGGCTGATTGGCTGATTGGCAGATTGGCTGATTGGCTGATTGGCAGATTGGCTGATTGGCTGATTGGCAGATTGGCGATTGGCTGATTGGCTGATTGGCTGATTGGCAGATTGGCTATTTGGCTGATTGGCAGATTGGCTGATTGGCTGATTGGCAGATTGGCTGATTGGCTGATTGGCTGATTGGCAGATTGGCTATTTGGTTGATTGGCAGATTGGCTATTTGGCTGATTGGCTGATTGGCTATTTGGCTGATAGGCAGATTGGCAGATTGGCTATTTGGCTGATTGGCAGATTGGCGATTGGCTGATTGGCTGATTGGCTGATTGGCAGATTGGCTATTTGGCTGATTGGAAGATTGGCTGATTGGCTGATTGGCAGATTGGCTGATTGGCTGATTAGCTGATTGGCAGATTGGCTATTTGGTTGATTGGCAGATTGGCTATTTGTCTGATTGGCTGATTGGCTATTTGGCTGATAGGCAGATTGGCTATTTGGCTGATTGGCAGATTGGCTGATTGGCTGATTGGCTGATTGGCTGATTGGCAGATTGGCTATTTGGCTGATAGGCAGATTGGCTATTTGGCTGATTGGCAGATTGGCTGATTGGCTGATTGGCTGATTGGCTGATTGGCAGATTGGCTATTTGGTTGATTGGCAGATTGGCTATTTGGCTGATTGGCTGATTGGCTATTTTTCTGATAGGCAGATTGGCTATTTGGCTGATTGGCAGATTGGCTGATTGGCTGATTGGCAGATTGGCGATTGGCTGATTGGCTGATTGGCTGATTGGCAGATTGGCTATTTGGCTGATTGGCAGATTGGCTGATTGGCTGATTGGCAGATTGGCTGATTGGCTGATTGACTGATTGGCAGATTGGCTATTTGGTTGATTGGCAGATTGGCTATTTGGCAGATTGGCTGATTGGCTATTTGGCTGATAGGCAGATTGGCAGATTGGCTATTTGGCTGATTGGCAGATTGGCGATTAGCTGATTGGCAGATTGGCTGATTGGCTGATTGGCAGATTGGCTGATTGGCTGATTGGCTGATTGGCTGATTGGCAGATTGGCTATTTGGCTGATTGGCAGATTGGCTGATTGGCTGATTGGCAGATTGGCTGATTGGCTGATTGGCTGATTGGCAGATTGGCTATTTGGTTGATTGGCAGATTGGCTATTTGGCTGATTGGCTGATTGGCTATTTGGCTGATAGGCAGATTGGCAGATTGGCTATTTGGCTGATTGGCAGATTGGCGATTAGCTGATTGGCAGATTGGCTGATTGGCTGATTGGCAGATTGGCTGATTGGCTATTTGGCTGATAGGCAGATTGGCTATTTGGCTGATTGGCAGATTGGCTGATTGGCTGATTGGCTGATTGGCTGATTGGCAGATTGGCTATTTGGCTGATAGGCAGATTGGCTATTTGGCTGATTGGCAGATTGGCTGATTGGCTGATTGGCAGATTGGCTATTTGGCTGATTGGCAGATTGGCTGATTGGCTGATTGGCTGATTGGCAGATTGGCTATTTGGTTGATTGGCAGATTGGCTATTTGGCTGATTGGCTGATTGGCTATTTGGCTGATAGGCTGATTGGCTGATTGGCTGATTGGCTGATTGGCAGATTGGCTATTTGGCTGATTGGCTGATTGGCTGATTGGCTGATTGGTTATTTGGCTGATTGGCTGATTGGCTGATTGGCTGATTGGCAGATTGGCTATTTGGCTGATTGGCTGATTGGCAGATTGGCTATTTGGCTGATTGGCAGATTGGCTGATTGGCTGATTGGCAGATGGGCTGATTGACTGATTGGCAGATTGGCTATTTGGCTGATTTGCAGATTGGCTGATTGGCTGATTGGCAGATAGGCTGATTGGCTGATTGGCTGATTGGCTATTTGGCTGATTGGCTTATTGGCAGATTGGCTATTTGGCTGATTGGCAGATTGGCAGATTGGCTATTTGGCTGATTGGAAGATTGGCAGATTGGCTATTTGGTTGATTGGCAGATTGGCTATTTGGCTGATTGGCTGATTGGCAGATTGGCTGATTGGCTGATTGGCTGATTGGCAGATTGGCTATTTGGTTGATTGGCAGATTGGCTATTTGGCTGATTGGCTGATTGGCTATTTGGCTGATAGGCAGATTGGCAGATTGGCTATTTGGCTGATTGGCAGATTGGCGATTGGCTGATTGGCTGATTGGCTGATTGGCAGATTGGCTATTTGGCTGATTGGAAGATTGGCTGATTGGCTGATTGGCAGATTGGCTGATTGGCTGATTAGCTGATTGGCAGATTGGCTATTTGGTTGATTGGCAGATTGGCTATTTGGCTGATTGGCTGATTGGCTATTTGGCTGATAGGCAGATTGGCTATTTGGCTGATAGGCAGATTGGCTATTTGGCTGATTGGCAGATTGGCTGATTGGCTGATTGGCTGATTGGCTGATTGGCAGATTGGCTATTTGGTTGATTGGCAGATTGGCTATTTGGCTGATTGGCTGATTGGCTATTTTTCTGATAGGCAGATTGGCTATTTGGTTGATTGGCAGATTGGCTATTTGGCTGATTGGCTGATTGGCTATTTTTCTGATAGGCAGATTGGCTATTTGGCTGATTGGCAGATTGGCTGATTGGCTGATTGGCAGATTGGCGATTGGCTGATTGGCTGATTGGCTGATTGGCAGATTGGCTATTTGGCTGATTGGCAGATTGGCTGATTGGCTGATTGGCAGATTGGCTGATTGGCTGATTGGCTGATTGGCAGATTGGCTGATTGGCTGATTGGCAGATTGGCTATTTGGTTGATTGGCAGATTGGCTATTTGGCTGATTGGCTGATTGGCTATTTGGCTGATAGGCAGATTGGCAGATTGGCTATTTGGCTGATTGGCAGATTGGCGATTAGCTGATTGGCAGATTGGCTGATTGGCTGATTGGCAGATTGGCTGATTGGCTATTTGGCTGATAGGCAGATTGGCTATTTGGTTGATTGGCAGATTGGCTATTTGGCAGATTGGCTGATTGGCTATTTGGCTGATAGGCAGATTGGCAGATTGGCTATTTGGCTGATTGGCAGATTGGCGATTAGCTGATTGGCAGATTGGCTGATTGGCTGATTGGCAGATTGGCTATTTGGCTGATTGGCAGATTGGCTGATTGGCTGATTGGCAGATTGGCTGATTGGCTGATTGGCTGATTGGCAGATTGGCTATTTGGTTGATTGGCAGATTGGCTATTTGGCTGATTGGCTGATTGGCTATTTGGCTGATAGGCAGATTGGCAGATTGGCTATTTGGCTGATTGGCAGATTGGCGATTAGCTGATTGGCAGATTGGCTGATTGGCTGATTGGCAGATTGGCTGATTGGCTATTTGGCTGATAGGCAGATTGGCTATTTGGCTGATTGGCAGATTGGCTGATTGGCTGATTGGCTGATTGGCTGATTGGCAGATTGGCTATTTGGTTGATTGGCAGATTGGCTATTTGGCTGATTGGCTGATTGGCTATTTGGCTGATAGGCTGATTGGCTGATTGGCTGATTGGCAGATTGGCTATTTGGCTGATTGGCTGATTGGCTGATTGGCTGATTGGTTATTTGGCTGATTGGCTGATTGGCTGATTGGCTGATTGGCAGATTGGCTATTTGGCTGATTGGCTGATTGGCAGATTGGCTATTTGGCTGATTGGCAGATTGGCTGATTGGCTGATTGGCAGATGGGCTGATTGGCTGATTGGCAGATTGGCTATTTGGCTGATTTGCAGATTGGCTGATTGGCTGATTGGCAGATAGGCTGATTGGCTGATTGGCTGATTGGCTATTTGGCTGATTGGCTTATTGGCAGATTGGCTATTTGGCTGATTGGCAGATTGGCTGATTGGCTGATAGGCTGATTGGCTATTTGGCTGATTGGCTGATTGGCAGATTGGCTCTTTGGCTGATTGGCAGATTGGCTGATTGGCTGATTGGCTGATTGGCAGATGGGATGATTGGCTGATTGGCAGATTGGCTATTTGGCTGATTTGCAGATTGGCTGATTGGCTGATTGGCAGATAGGCTGATTGGCAGATTGGCTATTTGGCTGATTGGCTGATTGGCAGATTGGCTATTTGGCTGATTGGCTGATTTGCAGATTGGCTATTTGGCTGATTGGCAGATTGGCTGATTGGCTGATTGGCAGATGGGCTGATTGGCTGATTGGCAGATTGGCTATTTGGCTGATTTGCAGATTGGCTGATTGGCTGATTGGCAGATAGGCTGATTGGCTGATTGGCTGATTGGCTATTTGGCTGATTGGCAGATTGGCTGATTGGCTGATAGGCTGATTGGCTATTTGGCTGATTGGCTGATTGGCAGATTGGCTCTTTGGCTGATTGGCAGATTGGCTGATTGGCTGATTGGCTGATTGGCAGATGGGATGATTGGCTGATTGGCTGATTGGCTATTTGGCTGATTGGCTTATTGGCAGATTGGCTATTTGGCTGATTGGCAGATTGGCTGATTGGCTGATAGGCTGATTGGCTATTTGGCTGATTGTCTGATTGGCAGATTGGCTATTTGGCTGATTGGCAGATTGGCTGATTGGCTGATTGGCTGATTGGCAGATGGGATGATTGGCTGATTGGCAGATTGGCTATTTGGCTGATTTGCAGATTGGCTGATTGGCTGATTGGCAGATAGGCTGATTGGCAGATTGGCTATTTGGCTGATTGGCTGATTGGCAGATTGGCTATTTGGCTGATTGGCTGATTTGCAGATTGGCTATTTGGCTGATTGGCTGATTTGCAGATTGGCTATTTGGCTGATTGGCAGATTGGCTATTTGGCTGATAGGCAGATTGGCTATTTGGCTGATTGGCAGATTGGCTGATTGGCTGATTGGCTGATTGGCAGATTGGCTATTTGGCTGATTGGCTGATTGGCAGATTGGCTATTTGGCTGATTGGCTGATTGGCTATTTGGCTGATTGGCTGATTGGCAGATTGGCTATTTGGCTGATTGGCTGATTTGCAGATTGGCTATTTGGCTGATTGGCTGATTTGCAGATTGGCTATTTGGCTGATTGGCAGATTGGCTATTTGGCTGATAGGCAGATTGGCTATTTGGCTGATTGGCTGATTGGCAGATGGGATCATTGGCTGATTGGCAGATTGGCTATTTGGCTGATTGGCAGATTGGCTGATTGGCTGATTGGCAGATTGGCGATTGGCTGATTGGCAGATGGGCTGATTGGCTGATTGGCAGATTGGCTATTTGGCTGATTTGCAGATTGGCTGATTGGCTGATTGGCAGATAGGCTGATTGGCTGATTGGCTGATTGGCAGATTGGCTATTTGGCTGATTGGCTGATTGGCAGATTGGCTATTTGGCTGATTTGCAGATTGGCTGATTGGCTGATTGGCAGATAGGCTGATTGGCAGATTGGCTATTTGGCTGATTGGCTGATTGGCAGATTGGCTATTTGGCTGATTGGCTGATTGGCTATTTGGCTGATTGGCTGATTTGCAGATTGGCTATTTGGCTGATTGGCAGATTGGCTATTTGGCTGATAGGCTGATTGGCTGATTGGCTGATTGGCAGATTGGCTATTTGGCTGATTGGCTGATTGGCAGATTGGCTATTTGGCTGATTGGCTGATTGGCAGATTGGCTATTTGGCTGATTGGCTGATTGGCTATTTGGCTGATTGGCTGATTTGCAGATTGGCTATTTGGCAGATTGGCTGATTGGCTGATTGGCAGATAGGCTGATTGGCTGATTGGCTGATTGGCAGATTGGCTATTTGGCTGATTGGCTGATTGGCAGATTGGCTATTTGGCTGATTTGCAGATTGGCTAATTGGCTGATTGGCAGATAGGCTGATTGGCAGATTGGCTATTTGGCTGATTGGCTGATTGGCAGATTGGCTATTTGGCTGATTGGCTGATTGGCTATTTGGCTGATTGGCTGATTTGCAGATTGGCTATTTGGCTGATTGGCAGATTGGCTATTTGGCTGATAGGCAGATTGGCTATTTGGCTGATTGGCAGATTGGCTGATTGGCTGATTGGCAGATTGGCGATTGGCTGATTGGCTGATTGGCTGATTGGCAGATTGGCTATTTGGCTGATTGGCAGATTGGCTGATTGGCTGATTGGCAGATTGGCTGATTGGCTGATTGGCTGATTGGCAGATTGGCTATTTGGTTGATTGGCAGATTGGCTATTTGGCTGATTGGCTGATTGGCTATTTGGCCGATAGGCAGATTGGCAGATTGGCTATTTGGCTGATTGGCAGATTGGCGATTGGCTGATTGGCTGATTGGCTGATTGGCAGATTGGCTATTTGGCTGATTGGCAGATTGGCTGATTGGCTGATTGGCAGATTGGCTGATTGGCTGATTGGCTGATTGGCAGATTGGCTATTTGGTTGATTGGCAGATTGGCTATTTGGCTGATTGGCTGATTGGCTATTTGGCTGATAGGCAGATTGGCTATTTGGCTGATTGGCAGATTGGCTGATTGGCTGATTGGCTGATTGGCTGATTGGCAGATTGGCTATTTGGCTGATAGGCAGATTGGCTATTTGGCTGATTGGCAGATTGGCTGATTGGCTGATTGGCTGATTGGCTGATTGGCAGATTGGCTATTTGGTTGATTGGCAGATTGGCTATTTGGCTGATTGGCTGATTGGCTATTTTTCTGATAGGCAGATTGGCTATTTGGCTGATTGGCAGATTGGCTGATTGGCTGATTGGCAGATTGGCGATTGGCTGATTGGCTGATTGGCTGATTGGCAGATTGGCTATTTGGCTGATTGGCAGATTGGCTGATTGGCTGATTGGCAGATTGGCTGATTGGCTGATTGGCTGATTGGCAGATTGGCTATTTGGTTGATTGGCAGATTGGCTATTTGGCTGATTGGCTGATTGGCTATTTGGCTGATAGGCAGATTGGCAGATTGGCTATTTGGCTGATTGGCAGATTGGCGATTGGCTATTTGGCTGATTGGCAGATTGGCAGATTGGCTGATTGGCAGATTGGCGATTGGCTGATTGGCTGATTGGCTGATTGGCAGATTGGCTATTTGGCTGATTGGCAGATTGGCTGATTGGCTGATTGGCAGATTGGCTGATTGGCTGATTGGCTGATTGGCAGATTGGCTATTTGGTTGATTGGCAGATTGGCTATTTGGCTGATTGGCTGATTGGCTATTTGGCTGATAGGCAGATTGGCAGATTGGCTATTTGGCTGATTGGCAGATTGGCGATTGGCTGATTGGCAGATTGGCTGATTGGCTGATTGGCAGATTGGCTGGTTGGCTGATTGGCTGATTGGCAGATTGGCTATTTGGTTGATTGGCAGATTGGTTATTTGGCTGATTGGCTGATTGGCTATTTGGCTGATAGGCAGATTGGCTATTTGGCTGATTGGCAGATTGGCTGATTGGCTGATTGGCTGATTGGCTGATTGGCAGATTGGCTATTTGGCTGATAGGCAGATTGGCTATTTGGCTGATTGGCAGATTGGCTGATTGGCTGATTGGCAGATTGGCTGATTGGCTGATTGGCTGATTGGCAGATTGGCTATTTGGTTGATTGGCAGATTGGCGATTGGCTGATTGGCTGATTGGCTGATTGGCAGATTGGCTATTTGGCTGATTGGCAGATTGGCTGATTGGCTGATTGGCAGATTGGCTGATTGGCTGATTGGCTGATTGGCAGATTGGCTATTTGGTTGATTGGCAGATTGGCTATTTGGCTGATTGGCTGATTGGCTATTTGGCTGATAGGCAGATTGGCAGATTGGCTATTTGGCTGATTGGCAGATTGGCGATTGGCTGATTGGCTGATTGGCAGATGGGATCATTGGCTGATTGGCAGATTGGCTATTTGGCTGATTGGCAGATTGGCTGATTGGCTGATTGGCAGATTGGCGATTGGCTGATTGGCAGATGGGCTGATTGGCTGATTGGCAGATTGGCTATTTGGCTGATTTGCAGATTGGCTGATTGGCTGATTGGCAGATAGGCTGATTGGCTGATTGGCTGATTGGCAGATTGGCTATTTGGCTGATTGGCTGATTGGCAGATTGGCTATTTGGCTGATTTGCAGATTGGCTGATTGGCTGATTGGCAGATAGGCTGATTGGCAGATTGGCTATTTGGCTGATTGGCTGATTGGCAGATTGGCTATTTGGCTGATTGGCTGATTGGCTATTTGGCTGATTGGCTGATTTGCAGATTGGCTATTTGGCTGATTGGCAGATTGGCTATTTGGCTGATAGGCTGATTGGCTGATTGGCTGATTGGCAGATTGGCTATTTGGCTGATTGGCTGATTGGCAGATTGGCTATTTGGCTGATTGGCTGATTGGCAGATTGGCTATTTGGCTGATTGGCTGATTGGCTATTTGGCTGATTGGCTGATTTGCAGATTGGCTATTTGGCAGATTGGCTGATTGGCTGATTGGCAGATAGGCTGATTGGCTGATTGGCTGATTGGCAGATTGGCTATTTGGCTGATTGGCTGATTGGCAGATTGGCTATTTGGCTGATTTGCAGATTGGCTAATTGGCTGATTGGCAGATAGGCTGATTGGCAGATTGGCTATTTGGCTGATTGGCTGATTGGCAGATTGGCTATTTGGCTGATTGGCTGATTGGCTATTTGGCTGATTGGCTGATTTGCAGATTGGCTATTTGGCTGATTGGCAGATTGGCTATTTGGCTGATAGGCAGATTGGCTATTTGGCTGATTGGCAGATTGGCTGATTGGCTGATTGGCAGATTGGCGATTGGCTGATTGGCTGATTGGCTGATTGGCAGATTGGCTATTTGGCTGATTGGCAGATTGGCTGATTGGCTGATTGGCAGATTGGCTGATTGGCTATTTGGCTGATAGGCAGATTGGCTATTTGGCTGATTGGCAGATTGGCTGATTGGCTGATTGGCTGATTGGCTGATTGGCAGATTGGCTATTTGGCTGATAGGCAGATTGGCTATTTGGCTGATTGGCAGATTGGCTGATTGGCTGATTGGCTGATTGGCTGATTGGCAGATTGGCTATTTGGTTGATTGGCAGATTGGCTATTTGGCTGATTGGCTGATTGGCTATTTTTCTGATAGGCAGATTGGCTATTTGGCTGATTGGCAGATTGGCTGATTGGCTGATTGGCAGATTGGCGATTGGCTGATTGGCTGATTGGCTGATTGGCAGATTGGCTATTTGGCTGATTGGCAGATTGGCTGATTGGCTGATTGGCAGATTGGCTGATTGGCTGATTGGCTGATTGGCAGATTGGCTATTTGGTTGATTGGCAGATTGGCTATTTGGCTGATTGGCTGATTGGCTATTTGGCTGATAGGCAGATTGGCAGATTGGCTATTTGGCTGATTGGCAGATTGGCGATTGGCTATTTGGCTGATTGGCAGATTGGCAGATTGGCTGATTGGCAGATTGGCGATTGGCTGATTGGCTGATTGGCTGATTGGCAGATTGGCTATTTGGCTGATTGGCAGATTGGCTGATTGGCTGATTGGCAGATTGGCTGATTGGCTGATTGGCTGATTGGCAGATTGGCTATTTGGTTGATTGGCAGATTGGCTATTTGGCTGATTGGCTGATTGGCTATTTGGCTGATAGGCAGATTGGCAGATTGGCTATTTGGCTGATTGGCAGATTGGCGATTGGCTGATTGGCAGATTGGCTGATTGGCTGATTGGCAGATTGGCTGGTTGGCTGATTGGCTGATTGGCAGATTGGCTATTTGGTTGATTGGCAGATTGGTTATTTGGCTGATTGGCTGATTGGCTATTTGGCTGATAGGCAGATTGGCTATTTGGCTGATTGGCAGATTGGCTGATTGGCTGATTGGCTGATTGGCTGATTGGCAGATTGGCTATTTGGCTGATAGGCAGATTGGCTATTTGGCTGATTGGCAGATTGGCTGATTGGCTGATTGGCAGATTGGCTGATTGGCTGATTGGCTGATTGGCAGATTGGCTATTTGGTTGATTGGCAGATTGGCGATTGGCTGATTGGCTGATTGGCTGATTGGCAGATTGGCTATTTGGCTGATTGGCAGATTGGCTGATTGGCTGATTGGCAGATTGGCTGATTGGCTGATTGGCTGATTGGCAGATTGGCTATTTGGTTGATTGGCAGATTGGCTATTTGGCTGATTGGCTGATTGGCTATTTGGCTGATAGGCAGATTGGCAGATTGGCTATTTGGCTGATTGGCAGATTGGCGATTGGCTGATTGGCAGATTGGCTGATTGGCTGATTGGCAGATTGGCTGATTGGCTGATTGGCTGATTGGCAGATTGGCTATTTGGTTGATTGGCAGATTGGTTATTTGGCTGATTGGCTGATTGGCTATTTGGCTGATAGGCAGATTGGCTATTTGGCTGATTGGCAGATTGGCTGATTGGCTGATTGGCTGATTGGCTGATTGGCAGATTGGCTATTTGGCTGATAGGCAGATTGGCTATTTGGCTGATTGGCAGATTGGCTGATTGGCTGATTGGCAGATTGGCTGATTGGCTGATTGGCAGATTGGCGATTGGCTGATTGGCTGATTGGCTGATTGGCAGATTGGCTATTTGGCTGATAGGCAGATTGGCAGATTGGCTATTTGGCTGATTGGCAGATTGGCGATTGGCTGATTGGCAGATTGGCTGATTGGCTGATTGGCAGATTGGCTGATTGGCTGATTGGCTGATTGGCAGATTGGCTATTTGGTTGATTGGCAGATTGGCTATTTGGCTGATTGGCTGATTGGCTATTTGGCTGATAGGCAGATTGGCTATTTGGCTGATTGGCAGATTGGCTGATTGGCTGATTGGCTGATTGGCTGATTGGCAGATTGGCTATTTGGCTGATTGGCAGATTGGCTGATTGGCTGATTGGCAGATTGGCTGATTGGCAGATTGGCTGATTGGCTGATTGGCTGATTGGCAGATTGGCTATTTGGCTGATAGGCAGATTGGCTATTTGGCTGATTGGCAGATTGGCTGATTGGCTGATTGGCAGATTGGCTGATTGGCTGATTGGCAGATTGGCGATTGGCTGATTGGCTGATTGGCTGATTGGCAGATTGGCTATTTGGCTGATTGGCAGATTGGCTGATTGGCTGATTGGCAGATTGGCTGATTGGCTGATTGGCTGATTGGCAGATTGGCTATTTGGTTGATTGGCAGATTGGCTATTTGGCTGATTGGCTGATTGGCTATTTGGCTGATAGGCAGATTGGCAGATTGGCTATTTGGCTGATTGGCAGATTGGCGATTGGCTGATTGGCTGATTGGCTGATTGGCAGATTGGCTATTTGGCTGATTGGAAGATTGGCTGATTGGCTGATTGGCAGATTGGCTGATTGGCTGATTGGCTGATTGGCAGATTGGCTATTTGGTTGATTGGCAGATTGGCTATTTGGCTGATTGGCTGATTGGCTATTTGGCTGATAGGCAGATTGGCTATTTGGCTGATTGGCAGATTGGCTGATTGGCTGATTGGCTGATTGGCTGATTGGCAGATTGGCTATTTGGCTGATAGGCAGATTGGCTATTTGGCTGATTGGCAGATTGGCTGATTGGCTGATTGGCTATTTGGCTGATAGGCAGATTGGCTATTTGGCTGATTGGCAGATTGGCTGATTGGCTGATTGGCTGATTGGCTGATTGGCAGATTGGCTATTTGGTTGATTGGCAGATTGGCTATTTGGCTGATTGGCTGATTGGCTATTTTTCTGATAGGCAGATTGGCTATTTGGCTGATTGGCAGATTGGCTGATTGGCTGATTGGCAGATTGGCGATTGGCTGATTGGCTGATTGGCTGATTGGCAGATTGGCTATTTGGCTGATTGGCAGATTGGCTGATTGGCTGATTGGCAGATTGGCTGATTGGCTGATTGGCTGATTGGCAGATTGGCTATTTGGTTGATTGGCAGATTGGCTATTTGGCTGATTGGCTGATTGGCTATTTGGCTGATAGGCAGATTGGCAGATTGGCTATTTGGCTGATTGGCAGATTGGCGATTAGCTGATTGGCAGATTGGCTGATTGGCTGATTGGCAGATTGGCTGATTGGCTGATTGGCTGATTGGCAGATTGGCTATTTGGTTGATTGGCAGATTGGCTATTTGGCTGATTGGCAGATTGGCTGATTGGCTGATTGGCTGATTGGCTGATTGGCAGATTGGCTATTTGGCTGATAGGCAGATTGGCTATTTGGCTGATTGGCAGATTGGCTGATTGGCTGATTGGCTGATTGGCTGATTGGCAGATTGGCTATTTGGTTGATTGGCAGATTGGCTATTTGGCTGATTGGCTGATTGGCTATTTGGCTGATAGGCTGATTGGCTGATTGGCTGATTGGCTGATTGGCTGATTGGCAGATTGGCTGATTGGCTGATTGGCTGATTGGCAGATTGGCTATTTGGTTGATTGGCAGATTGGCTATTTGGCTGATTGGCTGATTGGCTATTTGGCTGATAGGCAGATTGGCAGATTGGCTATTTGGCTGATTGGCAGATTGGCGATTGGCTGATTGGGAGATTGGCTGATTGGCTGATTGGCAGATTGGCTGATTGGCTGATTGGCTGATTGGCAGATTGGCTATTTGGTTGATTGGCAGATTGGCTATTTGGCTGATTGGCTGATTGGCTATTTGGCTGATAGGCAGATTGGCTATTTGGCTGATTGGCAGATTGGCTGATTGGCTGATTGGCTGATTGGCTGATTGGCAGATTGGCTATTTGGCTGATAGGCAGATTGGCTATTTGGCTGATTGGCAGATTGGCTGATTGGCTGATTGGCAGATTGGCTGATTGGCTGATTGGCAGATTGGCGATTGGCTGATTGGCTGATTGGCTGATTGGCAGATTGGCTATTTGGCTGATTGGCAGATTGGCTGATTGGCTGATTGGCAGATTGGCTGATTGGCTGATTGGCTGATTGGCAGATTGGCTATTTGGTTGATTGGCAGATTGGCTATTTGGCTGATTGGCTGATTGGCTATTTGGCTGATAGGCAGATTGGCTGATTGGCTGATTGGCTGATTGGCTGATTGGCAGATTGGCTATTTGGCTGATAGGCAGATTGGCTATTTGGCTGATTGGCAGATTGGCTGATTGGCTGATTGGCTGATTGGCTGATTGGCAGATTGGCTATTTGGTTGATTGGCAGATTGGCTATTTGGCTGATTGGCTGATTGGCTATTTTTCTGATAGGCAGATTGGCTATTTGGCTGATTGCCAGATTGGCTGATTGGCTGATTGGCAGATTGGCGATTGGCTGATTGGCTGATTGGCTGATTGGCAGATTGGCTATTTGGCTGATTGGCAGATTGGCTGATTGGCAGATTGGCTGATTGGCTGATTGGCTGATTGGCAGATTGGCTATTTGGTTGATTGGCAGATTGGCTATTTGGCTGATTGGCTGATTGGCTATTTGGCTGATAGGCAGATTGGCTATTTGGCTGATTGGCAGATTGGCTGATTGGCTGATTGGCTGATTGGCTGATTGGCAGATTGGCTATTTGGCTGATAGGCAGATTGGCTATTTGGCTGATTGGCAGATTGGCTGATTGGCTGATTGGCTGATTGGCTGATTGGCAGATTGGCTATTTGGTTGATTGGCAGATTGGCTATTTGGCTGATTGGCTGATTGGCTATTTGGCTGATTGGCTGATTGGCTGATTGGCTGATTGGCTGATTGGCAGATTGGCTATTTGGCTGATTGGCTGATTGGCTGATTGGCTGATTGGTTATTTGGCTGATTGGCTGATTGGCTGATTGGCTGATTGGCAGATTGGCTATTTGGCTGATTGGCTGATTGGCAGATTGGCTATTTGGCTGATTGGCAGATTGGCTGATTGGCTGATTGGCAGATGGGCTGATTGGCTGATTGGCAGATTGGCTATTTGGCTGATTTGCAGATTGGCTGATTGGCTGATTGGCAGATAGGCTGATTGGCTGATTGGCTGATTGGCTATTTGGCTGATTGGCTTATTGGCAGATTGGCTATTTGGCTGATTGGCAGATTGGCTGATTGGCTGATAGGCTGGTTGGCTATTTGGCTGATTGGCTGATTGGCAGATTGGCTCTTTGGCTGATTGGCAGATTGGCTGATTGGCTGATTGGCTGATTGGCAGATGGGATGATTGGCTGATTGGCAGATTGGCTATTTGGCTGATTTGCAGATTGGCTGATTGGCTGATTGGCAGATAGGCTGATTGGCAGATTGGCTATTTGGCTGATTGGCTGATTGGCAGATTGGCTATTTGGCTGATTGGCTGATTTGCAGATTGGCTATTTGGCTGATTGGCAGATTGGCTGATTGGCTGATTGGCAGATGGGCTATTTGGTTGATTGGCAGATTGGCTATTTGGCTGATTGGCTGATTGGCTATTTTTCTGATAGGCAGATTGGCTATTTGGCTGATTGGCAGATTGGCTGATTGGCTGATTGGCAGATTGGCGATTGGCTGATTGGCTGATTGGCTGATTGGCAGATTGGCTATTTGGCTGATTGGCAGATTGGCTGATTGGCAGATTGGCTGATTGGCTGATTGGCTGATTGGCAGATTGGCTATTTGGTTGATTGGCAGATTGGCTATTTGGCTGATTGGCTGATTGGCTATTTGGCTGATAGGCAGATTGGCTATTTGGCTGATTGGCAGATTGGCTGATTGGCTGATTGGCTGATTGGCTGATTGGCAGATTGGCTATTTGGCTGATAGGCAGATTGGCTATTTGGCTGATTGGCAGATTGGCTGATTGGCTGATTGGCTGATTGGCTGATTGGCAGATTGGCTATTTGGTTGATTGGCAGATTGGCTATTTGGCTGATTGGCTGATTGGCTATTTGGCTGATAGGCTGATTGGCTGATTGGCTGATTGGCTGATTGGCAGATTGGCTATTTGGCTGATTGGCTGATTGGCTGATTGGCTGATTGGTTATTTGGCTGATTGGCTGATTGGCTGATTGGCTGATTGGCAGATTGGCTATTTGGCTGATTGGCTGATTGGCAGATTGGCTATTTGGCTGATTGGCAGATTGGCTGATTGGCTGATTGGCAGATGGGCTGATTGGCTGATTGGCAGATTGGCTATTTGGCTGATTTGCAGATTGGCTGATTGGCTGATTGGCAGATAGGCTGATTGGCTGATTGGCTGATTGGCTATTTGGCTGATTGGCTTATTGGCAGATTGGCTATTTGGCTGATTGGCAGATTGGCTGATTGGCTGATAGGCTGGTTGGCTATTTGGCTGATTGGCTGATTGGCAGATTGGCTCTTTGGCTGATTGGCAGATTGGCTGATTGGCTGATTGGCTGATTGGCAGATGGGATGATTGGCTGATTGGCAGATTGGCTATTTGGCTGATTTGCAGATTGGCTGATTGGCTGATTGGCAGATAGGCTGATTGGCAGATTGGCTATTTGGCTGATTGGCTGATTGGCAGATTGGCCATTTGGCTGATTGGCTGATTTGCAGATTGGCTATTTGGCTGATTGGCAGATTGGCTGATTGGCTGATTGGCAGATGGGCTGATTGGCTGATTGGCAGATTGGCTATTTGGCTGATTTGCAGATTGGCTGATTGGCTGATTGGCAGATAGGCTGATTGGCTGATTGGCTGATTGGCTATTTGGCTGATTGGCTTATTGGCAGATTGGCTATTTGGCTGATTGGCAGATTGGCTGATTGGCTGATAGGCTGATTGGCTATTTGGCTGATTGGCTGATTGGCAGATTGGCTCTTTGGCTGATTGGCAGATTGGCTGATTGGCTGATTGGCTGATTGGCAGATGGGATGATTGGCTGATTGGCTGATTGGCTATTTGGCTGATTGGCTTATTGGCAGATTGGCTATTTGGCTGATTGGCAGATTGGCTGATTGGCTGATAGGCTGATTGGCTATTTGGCTGATTGTCTGATTGGCAGATTGGCTATTTGGCTGATTGGCAGATTGGCTGATTGGCTGATTGGCTGATTGGCAGATGGGATGATTGGCTGATTGGCAGATTGGCTATTTGGCTGATTTGCAGATTGGCTGATTGGCTGATTGGCAGATAGGCTGATTGGCAGATTGGCTGTTTGGCTGATTGGCTGATTGGCAGATTGGCTATTTGGCTGATTGGCTGATTTGCAGATTGGCTATTTGGCTGATTGGCAGATTGGCTATTTGGCTGATAGGCAGATTGGCTATTTGGCTGATTGGCAGATTGGCTGATTGGCTGATTGGCAGATTGGCGATTGGCTGATTGGCTGATTGGCTGATTGGCAGATTGGCTATTTGGCTGATTGGCAGATTGGCTGATTGGCTGATTGGCAGATTGGCTGATTGGCTGATTGGCAGATTGGCTATTTGGTTGATTGGCAGATTGGCTATTTGGCTGATTGGCTGATTGGCTATTTGGCTGATAGGCAGATTGGCAGATTGGCTATTTGGCTGATTGGCAGATTGGCGATTGGCTGATTGGCTGATTGGCTGATTGGCAGATTGGCTATTTGGCTGATTGGCAGATTGGCTGATTGGCTGATTGGCAGATTGGCTGATTGGCTGATTGGCTGATTGGCAGATTGGCTATTTGGCTGATAGGCAGATTGGCTATTTGGCTGATTGGCAGATTGGCTGATTGGCTGATTGGCTGATTGGCTGATTGGCAGATTGGCTATTTGGTTGATTGGCAGATTGGCTATTTGGCTGATTGGCTGATTGGCTATTTTTCTGATAGGCAGATTGGCTATTTGGCTGATTGCCAGATTGGCTGATTGGCTGATTGGCAGATTGGCGATTGGCTGATTGGCTGATTGGCTGATTGGCAGATTGGCTATTTGGCTGATTGGCAGATTGGCTGATTGGCAGATTGGCTGATTGGCTGATTGGCTGATTGGCAGATTGGCTATTTGGTTGATTGGCAGATTGGCTATTTGGCTGATTGGCTGATTGGCTATTTGGCTGATAGGCAGATTGGCTATTTGGCTGATTGGCAGATTGGCTGATTGGCTGATTGGCTGATTGGCTGATTGGCAGATTGGCTATTTGGCTGATAGGCAGATTGGCTATTTGGCTGATTGGCAGATTGGCTGATTGGCTGATTGGCTGATTGGCTGATTGGCAGATTGGCTATTTGGTTGATTGGCAGATTGGCTATTTGGCTGATTGGCTGATTGGCTATTTGGCTGATTGGCTGATTGGCTGATTGGCTGATTGGCTGATTGGCAGATTGGCTATTTGGCTGATTGGCTGATTGGTTATTTGGCTGATTGGCTGATTGGCTGATTGGCTGATTGGCAGATTGGCTATTTGGCTGATTGGCTGATTGGCAGATTGGCTATTTGGCTGATTGGCAGATTGGCTGATTGGCTGATTGGCAGATGGGCTGATTGGCTGATTGGCAGATTGGCTATTTGGCTGATTTGCAGATTGGCTGATTGGCTGATTGGCAGATAGGCTGATTGGCTGATTGGCTGATTGGCTATTTGGCTGATTGGCTTATTGGCAGATTGGCTATTTGGCTGATTGGCAGATTGGCTGATTGGCTGATAGGCTGGTTGGCTATTTGGCTGATTGGCTGATTGGCAGATTGGCTCTTTGGCTGATTGGCAGATTGGCTGATTGGCTGATTGGCTGATTGGCAGATGGGATGATTGGCTGATTGGCAGATTGGCTATTTGGCTGATTTGCAGATTGGCTGATTGGCTGATTGGCAGATAGGCTGATTGGCAGATTGGCTATTTGGCTGATTGGCTGATTGGCAGATTGGCTATTTGGCTGATTGGCTGATTTGCAGATTGGCTATTTGGCTGATTGGCAGATTGGCTGATTGGCTGATTGGCAGATGGGCTATTTGGTTGATTGGCAGATTGGCTATTTGGCTGATTGGCTGATTGGCTATTTTTCTGATAGGCAGATTGGCTATTTGGCTGATTGGCAGATTGGCTGATTGGCTGATTGGCAGATTGGCGATTGGCTGATTGGCTGATTGGCTGATTGGCAGATTGGCTATTTGGCTGATTGGCAGATTGGCTGATTGGCAGATTGGCTGATTGGCTGATTGGCTGATTGGCAGATTGGCTATTTGGTTGATTGGCAGATTGGCTATTTGGCTGATTGGCTGATTGGCTATTTGGCTGATAGGCAGATTGGCTATTTGGCTGATTGGCAGATTGGCTGATTGGCTGATTGGCTGATTGGCTGATTGGCAGATTGGCTATTTGGCTGATAGGCAGATTGGCTATTTGGCTGATTGGCAGATTGGCTGATTGGCTGATTGGCTGATTGGCTGATTGGCAGATTGGCTATTTGGTTGATTGGCAGATTGGCTATTTGGCTGATTGGCTGATTGGCTATTTGGCTGATAGGCTGATTGGCTGATTGGCTGATTGGCTGATTGGCAGATTGGCTATTTGGCTGATTGGCTGATTGGCTGATTGGCTGATTGGTTATTTGGCTGATTGGCTGATTGGCTGATTGGCTGATTGGCAGATTGGCTATTTGGCTGATTGGCTGATTGGCAGATTGGCTATTTGGCTGATTGGCAGATTGGCTGATTGGCTGATTGGCAGATGGGCTGATTGGCTGATTGGCAGATTGGCTATTTGGCTGATTTGCAGATTGGCTGATTGGCTGATTGGCAGATAGGCTGATTGGCTGATTGGCTGATTGGCTATTTGGCTGATTGGCTTATTGGCAGATTGGCTATTTGGCTGATTGGCAGATTGGCTGATTGGCTGATAGGCTGGTTGGCTATTTGGCTGATTGGCTGATTGGCAGATTGGCTCTTTGGCTGATTGGCAGATTGGCTGATTGGCTGATTGGCTGATTGGCAGATGGGATGATTGGCTGATTGGCAGATTGGCTATTTGGCTGATTTGCAGATTGGCTGATTGGCTGATTGGCAGATAGGCTGATTGGCAGATTGGCTATTTGGCTGATTGGCTGATTGGCAGATTGGCCATTTGGCTGATTGGCTGATTTGCAGATTGGCTATTTGGCTGATTGGCAGATTGGCTGATTGGCTGATTGGCAGATGGGCTGATTGGCTGATTGGCAGATTGGCTATTTGGCTGATTTGCAGATTGGCTGATTGGCTGATTGGCAGATAGGCTGATTGGCTGATTGGCTGATTGGCTATTTGGCTGATTGGCTTATTGGCAGATTGGCTATTTGGCTGATTGGCAGATTGGCTGATTGGCTGATAGGCTGATTGGCTATTTGGCTGATTGGCTGATTGGCAGATTGGCTCTTTGGCTGATTGGCAGATTGGCTGATTGGCTGATTGGCTGATTGGCAGATGGGATGATTGGCTGATTGGCTGATTGGCTATTTGGCTGATTGGCTTATTGGCAGATTGGCTATTTGGCTGATTGGCAGATTGGCTGATTGGCTGATAGGCTGATTGGCTATTTGGCTGATTGTCTGATTGGCAGATTGGCTATTTGGCTGATTGGCAGATTGGCTGATTGGCTGATTGGCTGATTGGCAGATGGGATGATTGGCTGATTGGCAGATTGGCTATTTGGCTGATTTGCAGATTGGCTGATTGGCTGATTGGCAGATAGGCTGATTGGCAGATTGGCTGTTTGGCTGATTGGCTGATTGGCAGATTGGCTATTTGGCTGATTGGCTGATTTGCAGATTGGCTATTTGGCTGATTGGCAGATTGGCTATTTGGCTGATAGGCAGATTGGCTATTTGGCTGATTGGCAGATTGGCTGATTGGCTGATTGGCAGATTGGCGATTGGCTGATTGGCTGATTGGCTGATTGGCAGATTGGCTATTTGGCTGATTGGCAGATTGGCTGATTGGCTGATTGGCAGATTGGCTGATTGGCTGATTGGCAGATTGGCTATTTGGTTGATTGGCAGATTGGCTATTTGGCTGATTGGCTGATTGGCTATTTGGCTGATAGGCAGATTGGCAGATTGGCTATTTGGCTGATTGGCAGATTGGCGATTGGCTGATTGGCTGATTGGCTGATTGGCAGATTGGCTATTTGGCTGATTGGCAGATTGGCTGATTGGCTGATTGGCAGATTGGCTGATTGGCTGATTGGCTGATTGGCAGATTGGCTATTTGGTTGATTGGCAGATTGGCTATTTGGCAGATTGGCTGATTGGCTATTTGGCTGTAAGGCAGATTGGCTATTTGGCTGATTGGCAGATTGGCTGATTGGCTGATTGGCTGATTGGCTGATTGGCAGATTGGCTATTTGGCTGATAGGCAGATTGGCTATTTGGCTGATTGGCAGATTGGCTGATTGGCTGATTGGCTGATTGGCTGATTGGCAGATTGGCTATTTGGTTGATTGGCAGATTGGCTATTTGGCTGATTGGCAGATTGGCTGATTGGCTGATTGGCAGATGGGATGATTGGCTGATTGGCAGATTGGCTATTTGGCTGATTTGCAGATTGGCTGATTGGCTGATTGGCAGATAGGCTGATTGGCAGATTGGCTATTTGGCTGATTGGCTGATTGGCAGATTGGCTATTTGGCTGATTGGCTGATTGGCTATTTGGCTGATTGGCTGATTTGCAGATTGGCTATTTGGCTGATTGGCAGATTGGCTATTTGGCTGATAGGCAGATTGGCTATTTGGCTGATTGGCAGATTGGCTGATTGGCTGATTGGCAGATTGGCGATTGGCTGATTGGCTGATTGGCTGATTGGCAGATTGGCTATTTGGCTGATTGGCAGATTGGCTGATTGGCTGATTGGCAGATTGGCTGATTGGCTGATTGGCTGATTGGCAGATTGGCTATTTGGTTGATTGGCAGATTGGCTATTTGGCTGATTGGCTGATTGGCTATTTGGCTGATAGGCAGATTGGCTATTTGGCTGATTGGCAGATTGGCTGATTGGCTGATTGGCTGATTGGCTGATTGGCTGATTGGCAGATTGGCTATTTGGCTGATTGGCAGATTGGCTGATTGGCTGATTGGCAGATTGGCTGATTGGCTGATTGGCTGATTGGCAGATTGGCTATTTGGTTGATTGGCAGATTGGCTATTTGGCTGATTGGCTGATTGGCTATTTGGCTGATAGGCAGATTGGCTATTTGGCTGATTGGCAGATTGGCTGATTGGCTGATTGGCTGATTGGCTGATTGGCAGATTGGCCATTTGGCTGATAGGCAGATTGGCTATTTGGCTGATTGGCAGATTGGCTGATTGGCTGATTGGCTGATTGGCTGATTGGCTGATTGGCAGATTGGCTATTTGGTTGATTGGCAGATTGGCTATTTGGCTGATTGGCTGATTGGCTATTTGGCTGATAGGCAGATTGGCAGATTGGCTATTTGGCTGATTGGCAGATTGGCGATTGGCTGATTGGCTGATTGGCTGATTGGCAGATTGGCTATTTGGCTGATTGGCAGATTGGCTGATTGGCTGATTGGCAGATTGGCAGATTGGCTGATTGGCTGATTGGCAGATTGGCTATTTGGTTGATTGGCAGATTGGCTATTTGGCTGATTGGCTGATTGGCTATTTGGCTGATAGGCAGATTGGCTATTTGGCTGATTGGCAGATTGGCTGATTGGCTGATTGGCTGATTGGCTGATTGGCAGATTGGCCATTTGGCTGATAGGCAGATTGGCTATTTGGCTGATTGGCAGATTGGCTGATTGGCTGATTGGCTGATTGGCAGATTGGCTATTTGGTTGATTGGCAGATTGGCTATTTGGCTGATTGGCTGATTGGCTATTTGGCTGATAGGCAGATTGGCTATTTGGCTGATTGGCAGATTGGCTATTTGGCTGATAGGCAGATTGGCAGATTGGCTATTTGGCTGATTGGCAGATTGGCGATTGGCTGATTGGCTGATTGGCTGATTGGCAGATTGGCTATTTGGCTGATTGGCAGATTGGCTGATTGGCTGATTGGCAGATTGGCTGATTGGCTGATTGGCTGATTGGCAGATTGGCTATTTGGTTGATTGGCAGATTGGCTATTTGGCTGATTGGCTGATTGGCTATTTGGCTGATAGGCAGATTGGCAGATTGGCTATTTGGCTGATTGGCAGATTGGCGATTGGCTGATTGGCAGATTGGCTGATTGGCTGATTTGCAGATTGGCTGATTGGCTGATTGGCTGATTGGCAGATTGGCTATTTGGTTGATTGGCAGATTGGCTATTTGGCTGATTTGCTGATTGGCTATTTGGCTGATAGGCAGATTGGCTATTTGGTTGATTGGCAGATTGGCTATTTGGCTGATTTGCTGATTGGCTATTTGGCTGATAGGCAGATTGGCTATTTGGCTGATTGGCAGATTGGCTGATTGGCTGATTGGCTATTTGGTTGATTGGCAGATTGGCTATTTGGCTGATTGGCTGATTGGCTGATTGGCTGATTGGCTGATTGGCAGATTGGCTATTTGGCTGATTGGCTGATTGGCTGATTGGCTGATTGGTTATTTGGCTGATTGGCTGATTGGCTGATTGGCTGAATGGCAGATTGGCTATTTGGCTGATTGGCTGATTGGCAGATTGGCTATTTGGCTGATTGGCAGATTGGCTGATTGGCTGATTGGCAGATGGGCTGATTGGCTGATTGGCAGATTGGCTATTTGGCTGATTTGCAGATTGGCTGATTGGCTGATTGGCAGATAGGCTGATTGGCTGATTGGCTGATTGGCAGATTGGCTATTTGGCTGATAGGCAGATTGGCTATTTGGCTGATTGGCAGATTGGCTGATTGGCTGATTGGCAGATTGGCGATTGGCTGATTGGCAGATTGGCGATTGGCAGATTGGCTATTTGGCTGATTGGCAGATTGGCTGATTGGCTGATTGGCAGATTGGCTGATTGGCTGATTGGCTAATTGGCAGATTGGCTATTTGGTTGATTGGCAGATTGGCTATTTGGCTGATTGGCAGATTGGCTGATTGGCTGATTGGCAGATTGGCTGATTGGCTGATTGGCTGATTGGCAGATTGGCTATTTGGCTGATTGGCTGATTGGCTGATTCGCAGATTGGCTATTTGGCTGATTGGCTGATTGGCTATTTGGCTGATTGGCTGATTGGCTGATTGGCTATTTGGCTGATTGGCTGATTTGCAGATTGGCTATTTGGCTGATTGGCAGATTGGCTGATTGGCTGATTGGCTGATTGGCAGATTGGCTATTTGGCTGATTGGCAGATTGGCTATTTGGCTGATTGGCTGATTGGCTATTTGGCTGATAGGCTGATTGGCTATTTGGCTGATTGGCTGATTGGCAGATTGGCTATTTGGCTGATTGGCAGATTGGCTGATTGGCTGATTGGCTGATTGGCTGATTGGCAGATTGGCTATTTGGCTGATTGGCTGATTGGCTGATTGGCTGATTGGTTATTTGGCTGATTGGCTGATTGTCTGATTGGCAGATTGGCTATTTGGCTGATTGGCTGATTGGCAGATTTGCTATTTGGCTGATTGGCAGATTGGCTGATTGGCTGATTGGCAGATGGGATGATTGGCTGATTGGCAGATTGGCTATTTGGCTGATTTGCAGATTGGCTGATTGGCTGATTGGCAGATAGGCTGATTGGCTGATTGGCTGATTGGCAGATTGGCTATTTGGCTGATTGGCTGATTGGCAGATTGGCTATTTGGCTGATTGGCTGATTGGCTATTTGGCTGATTGGCTGATTGGCTGATTGGCTGATTGGCAGATTGGCTATTTGGCTGATTGGCAGATTGGCTGATAGGCTGATTGGCTGATTGGCTGATTGGCTGATTGGCAGATTGGCTATTTGGCTGATTGGCTGATTGGCTGATTGGCTGATTAGTTATTTGGCTGATTGGCTGATTGGCTGATTGGCTGATTGGCAGATTGGCTATTTGGCTGATTGGCTGATTGGCAGATTGGCTATTTGGCTGATTGGCAGATTGGCTGATTGGCTGATTGGCAGATGGGCTGATTGGCTGATTGGCAGATTGGCTATTTGGCTGATTTGCAGATTGGCTGATTGGCTGATTGGCAGATAGGCTGATTGGCTGATTGGCTGATTGGCAGATTGGCTATTTGGCTGATTGGCTGATTGGCTATTTGGCTGATTGGCTGATTGGCTGATTGGCTATTTGGCTGATTGGCTGATTTGCAGATTGGCTATTTGGCTGATTGGCAGATTGGCTATTTGGCTGATAGGCAGATTGGCTATTTGGCTGATTGGCAGATTGGCTGATTGGCTGATTGGCTGATTGGCTATTTGGCTGATTTGCAGATTGGCTGATTGGCTGATTGGCAGATAGGCTGATTGGCTGATTGGCTGATTGGCAGATTGGCTATTTGGCTGATTGGCTGATTGGCTATTTGGCTGATTGGCTGATTGGCTGATTGGCTATTTGGCTGATTGGCTGATTTGCAGATTGGCTATTTGGCTGATTGGCAGATTGGCTATTTGGCTGATAGGCAGATTGGCTATTTGGCTGATTGGCAGATTGGCTGATTGGCTGATTGGCTGATTGGCTGATTGGCAGATTGGCTATTTGGTTGATTGGCAGATTGGCTATTTGGCTGATTGGCTGATTGGCTATTTGGCTGATAGGCTGATTGGCTATTTGGCTGATTGGCTGATTGGCAGATTGGCTATTTGGCTGATTGGCAGATTTGCAGATTGGCTATTTCGCTGATTGGCAGATTGGCTGATTGGCTGATTGGCTGATTGGCAGATTGGCTATTTGGCTGATTGGCTGATTGGCTGATTCGCAGATTGGCTATTTGGCTGATTGGCTGATTGGCTATTTGGCTGATTGGCTGATTGGCTGATTGGCTATTTGGCTGATTGGCAGATTGGCTGATTGGCTGATTGGCTGATTGGCAGATTGGCTATTTGGCTGATTGGCAGATTGGCTATTTGGCTGATTGGCTGATTGGCTGATTGGCTGATTGGTTATTTGGCTGATTGGCTGATTGTCTGATTGGCAGATTGGCTATTTGGCTGATTGGCTGATTGGCAGATTGGCTATTTGGCTGATTGGCAGATTGGCTGATTGGCTGATTGGCAGATGGGATGATTGGCTGATTGGCAGATTGGCTATTTGGCTGATTTGCAGATTGGCTGATTGGCTGATTGGCAGATAGGCTGATTGGCTGATTGGCTGATTGGCAGATTGGCTATTTGGCTGATTGGCTGATTGGCAGATTGGCTATTTGGCTGATTGGCTGATTGGCTATTTGGCTGATTGGCTGATTGGCTGATTGGCAGATAGGCTGATTGGCTGATTGGCTGATTGGCTGATTGGCTGATTGGCAGATTGGCGATTGGCTGATTGGCTGATTGGCTGATTGGCAGATTGGCTATTTGGCTGATTGGCAGATTGGCTGATTGGCTGATTGGCAGATTGGCTGATTGGCTGATTGGCTGATTGGCAGATTGGCTATTTGGTTGATTGGCAGATTGGCTATTTGGCTGATTGGCTGATTGGCTATTTGGCTGATAGGCAGATTGGCAGATTGGCTATTTGGCTGATTGGCAGATTGGCGATTGGCTGATTGGCAGATTGGCTGATTGGCTGATTGGCAGATTGGCTGATTGGCTGATTGGCTGATTGGCAGATTGGCTATTTGGTTGATTGGCAGATTGGCTATTTGGCTGATTGGCTGATTGGCTATTTGGCTGATAGGCAGATTGGCTATTTGGCTGATTGGCAGATTGGCTGATTGGCTGATTGGCTGATTGGCTGATTGGCAGATTGGCTATTTAGCTGATAGGCAGATTGGCTATTTGGCTGATTGGCAGATTGGCTGATTGGCTGATTGGCTGATTGGCTGATTGGCAGATTGGCTATTTGGTTGATTGGCAGATTGGCTATTTGGCTGATTGGCTGATTGGCTATTTGGCTGAAAGGCTGATTAGCTGATTGGCTGATTGGCTGATTGGCAGATTGGCTATTTGGCTGATTGGCTGATTGGCTGATTGGCTGATTGGTTATTTGGCTGATTGGCTGATTGACTGATTGGCTGATTGGCAGATTGGCTATTTGGCTGATTGGCTGATTGGCAGATTGGCTATTTGGCTGATTGGCAGATTGGCTGATTGGCTGATTGGCAGATGGGCTGATTGGCTGATTGGCAGATTGGCTATTTGGCTGATTTGCAGATTGGCTGATTGGCTGATTGGCAGATAGGCTGATTGGCTGATTGGCTGATTGGCAGATTGGCTATTTGGCTGATAGGCAGATTGGCTATTTGGCTGATTGGCAGATTGGCGATTGGCTGATTGGCAGATTGGCGATTGGCAGATTGGCTATTTGGCTGATTGGCAGATTGGCTGATTGGCTGATTGGCAGATTGGCTGATTGGCTGATTGGCTGATTGGCAGATTGGCTATTTGGTTGATTGGCAGATTGGCTATTTGGCTGATTGGCTGATTGGCTATTTGGCTGATAGGCAGATTGGCAGATTGGCTATTTGGCTGATTGGCAGATTGGCGATTGGCTGATTGGCAGATTGGCTGATTGGCTGATTGGCAGATTGGCTGATTGGCTGATTGGCAGATTGGCTGATTGGCTGATTGGCTGATTGGCAGATTGGCTATTTGGTTGATTGGCAGATTGGCTATTTGGCTGATTGGCTGATTGGCTATTTGGCTGATAGGCAGATTGGCTATTTGGCTGATTGGCAGATTGGCTGATTGGCTGATTGGCTGATTGGCTGATTGGCAGATTGGCTATTTGGCTGATAGGCAGATTGGCTATTTGGCTGATTGGCTGATTGGCTGATTGGCAGATTGGCTATTTGGCTGATTGGCTATTTGGCTGATAGGCTGATTGGCTATTTGGCTGATTGGCTGATTGGCAGATTGGCTATTTGGCTGATTGGCAGATTGGCGATTGGCTGATTGGCAGATTGGCTGATTGGCAGATTGGCTATTTGGCTGATTGGCTATTTGGCTGATTGGCTGATTGGCAGATTGGCTGATTGGCTGATTGGCAGATGGGATGATTGGCTGATTGGCAGATTGGCTATTTGGCTGATTTGCAGATTGGCTGATTGGCTGATTGGCAGATAGGCTGATTGGCTGATTGGCTGATTGGCAGATTGGCTATTTGGCTGATTGGCTGATTGGCTGATTGGCTATTTGGCTGATTGGCTGATTGGCTGATTGGCTGATTGGCAGATTGGCTGATTGGCTGATTGGCAGATTGGCTATTTGGCTGATTGGCTGATTTGCAGATTGGCTATTTGGCTGATTGGCTGATTGGCTATTTGGCTGATAGGCAGATTGGCAGATTGGCTATTTGGCTGATTGGCAGATTGGCGATTGGCTGATTGGCAGATTGGCTGATTGGCTGATTGGCAGATAGGCTGATTGGCTGATTGGCTGATTGGCTGATTGGCTATTTGGCTGATTGGCTGATTTGCAGATTGGCTATTTGGCTGATTGGCAGATTGGCTGATTGGCTGATTGGCTGATTGGCAGATTGGCTATTTGGCTGATTGGCTGATTGGCTGATTGGCAGATTGGCTATTTGGCTGATTGGCTATTTGGCTGATTGGCTGATTGGCAGATTGGCTATTTGGCTGATTGGCAGATTGGCGATTGGCTGATTGGCTGATTGGCTGATTGGCAGATTGGCTATTTGGCTGATTGGCAGATTGGCTGATTGGCTGATTGGCAGATTGGCTATTTGGCTGATTGGCAGATTGGCTGATTGGCTGATTGGCTGATTGGCAGATTGGCTATTTGGTTGATTGGCAGATTGGCTATTTGGCAGATTGGCAGATTGGCTATTTGGTTGATTGGCAGATTGGCTATTTGGCTGATTGGCTGATTGGCTGATTGGCTGATTGGCTGATTGGCAGATTGGCTGATTGGCTGATTGGCAGATTGGCTATTTGGCTGATTGGCTGATTTGCAGATTGGCTATTTGGCTGATTGGCAGATTGGCAGATTGGCTGATTGGCTGATTGGCTGATTGGCAGATTGGCTGATTGGCAGATTGGCTATTTGGCTGATAGGCAGATTGGCTATTTGGCTGATTGGCAGATTGGCTATTTGGCTGATTGGCTGATTGGCTGATTGGCTGATTGGTTATTTGGCAGATAGGCTGATTGGCTGATTGGCTGATTGGCAGATTGGCTATTTGGCTGATAGGCAGATTGGCTATTTGGCTGATTGGCAGATTGGCTGATTGGCTGATTGGCAGATTGGCGATTGGCTGATTGGCAGATTGGCGATTGGCAGATTGGCTATTTGGCTGATTGGCAGATTGGCTGATTGGCTGATTGGCAGATTGGCTGATTGGCTGATTGGCTGATTGGCAGATTGGCTATTTGGTTGATTGGCAGATTGGCTATTTGGCTGATTGGCTGATTGGCTATTTGGCTGATAGGCAGATTGGCAGATTGGCTATTTGGCTGATTGGCAGATTGGCGATTGGCTGATTGGCAGATTGGCTGATTGGCTGATTGGCAGATTGGCTGATTGGCTGATTGGCAGATTGGCTGATTGGCTGATTGGCTGATTGGCAGATTGGCTATTTGGTTGATTGGCAGATTGGCTATTTGGCTGATTGGCTGATTGGCTATTTGGCTGATAGGCAGATTGGCTATTTGGCTGATTGGCAGATTGGCTGATTGGCTGATTGGCTGATTGGCTGATTGGCAGATTGGCTATTTGGCTGATAGGCAGATTGGCTATTTGGCTGATTGGCTGATTGGCTGATTGGCAGATTGGCTATTTGGCTGATTGGCTATTTGGCTGATAGGCTGATTGGCTATTTGGCTGATTGGCTGATTGGCAGATTGGCTATTTGGCTGATTGGCAGATTGGCGATTGGCTGATTGGCAGATTGGCTGATTGGCAGATTGGCTATTTGGCTGATTGGCTATTTGGCTGATTGGCTGATTGGCAGATTGGCTGATTGGCTGATTGGCAGATGGGATGATTGGCTGATTGGCAGATTGGCTATTTGGCTGATTTGCAGATTGGCTGATTGGCTGATTGGCAGATAGGCTGATTGGCTGATTGGCTGATTGGCAGATTGGCTATTTGGCTGATTGGCTGATTGGCAGATTGGCTATTTGGCTGATTGGCTGATTGGCTATTTGGCTGATTGGCTGATTGGCTGATTGGCTGATTGGCAGATTGGCTGATTGGCTGATTGGCAGATTGGCTATTTGGCTGATTGGCTGATTTGCAGATTGGCTATTTGGCTGATTGGCAGATTGGCAGATTGGCTATTTGGCTGATTGGCAGATTGGCTGATTGGCTGATTGGCAGATTGGCTGATTGGCTGATTGGCTGATTGGCAGATTGGCTATTTGGTTGTTTGGCTGATTGGCTGATTGGCTGATTGGCTATTTGGCTGATTGGCAGATTGGCGATTGGCTGATTGGCTGATTGGCTGATTGGCAGATTGGCTATTTGGCTGATTGGCAGATTGGCTGATTGGCTGATTGGCAGATTGGCAGATTGGCTGATTGGCTGATTGGCAGATTGGCTATTTGGTTGATTGGCAGATTGGCTATTTGGCTGATTGGCTGATTGGCTATTTGGCTGATAGGCAGATTGGCTATTTGGCTGATTGGCAGATTGGCTGATTGGCTGATTGGCTGATTGGCTGATTGGCAGATTGGCCATTTGGCTGATAGGCAGATTGGCTATTTGGCTGATTGGCAGATTGGCTGATTGGCTGATTGGCTGATTGGCTGATTGGCAGATTGGCTATTTGGTTGATTGGCAGATTGGCTATTTGGCTGATTGGCTGATTGGCTATTTGGCTGATAGGCAGATTGGCTATTTGGCTGATTGGCAGATTGGCTGATTGGCTGATTGGCAGATTGGCGATTGGCTGATTGGCTGATTGGCTGATTGGCAGATTGGCTATTTGGCTGATTGGCAGATTGGCTGATTGGCTGATTGGCAGATTGGCTGATTGGCTGATTGGCTGATTGGCAGATTGGCTATTTGGTTGATTGGCAGATTGGCTATTTGGCTGATTGGCTGATTGGCTATTTGGCTGATAGGCAGATTGGCAGATTGGCTATTTGGCTGATTGGCAGATTGGCGATTGGCTGATTGGCAGATTGGCTGATTGGCTGATTGGCAGATTGGCTGATTGGCTGATTGGCTGATTGGCTGATTGGCAGATTGGCTATTTGGTTGATTGGCAGATTGGCTATTTGGCTGATTGGCTGATTGGCTATTTGGCTGAAAGGCTGATTGGCTGATTGGCTGATTGGCTATTTGGCTGATTGGCTATTTGGCTGATAGGCTGATTGGCTATTTGGCTGATTGGCAGATTGGCTGATTGGCTGATTGGCAGATTGGCTGATTGGCTGATTGGCTGATTGGCAGATTGGCTATTTGGTTGTTTGGCTGATTGGCTGATTGGCTGATTGGCTATTTGGCTGATTGGCAGATTGGCGATTGGCTGATTGGCTGATTGGCTGATTGGCAGATTGGCTATTTGGCTGATTGGCAGATTGGCTGATTGGCTGATTGGCAGATTGGCAGATTGGCTGATTGGCTGATTGGCAGATTGGCTATTTGGTTGATTGGCAGATTGGCTATTTGGCTGATTGGCTGATTGGCTATTTGGCTGATAGGCAGATTGGCTATTTGGCTGATTGGCAGATTGGCTGATTGGCTGATTGGCTGATTGGCTGATTGGCAGATTGGCCATTTGGCTGATAGGCAGATTGGCTATTTGGCTGATTGGCAGATTGGCTGATTGGCTGATTGGCTGATTGGCTGATTGGCAGATTGGCTATTTGGTTGATTGGCAGATTGGCTATTTGGCTGATTGGCTGATTGGCTATTTGGCTGATAGGCAGATTGGCTATTTGGCTGATTGGCAGATTGGCTGATTGGCTGATTGGCAGATTGGCGATTGGCTGATTGGCTGATTGGCTGATTGGCAGATTGGCTATTTGGCTGATTGGCAGATTGGCTGATTGGCTGATTGGCAGATTGGCTGATTGGCTGATTGGCTGATTGGCAGATTGGCTATTTGGTTGATTGGCAGATTGGCTATTTGGCTGATTGGCTGATTGGCTATTTGGCTGATAGGCAGATTGGCAGATTGGCTATTTGGCTGATTGGCAGATTGGCGATTGGCTGATTGGCAGATTGGCTGATTGGCTGATTGGCAGATTGGCTGATTGGCTGATTGGCTGATTGGCTGATTGGCAGATTGGCTATTTGGTTGATTGGCAGATTGGCTATTTGGCTGATTGGCTGATTGGCTATTTGGCTGAAAGGCTGATTGGCTGATTGGCTGATTGGCTATTTGGCTGATTGGCTGATTGGCTGATTGGCTGATTGGTTATTTGGCTGATTGGCTGATTGGCTGATTGGCTGATTGGCAGATTGGCTATTTGGCTGATTGGCTGATTGGCAGATTGGCTATTTGGCTGATTGGCAGATTGGCTGATTGGCTGATTGGCAGATGGGCTGATTGGCTGATTGGCAGATTGGCTATTTGGCTGATTTGCAGATTGGCTGATTGGCTGATTGGCAGATAGGCTGATTGGCTGATTGGCTGATTGGCAGATTGGCTATTTGGCTGATTGGCTGATTGGCTATTTGGCTGATTGGCTGATTGGCTGATTGGCTATTTGGCTGATTGGCTGATTTGCAGATTGGCTATTTGGCTGATTGGCAGATTGGCTATTTGGCTGATAGGCAGATTGGCCATTTGGCTGATTGGCTATTTGGCTGATTTGCAGATTGGCTGATTGGCTGATTGGCTATTTGGCTGATTGGCAGATTGGCTGATTGGCTGATTGGCTGATTGGCTATTTCGCTGATTGGCAGATTGGCTGATTGGCTGATTGGCTGATTGGCAGATTGGCTATTTGGCTGATTGGCTGATTCGCAGATTGGCTATTTGGCTGATTGGCTGATTGGCTATTTGGCTGATTGGCTGATTGGCTGATTGGCTATTTGGCTGATTGGCTGATTTGCAGATTGGCTATTTGGCTGATTGGCAGATTGGCTGATTGGCTGATTGGCTGATTGGCAGATTGGCTATTTGGCTGATTGGCAGATTGGCTATTTGGCTGATTGGCTGATTGGCTATTTGGCTGATAGGCTGATTGGCTATTTGGCTGATTGGCTGATTGGCAGATTGGCTATTTGGCTGATTGGCAGATTGGCTGATTGGCTGATTGGCTGATTGGCTGATTGGCAGATTGGCTATTTGGCTGATTGGCTGATTGGCTGATTGGCTGATTGGTTATTTGGCTGATTGGCTGATTGTCTGATTGGCAGATTGGCTATTTGGCTGATTGGCTGATTGGCAGATTGGCTATTTGGCTGATTGGCAGATTGGCTGATTGGCTGATTGGCAGATGGGATGATTGGCTGATTGGCAGATTGGCTATTTGGCTGATTTGCAGATTGGCTGATTGGCTGATTGGCAGATTGGCTATTTGGCTGATTGGCAGATTGGCTGATTGGCTGATTGGCAGATGGGATGATTGGCTGATTGGCAGATTGGCTATTTGGCTGATTTGCAGATTGGCTGATTGGCTGATTGGCAGATAGGCTGATTGGCTGATTGGCTGATTGGCAGATTGGCTATTTGGCTGATTGGCTGATTAGCAGATTGGCTATTTGGCTGATTGGCTGATTGGTTATTTGGCTGATTGGCTGATTGGCTGATTGGCTGATTGGCAGATTGGCTATTTGGCTGATTGGCTGATTGGCTGATTGGCTGATTGGTTATTTGGCTGATTGGCTGATTGGCTGATTGGCTGATTGGCAGATTGGCTGATTGGCTGATTGGCAGATTGGCTATTTGGCTGATTGGCTATTTGGCTGATAGGCTGATTGGCTGATTGGCTGATTGGCTGATTGGCAGATTGGCTATTTGGCTGATTGGCTGATTGGCTGATTGGCTGATTGGTTATTTGGCTGATTGGCTGATTGGCTGATTGGCTGATTGGCAGATTGGCTATTTGGCTGATTGGCTGATTGGCAGATTGGCTATTTGGCTGATTGGCAGATTGGCTGATTGGCTGATTGGCAGATGGGCTGATTGGCTGATTGGCAGATTGGCTATTTGGCTGATTTGCAGATTGGCTGATTGGCTGATTGGCAGATTGGCTATTTGGCTGATTGGCAGATTGGCTGATTGGCTGATTGGCAGATGGGATGATTGGCTGATTGGCAGATTGGCTATTTGGCTGATTTGCAGATTGGCTGATTGGCTGATTGGCAGATAGGCTGATTGGCTGATTGGCTGATTGGCAGATTGGCTATTTGGCTGATTGGCTGATTAGCAGATTGGCTATTTGGCTGATTGGCTGATTGGTTATTTGGCTGATTGGCTGATTGGCTGATTGGCTGATTGGCAGATTGGCTATTTGGCTGATTGGCTGATTGGCTGATTGGCTGATTGGTTATTTGGCTGATTGGCTGATTGGCTGATTGGCTGATTGGCAGATTGGCTGATTGGCTGATTGGCAGATTGGCTATTTGGCTGATTGGCTATTTGGCTGATAGGCTGATTGGCTGATTGGCTGATTGGCTGATTGGCAGATTGGCTATTTGGCTGATTGGCTGATTGGCTGATTGGCTGATTGGTTATTTGGCTGATTGGCTGATTGGCTGATTGGCTGATTGGCAGATTGGCTATTTGGCTGATTGGCTGATTGGCAGATTGGCTATTTGGCTGATTGGCAGATTGGCTGATTGGCTGATTGGCAGATGGGCTGATTGGCTGATTGGCAGATTGGCTATTTGGCTGATTTGCAGATTGGCTGATTGGCTGATTGGCAGATAGGCTGATTGGCTGATTGGCTGATTGGCAGATTGGCTATTTGGCTGATTGGCTGATTGGCTATTTGGCTGATTGGCTGATTGGCTGATTGGCTATTTGGCTGATTGGCTGATTTGCAGATTGGCTATTTGGCTGATTGGCAGATTGGCTATTTGGCTGATTTGCAGATTGGCTGATTGGCTGATTGGCTATTTGGCTGATTGGCAGATTGGCTGATTGGCAGATTGGCTGATTGGCTATTTCGCTGATTGGCAGATTGGCTGATTGGCTGATTGGCTGATTGGCAGATTGGCTATTTGGCTGATTGGCTGATTCGCAGATTGGCTATTTGGCTGATTGGCTGATTGGCTATTTGGCTGATTGGCTGATTGGCTGATTGGCTATTTGGCTGATTGGCTGATTTGCAGATTGGCTATTTGGCTGATTGGCAGATTGGCTGATTGGCTGATTGGCTGATTGGCAGATTGGCTATTTGGCTGATTGGCAGATTGGCTATTTGGCTGATTGGCTGATTGGCTATTTGGCTGATAGGCTGATTGGCTATTTGGCTGATTGGCTGATTGGCAGATTGGCTATTTGGCTGATTGGCAGATTGGCTGATTGGCTGATTGGCTGATTGGCTGATTGGCAGATTGGCTATTTGGCTGATTGGCTGATTGGCTGATTGGCTGATTGGTTATTTGGCTGATTGGCTGATTGTCTGATTGGCAGATTGGCTATTTGGCTGATTGGCTGATTGGCAGATTGGCTATTTGGCTGATTGGCAGATTGGCTGATTGGCTGATTGGCAGATGGGATGATTGGCAGATTGGCTGATTGGCTGATTGGCAGATGGGATGATTGGCTGATTGGCAGATTGGCTATTTGGCTGATTTGCAGATTGGCTGATTGGCTGATTGGCAGATAGGCTGATTGGCTGATTGGCTGATTGGCAGATTGGCTATTTGGCTGATTGGCAGATTGGCTGATTGGCTGATTGGCAGATGGGATGATTGGCTGATTGGCAGATTGGCTATTTGGCTGATTTGCAGATTGGCTGATTGGCTGATTGGCAGATAGGCTGATTGGCTGATTGGCTGATTGGCAGATTGGCTATTTGGCTGATTTGCAGATTGGCTGATTGGCTGATTGGCTATTTGGCTGATTGGCAGATTGGCTGATTGGCTGATTGGCTGATTGGCTATTTCGCTGATTGGCAGATTGGCTGATTGGCTGATTGGCTGATTGGCAGATTGGCTATTTGGCTGATTGGCTGATTCGCAGATTGGCTATTTGGCTGATTGGCTGATTGGCTATTTGGCTGATTGGCTGATTGGCTGATTGGCTATTTGGCTGATTGGCTGATTTGCAGATTGGCTATTTGGCTGATTGGCAGATTGGCTGATTGGCTGATTGGCTGATTGGCAGATTGGCTATTTGGCTGATTGGCAGATTGGCTATTTGGCTGATTGGCTGATTGGCTATTTGGCTGATAGGCTGATTGGCTATTTGGCTGATTGGCTGATTGGCAGATTGGCTATTTGGCTGATTGGCAGATTGGCTGATTGGCTGATTGGCTGATTGGCTGATTGGCAGATTGGCTATTTGGCTGATTGGCTGATTGGCTGATTGGCTGATTGGTTATTTGGCTGATTGGCTGATTGTCTGATTGGCAGATTGGCTATTTGGCTGATTGGCTGATTGGCAGATTGGCTATTTGGCTGATTGGCAGATTGGCTGATTGGCTGATTGGCAGATGGGATGATTGGCTGATTGGCAGATTGGCTATTTGGCTGATTTGCAGATTGGCTGATTGGCTGATTGGCAGATAGGCTGATTGGCTGATTGGCTGATTGGCAGATTGGCTATTTGGCTGATTGGCAGATTGGCTGATTGGCTGATTGGCAGATGGGATGATTGGCTGATTGGCAGATTGGCTATTTGGCTGATTTGCAGATTGGCTGATTGGCTGATTGGCAGATAGGCTGATTGGCTGATTGGCTGATTGGCAGATTGGCTATTTGGCTGATTGGCTGATTAGCAGATTGGCTATTTGGCTGATTGGCTGATTGGCTATTTGGCTGATTGGCTGATTGGCTGATTGGCTGATTGGCAGATTGGCTGATTGGCTGATTGGCAGATTGGCTATTTGGCTGATTGGCTGATTTGCAGATTGGCTATTTGGCTGATTGGCAGATTGGCAGATTGGCTGATTGGCTGATTGGCTGATTGGCAGATTGGCAATTTGGCTGATTGGCAGATTGGCTATTTGGCTGATTGGCTGATTGGCTGATTGGCTGATTGGTTATTTGGCTGATTGGCTGATTGGCTGATTGGGAGATTGGCTATTTGGCTGATTGGCTGATTGGCCGATTGGCTATTTGGCTGATTGGCAGATTGGCTGATTGGCTGATTGGCAGATTGGCAGATTGGCTGATTGGCTGATTGGCAGATAGGCTGATTGGCTGATTGGCTGATTGGCTGATTGGCTATTTGGCTGATTGGCTGATTTGCAGATTGGCTATTTGGCTGATTGGCTGATTGGCTATTTGGCTGATTGGCTGATTGGCTGATTGGCTGATTGGCAGATTGGCTGATTGGCAGATGGGATGATTGGCTGATTGGCAGATTGGCTATTTGGCTGATTTGCAGATTGGCTGATTGGCTGATTGGCAGATAGGCTGATTGGCTGATTGGCTGATTGGCAGATTGGCTATTTGGCTGATTGGCTGATTGGCAGATTGGCTATTTGGCTGATTGGCTGATTGGCTATTTGGCTGATTGGCTGATTGGCTGATTGGCTGATTGGCAGATTGGCTGATTGGCTGATTGGCAGATTGGCTATTTGGCTGATTGGCTGATTTGCAGATTGGCTATTTGGCTGATTGGCAGATTGGCAGATTGGCTGATTGGCTGATTGGCTGATTGGCAGATTGGCAATTTGGCTGATTGGCAGATTGGCTATTTGGCTGATTGGCTGATTGGCTGATTGGCTGATTGGTTATTTGGCTGATTGGCTGATTGGCTGATTGGGAGATTGGCTATTTGGCTGATTGGCTGATTGGCCGATTGGCTATTTGGCTGATTGGCAGATTGGCTGATTGGCTGATTGGCAGATTGGCAGATTGGCTGATTGGCTGATTGGCAGATAGGCTGATTGGCTGATTGGCTGATTGGCTGATTGGCTATTTGGCTGATTGGCTGATTTGCAGATTGGCTATTTGGCTGATTGGCAGATTGGCTGATTGGCTGATTGGCTGATTGGCAGATTGGCTATTTGGCTGATTGGCTGATTGGCTGATTGGCTGATTGGTTATTTGGCTGATTGGCTGATTGGCTGATTGGGAGATTGGCTATTTGGCTGATTGGCTGATTGGCCGATTGGCTATTTGGCAGATTGGCAGATTGGCTGATTGGCTGATTGGCAGATTGGCTGATTGGCTGATTGGCAGATAGGCTGATTGGCTGATTGGCTGATTGGCTGATTGGCTGATTGGTTATTTGGCTGATTGGCTGATTGTCTGATTGGCAGATTGGCTATTTGGCTGATTGGCTGATTGGCTATTTGGCTGATTGGCTGATTGGCTGATTGGCTATTTGGCTGATTGGCTGATTTGCAGATTGGCTATTTGGCTGATTGGCAGATTGGCTATTTGGCTGATAGGCAGATTGGCCATTTGGCTGATTGGCTATTTGGCTGATTTGCAGATTGGCTGATTGGCTGATTGGCTATTTGGCTGATTGGCAGATTGGCTGATTGGCTGATTGGCTGATTGGCTATTTCGCTGATTGGCAGATTGGCTGATTGGCTGATTGGCTGATTGGCAGATTGGCTATTTGGCTGATTGGCTGATTCGCAGATTGGCTATTTGGCTGATTGGCTGATTGGCTATTTGGCTGATTGGCTGATTGGCTGATTGGCTATTTGGCTGATTGGCTGATTTGCAGATTGGCTATTTGGCTGATTGGCAGATTGGCTGATTGGCTGATTGGCTGATTGGCAGATTGGCTATTTGGCTGATTGGCAGATTGGCTGATTGGCTGATTGGCAGATGGGATGATTGGCTGATTGGCAGATTGGCTATTTGGCTGATTTGCAGATTGGCTGATTGGCTGATTGGCAGATAGGCTGATTGGCTGATTGGCTGATTGGCAGATTGGCTATTTGGCTGATTGGCTGATTAGCAGATTGGCTATTTGGCTGATTGGCTGATTGGTTATTTGGCTGATTGGCTGATTGGCTGATTGGCTGATTGGCAGATTGGCTATTTGGCTGATTGGCTGATTGGCTGATTGGCTGATTGGTTATTTGGCTGATTGGCTGATTGGCTGATTGGCTGATTGGCAGATTGGCTGATTGGCTGATTGGCAGATTGGCTATTTGGCTGATTGGCTATTTGGCTGATAGGCTGATTGGCTGATTGGCTGATTGGCTGATTGGCAGATTGGCTATTTGGCTGATTGGCTGATTGGCTGATTGGCTGATTGGTTATTTGGCTGATTGGCTGATTGGCTGATTGGCTGATTGGCAGATTGGCTATTTGGCTGATTGGCTGATTGGCAGATTGGCTATTTGGCTGATTGGCAGATTGGCTGATTGGCTGATTGGCAGATGGGCTGATTGGCTGATTGGCAGATTGGCTATTTGGCTGATTTGCAGATTGGCTGATTGGCTGATTGGCAGATAGGCTGATTGGCTGATTGGCTGATTGGCAGATTGGCTATTTGGCTGATTGGCTGATTGGCTATTTGGCTGATTGGCTGATTGGCTGATTGGCTATTTGGCTGATTGGCTGATTTGCAGATTGGCTATTTGGCTGATTGGCAGATTGGCTATTTGGCTGATAGGCAGATTGGCTATTTGGCTGATTGGCTATTTGGCTGATTTGCAGATTGGCTGATTGGCTGATTGGCTATTTGGCTGATTGGCAGATTGGCTGATTGGCTGATTGGCTGATTGGCTATTTCGCTGATTGGCAGATTGGCTGATTGGCTGATTGGCTGATTGGCAGATTGGCTATTTGGCTGATTGGCTGATTCGCAGATTGGCTATTTGGCTGATTGGCTGATTGGCTATTTGGCTGATTGGCTGATTGGCTGATTGGCTATTTGGCTGATTGGCTGATTTGCAGATTGGCTATTTGGCTGATTGGCAGATTGGCTGATTGGCTGATTGGCTGATTGGCAGATTGGCTATTTGGCTGATTGGCAGATTGGCTATTTGGCTGATTGGCTGATTGGCTATTTGGCTGATAGGCTGATTGGCTATTTGGCTGATTGGCTGATTGGCAGATTGGCTATTTGGCTGATTGGCAGATTGGCTGATTGGCTGATTGGCTGATTGGCTGATTGGCAGATTGGCTATTTGGCTGATTGGCTGATTGGCTGATTGGCTGATTGGTTATTTGGCTGATTGGCTGATTGTCTGATTGGCAGATTGGCTATTTGGCTGATTGGCTGATTGGCAGATTGGCTATTTGGCTGATTGGCAGATTGGCTGATTGGCTGATTGGCAGATGGGATGATTGGCTGATTGGCAGATTGGCTATTTGGCTGATTTGCAGATTGGCTGATTGGCTGATTGGCAGATAGGCTGATTGGCTGATTGGCTGATTGGCAGATTGGCTATTTGGCTGATTGGCAGATTGGCTGATTGGCTGATTGGCAGATGGGATGATTGGCTGATTGGCAGATTGGCTATTTGGCTGATTTGCAGATTGGCTGATTGGCTGATTGGCAGATAGGCTGATTGGCTGATTGGCTGATTGGCAGATTGGCTATTTGGCTGATTGGCTGATTAGCAGATTGGCTATTTGGCTGATTGGCTGATTGGCTATTTGGCTGATTGGCTGATTGGCTGATTGGCTGATTTGCAGATTGGCTATTTGGCTGATTGGCAGATTGGCAGATTGGCTGATTGGCTGATTGGCTGATTGGCAGATTGGCAATTTGGCTGATTGGCAGATTGGCTATTTGGCTGATTGGCTGATTGGCTGATTGGCTGATTGGTTATTTGGCTGATTGGCTGATTGGCTGATTGGGAGATTGGCTATTTGGCTGATTGGCTGATTGGCCGATTGGCTATTTGGCTGATTGGCAGATTGGCTGATTGGCTGATTGGCAGATTGGCAGATTGGCTGATTGGCTGATTGGCAGATAGGCTGATTGGCTGATTGGCTGATTGGCTGATTGGCTATTTGGCTGATTGGCTGATTTGCAGATTGGCTATTTGGCTGATTGGCTGATTGGCTATTTGGCTGATTGGCTGATTGGCTGATTGGCTGATTGGCAGATTGGCTGATTGGCAGATGGGATGATTGGCTGATTGGCAGATTGGCTATTTGGCTGATTTGCAGATTGGCTGATTGGCTGATTGGCAGATAGGCTGATTGGCTGATTGGCTGATTGGCAGATTGGCTATTTGGCTGATTGGCTGATTGGCAGATTGGCTATTTGGCTGATTGGCTGATTGGCTATTTGGCTGATTGGCTGATTGGCTGATTGGCTGATTGGCAGATTGGCTGATTGGCTGATTGGCAGATTGGCTATTTGGCTGATTGGCTGATTTGCAGATTGGCTATTTGGCTGATTGGCAGATTGGCAGATTGGCTGATTGGCTGATTGGCTGATTGGCAGATTGGCAATTTGGCTGATTGGCAGATTGGCTATTTGGCTGATTGGCTGATTGGCTGATTGGCTGATTGGTTATTTGGCTGATTGGCTGATTGGCTGATTGGGAGATTGGCTATTTGGCTGATTGGCTGATTGGCCGATTGGCTATTTGGCTGATTGGCAGATTGGCTGATTGGCTGATTGGCAGATTGGCAGATTGGCTGATTGGCTGATTGGCAGATAGGCTGATTGGCTGATTGGCTGATTGGCTGATTGGCTATTTGGCTGATTGGCTGATTTGCAGATTGGCTATTTGGCTGATTGGCAGATTGGCTGATTGGCTGATTGGCTGATTGGCAGATTGGCTATTTGGCTGATTGGCTGATTGGCTGATTGGCTGATTGGTTATTTGGCTGATTGGCTGATTGGCTGATTGGGAGATTGGCTATTTGGCTGATTGGCTGATTGGCCGATTGGCTATTTGGCTGATTGGCAGATTGGCTGATTGGCTGATTGGCAGATTGGCTGATTGGCTGATTGGCAGATAGGCTGATTGGCTGATTGGCTGATTGGCTGATTGGCTGATTGGTTATTTGGCTGATTGGCTGATTGTCTGATTGGCAGATTGGCTATTTGGCTGATTGGCTGATTGGCAGATTGGCTATTTGGCTGATTGGCTGATTGGCAGATTGGCTATTTGGCTGATTGGCAGATTGGCTGATTGGCTGATTGGCAGATGGGCTGATTGGCTGATTGGCAGATTGGCTATTTGGCTGATTTGCAGATTGGCTGATTGGCTGATTGGCAGATAGGCTGATTGGCTGATTGGCTGATTGGCAGATTGGCTATTTGGCTGATTGGCTGATTGGCTATTTGGCTGATTGGCTGATTGGCTGATTGGCTATTTAGCTGATTGGCTGATTTGCAGATTGGCTATTTGGCTGATTGGCAGATTGGCTATTTGGCTGATAGGCAGATTGGCCATTTGGCTGATTGGCTATTTGGCTGATTTGCAGATTGGCTGATTGGCTGATTGGCTATTTGGCTGATTGGCAGATTGGCTGATTGGCTGATTGGCTGATTGGCTATTTCGCTGATTGGCAGATTGGCTGATTGGCTGATTGGCTGATTGGCAGATTGGCTATTTGGCTGATTGGCTGATTCGCAGATTGGCTATTTGGCTGATTGGCTGATTGGCTATTTGGCTGATTGGCTGATTGGCTGATTGGCTATTTGGCTGATTGGCTGATTTGCAGATTGGCTATTTGGCTGATTGGCAGATTGGCTGATTGGCTGATTGGCTGATTGGCAGATTGGCTATTTGGCTGATTGGCAGATTGGCTATTTGGCTGATTGGCTGATTGGCTATTTGGCTGATAGGCTGATTGGCTATTTGGCTGATTGGCTGATTGGCAGATTGGCTATTTGGCTGATTGGCAGATTGGCTGATTGGCTGATTGGCTGATTGGCTGATTGGCAGATTGGCTATTTGGCTGATTGGCTGATTGGCTGATTGGCTGATTGGTTATTTGGCTGATTGGCTGATTGTCTGATTGGCAGATTGGCTATTTGGCTGATTGGCAGATTGGCTGATTGGCTGATTGGCAGATGGGATGATTGGCTGATTGGCAGATTGGCTATTTGGCTGATTTGCAGATTGGCTGATTGGCTGATTGGCTGATTGGCAGATTGGCTATTTGGCTGATTGGCAGATTGGCTGATTGGCTGATTGGCAGATGGGATGATTGGCTGATTGGCAGATTGGCTATTTGGCTGATTTGCAGATTGGCTGATTGGCTGATTGGCAGATAGGCTGATTGGCTGATTGGCTGATTGGCAGATTGGCTATTTGGCTGATTGGCTGATTAGCAGATTGGCTATTTGGCTGATTGGCTGATTGGTTATTTGGCTGATTGGCTGATTGGCTGATTGGCTGATTGGCAGATTGGCTATTTGGCTGATTGGCTGATTGGCTGATTGGCTGATTGGTTATTTGGCTGATTGGCTGATTGGCTGATTGGCTGATTGGCAGATTGGCTGATTGGCTGATTGGCAGATTGGCTATTTGGCTGATTGGCTATTTGGCTGATAGGCTGATTGGCTGATTGGCTGATTGGCTGATTGGCAGATTGGCTATTTGGCTGATTGGCTGATTGGCTGATTGGCTGATTGGTTATTTGGCTGATTGGCTGATTGGCTGATTGGCTGATTGGCAGATTGGCTATTTGGCTGATTGGCTGATTGGCAGATTGGCTATTTGGCTGATTGGCAGATTGGCTGATTGGCTGATTGGCAGATGGGCTGATTGGCTGATTGGCAGATTGGCTATTTGGCTGATTTGCAGATTGGCTGATTGGCTGATTGGCAGATAGGCTGATTGGCTGATTGGCTGATTGGCAGATTGGCTATTTGGCTGATTGGCTGATTGGCTATTTGGCTGATTGGCTGATTGGCTGATTGGCTATTTGGCTGATTGGCTGATTTGCAGATTGGCTATTTGGCTGATTGGCAGATTGGCTATTTGGCTGATAGGCAGATTGGCTATTTGGCTGATTGGCTATTTGGCTGATTTGCAGATTGGCTGATTGGCTGATTGGCTATTTGGCTGATTGGCAGATTGGCTGATTGGCTGATTGGCTGATTGGCTATTTCGCTGATTGGCAGATTGGCTGATTGGCTGATTGGCTGATTGGCAGATTGGCTATTTGGCTGATTGGCTGATTCGCAGATTGGCTATTTGGCTGATTGGCTGATTGGCTATTTGGCTGATTGGCTGATTGGCTGATTGGCTATTTGGCTGATTGGCTGATTTGCAGATTGGCTATTTGGCTGATTGGCAGATTGGCTGATTGGCTGATTGGCTGATTGGCAGATTGGCTATTTGGCTGATTGGCAGATTGGCTATTTGGCTGATTGGCTGATTGGCTGATTGGCAGATGGGATGATTGGCTGATTGGCAGATTGGCTATTTGGCTGATTTGCAGATTGGCTGATTGGCTGATTGGCTGATTGGCAGATTGGCTATTTGGCTGATTGGCAGATTGGCTGATTGGCTGATTGGCAGATGGGATGATTGGCTGATTGGCAGATTGGCTATTTGGCTGATTTGCAGATTGGCTGATTGGCTGATTGGCAGATAGGCTGATTGGCTGATTGGCTGATTGGCAGATTGGCTATTTGGCTGATTGGCTGATTAGCAGATTGGCTATTTGGCTGATTGGCTGATTGGTTATTTGGCTGATTGGCTGATTGGCTGATTGGCTGATTGGCAGATTGGCTATTTGGCTGATTGGCTGATTGGCTGATTGGCTGATTGGTTATTTGGCTGATTGGCTGATTGGCTGATTGGCTGATTGGCAGATTGGCTGATTGGCTGATTGGCAGATTGGCTATTTGGCTGATTGGCTATTTGGCTGATAGGCTGATTGGCTGATTGGCTGATTGGCTGATTGGCAGATTGGCTATTTGGCTGATTGGCTGATTGGCTGATTGGCTGATTGGTTATTTGGCTGATTGGCTGATTGGCTGATTGGCTGATTGGCAGATTGGCTATTTGGCTGATTGGCTGATTGGCAGATTGGCTATTTGGCTGATTGGCAGATTGGCTGATTGGCTGATTGGCAGATGGGCTGATTGGCTGATTGGCAGATTGGCTATTTGGCTGATTTGCAGATTGGCTGATTGGCTGATTGGCAGATAGGCTGATTGGCTGATTGGCTGATTGGCAGATTGGCTATTTGGCTGATTGGCTGATTGGCTATTTGGCTGATTGGCTGATTGGCTGATTGGCTATTTGGCTGATTGGCTGATTTGCAGATTGGCTATTTGGCTGATTGGCAGATTGGCTATTTGGCTGATAGGCAGATTGGCTATTTGGCTGATTGGCTATTTGGCTGATTTGCAGATTGGCTGATTGGCTGATTGGCTATTTGGCTGATTGGCAGATTGGCTGATTGGCTGATTGGCTGATTGGCTATTTCGCTGATTGGCAGATTGGCTGATTGGCTGATTGGCTGATTGGCAGATTGGCTATTTGGCTGATTGGCTGATTCGCAGATTGGCTATTTGGCTGATTGGCTGATTGGCTATTTGGCTGATTGGCTGATTGGCTGATTGGCTATTTGGCTGATTGGCTGATTTGCAGATTGGCTATTTGGCTGATTGGCAGATTGGCTGATTGGCTGATTGGCTGATTGGCAGATTGGCTATTTGGCTGATTGGCAGATTGGCTATTTGGCTGATTGGCTGATTGGCTATTTGGCTGATAGGCTGATTGGCTATTTGGCTGATTGGCTGATTGGCAGATTGGCTATTTGGCTGATTGGCAGATTGGCTGATTGGCTGATTGGCTGATTGGCTGATTGGCAGATTGGCTATTTGGCTGATTGGCTGATTGGCTGATTGGCTGATTGGTTATTTGGCTGATTGGCTGATTGTCTGATTGGCAGATTGGCTATTTGGCTGATTGGCTGATTGGCAGATTGGCTATTTGGCTGATTGGCAGATTGGCTGATTGGCTGATTGGCAGATGGGATGATTGGCTGATTGGCAGATTGGCTATTTGGCTGATTTGCAGATTGGCTGATTGGCTGATTGGCAGATAGGCTGATTGGCTGATTGGCTGATTGGCAGATTGGCTATTTGGCTGATTGGCAGATTGGCTGATTGGCTGATTGGCAGATGGGATGATTGGCTGATTGGCAGATTGGCTATTTGGCTGATTTGCAGATTGGCTGATTGGCTGATTGGCAGATAGGCTGATTGGCTGATTGGCTGATTGGCAGATTGGCTATTTGGCTGATTGGCTGATTAGCAGATTGGCTATTTGGCTGATTGGCTGATTGGCTGATTGGCTGATTGGCAGATTGGCTGATTGGCTGATTGGCAGATTGGCTATTTGGCTGATTGGCTGATTTGCAGATTGGCTATTTGGCTGATTGGCAGATTGGCAGATTGGCTGATTGGCTGATTGGCTGATTGGCAGATTGGCAATTTGGCTGATTGGCAGATTGGCTATTTGGCTGATTGGCTGATTGGCTGATTGGCTGATTGGTTATTTGGCTGATTGGCTGATTGGCTGATTGGGAGATTGGCTATTTGGCTGATTGGCTGATTGGCCGATTGGCTATTTGGCTGATTGGCAGATTGGCTGATTGGCTGATTGGCAGATTGGCAGATTGGCTGATTGGCTGATTGGCAGATAGGCTGATTGGCTGATTGGCTGATTGGCTGATTGGCTATTTGGCTGATTGGCTGATTTGCAGATTGGCTATTTGGCTGATTGGCTGATTGGCTATTTGGCTGATTGGCTGATTGGCTGATTGGCTGATTGGCAGATTGGCTGATTGGCAGATGGGATGATTGGCTGATTGGCAGATTGGCTATTTGGCTGATTTGCAGATTGGCTGATTGGCTGATTGGCAGATAGGCTGATTGGCTGATTGGCTGATTGGCAGATTGGCTATTTGGCTGATTGGCTGATTGGCAGATTGGCTATTTGGCTGATTGGCTGATTGGCTATTTGGCTGATTGGCTGATTGGCTGATTGGCTGATTGGCAGATTGGCTGATTGGCTGATTGGCAGATTGGCTATTTGGCTGATTGGCTGATTTGCAGATTGGCTATTTGGCTGATTGGCAGATTGGCAGATTGGCTGATTGGCTGATTGGCTGATTGGCAGATTGGCAATTTGGCTGATTGGCAGATTGGCTATTTGGCTGATTGGCTGATTGGCTGATTGGCTGATTGGTTATTTGGCTGATTGGCTGATTGGCTGATTGGGAGATTGGCTATTTGGCTGATTGGCTGATTGGCCGATTGGCTATTTGGCTGATTGGCAGATTGGCTGATTGGCTGATTGGCTGATTGGCAGATTGGCTGATTGGCTGATTGGCAGATAGGCTGATTGGCTGATTGGCTGATTGGCTGATTGGCTATTTGGCTGATTGGCTGATTTGCAGATTGGCTATTTGGCTGATTGGCAGATTGGCTGATTGGCTGATTGGCTGATTGGCAGATTGGCTATTTGGCTGATTGGCTGATTGGCTGATTGGCAGATTGGCTATTTGGCTGATTGGCTATTTGGCTGATTGGCTGATTGGCAGATTGGCTATTTGGCTGATTGGCAGATTGGCGATTGGCTGATTGGCTGATTGGCTGATTGGCAGATTGGCTATTTGGCTGATTGGCAGATTGGCTGATTGGCTGATTGGCAGATTGGCTATTTGGCTGATTGGCAGATTGGCTGATTGGCTGATTGGCTGATTGGCTGATTGGCAGATTGGCTATTTGGTTGATTGGCAGATTGGCTATTTGGCAGATTGGCAGATTGGCTATTTGGTTGATTGGCAGATTGGCTATTTGGCTGATTGGCTGATTGGCTGATTGGCTGATTGGCTGATTGGCAGATTGGCTGATTGGCTGATTGGCAGATTGGCTATTTGGCTGATTGGCTGATTTGCAGATTGGCTATTTGGCTGATTGGCAGATTGGCAGATTGGCTGATTGGCTGATTGGCTGATTGGCAGATTGGCTATTTGGCTGATTGGCAGATTGGCTGATTGGCTGATTGGCAGATTGGCTATTTGGCTGATTGGCAGATTGGCTGATTGGCTGATTGGCTGATTGGCTGATTGGCAGATTGGCTATTTGGTTGATTGGCAGATTGGCTATTTGGCAGATTGGCAGATTGGCTATTTGGTTGATTGGCAGATTGGCTATTTGGCTGATTGGCTGATTGGCTGATTGGCTGATTGGCAGATTGGCTGATTGGCTGATTGGCAGATTGGCTATTTGGCTGATTGGCTGATTTGCAGATTGGCTATTTGGCTGATTGGCAGATTGGCAGATTGGCTGATTGGCTGATTGGCTGATTGGCAGATTGGCTATTTGGCTGATTGGCAGATTGGCTGATTGGCTGATTGGTTATTTGGCTGATTGGCTGATTGGCTGATTGGGAGATTGGCTATTTGGCTGATTGGCTGATTGGCAGATTGGCTATTTGGCTGATTGGCAGATTGGCTATTTGGCTGATTGGCTGATTGGCTGATTGGCTGATTGGTTATTTGGCTGATTGGCTGATTGGCTGATTGGGAGATTGGCTGATTGGCTGATTGGCTGATTGGCAGATTGGCTATTTGGCTGATTGGCTGATTGGCTGATTGGCAGATTGGCTATTTGGCTGATTGGCTATTTGGCTGATAGGCTGATTGGCTATTTGGCTGATTGGCTGATTGGCAGATTGGCTATTTGGCTGATTGGCAGATTGGCGATTGGCTGATTGGCAGATTGGCTGATTGGCAGATTGGCTATTTGGCTGATTGGCTATTTGGCTGATTGGCTGATTGGCAGATTGGCTGATTGGCTGATTGGCAGATGGGATGATTGGCTGATTGGCAGATTGGCTATTTGGCTGATTTGCAGATTGGCTGATTGGCTGATTGGCAGATAGGCTGATTGGCTGATTGGCTGATTGGCAGATTGGCTATTTGGCTGATTGGCTGATTGGCAGATTGGCTATTTGGCTGATTGGCTGATTGGCTATTTGGCTGATTGGCTGATTGGCTGATTGGCTGATTGGCAGATTGGCTGATTGGCTGATTGGCAGATTGGCTATTTGGCTGATTGGCTGATTTGCAGATTGGCTATTTGGCTGATTGGCAGATTGGCAGATTGGCTGATTGGCTGATTGGCTGATTGGCAGATTGGCTATTTGGCTGATTGGCAGATTGGCTATTTGGCTGATTGGCTGATTGGCTGATTGGCTGATTGGTTATTTGGCTGATTGGCTGATTGGCTGATTGGGAGATTGGCTATTTGGCTGATTGGCTGATTGGCCGATTGGCTATTTGGCTGATTGGCAGATTGGCTGATTGGCTGATTGGCAGATTGGCTGATTGGCTGATTGGCAGATAGGCTGATTGGCTGATTGGCTGATTGGCTGATTGGCTATTTGGCTGATTGGCTGATTTGCAGATTGGCTATTTGGCTGATTGGCAGATTGGCTGATTGGCTGATTGGCTGATTGGCAGATTGGCTATTTGGCTGATTGGCTGATTGGCTGATTGGCAGATTGGCTATTTGGCTGATTGGCTATTTGGCTGATTGGCTGATTGGCAGATTGGCTATTTGGCTGATTGGCAGATTGGCTGATTGGCTGATTGGCAGATTGGCTATTTGGCTGATTGGCAGATTGGCTGATTGGCTGATTGGCTGATTGGCTGATTGGCAGATTGGCTATTTGGTTGATTGGCAGATTGGCTATTTGGCTGATTGGCAGATTGGCTGATTGGCAGATTGGCTATTTGGCTGATTGGCAGATTGGCTGATTGGCTGATTGGCTGATTGGCAGATTGGCTATTTGGCTGATTGGCTGATTGGCTGATTGGCAGATTGGCTATTTGGCTGATTGGCTATTTGGCTGATTGGCTGATTGGCAGATTGGCTATTTGGCTGATTGGCAGATTGGCTGATTGGCTGATTGGCAGATTGGCTATTTGGCTGATTGGCAGATTGGCTGATTGGCTGATTGGCTGATTGGCTGATTGGCAGATTGGCTATTTGGTTGATTGGCAGATTGGCTATTTGGCTGATTGGCAGATTGGCTGATTGGCAGATTGGCTATTTGGCTGATTGGCTATTTGGCTGATTGGCAGATTGGCTGATTGGCAGATTGGCTGATTGGCTATTTGGCTGATTGGCTGATTGGCAGATTGGCTATTTGGCTGATTGGCAGATTGGCTGATTGGCTGATTGGCAGATTGGCTATTTGGCTGATTGGCAGATTGGCTGATTGGCTGATTGGCTGATTGGCTGATTGGCAGATTGGCTATTTGGTTGATTGGCAGATTGGCTATTTGGCTGATTGGCTGATTGGCTGATTGGCTGATTGGCAGATTGGCTGATTGGCTGATTGGCAGATTGGCTATTTGGCTGATTGGCTGATTTGCAGATTGGCTATTTGGCTGATTGGCAGATTGGCAGATTGGCTGATTGGCTGATTGGCTGATTGGCAGATTGGCTATTTGGCTGATTGGCAGATTGGCTATTTGGCTGATTGGCTGATTGGCTGATTGGTTATTTGGCTGATTGGCTGATTGGCTGATTGGGAGATTGGCTATTTGGCTGATTGGCTGATTGGCCGATTGGCTATTTGGCTGATTGGCAGATTGGCTGATTGGCTGATTGGCAGATTGGCTGATTGGCTGATTGGCAGATAGGCTGATTGGCTGATTGGCTGATTGGCTGATTGGCTATTTGGCTGATTGGCTGATTTGCAGATTGGCTATTTGGCTGATTGGCAGATTGGCTGATTGGCTGATTGGCTGATTGGCAGATTGGCTATTTGGCTGATTGGCTGATTGGCTGATTGGCAGATTGGCTATTTGGCTGATTGGCTATTTGGCTGATTGGCTGATTGGCAGATTGGCTATTTGGCTGATTGGCAGATTGGCGATTGGCTGATTGGCTGATTGGCTGATTGGCAGATTGGCTATTTGGCTGATTGGCTGATTGGCTGATTGGCTGATTGGCAGATTGGCTATTTGGCTGATTGGCAGATTGGCTGATTGGCTGATTGGCTGATTGGCTGATTGGCAGATTGGCTATTTGGTTGATTGGCAGATTGGCTATTTGGCAGATTGGCAGATTGGCTATTTGGTTGATTGGCAGATTGGCTATTTGGCTGATTGGCTGATTGGCTGATTGGCTGATTGGCAGATTGGCTGATTGGCTGATTGGCAGATTGGCTATTTGGCTGATTGGCTGATTTGCAGATTGGCTATTTGGCTGATTGGCAGATTGGCAGATTGGCTGATTGGCTGATTGGCTGATTGGCAGATTGGCTATTTGGCTGATTGGCAGATTGGCTATTTGGCTGATTGGCTGATTGGCTGATTGGCTGATTGGTTATTTGGCTGATTGGCTGATTGGCTGATTGGGAGATTGGCTATTTGGCTGATTGGCTGATTGGCAGATTGGCTATTTGGCTGATTGGCAGATTGGCTATTTGGCTGATTGGCTGATTGGCTGATTGGCTGATTGGTTATTTGGCTGATTGGCTGATTGGCTGATTGGGAGATTGGCTGATTGGCTGATTGGCTGATTGGCAGATTGGCTATTTGGCTGATTGGCTGATTGGCTGATTGGCAGATTGGCTATTTGGCTGATTGGCTATTTGGCTGATAGGCTGATTGGCTATTTGGCTGATTGGCTGATTGGCAGATTGGCTATTTGGCTGATTGGCAGATTGGCGATTGGCTGATTGGCTGATTGGCTGATTGGCAGATTGGCTATTTGGCTGATTGGCTATTTGGCTGATTGGCTGATTGGCAGATTGGCTATTTGGCTGATTGGCAGATTGGCTGATTGGCTGATTGGCTGATTGGCTGATTGGCAGATTGGCTATTTGGTTGATTGGCAGATTGGCTATTTGGCTGATTGGCAGATTGGCTATTTGGTTGATTGGCAGATTGGCTATTTGGCTGATTGGCTGATTGGCTATTTGGCTGATAGGCAGATTGGCTATTTGGCTGATTGGCAGATTGGCTGATTGGCTGATTGGCTGATTGGCTGATTGGCTGATTGGCTGATTGGCTGATTGGCAGATTGGCTATTTGGCTGATTGGCTGATTGGCTATTTGGCTGATTGGCTGATTGGCTATTTGGCTGATAGGCTGATTGGCTATTTGGCTGATTGGCTGATTGGCAGATTGGCTATTTGGCTGATTGGCAGATTGGCTGATTGGCTGATTGGATGATTGGCTGATTGGCAGATTGGCTATTTGGCTGATTGGCTGATTGGCTGATTGGCTGATTGGTTATTTGGCTGATTGGCTGATTGGCTGATTGGCTGATTGGCAGATTGGCTATTTGGCTGATTGGCTGATTGACAGATTGGCTATTTGGCTGATTGGCAGATTGGCTGATTGGCAGATTGGCAGATGGGCTGATTGGCTGATTGGCTGATTGGCAGATTGGCTATTTGGCTGATTGGCTGATTGGCTGATTGGCAGATTGGCTATTTGGCTGATTGGCTGATTGGCAGATTGGCTATTTGGCTGATTGGCAGATTGGCCGATTGGCTGATTGGCTGATTGGCAGATTGGCTATTTGGCTGATTGGCTGATTGGCTGATTGGCTGATTGGTTATTTGGCTGATTGGCTGATTGGCTGATTGGCTGATTGGCAGATTGGCTATTTGGCTGATTGGCTGATTGGCAGATTGGCTATTTGGCTGATTGGCAGATTGGCTGATTGGCTGATTGGCAGATGGGCTGATTGGCTGATTGGCAGATTGGCTATTTGGCTGATTTGCAGATTGGCTGATTGGCTGATTGGCAGATAGGCTGATTGGCTGATTGGCTGATTGGCAGATTGGCTATTTGGCTGATTGGCTGATTGGCTATTTGGCTGATTGGCTGATTTGCAGATTGGCTATTTGGCTGATTGGCAGATTGGCTGATTGGCTGATTGGCTGATTGGCAGATTGGCTATTTGGCTGATTGGCTGATTGGCTGATTGGCAGATTGGCTATTTGGCTGATTGGCTGATTGGCTATTTGGCTGATTGGCTGATTGGCTGATTGGCTATTTGGCTGGTTGGCTGATTTGCAGATTGGCTATTTGGCTGATTGGCAGATTCGCAGATTGGCTGATTGGCTGATTGGCTGATTGGCAGATTGTCTATTTGGCTGATTGGCAGATTGGCTATTTGGCTGATTGGCTGATTGGCTGATTGGCTGATTGGTTATTTGGCTGAATGGCCGATTGGCTGATTGGGAGATTGGCTATTTGGCCGATTGGCTGATTGGCAGATTGGCTATTTGGCTGATTGGCAGATTGGCTGATTGGCAGATTGGCAGATTGGCTGATTGGCTGATTGGCAGATAGGCTGATTGGCTGATTGGCTGATTGGCAGATTGGCTATTTGGCTGATTGGCTGATTGGCGGATTGGCAGATTGGCTATTTGGCTGATTGGCTGATTGGCTATTTGGCTGATTGGCTGATTGGCTGATTGGCTATTTGGCTGATTGGCTGATTTGCAGATTGGCTATTTGGCTGATTGGCAGATTGGCTGATTGGCTGATTGGCTGATTGGCAGATTGGCTATTTGGCTGATTGGCTGATTGGCTGATTGGCTATTTGGCTGATTGGCTGATTGGCTGATTGGCTGATTGGCAGATGGGCTGATTGGCTGATTGGCAGATTGGCTATTTGGCTGATTTGCAGATTGGCTGATTGGCTGATTGGCAGATAGGCTGATTGGCTGATTGGCTGATTGGCAGATTGGCTATTTGGCTGATTGGCTGATTGGCTATTTGGCTGATTGGCTGATTTGCAGATTGGCTATTTGGCTGATTGGCAGATTGGCTGATTGGCTGATTGGCTGATTGGCAGATTGGCTATTTGGCTGATTGGCTGATTGGCTGATTGGCAGATTGGCTATTTGGCTGATTGGCTGATTGGCTATTTGGCTGATTGGCTGATTGGCTGATTGGCTATTTGGCTGGTTGGCTGATTTGCAGATTGGCTATTTGGCTGATTGGCAGATTCGCAGATTGGCTGATTGACTGATTGGCTGATTGGCAGATTGTCTATTTGGCTGATTGGCAGATTGGCTATTTGGCTGATTGGCTGATTGGCTGATTGGCTGATTGGTTATTTGGCTGATTGGCCGATTGGCTGATTGGGAGATTGGCTATTTGGCTGATTGGCTGATTTGCAGATTGGCTATTTGGCTGATTGGCAGATTGGCTGATTGGCTGATTGGCTGATTGGCAGATTGGCTATTTGGCTGATTGGCTGATTGGCTGATTGGCAGATTGGCTATTTGGCTGATTGGCTGATTGGCTATTTGGCTGATTGGCTGATTGGCTGATTGGCTATTTGGCTGGTTGGCTGATTTGCAGATTGGCTATTTGGCTGATTGGCAGATTCGCAGATTGGCTGATTGGCTGATTGGCTGATTGGCAGATTGTCTATTTGGCTGATTGGCAGATTGGCTATTTGGCTGATTGGCTGATTGGCAGATTGGCTGATTGGCTGATTTGCAGATTGGCTATTTGGCTGATTGGCTGATTGGCTGATTGGCAGATTGGCTATTTGGCTGATTGGCAGATTGGCTATTTGGCTGATTGGCTGATTGGCTATTTGGCTGATAGGCTGATTGGCTATTTGGCTGATTGGCTGATTGGCAGATTGGCTGATTGGCTGATTGGCTATTTGGCTGGTTGGCTGATTTGCAGATTGGCTATTTGGCTGATTGGCAGATTGGCTGATTGGCTGATTGGCTGATTGGCAGATTGGCTATTTAGCTGATTGGCTGATTGGCTATTTGGCTGATAGGCTGATTGGCTATTTGGCTGATTGGCTGATTGGCAGATTGGCTATTTGGCTGATTGGCAGATTGGCTGATTGGCTGATTGGCTGATTGGCTGATTGGCAGATTGGCTATTTGGCTGATTGGCTGATTGGCTGATTGGCTGATTGGTTATTTGGCTGATTGGCTGATTGTCTGATTGGCAGATTGGCTATTTGGCTGATTGGCTGATTGGCAGATTGGCTATTTGGCTGATTGGCAGATTGGCTGATTGGCTGATTGGCAGATGGGCTGATTGGCTGATTGGCAGATTGGCTATTTGGCTGATTTGCAGATTGGCTGATTATCTGATTGGCAGATAGGCTGATTGGCTGATTGGCTGATTGGCAGATTGGCTATTTGGCTGATTGGCTGATTGGCAGATTGGCTATTTGGCTGATTTGCAGATTGGCTATTTGGCTGATTGGCAGATTGGCAGATTGGCTGATTGGCTGATTGGCTGATTGGCTGATTGGCAGATTGGCTATTTGGTTGATTGGCAGATTGGCTATTTGGCTGATTGGCAGATTGGCTATTTGGCTGATTGGCTGATTGGCTATTTGGCTGATAGACTGATTGGCTATTTGGCTGATTGGCTGATTGGCAGATTGGCTGATTGGCAGATTGGCTATTTGGCTGATTGGCTGATTGGCTGATTGGCAGATTGGCTATTTGGCTGATTGGCTGATTGGCTATTTGGCTGATTGGCAGATTGGCTATTTGGCTGATAGGCAGATTGGCTATTTGGCTGATTGGCTGATTGGCTATTTGGCTGATAGGCAGATTGGCTATTTGGCTGATTGGCTGATTGGCTGATTGGCTGATTGGCTGATTGGCAGATTGGCTATTTGGCTGATTGGCAGATTGGCTGATTGGCTGATTGGCTGATTGGCAGATTGGCTATTTGGCTGATTGGCTGATTGGCTGATTGGCTGATTGGTTATTTGGCTGATTGGCTGATTGGCTGATTGGCTGATTGGCTGATTGGCTGATTGGCTGATTGGCAGATTGGCTATTTGGCTGATTGGCTGATTGGCTGATTGGCAGATTGGCTATTTGGCTGATTGGCTGATTGGCTATTTGGCTGATTGGCTGATTTGCAGATTGGCTATTTGGCTGATTGGCTGATTGGCTATTTGGCTGATTGGCTGATTTGCAGATTGGCTATTTGGCTGATTGGCAGATTGGCTGATTGGCTGATTGGCTGATTGGCAGATTGGCTATTTGGCTGATTGGCTGATTGGCTGATTGGCAGATTGGCTATTTGGCTGATTGGCTGATTGGCTATTTGGCTGATTGGCTGATTGGCTGATTGGCTATTTGGCTGGTTGGCTGATTTGCAGATTGGCTATTTGGCTGATTGGCAGATTGGCAGATTGGCTGATTGGCTGATTGGCTGATTGGCAGATTGTCTATTTGGCTGATTGGCAGATTGGCTATTTGGCTGATTGGCTGATTGGCTGATTGGCTGATTGGTTATTTGGCTGATTGGCCGATTGGCTGATTGGGAGATTGGCTATTTGGCTGATTGGCTGATTGGCAGATTGGCTATTTGGCTGATTGGCAGATTGGCTGATTGGCAGATTGGCAGATTGGCTGATTGGCTGATTGGCAGATAGGCTGATTGGCTGATTGGCTGATTGGCAGATTGGCTATTTGGCTGATTGGCTGATTGGCTATTTGGCTGATTGGCTGATTGGCTGATTGGCTATTTGGCTATTTGGCTGATTGGCTGATTTGCAGATTGGCTATTTGGCTGATTGGCAGATTGGCTGATTGGCTGATTGGCTGATTGGCAGATTGGCTATTTGGCTGATTGGCTGATTGGCTGATTGGCAGATTGGCTATTTGGCTGATTGGCTGATTGGCTGATTGGCTATTTGGCTGATTGGCTGATTTGCAGATTGGCTGTTTGGCTGATTGGCAGATTGGCTGATTGGCTGATTTGCAGATTGGCTATTTGGCTGATTGGCTGATTGGCTGATTGGCAGATTGGCTATTTGGCTGATTGGCAGATTGGCTATTTGGCTGATTGGCTGATTGGCTATTTGGCTGATAGGCTGATTGGCTATTTGGCTGATTGGCTGATTGGCAGATTGGCTGATTGGCAGATTGGCTATTTGGCTGATTGGCTGATTGGCTGATTGGCAGATTGGCTATTTGGCTGATTGGCTGATTGGCTGATTGGCTATTTGGCTGATTGGCTGATTTGCAGATTGGCTATTTGGCTGATTGGCAGATTGGCTGATTGGCTGATTTGCAGATTGGCTATTTGGCTGATTGGCTGATTGGCTGATTGGCAGATTGGCTATTTGGCTGATTGGCAGATTGGCTATTTGGCTGATTGGCTGATTGGCTATTTGGCTGATAGGCTGATTGGCTATTTGGCTGATTGGCTGATTGGCAGATTGGCTATTTGGCTGATTGGCAGATTGGCTGATTGGCTGATTGGCTGATTGGCTGATTGGCAGATTGGCTATTTGGCTGATTGGCTGATTGGCTGATTGGCTGATTGGTTATTTGGCTGATTGGCTGATTGTCAGATTGGCTATTTGGCTGATTGGCTGATTGGCAGATTGGCTATTTGGCTGATTGGCAGATTGGCTGATTGGCTGATTGGCAGATGGGCTGATTTGCAGATTGGCTATTTGGCTGATTGGCAGATTGGCTATTTGGCTGATTGGCTGATTGGCTGATTGGCAGATTGGCTATTTGGCTGATTGGCTGATTGGCTGATTGGCAGATTGGCTATTTGGCTGATTGGCTGATTGGCTGATTGGCAGATTGGCTATTTGGCTGATTGGCTGATTGGCTGATTGGCTATTTGGCTGATTGGCTGATTTGCAGATTGGCTATTTGGCTGATTGGCAGATTGGCTGATTGGCTGATTTGCAGATTGGCTATTTGGCTGATTGGCTGATTGGCTGATTGGCAGATTGGCTATTTGGCTGATTGGCAGATTGGCTGATTGGCTGATTGGCTGATTGGCTGATTGGCAGATTGGCTATTTGGCTGATTGGCTGATTGGCTGATTGGCTGATTGGTTATTTGGCTGATTGGCTGATTGTCTGATTGGCAGATTGGCTATTTGGCTGATTGGCTGATTGGCAGATTGGCTATTTGGCTGATTGGCAGATTGGCTGATTGGCTGATTGGCAGATGGGCTGATTGGCTGATTGGCAGATTGGCTATTTGGCTGATTTGCAGATTGGCTGATTATCTGATTGGCAGATAGGCTGATTGGCTGATTGGCTGATTGGCAGATTGGCTATTTGGCTGATTGGCTGATTGGCAGATTGGCTATTTGGCTGATTTGCAGATTGGCTATTTGGCTGATTGGCAGATTGGCAGATTGGCTGATTGGCTGATTGGCTGATTGGCTGATTGGCAGATTGGCTATTTGGTTGATTGGCAGATTGGCTATTTGGCTGATTGGCAGATTGGCTATTTGGTTGATTGGCAGATTGGCTATTTGGCTGATTGGCTGATTGGCTATTTGGCTGATAGGCAGATTGGCTATTTGGCTGATTGGCAGATTGGCTGATTGGCTGATTGGCTGATTGGCTGATTGGCAGATTGGCTATTTGGTTGATTGGCAGATTGGCTATTTGGCTGATTGGCTGATTGGCTATTTGGCTGATAGGCTGATTGGCTATTTGGCTGATTGGCTGATTGGCAGATTGGCTATTTGGCTGATTGGCAGATTGGCTGATTGGCTGATTGGCTGATTGGCTGATTGGCTGATTGGCAGATTGGCTATTTGGCTGATTGGCTGATTGGCTGATTGGCTGATTGGTTATTTGGCTGATTGGCTGATTGGCTGATTGGCTGATTGGCAGATTGGCTATTTGGCTGATTGGCTGATTGGCAGATTGGCTATTTGGCTGATTTGCAGATTGGCTATTTGGCTGATTGGCAGATTGGCAGATGGGCTGATTTGCAGATTGGCTATTTGGCTGATTGGCAGATTGGCTATTTGGCTGATTGGCTGATTGGCTGATTGGCAGATTGGCTATTTGGCTGATTGGCTGATTGGCTGATTGGCAGATTGGCTATTTGGCTGATTGGCTGATTGGCTGATTGGCAGATTGGCTATTTGGCTGATTGGCTGATTGGCTGATTGGCTATTTGGCTGATTGGCTGATTGGCTATTTGGCTGATAGGCTGATTGGCTATTTGGCTGATTGGCTGATTGGCAGATTGGCTATTTGGCTGATTGGCAGATTGGCTGATTGGCTGATTGGCTGATTGGCTGATTGGCTGATTGGCAGATTGGCTATTTGGCTGATTGGCTGATTGGCTGATTGGCTGATTGGTTATTTGGCTGATTGGCTGATTGGCTGATTGGCTGATTGGCAGATTGGCTATTTGGCTGATTGGCTGATTGGCAGATTGGCTATTTGGCTGATTTGCAGATTGGCTATTTGGCTGATTGGCAGATTGGCAGATGGGCTGATTTGCAGATTGGCTATTTGGCTGATTGGCAGATTGGCTATTTGGCTGATTGGCTGATTGGCTGATTGGCAGATTGGCTATTTGGCTGATTGGCTGATTGGCTGATTGGCAGATTGGCTATTTGGCTGATTGGCTGATTGGCTGATTGGCAGATTGGCTATTTGGCTGATTGGCTGATTGGCTGATTGGCTATTTGGCTGATTGGCTGATTTGCAGATTGGCTATTTGGCTGATTGGCAGATTGGCTGATTGGCTGATTTGCAGATTGGCTATTTGGCTGATTGGCTGATTGGCTGATTGGCAGATTGGCTATTTGGCTGATTGGCAGATTGGCTATTTGGCTGATTGGCTGATTGGCTATTTGGCTGATAGGCTGATTGGCTATTTGGCTGATTGGCTGATTGGCAGATTGGCTATTTGGCTGATTGGCAGATTGGCTGATTGGCTGATTGGCTGATTGGCTGATTGGCAGATTGGCTATTTGGCTGATTGGCTGATTGGCTGATTGGCTGATTGGTTATTTGGCTGATTGGCTGATTGTCTGATTGGCAGATTGGCTATTTGGCTGATTGGCTGATTGGCAGATTGGCTATTTGGCTGATTGGCAGATTGGCTGATTGGCTGATTGGCAGATGGGCTGATTGGCTGATTGGCAGATTGGCTATTTGGCTGATTTGCAGATTGGCTGATTATCTGATTGGCAGATAGGCTGATTGGCTGATTGGCTGATTGGCAGATTGGCTATTTGGCTGATTGGCTGATTGGCAGATTGGCTATTTGGCTGATTTGCAGATTGGCTATTTGGCTGATTGGCAGATTGGCAGATTGGCTGATTGGCTGATTGGCTGATTGGCTGATTGGCAGATTGGCTATTTGGTTGATTGGCAGATTGGCTATTTGGCTGATTGGCAGATTGGCTATTTGGTTGATTGGCAGATTGGCTATTTGGCTGATTGGCTGATTGGCTATTTGGCTGATAGGCAGATTGGCTATTTGGCTGATTGGCAGATTGGCTGATTGGCTGATTGGCTGATTGGCTGATTGGCAGATTGGCTATTTGGTTGATTGGCAGATTGGCTATTTGGCTGATTGGCTGATTGGCTATTTGGCTGATAGGCTGATTGGCTATTTGGCTGATTGGCTGATTGGCAGATTGGCTATTTGGCTGATTGGCAGATTGGCTGATTGGCTGATTGGCTGATTGGCTGATTGGCAGATTGGCTATTTGGCTGATTGGCTGATTGGCTGATTGGCTGATTGGTTATTTGGCTGATTGGCTGATTGGCTGATTGGCTGATTGGCAGATTGGCTATTTGGCTGATTGGCTGATTGGCAGATTGGCTATTTGGCTGATTGGCAGATTGGCTGATTGGCTGATTGGCAGATGGGCTGATTGGCTGATTGGCAGATTGGCTATTTGGCTGATTTGCAGATTGGCTGATTGGCTGATTGGCAGATAGGCTGATTGGCTGATTGGCTGATTGGCAGATTGGCTATTTGGCTGATTGGCTGATTGGCTATTTGGCTGATTGGCTGATTTGCAGATTGGCTATTTGGCTGATTGGCAGATTGGCTGATTGGCTGATTGGCTGATTGGCAGATTGGCTATTTGGCTGATTGGCTGATTGGCTGATTGGCAGATTGGCTATTTGGCTGATTGGCTGATTGGCTATTTGGCTGATTGGCTGATTGGCTGATTGGCTATTTGGCTGGTTGGCTGATTTGCAGATTGGCTATTTGGCTGATTGGCAGATTGGCAGATTGGCTGATTGGCTGATTGGCTGATTGGCAGATTGTCTATTTGGCTGATTGGCAGATTGGCTATTTGGCTGATTGGCTGATTGGCTGATTGGCTGATTGGTTATTTGGCTGATTGGCCGATTGGCTGATTGGGAGATTGGCTATTTGGCTGATTGGCTGATTGGCACATTGGCTATTTGGCTGATTGGCAGATTGGCTGATTGGCAGATTGGCAGATTGGCTGATTGGCTGATTGGCAGATAGGCTGATTGGCTGATTGGCTGCTATTTGGCTGATTGGCTGATTGGCTGATTGGCAGATTGGCTATTTGGCTGATTGGCTGATTGGCAGATTGGCTATTTGGCTGATTGGCAGATTGGCTGATTGGCTGATTGGCAGATGGGCTGATTGGCTGATTGGCAGATTGGCTATTTGGCTGATTTGCAGATTGGCTGATTGGCTGATTGGCAGATAGGCTGATTGGCTGATTGGCTGATTGGCAGATTGGCTATTTGGCTGATTGGCTGATTGGCTATTTGGCTGATTGGCTGATTTGCAGATTGGCTATTTGGCTGATTGGCAGATTGGCTGATTGGCTGATTGGCTGATTGGCAGATTGGCTATTTGGCTGATTGGCTGATTGGCTGATTGGCAGATTGGCTATTTGGCTGATTGGCTGATTGGCTATTTGGCTGATTGGCTGATTGGCTGATTTGCAGATTGGCTATTTGGCTGATTGGCAGATTGGCAGATTGGCTGATTGGCTGATTGGCTGATTGGCAGATTGTCTATTTGGCTGATTGGCAGATTGGCTATTTGGCTGATTGGCTGATTGGCTGATTGGCTGATTGGTTATTTGGCTGATTGGCCGATTGGCTGATTGGGAGATTGGCTATTTGGCTGATTGGCTGATTGGCACATTGGCTATTTGGCTGATTGGCAGATTGGCTGATTGGCAGATTGGCAGATTGGCTGATTGGCTGATTGGCAGATAGGCTGATTGGCTGATTGGCTGTTTGGCAGATTGGCTATTTGGCTGATTGGCTGATTGGCGGATTGGCAGATTGGCTATTTGTCTGATTGGCTGATTGGCTATTTGGCTGATTGGCTGATTGGCTGATTGGCTATTTGGCTGATTGGCTGATTTGCAGATTGGCTATTTGGCTGATTGGCAGATTGGCTGATTGGCTGATTGGCTGATTGGCAGATTGGCTATTTGGCTGATTGGCTGATTGGCTGATTGGCAGATTGGCTATTTGGCTGATTGGCTGATTGGCTGATTGGCTATTTGGCTGATTGGCTGATTTGCAGATTGGCTATTTGGCTGATTGGCAGATTGGCTGATTGGCTGATTTGCAGATTGGCTATTTGGCTGATTGGCTGATTGGCTGATTGGCAGATTGGCTATTTGGCTGATTGGCAGATTGGCTATTTGGCTGATTGGCTGATTGGCTATTTGGCTGATAGGCTGATTGGCTATTTGGCTGATTGGCTGATTGGCAGATTGGCTGATTGGCAGATTGGCTATTTGGCTGATTGGCTGATTGGCTGATTGGCAGATTGGCTATTTGGCTGATTGGCTGATTGGCTGATTGGCTATTTGGCTGATTGGCTGATTTGCAGATTGGCTATTTGGCTGATTGGCAGATTGGCTGATTGGCTGATTTGCAGATTGGCTATTTGGCTGATTGGCTGATTGGCTGATTGGCAGATTGGCTATTTGGCTGATTGGCAGATTGGCTATTTGGCTGATTGGCTGATTGGCTATTTGGCTGATAGGCTGATTGGCTATTTGGCTGATTGGCTGATTGGCAGATTGGCTATTTGGCTGATTGGCAGATTGGCTGATTGGCTGATTGGCTGATTGGCTATTTGGCTGATTGGCAGATTGGCTATTTGGCTGATTGGCTGATTGGCAGATTGGCTATTTGGCTGATTGGCAGATTGGCTGATTGGCTGATTGGCAGATAGGCTGATTGGCTGATTGGCTGATTGGCAGATTGGCTATTTGGCTGATTGGCAGATTGGCTATTTGGCTGATTGGCTGATTGGCTATTTGGCTGATAGGCTGATTGGCTATTTGGCTGATTGGCTGATTGGCAGATTGGCTGATTGGCAGATTGGCTATTTGGCTGATTGGCTGATTGGCTGATTGGCAGATTGGCTATTTGGCTGATTGGCTGATTGGCTATTTGGCTGATAGGCTGATTGGCTATTTGGCTGATTGGCTGATTGGCAGATTGGCTATTTGGCTGATTGGCAGATTGGCTGATTGGCTGATTGGCTGATTGGCTGATTGGCAGATTGGCTATTTGGCTGATTGGCTGATTGGCTGATTGGCTGATTGGCTGATTGGCTGATTGGCTGATTGGCAGATTGGCTATTTGGCTGATTGGCTGATTGGCAGATTGGCTATTTGGCTGATTGGCAGATTGGCTGATTGGCTGATTGGCAGATGGGCTGATTGGCTGATTGGCAGATTGGCAGATTGGCTATTTGGCTGATTGGCAGATTGGCTGATTGGCTGATTGGCAGATGGGCTGATTGGCTGATTGGCAGATTGGCTATTTGGCTGATTTGCAGATTGGCTGATTGGCTGATTGGCAGATAGGCTGATTGGCTGATTGGCTGATTGGCAGATTGGCTATTTGGCTGATTTGCAGATTGGCTGATTGGCTGATTGGCAGATTGGCTATTTGGCTGATTGGCTGATTGGCTATTTGGCTGATTGGCTGATTTGCAGATTGGCTATTTGGCTGATTGGCAGATTGGCTGATTGGCTGATTGGCTGATTGGCAGATTGGCTATTTGGCTGATTGGCTGATTGGCTGATTGGCAGATTGGCTATTTGGCTGATTGGCAGATTGGCTGATTGGCTGATTGGCTGATTGGCTGATTGGCTATTTGGCTGGTTGGCTGATTTGCAGATTGGCTATTTGGCTGATTGGCAGATTGGCAGATTGGCTGATTGGCTGATTGGCTGATTGGCAGATTGTCTATTTGGCTGATTGGCAGATTGGCTATTTGGCTGATTGGCTGATTGGCTGATTGGCTGATTGGTTATTTGGCTGATTGGCCGATTGGCTGATTGGGAGATTGGCTATTTGGCTGATTGGCTGATTGGCACATTGGCTATTTGGCTGATTGGCAGATTGGCTGATTGGCTATTTGGCTGATTGGCTGATTGGCTGATTGGCTGATTGGCTGATTGGCTGATTGGCTGATTGGCAGATTGGCTATTTGGCTGATTGGCTGATTGGCAGATTGGCTGATTGGCTGATTGGCTGATTGGCTGATTGGCAGATTGGCTATTTGGCTGATTGGCTGATTGGCAGATTGGCTATTTGGCTGATTGGCAGATTGGCTGATTGGCTGATTGGCAGATGGGCTGATTGGCTGATTGGCAGATTGGCAGATTGGCTATTTGGCTGATTGGCAGATTGGCTGATTGGCTGATTGGCAGATGGGCTGATTGGCTGATTGGCAGATTGGCTATTTGGCTGATTTGCAGATTGGCTGATTGGCTGATTGGCAGATAGGCTGATTGGCTGATTGGCTGATTGGCAGATTGGCTATTTGGCAGATTGGCTATTTGGCTGATTTGCAGATTGGCTGATTGGCTGATTGGCAGATTGGCTATTTGGCTGATTGGCTGATTGGCTATTTGGCTGATTGGCTGATTTGCAGATTGGCTATTTGGCTGATTGGCAGATTGGCTGATTGGCTGATTGGCTGATTGGCAGATTGGCTATTTGGCTGATTGGCTGATTGGCTGATTGGCAGATTGGCTATTTGGCTGATTGGCTGATTGGCTATTTGGCTGATTGGCTGATTGGCTGATTGGCTATTTGGCTGGTTGGCTGATTTGCAGATTGGCTATTTGGCTGATTGGCAGATTGGCAGATTGGCTGATTGGCTGATTGGCTGATTGGCAGATTGTCTATTTGGCTGATTGGCAGATTGGCTATTTGGCTGATTGGCTGATTGGCTGATTGGCTGATTGGTTATTTGGCTGATTGGCCGATTGGCTGATTGGGAGATTGGCTATTTGGCTGATTGGCTGATTGGCACATTGGCTATTTGGCTGATTGGCAGATTGGCTGATTGGCAGATTGGCAGATTGGCTGATTGGCTGATTGGCAGATAGGCTGATTGGCTGATTGGCTGTTTGGCAGATTGGCTATTTGGCTGATTGGCTGATTGGCGGATTGGCAGATTGGCAATTTGTCTGATTGGCTGATTGGCTATTTGGCTGATTGGCTGATTGGCTGATTGGCTATTTGGCTGATTGGCTGATTTGCAGATTGGCTATTTGGCTGATTGGCAGATTGGCTGATTGGCTGATTGGCTGATTGGCAGATTGGCTATTTGGCTGATTGGCTGATTGGCTGATTGGCAGATTGGCTATTTGGCTGATTGGCTGATTGGCTGATTGGCTATTTGGCTGATTGGCTGATTTGCAGATTGGCTATTTGGCTGATTGGCAGATTGGCTGATTGGCTGATTTGCAGATTGGCTATTTGGCTGATTGGCTGATTGGCTGATTGGCAGATTGGCTATTTGGCTGATTGGCAGATTGGCTATTTGGCTGATTGGCTGATTGGCTATTTGGCTGATAGGCTGATTGGCTATTTGGCTGATTGGCTGATTGGCAGATTGGCTGATTGGCAGATTGGCTATTTGGCTGATTGGCTGATTGGCTGATTGGCAGATTGGCTATTTGGCTGATTGGCTGATTGGCTGATTGGCTATTTGGCTGATTGGCTGATTTGCAGATTGGCTATTTGGCTGATTGGCAGATTGGCTGATTGGCTGATTTGCAGATTGGCTATTTGGCTGATTGGCTGATTGGCTGATTGGCAGATTGGCTATTTGGCTGATTGGCAGATTGGCTATTTGGCTGATTGGCTGATTGGCTATTTGGCTGATAGGCTGATTGGCTATTTGGCTGATTGGCTGATTGGCAGATTGGCTATTTGGCTGATTGGCAGATTGGCCGATTGGCTGATTGGCTGATTGGCTATTTGGCTGATTGGCAGATTGGCTATTTGGCTGATTGGCTGATTGGCAGATTGGCTATTTGGCTGATTGGCAGATTGGCTGATTGGCTGATTGGCAGATGGGCTGATTGGCTGATTGGCAGATTGGCTATTTGGCTGATTTGCAGATTGGCTGATTGGCTGATTGGCAGATAGGCTGATTGGCTGATTGGCTGATTGGCAGATTGGCTATTTGGCTGATTGGCTGATTGGCTATTTGGCTGATTGGCTGATTTGCAGATTGGCTATTTGGCTGATTGGCAGATTGGCTGATTGGCTGATTGGCTGATTGGCAGATTGGCTATTTGGCTGATTGGCTGATTGGCTGATTGGCAGATTGGCTATTTGGCTGATTGGCTGATTGGCTATTTGGCTGATTGGCTGATTGGCTGATTGGCTATTTGGCTGGTTGGCTGATTTGCAGATTGGCTATTTGGCTGATTGGCAGATTGGCAGATTGGCTGATTGGCTGATTGGCTGATTGGCAGATTGTCTATTTGGCTGATTGGCAGATTGGCTATTTGGCTGATTGGCTGATTGGCTGATTGGCTGATTGGTTATTTGGCTGATTGGCCGATTGGCTGATTGGGAGATTGGCTATTTGGCTGATTGGCTGATTGGCACATTGGCTATTTGGCTGATTGGCAGATTGGCTGATTGGCAGATTGGCAGATTGGCTGATCGGCTGATTGGCAGATAGGCTGATTGGCTGATTGGCTGTTTGGCAGATTGGCTATTTGGCTGATTGGCTGATTGGCGGATTGGCAGATTGGCTATTTGGCTGATTGGCTGATTGGCTATTTGGCTGATTGGCTGATTGGCTGATTGGCTATTTGGCTGATTGGCTGATTTGCAGATTGGCTATTTGGCTGATTGGCAGATTGGCTGATTGGCTGATTGGCTGATTGGCAGATTGGCTATTTGGCTGATTGGCTGATTGGCTGATTGGCAGATTGGCTATTTGGCTGATTGGCTGATTGGCTGATTGGCTATTTGGCTGATTGGCTGATTTGCAGATTGGCTATTTGGCTGATTGGCAGATTGGCTGATTGGCTGATTTGCAGATTGGCTATTTGGCTGATTGGCTGATTGGCTGATTGGCAGATTGGCTATTTGGCTGATTGGCAGATTGGCTATTTGGCTGATTGGCTGATTGGCTATTTGGCTGATAGGCTGATTGGCTATTTGGCTGATTGGCTGATTGGCAGATTGGCTGATTGGCAGATTGGCTATTTGGCTGATTGGCTGATTGGCTGATTGGCAGATTGGCTATTTGGCTGATTGGCTGATTGGCTGATTGGCTATTTGGCTGATTGGCTGATTTGCAGATTGGCTATTTGGCTGATTGGCAGATTGGCTGATTGGCTGATTTGCAGATTGGCTATTTGGCTGATTGGCTGATTGGCTGATTGGCAGATTGGCTATTTGGCTGATTGGCAGATTGGCTATTTGGCTGATTGGCTGATTGGCTATTTGGCTGATAGGCTGATTGGCTATTTGGCTGATTGGCTGATTGGCAGATTGGCTATTTGGCTGATTGGCAGATTGGCTGATTGGCTGATTGGCTGATTGGCTGATTGGCAGATTGGCTATTTGGCTGATTGGCTGATTGGCTGATTGGCTGATTGGTTATTTGGCTGATTGGCTGATTGTCTGATTGGCAGATTGGCTATTTGGCTGATTGGCTGATTGGCAGATTGGCTATTTGGCTGATTGGCAGATTGGCTGATTGGCTGATTGGCAGATGGGCTGATTGGCTGATTGGCAGATTGGCTATTTGGCTGATTTGCAGATTGGCTGATTATCTGATTGGCAGATAGGCTGATTGGCAGATTGGCTGATTGGCAGATTGGCAGATTGGCTGATCGGCTGATTGGCAGATAGGCTGATTGGCTGATTGGCTGTTTGGCAGATTGGCTATTTGGCTGATTGGCTGATTGGCGGATTGGCAGATTGGCTATTTGGCTGATTGGCTGATTGGCTATTTGGCTGATTGGCTATTTGGCTGATTGGCAGATTGGCTGATTGGCAGATTGGCAGATTGGCTGATCGGCTGATTGGCAGATAGGCTGATTGGCTGATTGGCTGTTTGGCAGATTGGCTATTTGGCTGATTGGCTGATTGGCGGATTGGCAGATTGGCTATTTGGCTGATTGGCTGATTGGCTATTTGGCTGATTGGCTGATTGGCTGATTGGCTATTTGGCTGATTGGCTGATTTGCAGATTGGCTATTTGGCTGATTGGCAGATTGGCTGATTGGCTGATTGGCTGATTGGCAGATTGGCTATTTGGCTGATTGGCTGATTGGCTGATTGGCAGATTGGCTATTTGGCTGATTGGCTGATTGGCTGATTGGCTATTTGGCTGATTGGCTGATTTGCAGATTGGCTATTTGGCTGATTGGCAGATTGGCTGATTGGCTGATTTGCAGATTGGCTATTTGGCTGATTGGCTGATTGGCTGATTGGCAGATTGGCTATTTGGCTGATTGGCAGATTGGCTATTTGGCTGATTGGCTGATTGGCTATTTGGCTGATAGGCTGATTGGCTATTTGGCTGATTGGCTGATTGGCAGATTGGCTGATTGGCAGATTGGCTATTTGGCTGATTGGCTGATTGGCTGATTGGCAGATTGGCTATTTGGCTGATTGGCTGATTGGCTGATTGGCTATTTGGCTGATTGGCTGATTTGCAGATTGGCTATTTGGCTGATTGGCAGATTGGCTGATTGGCTGATTTGCAGATTGGCTATTTGGCTGATTGGCTGATTGGCTGATTGGCAGATTGGCTATTTGGCTGATTGGCAGATTGGCTATTTGGCTGATTGGCTGATTGGCTATTTGGCTGATAGGCTGATTGGCTATTTGGCTGATTGGCTGATTGGCAGATTGGCTATTTGGCTGATTGGCAGATTGGCTGATTGGCTGATTGGCTGATTGGCTGATTGGCAGATTGGCTATTTGGCTGATTGGCTGATTGGCTGATTGGCTGATTGGTTATTTGGCTGATTGGCTGATTGTCTGATTGGCAGATTGGCTATTTGGCTGATTGGCTGATTGGCAGATTGGCTATTTGGCTGATTGGCAGATTGGCTGATTGGCTGATTGGCAGATGGGCTGATTGGCTGATTGGCAGATTGGCTATTTGGCTGATTTGCAGATTGGCTGATTATCTGATTGGCAGATAGGCTGATTGGCTGATTGGCTGATTGGCAGATTGGCTATTTGGCTGATTGGCTGATTGGCAGATTGGCTATTTGGCTGATTGGCTGATTGGCTATTTGGCTGATTGGCTGATTGGCTGATTGGCTGATTGGCAGATTGGCTGATTGGCTGATTGGCAGATTGGCTATTTGGCTGATTGGCAGATTGGCTATTTGGCTGATAGGCTGATTGGCTGATTGGCTATTTGGCTGATTGGCTGATTGGCTATTTGGCTGATTGGCTGATTGGCAGATTGGCTATTTGGCTGATTGGCAGATTGGCTGATTGGCTGATTGGCTGATTGGCAGATTGGCTATTTGGCTGATTGGCTGATTGGCTGATTGGCAGATTGGCTATTTGGCTGATTGGCTGATTGGCTATTTGGCTGATTGGCTGATTGGCTGATTGGCTATTTGGCTGATTGGCTGATTGGCAGATTGGCTATTTGGCTGATTGGCAGATTGGCTGATTGGCTGATTGGCTGATTGGCTGATTGGCTGATTGGCAGATTGGCTATTTGGCTGATTGGCAGATTGGCTATTTGGCTGATTGGCTGATTGGCTGATTGGCTGATTGGTTATTTGGCTGATTGGCTGATTGGCCGATTGGGAGATTGGCTATTTGGCTGATTGGCTGATTGGCAGATTGGCTATTTGGCTGATTGGCAGATTGGCTGATTGGCTGATTGGCTGATTGGCAGATTGGCTATTTGGCTGATTGGCTATTTGGCTGATAGGCTGATTGGCTATTTGGCTGATTGGCTGATTGGCAGATTGGCTATTTGGCTGATTGGCTGATTGGCGATTGGCTGATTGGCTGATTGGCTGATTGGCAGATTGGCTATTTGGCTGATTGGCAGATTGGCTATTTGGCTGATTGGCAGATTGGCTATTTGGCTGATAGGCTGATTGGCTGATTGGCTATTTGGCTGATTGGCTGATTGGCTATTTGGCTGATTGGCTGATTGGCAGATTGGCTATTTGGCTGATTGGCAGATTGGCTGATTGGCTGATTGGCTGATTGGCAGATTGGCTATTTGGCTGATTGGCTGATTGGCAGATTGGCTATTTGGCTGATTGGCTGATTGGGAGATTGGCTATTTGGCTGATTGGCTGATTGGCACATTGGCTATTTGGCTGATTGGCAGATTGGCTGATTGGCAGATTGGCAGATTGGCTGATCGGCTGATTGGCAGATAGGCTGATTGGCTGATTGGCTGTTTGGCAGATTGGCTATTTGGCTGATTGGCTGATTGGCGGATTGGCAGATTGGCTATTTGGCTGATTGGCTGATTGGCTATTTGGCTGATTGGCTGATTGGCTGATTGGCTATTTGGCTGATTGGCTGATTTGCAGATTGGCTATTTGGCTGATTGGCAGATTGGCTGATTGGCTGATTGGCTGATTGGCAGATTGGCTATTTGGCTGATTGGCTGATTGGCTGATTGGCAGATTGGCTATTTGGCTGATTGGCTGATTGGCTGATTGGCTATTTGGCTGATTGGCTGATTTGCAGATTGGCTATTTGGCTGATTGGCAGATTGGCTGATTGGCTGATTTGCAGATTGGCTATTTGGCTGATTGGCTGATTGGCTGATTGGCAGATTGGCTATTTGGCTGATTGGCAGATTGGCTATTTGGCTGATTGGCTGATTGGCTATTTGGCTGATAGGCTGATTGGCTATTTGGCTGATTGGCTGATTGGCAGATTGGCTGATTGGCAGATTGGCTATTTGGCTGATTGGCTGATTGGCTGATTGGCAGATTGGCTATTTGGCTGATTGGCTGATTGGCTGATTGGCTATTTGGCTGATTGGCTGATTTGCAGATTGGCTATTTGGCTGATTGGCAGATTGGCTGATTGGCTGATTTGCAGATTGGCTATTTGGCTGATTGGCTGATTGGCTGATTGGCAGATTGGCTATTTGGCTGATTGGCAGATTGGCTATTTGGCTGATTGGCTGATTGGCTATTTGGCTGATAGGCTGATTGGCTATTTGGCTGATTGGCTGATTGGCAGATTGGCTATTTGGCTGATTGGCAGATTGGCTGATTGGCTGATTGGCTGATTGGCTGATTGGCAGATTGGCTATTTGGCTGATTGGCTGATTGGCTGATTGGCTGATTGGTTATTTGGCTGATTGGCTGATTGTCTGATTGGCAGATTGGCTATTTGGCTGATTGGCTGATTGGCAGATTGGCTATTTGGCTGATTGGCAGATTGGCTGATTGGCTGATTGGCAGATGGGCTGATTGGCTGATTGGCAGATTGGCTATTTGGCTGATTTGCAGATTGGCTGATTATCTGATTGGCAGATAGGCTGATTGGATGATTGGCTGATTGGCAGATTGGCTATTTGGCTGATTGGCTGATTGGCAGATTGGCTATTTGGCTGATTGGCTGATTGGCTATTTGGCTGATTGGCTGATTGGCTGATTGGCTGATTGGCAGATTGGCTGATTGGCTGATTGGCAGATTGGCTATTTGGCTGATTGGCAGATTGGCTATTTGGCTGATAGGCTGATTGGCTGATTGGCTATTTGGCTGATTGGCTGATTGGCTATTTGGCTGATTGGCTGATTGGCAGATTGGCTATTTGGCTGATTGGCAGATTGGCTGATTGGCTGATTGGCTGATTGGCAGATTGGCTATTTGGCTGATTGGCTGATTGGCTGATTGGCAGATTGGCTATTTGGCTGATTGGCTGATTGGCTATTTGGCTGATTGGCTGATTGGCTGATTGGCTATTTGGCTGATTGGCTGATTGGCAGATTGGCTATTTGGCTGATTGGCAGATTGGCTGATTGGCTGATTGGCTGATTGGCTGATTGGCTGATTGGCAGATTGGCTATTTGGCTGATTGGCAGATTGGCTATTTGGCTGATTGGCTGATTGGCTGATTGGCTGATTGGTTATTTGGCTGATTGGCTGATTGGCCGATTGGGAGATTGGCTATTTGGCTGATTGGCTGATTGGCAGATTGGCTATTTGGCTGATTGGCAGATTGGCTGATTGGCTGATTGGCTGATTGGCAGATTGGCTATTTGGCTGATTGGCTATTTGGCTGATAGGCTGATTGGCTATTTGGCTGATTGGCTGATTGGCAGATTGGCTATTTGGCTGATTGGCTGATTGGCGATTGGCTGATTGGCTGATTGGCTGATTGGCAGATTGGCTATTTGGCTGATTGGCAGATTGGCTATTTGGCTGATTGGCAGATTGGCTATTTGGCTGATAGGCTGATTGGCTGATTGGCTATTTGGCTGATTGGCTGATTGGCTATTTGGCTGATTGGCTGATTGGCAGATTGGCTATTTGGCTGATTGGCAGATTGGCTGATTGGCTGATTGGCTGATTGGCAGATTGGCTATTTGGCTGATTGGCTGATTGGCTGATTGGCAGATTGGCTATTTGGCTGATTGGCTGATTGGCTATTTGGCTGATTGGCTGATTGGCTGATTGGCTATTTGGCTGATTGGCTGATTGGCAGATTGGCTATTTGGCTGATTGGCAGATTGGCTGATTGGCTGATTGGCTGATTGGCTGATTGGCAGATTGGCTATTTGGCTGATTGGCAGATTGGCTATTTGGCTGATTGGCTGATTGGCTGATTGGCTGATTGGTTATTTGGCTGATTGGCTGATTGGCCGATTGGGAGATTGGCTATTTGGCTGATTGGCTGATTGGCAGATTGGCTATTTGGCTGATTGGCAGATTGGCTGATTGGCTGATTGGCTGATTGGCAGATTGGCTATTTGGCTGATTGGCTATTTGGCTGATAGGCTGATTGGCAGATTGGCTATTTGGCTGATTGGCAGATTGGCTGATTGGCTGATTGGCAGATGGGCTGATTGGCTGATTGGCAGATTGGCTATTTGGCTGATTTGCAGATTGGCTGATTATCTGATTGGCAGATAGGCTGATTGGCTGATTGGCTGATTGGCAGATTGGCTATTTGGCTGATTGGCTGATTGGCAGATTGGCTATTTGGCTGATTGGCTGATTGGCTATTTGGCTGATTGGCTGATTGGCTGATTGGCTGATTGGTTATTTGGCTGATTGGCTGATTGGCCGATTGGGAGATTGGCTATTTGGCTGATTGGCTGATTGGCAGATTGGCTATTTGGCTGATTGGCAGATTGGCTGATTGGCTGATTGGCTGATTGGCAGATTGGCTATTTGGCTGATTGGCTATTTGGCTGATAGGCTGATTGGCAGATTGGCTATTTGGCTGATTGGCAGATTGGCTGATTGGCTGATTGGCAGATGGGCTGATTGGCTGATTGGCAGATTGGCTATTTGGCTGATTTGCAGATTGGCTGATTATCTGATTGGCAGATAGGCTGATTGGCTGATTGGCTGATTGGCAGATTGGCTATTTGGCTGATTGGCTGATTGGCAGATTGGCTATTTGGCTGATTGGCTGATTGGCTATTTGGCTGATTGGCTGATTGGCTGATTGGCTGATTGGCTATTTGGCTGATTGGCTGATTGGCTGATTGGCTGATTGGCAGATTGGCTGATTGGCTGATTGGCAGATTGGCTATTTGGCTGATTGGCAGATTGGCTATTTGGCTGATAGGCTGATTGGCTGATTGGCTATTTGGCTGATTGGCTGATTGGCTATTTGGCTGATTGGCTGATTGGCAGATTGGCTATTTGGCTGATTGGCAGATTGGCTGATTGGCTGATTGGCTGATTGGCAGATTGGCTATTTGGCTGATTGGCTGATTGGCTGATTGGCAGATTGGCTATTTGGCTGATTGGCTGATTGGCTATTTGGCTGATTGGCTGATTGGCTGATTGGCTATTTGGCTGATTGGCTGATTGGCAGATTGGCTATTTGGCTGATTGGCAGATTGGCTGATTGGCTGATTGGCTGATTGGCTGATTGGCAGATTGGCTATTTGGCTGATTGGCAGATTGGCTATTTGGCTGATTGGCTGATTGGCTGATTGGCTGATTGGTTATTTGGCTGATTGGCTGATTGGCCGATTGGGAGATTGGCTATTTGGCTGATTGGCTGATTGGCAGATTGGCTATTTGGCTGATTGGCAGATTGGCTGATTGGCTGATTGGCTGATTGGCAGATTGGCTATTTGGCTGATTGGCTATTTGGCTGATAGGCTGATTGGCTATTTGGCTGATTGGCTGATTGGCAGATTGGCTATTTGGCTGATTGGCTGATTGGCGATTGGCTGATTGGCTGATTGGCTGATTGGCAGATTGGCTATTTAGCTGATTGGCAGATTGGCTGATTGGCCGATTGGGAGATTGACTATTTGGCTGATTGGCTGATTGGCAGATTGGCTATTTGGCTGATTGGCAGATTGGCTGATTGGCTGATTGGCTGATTGGCAGATTGGCTATTTGGCTGATTGGCTATTTGGCTGATAGGCTGATTGGCTATTTGGCAGATTGGCTGATTGGCAGATTGGCTATTTGGCTGATTGGCAGATTGGCGATTGGCTGATTGGCTGATTGGCTGATTGGCAGATTGGCTATTTGGCTGATTGGCAGATTGGCTGATTGGCTGATTGGCAGATTGGCTGATTGGCTGATTGGCTGATTGGCAGATTGGCTATTTGGTTGATTGGCAGATTGGCTATTTGGCTGATTGGCTGATTGGCTATTTGGCTGATAGGCAGATTGGCTATTTGGCTGATTGGCTGATTGGCAGATTGGCTATTTGGCTGATTGGCAGATTGGCTGATTGGCTGATTGGCTGATTGGCAGATTGGCTATTTGGCTGATTGGCTGATTGGCTGATTGGCAGATTGGCTATTTGGCTGATTGGCTGATTGGCTATTTGGCTGATTGGTTGATTGGCTGATTGGCTATTTGGCTGATTGGCTGATTGGCAGATTGGCTATTTGGCTGATTGGCAGATTGGCTGATTGGCTGATTGGCTGATTGGCTGATTGGCAGATTGGCTATTTGGCTGATTGGCAGATTGGCTATTTGGCTGATTGGCTGATTGGCTGATTGGCTGATTGGTTATTTGGCTGATTGGCTGATTGGCCGATTGGGAGATTGGCTATTTGGCTGATTGGCTGATTGGCTATTTGGCTGATTGGCTGATTTGCAGATTGGCTATTTGGCTGATTGGCAGATTGGCTGATTGGCTGATTGGCTGATTGGCAGATTGGCTATTTGGCTGATTGGCTGATTGGCTGATTGGCAGATTGGCTATTTGGCTGATTGGCTGATTGGCTATTTGGCTGATTGGCTGATTGGCTGATTGGCTATTTGGCTGGTTGGCTGATTTGCAGATTGGCTATTTGGCTGATTGGCAGATTGGCAGATTGGCTGATTGGCTGATTGGCTGATTGGCAGATTGTCTATTTGGCTGATTGGCAGATTGGCTATTTGGCTGATTGGCTGATTGGCTGATTGGCTGATTGGTTATTTGGCTGATTGGCCGATTGGCTGATTGGGAGATTGGCTATTTGGCTGATTGGCTGATTGGCACATTGGCTATTTGGCTGATTGGCAGATTGGCTGATTGGCAGATTGGCAGATTGGCTGATTGGCTGATTGGCAGATAGGCTGATTGGCTGATTGGCTGCTATTTGGCTGATTGGCTGATTGGCTGATTGGCAGATTGGCTATTTGGCTGATTGGCTGATTGGCAGATTGGCTATTTGGCTGATTGGCAGATTGGCTGATTGGCTGATTGGCAGATGGGCTGATTGGCTGATTGGCAGATTGGCTATTTGGCTGATTTGCAGATTGGCTGATTGGCTGATTGGCTGATTGGCAGATTGGCTATTTGGCTGATTGGCTGATTGGCTATTTGGCTGATTGGCTGATTTGCAGATTGGCTATTTGGCTGATTGGCAGATTGGCTGATTGGCTGATTGGCTGATTGGCAGATTGGCTATTTGGCTGATTGGCTGATTGGCTGATTGGCAGATTGGCTATTTGGCTGATTGGCTGATTGGCTATTTGGCTGATTGGCTGATTGGCTGATTGGCTATTTGGCTGGTTGGCTGATTTGCAGATTGGCTATTTGGCAGATTGGCTGATTGGCTGATTGGCAGATTGGCTATTTGGCTGATTGGCTGATTGGCTGATTGGCTGATTGGCTGATTGGCAGATTGGCTATTTGGCTGATTGGCTGATTGGCTGCTATTTGGCTGATTGGCTGATTGGCTGATTGGCAGATTGGCTATTTGGCTGATTGGCTGATTGGCAGATTGGCTATTTGGCTGATTGGCAGATTGGCTGATTGGCTGATTGGCAGATGGGCTGATTGGCTGATTGGCAGATTGGCTATTTGGCTGATTTGCAGATTGGCTGATTGGCTGATTGGCAGATAGGCTGATTGGCTGATTGGCTGATTGGCAGATTGGCTATTTGGCTGATTGGCTGATTGGCTATTTGGCTGATTGGCTGATTTGCAGATTGGCTATTTGGCTGATTGGCAGATTGGCTGATTGGCTGATTGGCTGATTGGCAGATTGGCTATTTGGCTGATTGGCTGATTGGCTGATTGGCAGATTGGCTATTTGGCTGATTGGCTGATTGGCTATTTGGCTGATTGGCTGATTGGCTGATTGGCTATTTGGCTGGTTGGCTGATTTGCAGATTGGCTATTTGGCTGATTGGCAGATTGGCAGATTGGCTGATTGGCTGATTGGCTGATTGGCAGATTGTCTATTTGGCTGATTGGCAGATTGGCTATTTGGCTGATTGGCTGATTGGCTGATTGGCTGATTGTTTATTTGGCTGATTGGCCGATTGGCTGATTGGGAGATTGGCTATTTGGCTGATTGGCTGATTGGCACATTGGCTATTTGGCTGATTGGCAGATTGGCTGATTGGCAGATTGGCAGATTGGCTGATTGGCTGATTGGCAGATAGGCTGATTGGCTGATTGGCTGTTTGGCAGATTGGCTATTTGGCTGATTGGCTGATTGGCGGATTGGCAGATTGGCTATTTGTCTGATTGGCTGATTGGCTATTTGGCTGATTGGCTGATTGGCTGATTGGCTATTTGGCTGATTGGCTGATTTGCAGATTGGCTATTTGGCTGATTGGCAGATTGGCTGATTGGCTGATTGGCTGATTGGCAGATTGGCTATTTGGCTGATTGGCTGATTGGCTGATTGGCAGATTGGCTATTTGGCTGATTGGCTGATTGGCTGATTGGCTATTTGGCTGATTGGCTGATTTGCAGATTGGCTATTTGGCTGATTGGCAGATTGGCTGATTGGCTGATTTGCAGATTGGCTATTTGGCTGATTGGCTGATTGGCTGATTGGCAGATTGGCTATTTGGCTGATTGGCAGATTGGCTATTTGGCTGATTGGCTGATTGGCTATTTGGCTGATAGGCTGATTGGCTATTTGGCTGATTGGCTGATTGGCAGATTGGCTGATTGGCAGATTGGCTATTTGGCTGATTGGCTGATTGGCTGATTGGCAGATTGGCTATTTGGCTGATTGGCTGATTGGCTGATTGGCTATTTGGCTGATTGGCTGATTTGCAGATTGGCTATTTGGCTGATTGGCAGATTGGCTGATTGGCTGATTTGCAGATTGGCTATTTGGCTGATTGGCTGATTGGCTGATTGGCAGATTGGCTATTTGGCTGATTGGCAGATTGGCTATTTGGCTGATTGGCTGATTGGCAGATTGGCTATTTGGCTGATTGGCAGATTGGCTGATTGGCTGATTGGCAGATAGGCTGATTGGCTGATTGGCTGATTGGCAGATTGGCTATTTGGCTGATTGGCAGATTGGCTATTTGGCTGATTGGCTGATTGGCTATTTGGCTGATAGGCTGATTGGCTATTTGGCTGATTGGCTGATTGGCAGATTGGCTATTTGGCTGATTGGCAGATTGGCTGATTGGCTGATTGGCTGATTGGCTATTTGGCTGATTGGCAGATTGGCTATTTGGCTGATTGGCTGATTGGCAGATTGGCTATTTGGCTGATTGGCAGATTGGCTGATTGGCTGATTGGCAGATAGGCTGATTGGCTGATTGGCTGATTGGCAGATTGGCTATTTGGCTGATTGGCAGATTGGCTATTTGGCTGATTGGCTGATTGGCTATTTGGCTGATAGGCTGATTGGCTATTTGGCTGATTGGCTGATTGGCAGATTGGCTGATTGGCAGATTGGCTATTTGGCTGATTGGCTGATTGGCTGATTGGCAGATTGGCTATTTGGCTGATTGGCTGATTGGCTATTTGGCTGATAGGCTGATTGGCTATTTGGCTGATTGGCTGATTGGCAGATTGGCTATTTGGCTGATTGGCAGATTGGCTGATTGGCTGATTGGCTGATTGGCTGATTGGCAGATTGGCTATTTGGCTGATTGGCTGATTGGCTGATTGGCTGATTGGTTATTTGGCTGATTGGCTGATTGGCTGATTGGCTGATTGGCAGATTGGCTATTTGGCTGATTGGCTGATTGGCGGATTGGCAGATTGGCTATTTGTCTGATTGGCTGATTGGCTATTTGGCTGATTGGCTGATTGGCTGATTGGCTATTTGGCTGATTGGCTGATTTGCAGATTGGCTATTTGGCTGATTGGCAGATTGGCTGATTGGCTGATTGGCTGATTGGCAGATTGGCTATTTGGCTGATTGGCTGATTGGCTGATTGGCAGATTGGCTATTTGGCTGATTGGCTGATTGGCTGATTGGCTATTTGGCTGATTGGCTGATTTGCAGATTGGCTATTTGGCTGATTGGCAGATTGGCTGATTGGCTGATTTGCAGATTGGCTATTTGGCTGATTGGCTGATTGGCTGATTGGCAGATTGGCTATTTGGCTGATTGGCAGATTGGCTATTTGGCTGATTGGCTGATTGGCTATTTGGCTGATAGGCTGATTGGCTATTTGGCTGATTGGCTGATTGGCAGATTGGCTGATTGGCAGATTGGCTATTTGGCTGATTGGCTGATTGGCTGATTGGCAGATTGGCTATTTGGCTGATTGGCTGATTGGCTGATTGGCTATTTGGCTGATTGGCTGATTTGCAGATTGGCTATTTGGCTGATTGGCAGATTGGCTGATTGGCTGATTTGCAGATTGGCTATTTGGCTGATTGGCTGATTGGCTGATTGGCAGATTGGCTATTTGGCTAATTGGCAGATTGGCTATTTGGCTGATTGGCTGATTGGCTATTTGGCTGATAGGCTGATTGGCTATTTGGCTGATTGGCTGATTGGCAGATTGGCTATTTGGCTGATTGGCAGATTGGCTGATTGGCTGATTGGCTGATTGGCTATTTGGCTGATTGGCAGATTGGCTATTTGGCTGATTGGCTGATTGGCAGATTGGCTATTTGGCTGATTGGCAGATTGGCTGATTGGCTGATTGGCAGATAGGCTGATTGGCTGATTGGCTGATTGGCAGATTGGCTATTTGGCTGATTGGCAGATTGGCTATTTGGCTGATTGGCTGATTGGCTATTTGGCTGATAGGCTGATTGGCTATTTGGCTGATTGGCTGATTGGCAGATTGGCTGATTGGCAGATTGGCTATTTGGCTGATTGGCTGATTGGCTGATTGGCAGATTGGCTATTTGGCTGATTGGCTGATTGGCTATTTGGCTGATAGGCTGATTGGCTATTTGGCTGATTGGCTGATTGGCAGATTGGCTATTTGGCTGATTGGCAGATTGGCTGATTGGCTGATTGGCTGATTGGCTGATTGGCAGATTGGCTATTTGGCTGATTGGCTGATTGGCTGATTGGCTGATTGGTTATTTGGCTGATTGGCTGATTGGCTGATTGGCTGATTGGCAGATTGGCTATTTGGCTGATTGGCTGATTGGCAGATTGGCTATTTGGCTGATTGGCAGATTGGCTGATTGGCTGATTGGCAGATGGGCTGATTGGCTGATTGGCAGATTGGCTATTTGGCTGATTTGCAGATTGGCTGATTGGCTGATTGGCAGATAGGCTGATTGGCTGATTGGCTGATTGGCAGATTGGCTATTTGGCTGATTGGCTGATTGGCTATTTGGCTGATTGGCTGATTTGCAGATTGGCTATTTGGCTGATTGGCAGATTGGCTGATTGGCTGATTGGCTGATTGGCAGATTGGCTATTTGGCTGATTGGCTGATTGGCTGATTGGCAGATTGGCTATTTGGCTGATTGGCTGATTGGCTATTTGGCTGATTGGCTGATTGGCTGATTGGCTATTTGGCTGGTTGGCTGATTTGCAGATTGGCTATTTGGCTGATTGGCAGATTGGCAGATTGGCTGATTGGCTGATTGGCTGATTGGCAGATTGTCTATTTGGCTGATTGGCAGATTGGCTATTTGGCTGATTGGCTGATTGGCTGATTGGCTGATTGGTTATTTGGCTGATTGGCCGATTGGCTGATTGGGAGATTGGCTATTTGGCTGATTGGCTGATTGGCACATTGGCTATTTGGCTGATTGGCAGATTGGCTGATTGGCAGATTGGCAGATTGGCTGATTGGCTGATTGGCAGATAGGCTGATTGGCTGATTGGCTGTTTGGCAGATTGGCTATTTGGCTGATTGGCTGATTGGCGGATTGGCAGATTGGCTATTTGTCTGATTGGCTGATTGGCTATTTGGCTGATTGGCTGATTGGCTGATTGGCTATTTGGCTGATTGGCTGATTTGCAGATTGGCTATTTGGCTGATTGGCAGATTGGCTGATTGGCTGATTGGCTGATTGGCAGATTGGCTATTTGGCTGATTGGCTGATTGGCTGATTGGCAGATTGGCTATTTGGCTGATTGGCTGATTGGCTGATTGGCTATTTGGCTGATTGGCTGATTTGCAGATTGGCTATTTGGCTGATTGGCAGATTGGCTGATTGGCTGATTTGCAGATTGGCTATTTGGCTGATTGGCTGATTGGCTGATTGGCAGATTGGCTATTTGGCTGATTGGCAGATTGGCTATTTGGCTGATTGGCTGATTGGCTATTTGGCTGATAGGCTGATTGGCTATTTGGCTGATTGGCTGATTGGCAGATTGGCTGATTGGCAGATTGGCTATTTGGCTGATTGGCTGATTGGCTGATTGGCAGATTGGCTATTTGGCTGATTGGCTGATTGGCTGATTGGCTATTTGGCTGATTGGCTGATTTGCAGATTGGCTATTTGGCTGATTGGCAGATTGGCTGATTGGCTGATTTGCAGATTGGCTATTTGGCTGATTGGCTGATTGGCTGATTGGCAGATTGGCTATTTGGCTGATTGGCAGATTGGCTATTTGGCTGATTGGCTGATTGGCTATTTGGCTGATAGGCTGATTGGCTATTTGGCTGATTGGCTGATTGGCAGATTGGCTATTTGGCTGATTGGCTGATTGGCTGATTGGCTGATTGGCTGATTGGCTATTTGGCTGATTGGCAGATTGGCTATTTGGCTGATTGGCTGATTGGCAGATTGGCTATTTGGCTGATTGGCAGATTGGCTGATTGGCTGATTGGCAGATGGGCTGATTGGCTGATTGGCAGATTGGCTATTTGGCTGATTTGCAGATTGGCTGATTGGCTGATTGGCAGATAGGCTGATTGGCTGATTGGCTGATTGGCAGATTGGCTATTTGGCTGATTGGCTGATTGGCTATTTGGCTGATTGGCTGATTTGCAGATTGGCTATTTGGCTGATTGGCAGATTGGCTGATTGGCTGATTGGCTGATTGGCAGATTGGCTATTTGGCTGATTGGCTGATTGGCTGATTGGCAGATTGGCTATTTGGCTGATTGGCTGATTGGCTATTTGGCTGATTGGCTGATTGGCTGATTGGCTATTTGGCTGGTTGGCTGATTTGCAGATTGGCTATTTGGCTGATTGGCAGATTGGCAGATTGGCTGATTGGCTGATTGGCTGATTGGCAGATTGTCTATTTGGCTGATTGGCAGATTGGCTATTTGGCTGATTGGCTGATTGGCTGATTGGCTGATTGGTTATTTGGCTGATTGGCCGATTGGCTGATTGGGAGATTGGCTATTTGGCTGATTGGCTGATTGGCACATTGGCTATTTGGCTGATTGGCAGATTGGCTGATTGGCAGATTGGCAGATTGGCTGATCGGCTGATTGGCAGATAGGCTGATTGGCTGATTGGCTGTTTGGCAGATTGGCTATTTGGCTGATTGGCTGATTGGCGGATTGGCAGATTGGCTATTTGGCTGATTGGCTGATTGGCTATTTGGCTGATTGGCTGATTGGCTGATTGGCTATTTGGCTGATTGGCTGATTTGCAGATTGGCTATTTGGCTGATTGGCAGATTGGCTGATTGGCTGATTGGCTGATTGGCAGATTGGCTATTTGGCTGATTGGCTGATTGGCTGATTGGCAGATTGGCTATTTGGCTGATTGGCTGATTGGCTGATTGGCTATTTGGCTGATTGGCTGATTTGCAGATTGGCTATTTGGCTGATTGGCAGATTGGCTGATTGGCTGATTTGCAGATTGGCTATTTGGCTGATTGGCTGATTGGCTGATTGGCAGATTGGCTATTTGGCTGATTGGCAGATTGGCTATTTGGCTGATTGGCTGATTGGCTATTTGGCTGATAGGCTGATTGGCTATTTGGCTGATTGGCTGATTGGCAGATTGGCTGATTGGCAGATTGGCTATTTGGCTGATTGGCTGATTGGCTGATTGGCAGATTGGCTATTTGGCTGATTGGCTGATTGGCTGATTGGCTATTTGGCTGATTGGCTGATTTGCAGATTGGCTATTTGGCTGATTGGCAGATTGGCTGATTGGCTGATTTGCAGATTGGCTATTTGGCTGATTGGCTGATTGGCTGATTGGCAGATTGGCTATTTGGCTGATTGGCAGATTGGCTATTTGGCTGATTGGCTGATTGGCTATTTGGCTGATAGGCTGATTGGCTATTTGGCTGATTGGCTGATTGGCAGATTGGCTATTTGGCTGATTGGCAGATTGGCTGATTGGCTGATTGGCTGATTGGCTGATTGGCAGATTGGCTATTTGGCTGATTGGCTGATTGGCTGATTGGCTGATTGGTTATTTGGCTGATTGGCTGATTGTCTGATTGGCAGATTGGCTATTTGGCTGATTGGCTGATTGGCAGATTGGCTATTTGGCTGATTGGCAGATTGGCTGATTGGCTGATTGGCAGATGGGCTGATTGGCTGATTGGCAGATTGGCTATTTGGCTGATTTGCAGATTGGCTGATTATCTGATTGGCAGATAGGCTGATTGGCTGATTGGCTGATTGGCAGATTGGCTATTTGGCTGATTGGCAGATTGGCTATTTGGCTGATTGGCTGATTGGCTATTTGGCTGATTGGCTGATTGGCTGATTGGCTGATTGGCAGATTGGCTGATTGGCTGATTGGCAGATTGGCTATTTGGCTGATAGGCTGATTGGCTGATTGGCTATTTGGCTGATTGGCTGATTGGCTGATTGGCTATTTGGCTGATTGGCTGATTGGCTATTTGGCTGATTGGCTGATTGGCAGATTGGCTATTTGGCTGATTGGCAGATTGGCTGATTGGCTGATTGGCTGATTGGCAGATTGGCTATTTGGCTGATTGGCTGATTGGCTGATTGGCAGATTGGCTATTTGGCTGATTGGCTGATTGGCTATTTGGCTGATTGGCTGATTGGCTGATTGGCTATTTGGCTGATTGGCTGATTGGCAGATTGGCTGATTGGCTGATTGGCTGATTGGCTGATTGGCTGATTGGCAGATTGGCTATTTGGCTGATTGGCAGATTGGCTATTTGGCTGATTGGCTGATTGGCTGATTGGCTGATTGGTTATTTGGCTGATTGGCTGATTGGCCGATTGGGAGATTGGCTATTTGGCTGATTGGCTGATTGGCAGATTGGCTATTTGGCTGATTGGCAGATTGGCTGATTGGCTGATTGGCTGATTGGCAGATTGGCTATTTGGCTGATTGGCTATTTGGCTGATAGGCTGATTGGCTATTTGGCTGATTGGCTGATTGGCAGATTGGCTATTTGGCTGATTGGCTGATTGGCGATTGGCTGATTGGCTGATTGGCTGATTGGCAGATTGGCTATTTGGCTGATTGGCAGATTGGCTATTTGGCTGATTGGCAGATTGGCTATTTGGCTGATAGGCTGATTGGCTGATTGGCTATTTGGCTGATTGGCTGATTGGCTATTTGGCTGATTGGCTGATTGGCAGATTGGCTATTTGGCTGATTGGCAGATTGGCTGATTGGCTGATTGGCTGATTGGCAGATTGGCTATTTGGCTGATTGGCTGATTGGCTGATTGGCAGATTGGCTATTTGGCTGATTGGCTGATTGGCTATTTGGCTGATTGGCTGATTGGCTGATTGGCTATTTGGCTGATTGGCTGATTGGCAGATTGGCTATTTGGCTGATTGGCAGATTGGCTGATTGGCTGATTCGCTGATTGGCTGATTGGCAGATTGGCTATTTGGCTGATTGGCAGATTGGCTATTTGGCTGATTGGCTGATTGGCTGATTGGCTGATTGGTTATTTGGCTGATTGGCTGATTGGCCGATTGGGAGATTGGCTATTTGGCTGATTGGCTGATTGGCAGATTGGCTATTTGGCTGATTGGCAGATTGGCTGATTGGCTGATTGGCTGATTGGCAGATTGGCTATTTGGCTGATTGGCAGATTGGCTGATTGGCTGATTGGCTGATTGGCAGATTGGCTATTTGGCTGATTGGCAGATTGGCTGATTGGCTGATTGGCTGATTGGCAGATTGGCTATTTGGCTGATTGGCAGATTGGCAGATTGGCTATTTGGCTGATTGGCAGATTGGCTGATTGGCTGATTGGCTGATTGGCAGATTGGCTATTTGGCTGATTGGCAGATTGGCAGATTGGCTGATTGGCTGATTGGCTGATTGGCTGATTGGCTATTTGGTTGATTGGCAGATTGGCTATTTGGCTGATTGGCTGATTGGCTATTTGGCTGATAGGCAGATTGGCTATTTGGCTGATTGGCTGATTGGCAGATTGGCTATTTGGCTGATTGGCAGATTGGCTGATTGGCTGATTGGCTGATTGGCAGATTGGCTATTTGGCTGATTGGCTGATTGGCTGATTGGCAGATTGGCTATTTGGCTGATTGGCTGATTGGCTATTTGGCTGATTGGTTGATTGGCTGATTGGCTATTTGGCTGATTGGCTGATTGGCAGATTGGCTATTTGGCTGATTGGCAGATTGGCTGATTGGCTGATTGGCTGATTGGCTGATTGGCAGATTGGCTATTTGGCTGATTGGCAGATTGGCTATTTGGCTGATTGGCTGATTGGCTGATTGGCTGATTGGTTATTTGGCTGATTGGCTGATTGGCCGATTGGGAGATTGGCTATTTGGCTGATTGGCTGATTGGCAGATTGGCTATTTGGCTGATTGGCAGATTGGCTGATTGGCTATTTGGCTGATAGGCTGATTGGCTGATTGGCTATTTGGCTGATTGGCTGATTGGCAGATTGGCTATTTGGCTGATTGGCTGATTTGCAGATTGGCTATTTGGCTGATTGGCAGATTGGCTGATTGGCTGATTTGCAGATTGGCTATTTGGCTGATTGGCTGATTGGCTGATTGGCAGATTGGCTATTTGGCTGATTGGCAGATTGGCTATTTGGCTGATTGGCTGATTGGCTATTTGGCTGATAGGCTGATTGGCTATTTGGCTGATTGGCTGATTGGCAGATTGGCAGATTGGCAGATTGGCTATTTGGCTGATTGGCTGATTGGCTGATTGGCAGATTGGCTATTTGGCTGATTGGCTGATTGGCTGATTGGCTATTTGGCTGATTGGCTGATTTGCAGATTGGCTATTTGGCTGATTGGCAGATTGGCTGATTGGCTGATTTGCAGATTGGCTATTTGGCTGATTGGCTGATTGGCTGATTGGCAGATTGGCTATTTGGCTGATTGGCAGATTGGCTATTTGGCTGATTGGCTGATTGGCTATTTGGCTGATAGGCTGATTGGCTATTTGGCTGATTGGCTGATTGGCAGATTGGCTATTTGGCTGATTGGCAGATTGGCTGATTGGCTGATTGGCTGATTGGCTGATTGGCAGATTGGCTATTTGGCTGATTGGCTGATTGGCTGATTGGCTGATTGGTTATTTGGCTGATTGGCTGATTGTCTGATTGGCAGATTGGCTATTTGGCTGATTGGCTGATTGGCTGATTGGCTGATTGGCTGATTGGCTGATTGGCAGATTGGCTATTTGGCTGATTGGCTGATTGGCTGATTGGCTGATTGGTTATTTGGCTGATTGGCTGATTGTCTGATTGGCAGATTGGCTATTTGGCTGATTGGCTGATTGGCAGATTGGCTATTTGGCTGATTGGCAGATTGGCTGATTGGCTGATTGGCAGATGGGCTGATTGGCTGATTGGCAGATTGGCTATTTGGCTGATTTGCAGATTGGCTGATTATCTGATTGGCAGATAGGCTGATTGGCTGATTGGCTGATTGGCAGATTGGCTATTTGGCTGATTGGCTGATTGGCAGATTGGCTATTTGGCTGATTTGCAGATTGGCTATTTGGCTGATTGGCAGATTGGCAGATTGGCTGATTGGCTGATTGGCTGATTGGCTGATTGGCAGATTGGCTATTTGGTTGATTGGCAGATTGGCTATTTGGCTGATTGGCAGATTGGCTATTTGGTTGATTGGCAGATTGGCTATTTGGCTGATTGGCTGATTGGCTATTTGGCTGATAGGCAGATTGGCTATTTGGCTGATTGGCAGATTGGCTGATTGGCTGATTGGCTGATTGGCTGATTGGCAGATTGGCTATTTGGTTGATTGGCAGATTGGCTATTTGGCTGATTGGCTGATTGGCTATTTGGCTGATAGGCTGATTGGCTATTTGGCTGATTGGCTGATTGGCAGATTGGCTATTTGGCTGATTGGCAGATTGGCTGATTGGCTGATTGGCTGATTGGCTGATTGGCAGATTGGCTATTTGGCTGATTGGCTGATTGGCTGATTGGCTGATTGGTTATTTGGCTGATTGGCTGATTGGCTGATTGGCTGATTGGCAGATTGGCTATTTGGCTGATTGGCTGATTGGCAGATTGGCTATTTGGCTGATTGGCAGATTGGCTGATTGGCTGATTGGCAGATGGGCTGATTGGCTGATTGGCAGATTGGCTATTTGGCTGATTTGCAGATTGGCTGATTGGCTGATTGGCAGATAGGCTGATTGGCTGATTGGCTGATTGGCAGATTGGCTATTTGGCTGATTGGCTGATTGGCTATTTGGCTGATTGGCTGATTTGCAGATTGGCTATTTGGCTGATTGGCAGATTGGCTGATTGGCTGATTGGCTGATTGGCAGATTGGCTATTTGGCTGATTGGCTGATTGGCTGATTGGCAGATTGGCTATTTGGCTGATTGGCTGATTGGCTATTTGGCTGATTGGCTGATTGGCTGATTGGCTATTTGGCTGGATGGCTGATTTGCAGATTGGCTATTTGGCTGATTGGCAGATTGGCAGATTGGCTGATTGGCTGATTGGCTGATTGGTTATTTGGCTGATTGGCCGATTGGCTGATTGGGAGATTGGCTATTTGGCTGATTGGCTGATTGGCAGATTGGCTATTTGGCTGATTGGCAGATTGGCTGATTGGCAGATTGGCAGATTGGCTGATTGGCTGATTGGCAGATAGGCTGATTGGCTGATTGGCTGATTGGCAGATTGGCTATTTGGCTGATTGGCTGATTGGCGGATTGGCAGATTGGCTATTTGGCTGATTGGCTGATTGGCTATTTGGCTGATTGGCTGATTGGCTGATTGGCTATTTGGCTGATTGGCTGATTTGCAGATTGGCTATTTGGCTGATTGGCAGATTGGCTGATTGGCTGATTGGCTGATTGGCAGATTGGCTATTTGGCTGATTGGCTGATTGGCTGATTGGCAGATTGGCTATTTGGCTGATTGGCTGATTGGCTGATTGGCTATTTGGCTGATTGGCTGATTTGCAGATTGGCTATTTGGCTGATTGGCAGATTGGCTGATTGGCTGATTTGCAGATTGGCTATTTGGCTGATTGGCTGATTGGCTGATTGGCAGATTGGCTATTTGGCTGATTGGCAGATTGGCTATTTGGCTGATTGGCTGATTGGCTATTTGGCTGATAGGCTGATTGGCTATTTGGCTGATTGGCTGATTGGCAGATTGGCTGATTGGCAGATTGGCTATTTGGCTGATTGGCTGATTGGCTGATTGGCAGATTGGCTATTTGGCTGATTGGCTGATTGGCTGATTGGCTATTTGGCTGATTGGCTGATTTGCTGATTGGCTATTTGGCTGATTGGCAGATTGGCTGATTGGCTGATTTGCAGATTGGCTATTTGGCTGATTGGCTGATTGGCTGATTGGCAGATTGGCTATTTGGCTGATAGGCTGATTGGCTATTTGGCTGATTGGCTGATTGGCAGATTGGCTATTTGGCTGATTGGCAGATTGGCTGATTGGCTGATTGGCTGATTGGCTGATTGGCAGATTGGCTATTTGGCTGATTGGCTGATTGGCTGATTGGCTGATTGGTTATTTGGCTGATTGGCTGATTGTCTGATTGGCAGATTGGCTATTTGGCTGATTGGCTGATTGGCAGATTGGCTATTTGGCTGATTGGCAGATTGGCTGATTGGCTGATTGGCAGATGGGCTGATTGGCTGATTGGCAGATTGGCTATTTGGCTGATTTGCAGATTGGCTGATTATCTGATTGGCAGATAGGCTGATTGGCTGATTGGCTGATTGGCAGATTGGCTATTTGGCTGATTGGCAGATTGGCTATTTGGCTGATTGGCTGATTGGCTATTTGGCTGATAGGCTGATTGGCTATTTGGCTGATTGGCTGATTGGCAGATTGGCTGATTGGCAGATTGGCTATTTGGCTGATTGGCTGATTGGCTGATTGGCAGATTGGCTATTTGGCTGATTGGCTGATTGGCTGATTGGCTATTTGGCTGATTGGCTGATTTGCAGATTGGCTATTTGGCTGATTGGCAGATTGGCTGATTGGCTGATTTGCAGATTGGCTATTTGGCTGATTGGCTGATTGGCTGATTGGCAGATTGGCTATTTGGCTGATTGGCAGATTGGCTATTTGGCTGATTGGCTGATTGGCTATTTGGCTGATAGGCTGATTGGCTATTTGGCTGATTGGCTGATTGGCAGATTGGCTATTTGGCTGATTGGCAGATTGGCTGATTGGCTGATTGGCTGATTGGCTGATTGGCAGATTGGCTATTTGGCTGATTGGCTGATTGGCTGATTGGCTGATTGGTTATTTGGCTGATTGGCTGATTGTCTGATTGGCAGATTGGCTATTTGGCTGATTGGCTGATTGGCAGATTGGCTATTTGGCTGATTGGCAGATTGGCTGATTGGCTGATTGGCAGATGGGCTGATTGGCTGATTGGCAGATTGGCTATTTGGCTGATTTGCAGATTGGCTGATTATCTGATTGGCAGATAGGCTGATTGGCTGATTGGCTGATTGGCAGATTGGCTATTTGGCTGATTGGCTGATTGGCAGATTGGCTATTTGGCTGATTGGCTGATTGGCTATTTGGCTGATTGGCTGATTGGCTGATTGGCTGATTGGCAGATTGGCTGATTGGCTGATTGGCAGATTGGCTATTTGGCTGATTGGCAGATTGGCTATTTGGCTGATAGGCTGATTGGCTGATTGGCTATTTGGCTGATTGGCTGATTGGCTATTTGGCTGATTGGCTGATTGGCAGATTGGCTATTTGGCTGATTGGCAGATTGGCTGATTGGCTGATTGGCTGATTGGCAGATTGGCTATTTGGCTGATTGGCTGATTGGCTGATTGGCAGATTGGCTATTTGGCTGATTGGCTGATTGGCTATTTGGCTGATTGGCTGATTGGCTGATTGGCTATTTGGCTGATTGGCTGATTGGCAGATTGGCTATTTGGCTGATTGGCAGATTGGCTGATTGGCTGATTGGCTGATTGGCTGATTGGCAGATTGGCTATTTGGCTGATTGGCAGATTGGCTATTTGGCTGATTGGCTGATTGGCTGATTGGCTGATTGGTTATTTGGCTGATTGGCTGATTGGCCGATTTGGAGATTGGCTATTTGGCTGATTGGCTGATTGGCAGATTGGCTATTTGGCTGATTGGCAGATTGGCTGATTGGCTGATTGGCTGATTGGCAGATTGGCTATTTGGCTGATTGGCTATTTGGCTGATAGGCTGATTGGCTATTTGGCTGATTGGCTGATTGGCAGATTGGCTATTTGGCTGATTGGCTGATTGGCGATTGGCTGATTGGCTGATTGGCTGATTGGCAGATTGGCTATTTGGCTGATTGGCAGATTGGCTGATTGGCCGATTGGGAGATTGGCTATTTGGCTGATTGGCTGATTGGCAGATTGGCTATTTGGCTGATTGGCAGATTGGCTGATTTGCTGATTGGCTGATTGGCAGATTGGCTATTTGGCTGATTGGCTATTTGGCTGATAGGCTGATTGGCTATTTGGCAGATTGGCTGATTGGCAGATTGGCTATTTGGCTGATTGGCAGATTGGCGATTGGCTGATTGGCTGATTGGCTGATTGGCAGATTGGCTATTTGGCTGATTGGCAGATTGGCTGATTGGCTGATTGGCAGATTGGCTGATTGGCTGATTGGCTGATTGGCAGATTGGCTATTTGGTTGATTGGCAGATTGGCTATTTGGCTGATTGGCTGATTGGCTATTTGGCTGATAGGCAGATTGGCTATTTGGCTGATTGGCTGATTGGCAGATTGGCTATTTGGCTGATTGGCAGATTGGCTGATTGGCTGATTGGCTGATTGGCAGATTGGCTATTTGGCTGATTGGCTGATTGGCTGATTGGCAGATTGGCTATTTGGCTGATTGGCTGATTGGCTATTTGGCTGATTGGCTGATTGGCTGATTGGCTATTTGGCTGATTGGCTGATTGGCAGATTGGCTATTTGGCTGATTGGCAGATTGGCTGATTGGCTGATTGGCTGATTGGCTGATTGGCAGATTGGCTATTTGGCTGATTGGCAGATTGGCTATTTGGCTGATTGGCTGATTGGCTGATTGGCTGATTGGTTATTTGGCTGATTGGCTGATTGGCCGATTGGGAGATTGGCTATTTGGCTGATTGGCTGATTGGCAGATTGGCTATTTGGCTGATTGGCAGATTGGCTGATTGGCTATTTGGCTGATAGGCTGATTGGCTGATTGGCTATTTGGCTGATTGGCTGATTGGCAGATTGGCTATTTGGCTGATTGGCTGATTTGCAGATTGGCTATTTGGCTGATTGGCAGATTGGCTGATTGGCTGATTTGCAGATTGGCTATTTGGCTGATTGGCTGATTGGCTGATTGGCAGATTGGCTATTTGGCTGATTGGCAGATTGGCTATTTGGCTGATTGGCTGATTGGCTATTTGGCTGATAGGCTGATTGGCTATTTGGCTGATTGGCTGATTGGCAGATTGGCAGATTGGCAGATTGGCTATTTGGCTGATTGGCTGATTGGCTGATTGGCAGATTGGCTATTTGGCTGATTGGCTGATTGGCTGATTGGCTATTTGGCTGATTGGCTGATTTGCAGATTGGCTATTTGGCTGATTGGCAGATTGGTTGATTGGCTGATTTGCAGATTGGCTATTTGGCTGATTGGCTGATTGGCTGATTGGCAGATTGGCTATTTGGCTGATTGGCAGATTGGCTATTTGGCTGATTGGCTGATTGGCTATTTGGCTGATAGGCTGATTGGCTATTTGGCTGATTGGCTGATTGGCAGATTGGCTATTTGGCTGATTGGCAGATTGGCTGATTGGCTGATTGGCTGATTGGCTGATTGGCAGATTGGCTATTTGGCTGATTGGCTGATTGGCTGATTGGCTGATTGGTTATTTGGCTGATTGGCTGATTGTCTGATTGGCAGATTGGCTATTTGGCTGATTGGCTGATTGGCAGATTGGGTATTTGGCTGATTGGCAGATTGGCTGATTGGCTGATTGGCAGATGGGCTGATTGGCTGATTGGCAGATTGGCTATTTGGCTGATTTGCAGATTGGCTGATTATCTGATTGGCAGATAGGCTGATTGGCTGATTGGCTGATTGGCAGATTGGCTATTTGGCTGATTGGCTGATTGGCAGATTGGCTATTTGGCTGATTGGCTGATTGGCTATTTGGCTGATTGGCTGATTGGCTGATTGGCTGATTGGCAGATTGGCTGATTGGCTGATTGGCTGATTGGCTATTTGGCTGATTGGCTGATTGGCAGATTGGCTATTTGGCTGATTGGCAGATTGGCTGATTGGCTGATTGGCTGATTGGCTGATTGGCTATTTGGCTGATTGGCTATTTGGCTGATAGGCTGATTGCCTATTTGGCAGATTGGCTGATTGGCAGATTGGCTATTTGGCTGATTGGCAGATTGGCGATTGGCTGATTGGCTGATTGGCTGATTGGCAGATTGGCTATTTGGCTGATTGGCAGATTGGCTGATTGGCTGATTGGCAGATTGGCTGATTGGCTGATTGGCTGATTGGCTATTTGGCTGATAGGCAGATTGGCTATTTGGCTGATTGGCTGATTGGCTGATTGGCTATTTGGCTGATTGGCTGATTGGCTGATTGGCTATTTGGCTGATTGGCTGATTGGCAGATTGGCTATTTGGCTGATTGGCAGATTGGCTGATTGGCTGATTGGCTGATTGGCTGATTGGCAGATTGGCTATTTGGCTGATTGGCAGATTGGCTATTTGGCTGATTGGCTGATTGGCTGATTGGCTGATTGGTTATTTGGCTGATTGGCTGATTGGCCGATTGGGAGATTGGCTATTTGGCTGATTGGCTGATTGGCAGATTGGCTATTTGGCTGATTGGCAGATTGGCTGATTGGCTATTTGGCTGATAGGCTGATTGGCTGATTGGCTATTTGGCTGATTGGCTGATTGGCAGATTGGCTATTTGGCTGATTGGCTGATTTGCAGATTGGCTATTTGGCTGATTGGCAGATTGGCTGATTGGCTGATTTGCAGATTGGCTATTTGGCTGATTGGCTGATTGGCTGATTGGCAGATTGGCTATTTGGCTGATTGGCAGATTGGCTGATTGGCTGATTGGCAGATTGGCTATTTGGCTGATTGGCAGATTGGCTATTTGGCTGATTGGCTGATTGGCTGATTGGCTGATTGGTTATTTGGCTGATTGGCTGATTGGCTGATTGGCAGATTGGCTATTTGGCTGATTGGCTGATTGGCTGATTGGCAGATTGGCTATTTGGCTGATTGGCTGATTGGCTATTTGGCTGATTGGCTGATTGGCTGATTGGCTATTTGGCTGATTGGCTGATTGGCAGATTGGCTATTTGGCTGATTGGCAGATTGGCTGATTGGCTGATTGGCTGATTGGCTGATTGGCAGATTGGCTATTTGGCTGATTGGCAGATTGGCTATTTGGCTGATTGGCTGATTGGCTGATTGGCTGATTGGTTATTTGGCTGATTGGCTGATTGGCCGATTGGGAGATTGGCTATTTGGCTGATTGGCTGATTGGCAGATTGGCTATTTGGCTGATTGGCAGATTGGCTGATTGGCTATTTGGCTGATAGGCTGATTGGCTGATTGGCTATTTGGCTGATTGGCTGATTGGCAGATTGGCTATTTGGCTGATTGGCTGATTTGCAGATTGGCTATTTGGCTGATTGGCAGATTGGCTGATTGGCTGATTTGCAGATTGGCTATTTGGCTGATTGGCTGATTGGCTGATTGGCAGATTGGCTATTTGGCTGATTGGCAGATTGGCTATTTGGCTGATTGGCTGATTGGCTATTTGGCTGATAGGCTGATTGGCTATTTGGCTGATTGGCTGATTGGCAGATTGGCAGATTGGCAGATTGGCTATTTGGCTGATTGGCTGATTGGCTGATTGGCAGATTGGCTATTTGGCTGATTGGCTGATTGGCTGATTGGCTATTTGGCTGATTGGCTGATTTGCAGATTGGCTATTTGGCTGATTGGCAGATTGGTTGATTGGCTGATTTGCAGATTGGCTATTTGGCTGATTGGCTGATTGGCTGATTGGCAGATTGGCTATTTGGCTGATTGGCAGATTGGCTATTTGGCTGATTGGCTGATTGGCTATTTGGCTGATAGGCTGATTGGCTATTTGGCTGATTGGCTGATTGGCAGATTGGCTATTTGGCTGATTGGCAGATTGGCTGATTGGCTGATTGGCTGATTGGCTGATTGGCAGATTGGCTATTTGGCTGATTGGCTGATTGGCTGATTGGCTGATTGGTTATTTGGCTGATTGGCTGATTGTCTGATTGGCAGATTGGCTATTTGGCTGATTGGCTGATTGGCAGATTGGGTATTTGGCTGATTGGCAGATTGGCTGATTGGCTGATTGGCAGATGGGCTGATTGGCTGATTGGCAGATTGGCTATTTGGCTGATTTGCAGATTGGCTGATTATCTGATTGGCAGATAGGCTGATTGGCTGATTGGCTGATTGGCAGATTGGCTATTTGGCTGATTGGCTGATTGGCAGATTGGCTATTTGGCTGATTGGCTGATTGGCTATTTGGCTGATTGGCTGATTGGCTGATTGGCTGATTGGCAGATTGGCTGATTGGCTGATTGGCTGATTGGCTATTTGGCTGATTGGCTGATTGGCAGATTGGCTATTTGGCTGATTGGCAGATTGGCTGATTGGCTGATTGGCTGATTGGCTGATTGGCTATTTGGCTGATTGGCTATTTGGCTGATAGGCTGATTGCCTATTTGGCAGATTGGCTGATTGGCAGATTGGCTATTTGGCTGATTGGCAGATTGGCGATTGGCTGATTGGCTGATTGGCTGATTGGCAGATTGGCTATTTGGCTGATTGGCAGATTGGCTGATTGGCTGATTGGCAGATTGGCTGATTGGCTGATTGGCTGATTGGCTATTTGGCTGATAGGCAGATTGGCTATTTGGCTGATTGGCTGATTGGCTGATTGGCTATTTGGCTGATTGGCTGATTGGCTGATTGGCTATTTGGCTGATTGGCTGATTGGCAGATTGGCTATTTGGCTGATTGGCAGATTGGCTGATTGGCTGATTGGCTGATTGGCTGATTGGCAGATTGGCTATTTGGCTGATTGGCAGATTGGCTATTTGGCTGATTGGCTGATTGGCTGATTGGCTGATTGGTTATTTGGCTGATTGGCTGATTGGCCGATTGGGAGATTGGCTATTTGGCTGATTGGCTGATTGGCAGATTGGCTATTTGGCTGATTGGCAGATTGGCTGATTGGCTATTTGGCTGATAGGCTGATTGGCTGATTGGCTATTTGGCTGATTGGCTGATTGGCAGATTGGCTATTTGGCTGATTGGCTGATTTGCAGATTGGCTATTTGGCTGATTGGCAGATTGGCTGATTGGCTGATTTGCAGATTGGCTATTTGGCTGATTGGCTGATTGGCTGATTGGCAGATTGGCTATTTGGCTGATTGGCAGATTGGCTATTTGGCTGATTGGCTGATTGGCTATTTGGCTGATAGGCTGATTGGCTATTTGGCTGATTGGCTGATTGGCAGATTGGCAGATTGGCAGATTGGCTATTTGGCTGATTGGCTGATTGGCTGATTGGCTGATTGGCAGATTGGCTATTTGGCTGATTGGCTGATTGGCTGATTGGCTATTTGGCTGATTGGCTGATTTGCAGATTGGCTATTTGGCTGATTGGCAGATTGGCTGATTGGCTGATTTGCAGATTGGCTATTTGGCTGATTGGCTGATTGGCTGATTGGCAGATTGGCTATTTGGCTGATTGGCAGATTGGCTATTTGGCTGATTGGCTGATTGGCTATTTGGCTGATAGGCTGATTGGCTATTTGGCTGATTGGCTGATTGGCAGATTGGCAGATTGGCTATTTGGCTGATTTGCAGATTGGCTGATTATCTGATTGGCAGATAGGCTGATTGGCTGATTGGCTGATTGGCAGATTGGCTATTTGGCTGATTGGCTGATTGGCAGATTGGCTATTTGGCTGATTGGCTGATTGGCTATTTGGCTGATTGGCTGATTGGCTGATTGGCTGATTGGCAGATTGGCTGATTGGCTGATTGGCTGATTGGCTATTTGGCTGATTGGCTGATTGGCAGATTGGCTATTTGGCTGATTGGCAGATTGGCTGATTGGCTGATTGGCTGATTGGCTGATTGGCTATTTGGCTGATTGGCTATTTGGCTGATAGGCTGATTGGCTATTTGGCAGATTGGCTGATTGGCAGATTGGCTATTTGGCTGATTGGCAGATTGGCGATTGGCTGATTGGCTGATTGGCTGATTGGCAGATTGGCTATTTGGCTGATTGGCAGATTGGCTGATTGGCTGATTGGCAGATTGGCTGATTGGCTGATTGGCTGATTGGCTATTTGGCTGATAGGCAGATTGGCTATTTGGCTGATTGGCTGATTGGCTGATTGGCTATTTGGCTGATTGGCTGATTGGCTGATTGGCTATTTGGCTGATTGGCTGATTGGCAGATTGGCTATTTGGCTGATTGGCTGATTGGCTGATTGGCTGATTGGTTATTTGGCTGATTGGCTGATTGTCTGATTGGCAGATTGGCTATTTGGCTGATTGGCTGATTGGCAGATTGGGTATTTGGCTGATTGGCAGATTGGCTGATTGGCTGATTGGCAGATGGGCTGATTGGCTGATTGGCAGATTGGCTATTTGGCTGATTTGCAGATTGGCTGATTATCTGATTGGCAGATAGGCTGATTGGCTGATTGGCTGATTGGCAGATTGGCTATTTGGCTGATTGGCTGATTGGCAGATTGGCTATTTGGCTGATTGGCTGATTGGCTATTTGGCTGATTGGCTGATTGGCTGATTGGCTGATTGGCAGATTGGCTGATTGGCTGATTGGCTGATTGGCTATTTGGCTGATTGGCTGATTGGCAGATTGGCTATTTGGCTGATTGGCAGATTGGCTGATTGGCTGATTGGCTGATTGGCTGATTGGCTATTTGGCTGATTGGCTATTTGGCTGATAGGCTGATTGGCTATTTGGCAGATTGGCTGATTGGCAGATTGGCTATTTGGCTGATTGGCAGATTGGCGATTGGCTGATTGGCTGATTGGCTGATTGGCAGATTGGCTATTTGGCTGATTGGCAGATTGGCTGATTGGCTGATTGGCAGATTGGCTGATTGGCTGATTGGCTGATTGGCTATTTGGCTGATAGGCAGATTGGCTATTTGGCTGATTGGCTGATTGGCAGATTGGCTATTTGGCTGATTGGCAGATTGGCTGATTGGCTGATTGGCTGATTGGCAGATTGGCTATTTGGCTGATTGGCTGATTGGCTGATTGGCAGATTGGCTATTTGGCTGATTGGCTGATTGGCTATTTGGCTGATTGGCTGATTGGCTGATTGGCTATTTGGCTGATTGGCAGATTGGCTGATTGGCTGATTGGCTGATTGGCAGATTGGCTATTTGGCTGATTGGCTATTTGGCTGATAGGCTGATTGGCTATTTGGCTGATTGGCTGATTGGCAGATTGGCTATTTGGCTGATTGGCAGATTGGCGATTGGCTGATTGGCTGATTGGCTGATTGGCAGATTGGCTATTTGGCTGATTGGCAGATTGGCTGATTGGCCGATTGGGAGATTGGCTATTTGGCTGATTGGCTGATTGGCAGATTGGCTATTTGGCTGATTGGCAGATTGGCTGATTGGCTGATTGGCTGATTGGCAGATTGGCTATTTGGCTGATTGGCTATTTGGCTGATAGGCTGATTGGCTATTTGGCAGATTGGCTGATTGGCAGATTGGCTATTTGGCTGATTGGCAGATTGGCGATTGGCTGATTGGCTGATTGGCTGATTGGCAGATTGGCTATTTGGCTGATTGGCAGATTGGCTGATTGGCTGATTGGCAGATTGGCTGATTGGCTGATTGGCTGATTGGCAGATTGGCTATTTGGTTGATTGGCAGATTGGCTATTTGGCTGATTGGCTGATTGGCTATTTGGCTGATAGGCAGATTGGCTATTTGGCTGATTGGCTGATTGGCAGATTGGCTATTTGGCTGATTGGCAGATTGGCTGATTGGCTGATTGGCTGATTGGCAGATTGGCTATTTGGCTGATTGGCTGATTGGCTGATTGGCAGATTGGCTATTTGGCTGATTGGCTGATTGGCTATTTGGCTGATTGGCTGATTGGCTGATTGGCTATTTGGCTGATTGGCTGATTGGCAGATTGGCTATTTGGCTGATTGGCAGATTGGCTGATTGGCTGATTGGCAGATTGGCTATTTGGCTGATTGGCTGATTGGCTGATTGGCAGATTGGCTATTTGGCTGATTGGCAGATTGGCTATTTGGCTGATTGGCTGATTGGCTGATTGGCTGATTGGTTATTTGGCTGATTGGCAGATTGGCTGATTGGCTGATTGGCTGATTGGCAGATTGGCTATTTGGCTGATTGGCTGATTGGCTGATTGGCAGATTGGCTATTTGGCTGATTGGCTGATTGGCTATTTGGCTGATTGGCTGATTGGCTGATTGGCTATTTGGCTGATTGGCAGATTGGCTGATTGGCTGATTGGCTGATTGGCAGATTGGCTATTTGGCTGATTGGCTATTTGGCTGATAGGCTGATTGGCTATTTGGCTGATTGGCTGATTGGCAGATTGGCTATTTGGCTGATTGGCAGATTGGCGATTGGCTGATTGGCTGATTGGCTGATTGGCAGATTGGCTATTTGGCTGATTGGCAGATTGGCTGATTGGCCGATTGGGAGATTGGCTATTTGGCTGATTGGCTGATTGGCAGATTGGCTATTTGGCTGATTGGCAGATTGGCTGATTGGCTGATTGGCTGATTGGCAGATTGGCTATTTGGCTGATTGGCTATTTGACTGATAGGCTGATTGGCTATTTGGCAGATTGGCTGATTGGCAGATTGGCGATTGGCTGATTGGCTGATTGGCTGATTGGCAGATTGGCTATTTGGCTGATTGGCAGATTGGCTGATTGGCTGATTGGCAGATTGGCTGATTGGCTGATTGGCTGATTGGCAGATTGGCTATTTGGTTGATTGGCAGATTGGCTATTTGGCTGATTGGCTGATTGGCTATTTGGCTGATAGGCAGATTGGCTATTTGGCTGATTGGCTGATTGGCAGATTGGCTATTTGGCTGATTGGCAGATTGGCTGATTGGCTGATTGGCTGATTGGCAGATTGGCTATTTGGCTGATTGGCTGATTGGCTGATTGGCAGATTGGCTATTTGGCTGATTGGCTGATTGGCTATTTGGCTGATTGGCTGATTGGCTGATTGGCTATTTGGCTGATTGGCTGATTGGCAGATTGGCTATTTGGCTGATTGGCAGATTGGCTGATTGGCTGATTGGCAGATTGGCTATTTGGCTGATTGGCTGATTGGCTGATTGGCAGATTGGCTATTTGGCTGATTGGCAGATTGGCTATTTGGCTGATTGGCTGATGGGCTGATTGGCTGATTGGTTATTTGGCTGATTGGCTGACTGGCCGATTGGGAGATTGGCTATTTGGCTGATTGGCTGATTGGCAGATTGGCTATATGGCTGATTGGCTGATTGGCAGATTGGCTATTTGGCTGATTGGCAGATTGGCTGATTGGCTATTTGGCTGATAGGCTGATTGGCTGATTGGCTATTTGGCTGATTGGCTGATTGGCGATTGGCTGATTGGCTGATTGGCTGATTGGCAGATTGGCTATTTGGCTGATTGGCAGATTGGCTGATTGGCTGATTGGCAGATTGGCTGATTGGCTGATTGGCTGATTGGCTATTTGGCTGATAGGCAGATTGGCTATTTGGCTGATTGGCTGATTGGCAGATTGGCTATTTGGCTGATTGGCAGATTGGCTGATTGGCTGATTGGCTGATTGGCAGATTGGCTATTTGGCTGATTGGCTGATTGGCTGATTGGCAGATTGGCTATTTGGCTGATTGGCTGATTGGCTATTTGGCTGATTGGCTGATTGGCTGATTGGCTATTTGGCTGATTGGCAGATTGGCTGATTGGCTGATTGGCTGATTGGCAGATTGGCTATTTGGCTGATTGGCTATTTGGCTGATAGGCTGATTGGCTATTTGGCTGATTGGCTGATTGGCAGATTGGCTATTTGGCTGATTGGCAGATTGGCGATTGGCTGATTGGCTGATTGGCTGATTGGCAGATTGGCTATTTGGCTGATTGGCAGATTGGCTGATTGGCCGATTGGGAGATTGGCTATTTGGCTGATTGGCTGATTGGCAGATTGGCTATTTGGCTGATTGGCAGATTGGCTGATTGGCTGATTGGCTGATTGGCAGATTGGCTATTTGGCTGATTGGCTATTTGGCTGATAGGCTGATTGGCTATTTGGCAGATTGGCTGATTGGCAGATTGGCTATTTGGCTGATTGGCAGATTGGCGATTGGCTGATTGGCTGATTGGCTGATTGGCAGATTGGCTATTTGGCTGATTGGCAGATTGGCTGATTGGCTGATTGGCAGATTGGCTGATTGGCTGATTGGCTGATTGGCAGATTGGCTATTTGGTTGATTGGCAGATTGGCTATTTGGCTGATTGGCTGATTGGCTATTTGGCTGATAGGCAGATTGGCTATTTGGCTGATTGGCTGATTGGCTATTTGGCTGATTGGCTGATTGGCAGATTGGCTATTTGGCTGATTGGCTGATTTGCAGATTGGCTATTTGGCTGATTGGCAGATTGGCTGATTGGCTGATTTGCAGATTGGCTATTTGGCTGATTGGCTGATTGGCTGATTGGCAGATTGGCTATTTGGCTGATTGGCAGATTGGCTATTTGGCTGATTGGCTGATTGGCTATTTGGCTGATAGGCTGATTGGCTATTTGGCTGATTGGCTGATTGGCAGATTGGCTGATTGGCAGATTGGCGATTGGCTGATTGGCTGATTGGCTGATTGGCAGATTGGCTATTTGGCTGATTGGCAGATTGGCTGATTGGCCGATTGGGAGATTGGCTATTTGGCTGATTGGCTGATTGGCAGATTGGCTATTTGGCTGATTGGCAGATTGGCTGATTGGCTGATTGGCTGATTGGCAGATTGGCTATTTGGCTGATTGGCTATTTGGCTGATAGGCTGATTGGCTATTTGGCAGATTGGCTGATTGGCAGATTGGCTATTTGGCTGATTGGCAGATTGGCGATTGGCTGATTGGCTGATTGGCTGATTGGCAGATTGGCTATTTGGCTGATTGGCAGATTGGCTGATTGGCTGATTGGCAGATTGGCTGATTGGCTGATTGGCTGATTGGCAGATTGGCTATTTGGTTGATTGGCAGATTGGCTATTTGGCTGATTGGCTGATTGGCTATTTGGCTGATAGGCAGATTGGCTATTTGGCTGATTGGCTGATTGGCAGATTGGCTATTTGGCTGATTGGCAGATTGGCTGATTGGCTGATTGGCTGATTGGCAGATTGGCTATTTGGCTGATTGGCTGATTGGCTGATTGGCAGATTGGCTATTTGGCTGATTGGCTGATTGGCTATTTGGCTGATTGGCTGATTGGCTGATTGGCTATTTGGCTGATTGGCTGATTGGCAGATTGGCTATTTGGCTGATTGGCAGATTGGCTGATTGGCTGATTGGCAGATTGGCTATTTGGCTGATTGGCTGATTGGCTGATTGGCAGATTGGCTATTTGGCTGATTGGCAGATTGGCTATTTGGCTGATTGGCTGATTGGCTGATTGGCTGATTGGTTATTTGGCTGATTGGCTGACTGGCCGATTGGGAGATTGGCTATTTGGCTGATTGGCTGATTGGCAGATTGGCTATTTGGCTGATTGGCTGATTGGCAGATTGGCTATTTGGCTGATTGGCAGATTGGCTGATTGGCTGATTGGCTGATTTGCAGATTGGCTATTTGGCTGATTGGCAGATTGGCTGATTGGCTGATTTGCAGATTGGCTATTTGGCTGATTGGCTGATTGGCTGATTGGCAGATTGGCTATTTGGCTGATTGGCAGATTGGCTATTTGGCTGATTGGCTGATTGGCTATTTGGCTGATAGGCTGATTGGCTATTTGGCTGATTGGCTGATTGGCAGATTGGCAGATTGGCAGATTGGCTATTTGGCTGATTGGCTGATTGGCTGATTGGCAGATTGGCTATTTGGCTGATTGGCTGATTGGCTGATTGGCTATTTGGCTGATTGGCTGATTTGCAGATTGGCTATTTGGCTGATTGGCAGATTGGCTATTTGGCTGATTGGCAGATTGGCTATTTGGCTGATTGGCTGATTGGCTATTTGGCTGATAGGCTGATTGGCTATTTGGCTGATTGGCTGATTGGCAGATTGGCTGATTGGCAGATTGGCGATTGGCTGATTGGCTGATTGGCTGATTGGCAGATTGGCTATTTGGCTGATTGGCAGATTGGCTGATTGGCCGATTGGGAGATTGGCTATTTGGCTGATTGGCTGATTGGCAGATTGGCTATTTGGCTGATTGGCAGATTGGCTGATTGGCTGATTGGCTGATTGGCAGATTGGCTATTTGGCTGATTGGCTATTTGGCTGATAGGCTGATTGGCTATTTGGCAGATTGGCTGATTGGCAGATTGGCTATTTGGCTGATTGGCAGATTGGCGATTGGCTGATTGGCTGATTGGCTGATTGGCAGATTGGCTATTTGGCTGATTGGCAGATTGGCTGATTGGCTGATTGGCAGATTGGCTGATTGGCTGATTGGCTGATTGGCAGATTGGCTATTTGGTTGATTGGCAGATTGGCTATTTGGCTGATTGGCTGATTGGCTATTTGGCTGATAGGCAGATTGGCTATTTGGCTGATTGGCTGATTGGCAGATTGGCTATTTGGCTGATTGGCAGATTGGCTGATTGGCTGATTGGCTGATTGGCAGATTGGCTATTTGGCTGATTGGCTGATTGGCTGATTGGCAGATTGGCTATTTGGCTGATTGGCTGATTGGCTATTTGGCTGATTGGCTGATTGGCTGATTGGCTATTTGGCTGATTGGCTGATTGGCAGATTGGCTATTTGGCTGATTGGCAGATTGGCTGATTGGCTGATTGGCAGATTGGCTATTTGGCTGATTGGCTGATTGGCTGATTGGCAGATTGGCTATTTGGCTGATTGGCAGATTGGCTATTTGGCTGATTGGCTGATTGGCTGATTGGCTGATTGGTTATTTGGCTGATTGGCTGACTGGCCGATTGGGAGATTGGCTATTTGGCTGATTGGCTGATTGGCAGATTGGCTATTTGGCTGATTGGCTGATTGGCAGATTGGCTATTTGGCTGATTGGCAGATTGGCTGATTGGCTGATTGGCTGATTTGCAGATTGGCTATTTGGCTGATTGGCAGATTGGCTGATTGGCTGATTTGCAGATTGGCTATTTGGCTGATTGGCTGATTGGCTGATTGGCAGATTGGCTATTTGGCTGATTGGCAGATTGGCTATTTGGCTGATTGGCTGATTGGCTATTTGGCTGATAGGCTGATTGGCTATTTGGCTGATTGGCTGATTGGCAGATTGGCAGATTGGCAGATTGGCTATTTGGCTGATTGGCTGATTGGCTGATTGGCAGATTGGCTATTTGGCTGATTGGCTGATTGGCTGATTGGCTATTTGGCTGATTGGCTGATTTGCAGATTGGCTATTTGGCTGATTGGCAGATTGGCTGATTGGCTGATTTGCAGATTGGCTATTTGGCTGATTGGCTGATTGGCTGATTGGCAGATTGGCTATTTGGCTGATTGGCAGATTGGCTATTTGGCTGATTGGCTGATTGGCTATTTGGCTGATAGGCTGATTGGCTATTTGGCTGATTGGCTGATTGGCAGATTGGCAGATTGGCTATTTGGCTGATTTGCAGATTGGCTGATTATCTGATTGGCTGATAGGCTGATTGGCTGATTGGCTGATTGGCAGATTGGCTATTTGGCTGATTGGCTGATTGGCAGATTGGCTATTTGGCTGATTGGCTGATTGGCTATTTGGCTGATTGGCTGATTGGCTGATTGGCTGATTGGCAGATTGGCTGATTGGCTGATTGGCTGATTGGCTATTTGGCTGATTGGCTGATTGGCAGATTGGCTATTTGGCTGATTGGCAGATTGGCTGATTGGCTGATTGGCTGATTGGCTGATTGGCTATTTGGCTGATTGGCTATTTGGCTGATAGGCTGATTGGCTATTTGGCAGATTGGCTGATTGGCAGATTGGCTATTTGGCTGATTGGCAGATTGGCGATTGGCTGATTGGCTGATTGGCTGATTGGCAGATTGGCTATTTGGCTGATTGGCAGATTGGCTGATTGGCTGATTGGCAGATTGGCTGATTGGCTGATTGGCTGATTGGCTATTTGGCTGATAGGCAGATTGGCTATTTGGCTGATTGGCTGATTGGCTGATTGGCTATTTGGCTGATTGGCTGATTGGCTGATTGGCTATTTGGCTGATTGGCTGATTGGCAGATTGGCTATTTGGCTGATTGGCTGATTGGCTGATTGGTTATTTGGCTGATTGGCTGATTGTCTGATTGGCAGATTGGCTATTTGGCTGATTGGCTGATTGGCAGATTGGGTATTTGGCTGATTGGCAGATTGGCTGATTGGCTGATTGGCAGATGGGCTGATTGGCTGATTGGCAGATTGGCTATTTGGCTGATTTGCAGATTGGCTGATTATCTGATTGGCAGATAGGCTGATTGGCTGATTGGCTGATTGGCAGATTGGCTATTTGGCTGATTGGCTGATTGGCAGATTGGCTATTTGGCTGATTGGCTGATTGGCTATTTGGCTGATTGGCTGATTGGCTGATTGGCTGATTGGCAGATTGGCTGATTGGCTGATTGGCTGATTGGCTATTTGGCTGATTGGCTGATTGGCAGATTGGCTATTTGGCTGATTGGCAGATTGGCTGATTGGCTGATTGGCTGATTGGCTGATTGGCTATTTGGCTGATTGGCTATTTGGCTGATAGGCTGATTGGCTATTTGGCAGATTGGCTGATTGGCAGATTGGCTATTTGGCTGATTGGCAGATTGGCGATTGGCTGATTGGCTGATTGGCTGATTGGCAGATTGGCTATTTGGCTGATTGGCAGATTGGCTGATTGGCTGATTGGCAGATTGGCTGATTGGCTGATTGGCTGATTGGCTATTTGGCTGATAGGCAGATTGGCTATTTGGCTGATTGGCTGATTGGCAGATTGGCTATTTGGCTGATTGGCAGATTGGCTGATTGGCTGATTGGCTGATTGGCAGATTGGCTATTTGGCTGATTGGCTGATTGGCTGATTGGCAGATTGGCTATTTGGCTGATTGGCTGATTGGCTATTTGGCTGATTGGCTGATTGGCTGATTGGCTATTTGGCTGATTGGCAGATTGGCTGATTGGCTGATTGGCTGATTGGCAGATTGGCTATTTGGCTGATTGGCTATTTGGCTGATAGGCTGATTGGCTATTTGGCTGATTGGCTGATTGGCAGATTGGCTATTTGGCTGATTGGCAGATTGGCGATTGGCTGATTGGCTGATTGGCTGATTGGCAGATTGGCTATTTGGCTGATTGGCAGATTGGCTGATTGGCCGATTGGGAGATTGGCTATTTGGCTGATTGGCTGATTGGCAGATTGGCTATTTGGCTGATTGGCAGATTGGCTGATTGGCTGATTGGCTGATTGGCAGATTGGCTATTTGGCTGATTGGCTATTTGGCTGATAGGCTGATTGGCTATTTGGCAGATTGGCTGATTGGCAGATTGGCTATTTGGCTGATTGGCAGATTGGCGATTGGCTGATTGGCTGATTGGCTGATTGGCAGATTGGCTATTTGGCTGATTGGCAGATTGGCTGATTGGCTGATTGGCAGATTGGCTGATTGGCTGATTGGCTGATTGGCAGATTGGCTATTTGGTTGATTGGCAGATTGGCTATTTGGCTGATTGGCTGATTGGCTATTTGGCTGATAGGCAGATTGGCTATTTGGCTGATTGGCTGATTGGCAGATTGGCTATTTGGCTGATTGGCAGATTGGCTGATTGGCTGATTGGCTGATTGGCAGATTGGCTATTTGGCTGATTGGCTGATTGGCTGATTGGCAGATTGGCTATTTGGCTGATTGGCTGATTGGCTATTTGGCTGATTGGCTGATTGGCTGATTGGCTATTTGGCTGATTGGCTGATTGGCAGATTGGCTATTTGGCTGATTGGCAGATTGGCTGATTGGCTGATTGGCAGATTGGCTATTTGGCTGATTGGCTGATTGGCTGATTGGCAGATTGGCTATTTGGCTGATTGGCAGATTGGCTATTTGGCTGATTGGCTGATTGGCTGATTGGCTGATTGGTTATTTGGCTGATTGGCAGATTGGCTGATTGGCTGATTGGCTGATTGGCAGATTGGCTATTTGGCTGATTGGCTGATTGGCTGATTGGCAGATTGGCTATTTGGCTGATTGGCTGATTGGCTATTTGGCTGATTGGCTGATTGGCTGATTGGCTATTTGGCTGATTGGCAGATTGGCTGATTGGCTGATTGGCTGATTGGCAGATTGGCTATTTGGCTGATTGGCTATTTGGCTGATAGGCTGATTGGCTATTTGGCTGATTGGCTGATTGGCAGATTGGCTATTTGGCTGATTGGCAGATTGGCGATTGGCTGATTGGCTGATTGGCTGATTGGCAGATTGGCTATTTGGCTGATTGGCAGATTGGCTGATTGGCCGATTGGGAGATTGGCTATTTGGCTGATTGGCTGATTGGCAGATTGGCTATTTGGCTGATTGGCAGATTGGCTGATTGGCTGATTGGCTGATTGGCAGATTGGCTATTTGGCTGATTGGCTATTTGGCTGATAGGCTGATTGGCTATTTGGCAGATTGGCTGATTGGCAGATTGGCTATTTGGCTGATTGGCAGATTGGCGATTGGCTGATTGGCTGATTGGCTGATTGGCAGATTGGCTATTTGGCTGATTGGCAGATTGGCTGATTGGCTGATTGGCAGATTGGCTGATTGGCTGATTGGCTGATTGGCAGATTGGCTATTTGGTTGATTGGCAGATTGGCTATTTGGCTGATTGGCTGATTGGCTATTTGGCTGATAGGCAGATTGGCTATTTGGCTGATTGGCTGATTGGCAGATTGGCTATTTGGCTGATTGGCAGATTGGCTGATTGGCTGATTGGCTGATTGGCAGATTGGCTATTTGGCTGATTGGCTGATTGGCTGATTGGCAGATTGGCTATTTGGCTGATTGGCTGATTGGCTATTTGGCTGATTGGCTGATTGGCTGATTGGCTATTTGGCTGATTGGCTGATTGGCAGATTGGCTATTTGGCTGATTGGCAGATTGGCTGATTGGCTGATTGGCAGATTGGCTATTTGGCTGATTGGCTGATTGGCTGATTGGCAGATTGGCTATTTGGCTGATTGGCAGATTGGCTATTTGGCTGATTGGCTGATGGGCTGATTGGCTGATTGGTTATTTGGCTGATTGGCTGACTGGCCGATTGGGAGATTGGCTATTTGGCTGATTGGCTGATTGGCAGATTGGCTATTTGGCTGATTGGCTGATTGGCAGATTGGCTATTTGGCTGATTGGCAGATTGGCTGATTGGCTATTTGGCTGATAGGCTGATTGGCTGATTGGCGATTGGCTGATTGGCTGATTGGCTGATTGGCAGATTGGCTATTTGGCTGATTGGCAGATTGGCTGATTGGCTGATTGGCAGATTGGCTGATTGGCTGATTGGCTGATTGGCTATTTGGCTGATAGGCAGATTGGCTATTTGGCTGATTGGCTGATTGGCAGATTGGCTATTTGGCTGATTGGCAGATTGGCTGATTGGCTGATTGGCTGATTGGCAGATTGGCTATTTGGCTGATTGGCTGATTGGCTGATTGGCAGATTGGCTATTTGGCTGATTGGCTGATTGGCTATTTGGCTGATTGGCTGATTGGCTGATTGGCTATTTGGCTGATTGGCAGATTGGCTGATTGGCTGATTGGCTGATTGGCAGATTGGCTATTTGGCTGATTGGCTATTTGGCTGATAGGCTGATTGGCTATTTGGCTGATTGGCTGATTGGCAGATTGGCTATTTGGCTGATTGGCAGATTGGCGATTGGCTGATTGGCTGATTGGCTGATTGGCAGATTGGCTATTTGGCTGATTGGCAGATTGGCTGATTGGCCGATTGGGAGATTGGCTATTTGGCTGATTGGCTGATTGGCAGATTGGCTATTTGGCTGATTGGCAGATTGGCTGATTGGCTGATTGGCTGATTGGCAGATTGGCTATTTGGCTGATTGGCTATTTGGCTGATAGGCTGATTGGCTATTTGGCAGATTGGCTGATTGGCAGATTGGCTATTTGGCTGATTGGCAGATTGGCGATTGGCTGATTGGCTGATTGGCTGATTGGCAGATTGGCTATTTGGCTGATTGGCAGATTGGCTGATTGGCTGATTGGCAGATTGGCTGATTGGCTGATTGGCTGATTGGCAGATTGGCTATTTGGTTGATTGGCAGATTGGCTATTTGGCTGATTGGCTGATTGGCTATTTGGCTGATAGGCAGATTGGCTATTTGGCTGATTGGCTGATTGGCAGATTGGCTATTTGGCTGATTGGCAGATTGGCTGATTGGCTGATTGGCTGATTGGCAGATTGGCTATTTGGCTGATTGGCTGATTGGCTGATTGGCAGATTGGCTATTTGGCTGATTGGCTGATTGGCTATTTGGCTGATTGGCTGATTGGCTGATTGGCTATTTGGCTGATTGGCTGATTGGCAGATTGGCTATTTGGCAGATTGGCAGATTGGCTGATTGGCTGATTGGCAGATTGGCTATTTGGCTGATTGGCTGATTGGCTGATTGGCAGATTGGCTATTTGGCTGATTGGCAGATTGGCTATTTGGCTGATTGGCTGATTGGCTGATTGGCTGATTGGTTATTTGGCTGATTGGCTGACTGGCCGATTGGGAGATTGGCTATTTGGCTGATTGGCTGATTGGCAGATTGGCTATTTGGCTGATTGGCTGATTGGCAGATTGGCTATTTGGCTGATTGGCAGATTGGCTGATTGGCTATTTGGCTGATAGGCTGATTGGCTGATTGGCTATTTGGCTGATTGGCTGATTGGCAGATTGGCTATTTGGCTGATTGGCTGATTTGCAGATTGGCTATTTGGCTGATTGGCAGATTGGCTGATTGGCTGATTTGCAGATTGGCTATTTGGCTGATTGGCTGATTGGCTGATTGGCAGATTGGCTATTTGGCTGATTGGCAGATTGGCTATTTGGCTGATTGGCTGATTGGCTATTTGGCTGATAGGCTGATTGGCTATTTGGCTGATTGGCTGATTGGCAGATTGGCTGATTGGCAGATTGGCGATTGGCTGATTGGCTGATTGGCTGATTGGCAGATTGGCTATTTGGCTGATTGGCAGATTGGCTGATTGGCCGATTGGGAGATTGGCTATTTGGCTGATTGGCTGATTGGCAGATTGGCTATTTGGCTGATTGGCAGATTGGCTGATTGGCTGATTGGCTGATTGGCAGATTGGCTATTTGGCTGATTGGCTATTTGGCTGATAGGCTGATTGGCTATTTGGCAGATTGGCTGATTGGCAGATTGGCTATTTGGCTGATTGGCAGATTGGCGATTGGCTGATTGGCTGATTGGCTGATTGGCAGATTGGCTATTTGGCTGATTGGCAGATTGGCTGATTGGCTGATTGGCAGATTGGCTGATTGGCTGATTGGCTGATTGGCAGATTGGCTATTTGGTTGATTGGCAGATTGGCTATTTGGCTGATTGGCTGATTGGCTATTTGGCTGATAGGCAGATTGGCTATTTGGCTGATTGGCTGATTGGCAGATTGGCTATTTGGCTGATTGGCAGATTGGCTGATTGGCTGATTGGCTGATTGGCAGATTGGCTATTTGGCTGATTGGCTGATTGGCTGATTGGCAGATTGGCTATTTGGCTGATTGGCTGATTGGCTATTTGGCTGATTGGCTGATTGGCTGATTGGCTATTTGGCTGATTGGCTGATTGGCAGATTGGCTATTTGGCTGATTGGCAGATTGGCTGATTGGCTGATTGGCAGATTGGCTATTTGGCTGATTGGCTGATTGGCTGATTGGCAGATTGGCTATTTGGCTGATTGGCAGATTGGCTATTTGGCTGATTGGCTGATTGGCTGATTGGCTGATTGGTTATTTGGCTGATTGGCTGACTGGCCGATTGGGAGATTGGCTATTTGGCTGATTGGCTGATTGGCAGATTGGCTATTTGGCTGATTGGCTGATTGGCAGATTGGCTATTTGGCTGATTGGCAGATTGGCTGATTGGCTATTTGGCTGATAGGCTGATTGGCTGATTGGCTATTTGGCTGATTGGCTGATTGGCAGATTGGCTATTTGGCTGATTGGCTGATTTGCAGATTGGCTATTTGGCTGATTGGCAGATTGGCTGATTGGCTGATTTGCAGATTGGCTATTTGGCTGATTGGCTGATTGGCTGATTGGCAGATTGGCTATTTGGCTGATTGGCAGATTGGCTATTTGGCTGATTGGCTGATTGGCTATTTGGCTGATAGGCTGATTGGCTATTTGGCTGATTGGCTGATTGGCAGATTGGCTGATTGGCAGATTGGCTATTTGGCTGATTGGCTGATTGGCTGATTGGCTGATTGGCTGATTGGCAGATTGGCTATTTGGCTGATTGGCAGATTGGCTGATTGGCTGATTGGCAGATTGGCTGATTGGCTGATTGGCTGATTGGCAGATTGGCTATTTGGTTGATTGGCAGATTGGCTATTTGGCTGATTGGCTGATTGGCTATTTGGCTGATAGGCAGATTGGCTATTTGGCTGATTGGCTGATTGGCAGATTGGCTATTTGGCTGATTGGCAGATTGGCTGATTGGCTGATTGGCTGATTGGCAGATTGGCTATTTGGCTGATTGGCTGATTGGCTGATTGGCTGATTGGCTGATTGGCAGATTGGCTATTTGGCTGATTGGCAGATTGGCTGATTGGCTGATTGGCAGATTGGCTGATTGGCTGATTGGCTGATTGGCAGATTGGCTATTTGGTTGATTGGCAGATTGGCTATTTGGCTGATTGGCTGATTGGCTATTTGGCTGATAGGCAGATTGGCTATTTGGCTGATTGGCTGATTGGCAGATTGGCTATTTGGCTGATTGGCAGATTGGCTGATTGGCTGATTGGCTGATTGGCAGATTGGCTATTTGGCTGATTGGCTGATTGGCTGATTGGCAGATTGGCTATTTGGCTGATTGGCTGATTGGCTATTTGGCTGATTGGCTGATTGGCTGATTGGCTATTTGGCTGATTGGCTGATTGGCAGATTGGCTATTTGGCTGATTGGCTGATTGGCTGATTGGCTGATTGGCAGATTGGCTATTTGGCTGATTGGCTGATTGGCTGATTGGCAGATTGGCTATTTGGCTGATTGGCAGATTGGCTATTTGGCTGATTGGCAGATTGGCTATTTGGCTGATTGGCAGATTGGCTGATTGGCTATTTGGCTGATAGGCTGATTGGCTGATTGGCTATTTGGCTGATTGGCTGATTGGCAGATTGGCTATTTGGCTGATTGGCTGATTTGCAGATTGGCTATTTGGCTGATTGGCAGATTGGCTGATTGGCTGATTTGCAGATTGGCTATTTGGCTGATTGGCTGATTGGCTGATTGGCAGATTGGCTATTTGGCTGATTGGCTGATTTGCAGATTGGCTATTTGGCTGATTGGCTGATTGGCTGATTGGCAGATTGGCTATTTGGCTGATTGGCAGATTGGCTATTTGGCTGATTGGCTGATTGGCTATTTGGCTGATAGGCTGATTGGCTATTTGGCTGATTGGCTGATTGGCAGATTGGCTATTTGGTTGATTGGCAGATTGGCTATTTGGCTGATTGGCTGATTGGCTGATTGGCAGATTGGCTATTTGGCTGATTGGCTGATTGGCTGATTGGCTATTTGGCTGATTGGCTGATTTGCAGATTGGCTATTTGGCTGATTGGCAGATTGGCTGATTGGCTGATTTGCAGATTGGCTATTTGGCTGATTGGCTGATTGGCTGATTGGCAGATTGGCTATTTGGCTGATTGGCAGATTGGCTATTTGGCTGATTGGCTGATTGGCTATTTAGCTGATAGGCTGATTGGCTATTTGGCTGATTGGCTGATTGGCAGATTGGCTATTTGGCTGATTGGCAGATTGGCTGATTGGCTGATTGGCTGATTGGCTGATTGGCAGATTGGCTATTTGGCTGATTGGCTGATTGGCTGATTGGCTGATTGGTTATTTGGCTGATTGGCTGATTGGCTATTTGGCTGATTGGCTGATTGGCAGATTGGCTATTTGGCTGATTGGCAGATTGGCTGATTGGCTGATTGGCAGATGGGCTGATTGGCTGATTGGCAGATTGGCTATTTGGCTGATTTGCAGATTGGCTGATTATCTGATTGGCAGATAGGCTGATTGGCTGATTGGCTGATTGGCAGATTGGCTATTTGGCTGATTGGCAGATTGGCTGATTGGCAGATTGGCTATTTGGCTGATTGGCTGATTGGCAGATTGGCTATTTGGCTGATTGGCAGATTGGCTGATTGGCTGATTGGCAGATGGGCTGATTGGCTGATTGGCAGATTGGCTATTTGGCTGATTTGCAGATTGGCTGATTATCTGATTGGCAGATAGGCTGATTGGCTGATTGGCTGATTGGCAGATTGGCTATTTGGCTGATTGGCTGATTGGCAGATTGGCTATTTGGCTGATTGGCTGATTGGCTATTTGGCTGATTGGCTGATTGGCTGATTGGCTGATTGGCAGATTGGCTGATTGGCTGATTGGCTGATTGGCTATTTGGCTGATTGGCTGATTGGCAGATTGGCTATTTGGCTGATTGGCAGATTGGCTGATTGGCTGATTGGCAGATGGGCTGATTGGCTGATTGGCAGATTGGCTATTTGGCTGATTTGCAGATTGGCTGATTATCTGATTGGCAGATAGGCTGATTGGCAGATTGGCTGATTGGCTGATTGGCAGATGGGCTGATTGGCTGATTGGCAGATTGGCTATTTGGCTGATTTGCAGATTGGCTGATTATCTGATTGGCAGATAGGCTGATTGGCTGATTGGCTGATTGGCAGATTGGCTATTTGGCTGATTGGCTGATTGGCAGATTGGCTATTTGGCTGATTGGCTGATTGGCTATTTGGCTGATTGGCTGATTGGCTGATTGGCTGATTGGCAGATTGGCTGATTGGCTGATTGGCTGATTGGCTATTTGGCTGATTGGCTGATTGGCAGATTGGCTATTTGGCTGATTGGCAGATTGGCTGATTGGCTGATTGGCAGATGGGCTGATTGGCTGATTGGCAGATTGGCTATTTGGCTGATTTGCAGATTGGCTGATTATCTGATTGGCAGATAGGCTGATTGGCTGATTGGCTGATTGGCAGATTGGCTATTTGGCTGATTGGCAGATTGGCTGATTGGCTGATTGGCAGATTGGCTGATTGGCTGATTGGCTGATTGGCTGATTGGCAGATTGGCTGATTGGCTGATTGGCTGATTGGCTGATTGGCAGATTGGCTATTTGGCTGATTGGCAGATTGGCTATTTGGCTGATTGGCTGATTGGCTGATTGGCTGATTGGTTATTTGGCTGATTGGCTGATTGGCAGATTGGCTATTTGGCTGATTGGCAGATTGGCTATTTGGCTGATTGGCTGATTGGCTGATTGGCTGATTGGTTATTTGGCTGATTGGCTGATTGGCCGATTGGGAGATTGGCTATTTGGCTGATTGGCTGATTGGCAGATTGGCTATTTGGCTGATTGGCAGATTGGCTGATTGGCTATTTGGCTGATAGGCTGATTGGCTGATTGGCTATTTGGCTGATTGGCTGATTGGCAGATTGGCTATTTGGCTGATTGGCTGATTTGCAGATTGGCTATTTGGCTGATTGGCAGATTGGCTAATTGGCTGATTTGCAGATTGGCTATTTGGCTGATTGGCTGATTGGCTGATTGGCAGATTGGCTATTTGGCTGATTGGCAGATTGGCTATTTGGCTGATTGGCTGATTGGCTATTTGGCTGATAGGCTGATTGGCTATTTGGCTGATTGGCTGATTGGCAGATTGGCTGATTGGCAGATTGGCTATTTGGCTGATTGGCTGATTGGCTGATTGGCAGATTGGCTATTTGGCTGATTGGCTGATTGGCTGATTGGCTATTTGGCTGATTGGCTGATTTGCAGATTGGCTATTTGGCTGATTGGCAGATTGGCTGATTGGCTGATTTGCAGATTGGCTATTTGGCTGATTGGCTGATTGGCTGATTGGCAGATTGGCTATTTGGCTGATTGGCAGATTGGCTATTTGGCTGATTGGCTGATTGGCTATTTGGCTGATAGGCTGATTGGCTATTTGGCTGATTGGCTGATTGGTAGATTGGCTATTTGGCTGATTGGCAGATTGGCTGATTGGCTGATTGGCAGATTGGCTATTTGGCTGATTGGCAGATTGGCTGATTGGCTGATTGGCAGATGGGCTGATTGGCTGATTGGCAGATTGGCTATTTGGCTGATTTGCAGATTGGCTGATTATCTGATTGGCAGATAGGCTGATTGGCAGATTGGCTGATTGGCTGATTGGCAGATGGGCTGATTGGCTGATTGGCAGATTGGCTATTTGGCTGATTTGCAGATTGGCTGATTATCTGATTGGCAGATAGGCTGATTGGCTGATTGGCTGATTGGCAGATTGGCTATTTGGCTGATTGGCTGATTGGCAGATTGGCTATTTGGCTGATTGGCTGATTGGCTATTTGGCTGATTGGCTGATTGGCTGATTGGCTGATTGGCAGATTGGCTGATTGGCTGATTGGCTGATTGGCTATTTGGCTGATTGGCTGATTGGCAGATTGGCTATTTGGCTGATTGGCAGATTGGCTGATTGGCTGATTGGCAGATGGGCTGATTGGCTGATTGGCAGATTGGCTATTTGGCTGATTTGCAGATTGGCTGATTATCTGATTGGCAGATAGGCTGATTGGCTGATTGGCTGATTGGCAGATTGGCTATTTGGCTGATTGGCAGATTGGCTGATTGGCTGATTGGCAGATTGGCTGATTGGCTGATTGGCTGATTGGCTGATTGGCAGATTGGCTGATTGGCTGATTGGCTGATTGGCTGATTGGCAGATTGGCTATTTGGCTGATTGGCAGATTGGCTATTTGGCTGATTGGCTGATTGGCTGATTGGCTGATTGGTTATTTGGCTGATTGGCTGATTGGCAGATTGGCTATTTGGCTGATTGGCAGATTGGCTATTTGGCTGATTGGCTGATTGGCTGATTGGCTGATTGGTTATTTGGCTGATTGGCTGATTGGCCGATTGGGAGATTGGCTATTTGGCTGATTGGCTGATTGGCAGATTGGCTATTTGGCTGATTGGCAGATTGGCTGATTGGCTATTTGGCTGATAGGCTGATTGGCTGATTGGCTATTTGGCTGATTGGCTGATTGGCTGATTGGCAGATTGGCTATTTGGCTGATTGGCAGATTGGCTATTTGGCTGATTGGCTGATTGGCTATTTGGCTGATAGGCTGATTGGCTATTTGGCTGATTGGCTGATTGGCAGATTGGCTGATTGGCAGATTGGCTATTTGGCTGATTGGCTGATTGGCTGATTGGCAGATTGGCTATTTGGCTGATTGGCTGATTGGCTGATTGGCTATTTGGCTGATTGGCTGATTTGCAGATTGGCTATTTGGCTGATTGGCAGATTGGCTGATTGGCTGATTTGCAGATTGGCTATTTGGCTGATTGGCTGATTGGCTGATTGGCAGATTGGCTATTTGGCTGATTGGCAGATTGGCTATTTGGCTGATTGGCTGATTGGCTATTTGGCTGATAGGCTGATTGGCTATTTGGCTGATTGGCTGATTGGTAGATTGGCTATTTGGCTGATTGGCAGATTGGCTGATTGGCTGATTGGCAGATTGGCTATTTGGCTGATTGGCAGATTGGCTGATTGGCTGATTGGCAGATGGGCTGATTGGCTGATTGGCAGATTGGCTATTTGGCTGATTTGCAGATTGGCTGATTATCTGATTGGCAGATAGGCTGATTGGCAGATTGGCTGATTGGCTGATTGGCAGATGGGCTGATTGGCTGATTGGCAGATTGGCTATTTGGCTGATTTGCAGATTGGCTGATTATCTGATTGGCAGATAGGCTGATTGGCTGATTGGCTGATTGGCAGATTGGCTATTTGGCTGATTGGCTGATTGGCAGATTGGCTATTTGGCTGATTGGCTGATTGGCTATTTGGCTGATTGGCTGATTGGCTGATTGGCTGATTGGCAGATTGGCTGATTGGCTGATTGGCTGATTGGCTATTTGGCTGATTGGCTGATTGGCAGATTGGCTATTTGGCTGATTGGCAGATTGGCTGATTGGCTGATTGGCAGATGGGCTGATTGGCTGATTGGCAGATTGGCTATTTGGCTGATTTGCAGATTGGCTGATTATCTGATTGGCAGATAGGCTGATTGGCTGATTGGCTGATTGGCAGATTGGCTATTTGGCTGATTGGCAGATTGGCTGATTGGCTGATTGGCAGATTGGCTGATTGGCTGATTGGCTGATTGGCTGATTGGCAGATTGGCTGATTGGCTGATTGGCTGATTGGCTGATTGGCAGATTGGCTATTTGGCTGATTGGCAGATTGGCTATTTGGCTGATTGGCTGATTGGCTGATTGGCTGATTGGTTATTTGGCTGATTGGCTGATTGGCAGATTGGCTATTTGGCTGATTGGCAGATTGGCTATTTGGCTGATTGGCTGATTGGCTGATTGGCTGATTGGTTATTTGGCTGATTGGCTGATTGGCCGATTGGGAGATTGGCTATTTGGCTGATTGGCTGATTGGCAGATTGGCTATTTGGCTGATTGGCAGATTGGCTGATTGGCTATTTGGCTGATAGGCTGATTGGCTGATTGGCTATTTGGCTGATTGGCTGATTGGCAGATTGGCTATTTGGCTGATTGGCTGATTTGCAGATTGGCTATTTGGCTGATTGGCAGATTGGCTAATTGGCTGATTTGCAGATTGGCTATTTGGCTGATTGGCTGATTGGCTGATTGGCAGATTGGCTATTTGGCTGATTGGCAGATTGGCTATTTGGCTGATTGGCTGATTGGCTATTTGGCTGATAGGCTGATTGGCTATTTGGCTGATTGGCTGATTGGCAGATTGGCTGATTGGCAGATTGGCTATTTGGCTGATTGGCTGATTGGCTGATTGGCAGATTGGCTATTTGGCTGATTGGCTGATTGGCTGATTGGCTATTTGGCTGATTGGCTGATTTGCAGATTGGCTATTTGGCTGATTGGCAGATTGGCTGATTGGCTGATTTGCAGATTGGCTATTTGGCTGATTGGCTGATTGGCTGATTGGCAGATTGGCTATTTGGCTGATTGGCAGATTGGCTATTTGGCTGATTGGCTGATTGGCTATTTGGCTGATAGGCTGATTGGCTATTTGGCTGATTGGCTGATTGGTAGATTGGCTATTTGGCTGATTGGCAGATTGGCTGATTGGCTGATTGGCTGATTGGCTGATTGGCAGATTGGCTATTTGGCTGATTGGCTGATTGGCAGATTGGCCATTTGGCTGATTGGCTGATTGGCTATTTGGCTGATTTGCAGATTGGCTGATTATCTGATTGGCAGATAGGCTGATTGGCTGATTGGCTGATTGGCAGATTGGCTATTTGGCTGATTGGCTGATTGGCAGATTGGCTATTTGGCTGATTGGCTGATTGGCTATTTGGCTGATTGGCTGATTGGCTGATTGGCTGATTGGCAGATTGGCTGATTGGCTGATTGGCAGATTGGCTATTTGGCTGATTGGCAGATTGGCTATTTGGCTGATAGGCTGATTGGCTGATTGGCTATTTGGCTGATTGGCTGATTGGCTATTTGGCTGATTGGCTGATTATCTGATTGGCTGATTGGCTGATTGGCTGATTGGCAGATTGGCTATTTGGCTGATTGGCTGATTGGCTGATTGGCTGATTGGTTATTTGGCTGATTGGCTGATTGTCTGATTGGCAGATTGGCTATTTGGCTGATTGGCTGATTGGCAGATTGGCTATTTGGCTGATTGGCAGATTGGCTGATTGGCTGATTGGCAGATGGGCTGATTGGCTGATTGGCAGATTGGCTGATTGGCTGATTGGCAGAATGGCTATTTGGCTGATTGGCAGATTGGCTATTTGGCTGATAGGCTGATTGGCTGATTGGCTATTTGGCTGATTGGCAGATTGGCTGATTGGCTGATTGGCTGATTGGCTGATTGGCAGATTGGCTATTTGGCTGATTGGCAGATTGGCTATTTGGCTGATAGGCTGATTGGCTGATTGGCTATTTGGCTGATTGGCTGATTGGCTATTTGGCAGATAGGCTGATTGGCTGATTGGCTGATTGGCAGATTGGCTATTTGGCTGATTGGCTGATTGGCAGATTGGCTATTTGGCTGATTGGCTGATTGGCTATTTGGCTGATTGGCTGATTGGCTGATTGGCTGATTGGCAGATTGGCTGATTGGCTGATTGGCAGATTGGCTATTTGGCTGATTGGCAGATTGGCTATTTGGCTGATAGGCTGATTGGCTGATTGGCTATTTGGCTGATTGGCTGATTGGCTATTTGGCTGATTGGCTGATTGGCAGATTGGCTATTTGGCTGATTGGCAGATTGGCTGATTGGCTGATTGGCTGATTGGCAGATTGGCTATTTGGCTATTTGGCTGATTGGCTGATTGGCAGATTGGCTATTTGGCTGATTGGCAGATTGGCTGATTGGCTGATTGGCTGATTGGCTGATTGGCAGATTGGCTATTTGGCTGATAGGCAGATTGGCTATTTGGCTGATTGGCTGATTGGCAGATTGGCTATTTGGCAGATTGGCAGATTGGCTGATTGGCCGATTGGGAGATTGGCTATTTGGCTGATTGGCTGATTGGCAGATTGGCTATTTGGCTGATTGGCAGATTGGCTGATTGGCTGATTGGCAGATTGGCTATTTGGCTGATTGGCTATTTGGCTGATAGGCTGATTGGCTATTTGGCTGATTGGCTGATTGGCAGATTGGCTATTTGGCTGATTGGCAGATTGGCGATTGGCTGATTGGCTGATTGGCTGATTGGCAGATTGGCTATTTGGCTGATTGGCAGATTGGCTGATTGGCTGATTGGCAGATTGGCTGATTGGCTGATTGGCTGATTGGCAGATTGGCTATTTGGCTGATTGGCAGATTGGCGATTGGCTGATTGGCTGATTGGCTGATTGGCAGATTGGCTATTTGGCTGATTGGCAGATTGGCTGATTGGCTGATTGGCAGATTGGCTGATTGGCTGATTGGCTGATTGGCAGATTGGCTATTTGGTTGATTGGCAGATTGGCTATTTGGCTGATTGGCTGATTGGCTATTTGGCTGATAGGCAGATTGGCTATTTGGCTGATTGGCTGATTGGCAGATTGGCTATTTGGCTGATTGGCAGATTGGCTGATTGGCCGATTGGGAGATTGGCTATTTGGCTGATTGGATGATTGGCAGATTGGCTATTTGGCTGATTGGCAGATTGGCTGATTGGCTGATTGGCAGATTGGCTATTTGGCTGATTGGCTATTTGGCTGATAGGCTGATTGGCTATTTGGCTGATTGGCTGATTGGCAGATTGGCTATTTGGCTGATTGGCAGATTGGCGATTGGCTGATTGGCTGATTGGCTGATTGGCAGATTGGCTATTTGGCTGATTGGCAGATTGGCTGATTGGCTGATTGGCAGATTGGCTGATTGGCTGATTGGCTATTTGGTTGATTGGCAGATTGGCTATTTGGCTGATTGGCTGATTGGCTATTTGGCTGATAGGCAGATTGGCTATTTGGCTGATTGGCAGATTGGCTGATTGGCTGATTGGCTGATTGGCTGATTGGCAGATTGGCTATTTGGTTGATTGGCAGATTGGCTATTTTTCTGATTGGCTGATTGGCTATTTGGCTGATAGGCTGATTGGCTATTTGGCTGATTGGCTGATTGGCAGATTGGCTATTTGGCTGATTGGCAGATTGGCTGATTGGCTGATTGGCTGATTGGCTGATTGGGTGATTGGCTGATTGGGTGATTGGCAGATTGGCTATTTGGCTGATTGGCTGATTGGCTGATTGGCTGATTGGCAGATGGGCTGATTGGCTGATTGGCAGATTGGCTATTTGGCTGATTTGCAGATTGGCTGATTGGCTGATTGGCAGATAGGCTGATTGGCTGATTGGCTGATTGGCAGATTGGCAGATAGGCTGATTGGCTGATTGGCTGATTGGCAGATTGGCTATTTGGCTGATTGGCTGATTGGCTATTTGGCTGATTGGCTGATTGGCTGATTGGCTAATTGGCTGATTGGCTATTTGGCTGATTGGCTGATTTGCAGATTGGCTATTTGGCTGATTGGCAGATTGGCTGATTGGCTGATTGGCTGATTTGCAGATTGGCTATTTGGCTGATTGGCTGATTGGCTGATTGGCAGATTGGCTATTTGGCTGATTGGCTGATTGGCTGATTGGCTGATTGGTTATTTGGCTGATTGGCTGATTGGCTGATTGGGAGATTGGCTATTTGGCTGATTGGCTGATTGGCAGATTGGCTATTTGGCTGATTGGCAGATTGGCTGATTGGCTGATTGGCAGATTGGCTGATTGGCTGATTGGCAGATAGGCTGATTGGCTGATTGGCTGATTGGCAGATTGGCTATTTGGCTGATTGGCTGATTGGCTGATTGGCAGATTGGCTATTTGGCTGATTGGCTGATTGGCTATTTGGCTGATTGGCTGATTGGCTATTTGGCTGATTGGCAGATTGGCTGATTGGCTGATTGGCTGATTGGCAGATTGGCTATTTGGCTGATTGGCAGATTGGCTATTTGGCTGATTGGCTGATTGGCTATTTGGCTGATTGGCTGATTGGCTGATTGGCTATTTGGCTGATTGGCTGATTTGCAGATTGGCAATTTGGCTGATTGGCAGATTGGCTGATTGGCTGATTGGCTGATTGGCTGATTGGCAGATTGGCTATTTGGCTGATTGGCAGATTGGCTATTTGGCTGATTGGCAGATTGGCTATTTGGCTGATTGGCAGATTGGCTGATTGGCTGATTGGCAGATTGGCTATTTGGCTGATTGGCAGATTGGCTATTTGGCTATTTGGCTGATTGGCAGATTGGCTGATTGGCTGATTGGCTGATTTGCAGATTGGCTATTTGGCTGATTGGCTGATTGGCTGATTGGCAGATTGGCTATTTGGCTGATTGGCTGATTGGCTGATTGGCTGATTGGTTATTTGGCTGATTGGCTGATTGGCTGATTGGGAGATTGGCTATTTGGCTGATTGGCTGATTGGCAGATTGGCTATTTGGCTGATTGGCAGATTGGCTGATTGGCTGATTGGCAGATTGGCTGATTGGCTGATTGGCAGATAGGCTGATTGGCAGATTGGCTGATTGGCTGATTGGCTGATTGGCTGATTGGCAGATTGGCTATTTGGCTGATTGGCAGATTGGCTATTTGGCTGATTGGCAGATTGGCTATTTGGCTGATTGGCAGATTGGCTGATTGGCTGATTGGCTGATTGGCAGATTGGCTATTTGGCTGATTGGCAGATTGGCTGATTGGCTGATTGGCAGATTGGCTGATTGGCTGATTGGCTGATTTGCAGATTGGCTATTTGGCTGATTGGCTGATTGGCTGATTGTGAGATTGGCTATTTGGCTGATTGGCTGATTGGCTGATTGGCTGATTGGTTATTTGGCTGATTGGCTGATTGGCTGATTGGGAGATTGGCTATTTGGCTGATTGGCAGATTGGCTATTTGGCTGATAGGCTGATTGGCTGATTGGCTATTTGGCTGATTGGCTGATTGGCTATTTGGCTGATTGGCTGATTGGCAGATTGGCTATTTGGCTGATTGGCAGATTGGCTGATTGGCTGATTGGCTGATTGGCAGATTGGCTATTTGGCTATTTGGCTGATTGGCTGATTGGCAGATTGGCTATTTGGCTGATTGGCAGATTGGCTGATTGGCTGATTGGCTGATTGGCTGATTGGCAGATTGGCTATTTGGCTGATAGGCAGATTGGCTATTTGGCTGATTGGCTGATTGGCAGATTGGCTATTTGGCAGATTGGCAGATTGGCTGATTGGCCGATTGGGAGATTGGCTATTTGGCTGATTGGCTGATTGGCAGATTGGCTATTTGGCTGATTGGCAGATTGGCTGATTGGCTGATTGGCAGATTGGCTATTTGGCTGATTGGCTATTTGGCTGATAGGCTGATTGGCTATTTGGCTGATTGGCTGATTGGCAGATTGGCTATTTGGCTGATTGGCAGATTGGCGATTGGCTGATTGGCTGATTGGCTGATTGGCAGATTGGCTATTTGGCTGATTGGCAGATTGGCTGATTGGCTGATTGGCAGATTGGCTGATTGGCTGATTGGCTGATTGGCAGATTGGCTATTTGGCTGATTGGCAGATTGGCGATTGGCTGATTGGCTGATTGGCTGATTGGCAGATTGGCTATTTGGCTGATTGGCAGATTGGCTGATTGGCTGATTGGCAGATTGGCTGATTGGCTGATTGGCTGATTGGCAGATTGGCTATTTGGTTGATTGGCAGATTGGCTATTTGGCTGATTGGCTGATTGGCTATTTGGCTGATAGGCAGATTGGCTATTTGGCTGATTGGCTGATTGGCAGATTGGCTATTTGGCTGATTGGCAGATTGGCTGATTGGCCGATTGGGAGATTGGCTATTTGGCTGATTGGATGATTGGCAGATTGGCTATTTGGCTGATTGGCAGATTGGCTATTTGGTTGATTGGCAGATTGGCTATTTGGCTGATTGGCTGATTGGCTATTTGGCTGATAGGCAGATTGGCTGATTGGCTGATTGGCAGATTGGCTATTTGGCTGATTGGCAGATTGGCGATTGGCTGATTGGCTGATTGGCTGATTGGCAGATTGGCTATTTGGCTGATTGGCAGATTGGCTGATTGGCTGATTGGCAGATTGGCTGATTGGCTGATTGGCTGATTGGCAGATTGGCTATTTGGTTGATTGGCAGATTGGCTATTTGGCTGATTGGCTGATTGGCTATTTGGCTGATAGGCAGATTGGCTATTTGGCTGATTGGCAGATTGGCTGATTGGCTGATTGGCTGATTGGCTGATTGGCAGATTGGCTATTTGGTTGATTGGCAGATTGGCTATTTTTCTGATTGGCTGATTGGCTATTTGGCTGATAGGCTGATTGGCTATTTGGCTGATTGGCTGATTGGCAGATTGGCTATTTGGCTGATTGGCAGATTGGCTGATTGGCTGATTGGCTGATTGGCTGATTGGGTGATTGGCTGATTGGGTGATTGGCAGATTGGCTATTTGGCTGATTGGCTGATTGGCTGATTGGCTGATTGGCAGATGGGCTGATTGGCTGATTGGCAGATTGGCTATTTGGCTGATTTGCAGATTGGCTGATTGGCTGATTGGCAGATAGGCTGATTGGCTGATTGGCTGATTGGCAGATTGGCAGATAGGCTGATTGGCTGATTGGCTGATTGGCAGATTGGCTATTTGGCTGATTGGCTGATTGGCTATTTGGCTGATTGGCTGATTGGCTGATTGGCTGATTGGCTAATTGGCTGATTGGCTATTTGGCTGATTGGCTGATTTGCAGATTGGCTATTTGGCTGATTGGCAGATTGGCTGATTGGCTGATTGGCTGATTTGCAGATTGGCTATTTGGCTGATTGGCTGATTGGCTGATTGGCAGATTGGCTATTTGGCTGATTGGCTGATTGGCTGATTGGCTGATTGGTTATTTGGCTGATTGGCTGATTGGCTGATTGGGAGATTGGCTATTTGGCTGATTGGCTGATTGGCAGATTGGCTATTTGGCTGATTGGCAGATTGGCTGATTGGCTGATTGGCAGATTGGCTGATTGGCTGATTGACAGATAGGCTGATTGGCTGATTGGCTGATTGGCAGATTGGCTATTTGGCTGATTGGCTGATTGGCTGATTGGCAGATTGGCTATTTGGCTGATTGGCTGATTGGCTATTTGGCTGATTGGCTGATTGGCTATTTGGCTGATTGGCAGATTGGCTGATTGGCTGATTGGCTGATTGGCTGATTGGCAGATTGGCTATTTGGCTGATTGGCAGATTGGCTATTTGGCTGATTGGCTGATTGGCTATTTGGCTGATTGGCTGATTGGCTGATTGGCTATTTGGCTGATTGGCTGATTTGCAGATTGGCTATTTGGCTGATTGGCAGATTGGCTGATTGGCTGATTGGCTGATTGGCTGATTGGCAGATTGGCTATTTGGCTGATTGGCAGATTGGCTATTTGGCTGATTGGCAGATTGGCTATTTGGCTGATTGGCAGATTGGCTGATTGGCTGATTGGCAGATTGGCTATTTGGCTGATTGGCAGATTGGCTATTTGGCTATTTGGCTGATTGGCAGATTGGCTGATTGGCTGATTGGCTGATTTGCAGATTGGCTATTTGGCTGATTGGCTGATTGGCTGATTGGCAGATTGGCTATTTGGCTGATTGGCTGATTGGCTGATTGGCTGATTGGTTATTTGGCTGATTGGCTGATTGGCTGATTGGGAGATTGGCTATTTGGCTGATTGGCTGATTGGCAGATTGGCTATTTGGCTGATTGGCAGATTGGCTGATTGGCTGATTGGCAGATTGGCTGATTGGCTGATTGGCAGATAGGCTGATTGGCAGATTGGCTGATTGGCTGATTGGCTGATTGGCTGATTGGCAGATTGGCTATTTGGCTGATTGGCAGATTGGCTATTTGGCTGATTGGCAGATTGGCTATTTGGCTGATTGGCAGATTGGCCGATTGGCTGATTGGCAGATTGGCTATTTGGCTGATTGGCAGATTGGCTATTTGGCTATTTGGCTGATTGGCAGATTGGCTGATTGGCTGATTGGCTGATTTGCAGATTGGCTATTTGGCTGATTGGCTGATTGGCTGATTGGCAGATTGGCTATTTGGCTGATTGGCTGATTGGCTGATTGGCTGATTGGTTATTTGGCTGATTGGCTGATTGGCTGATTGGGAGATTGGCTATTTGGCTGATTGGCTGATTGGCAGATTGGCTATTTGGCTGATTGGCAGATTGGCTGATTGGCTGATTGGCAGATTGGCTGATTGGCTGATTGGCAGATAGGCTGATTGGCTGATTGGCTGATTGGCAGATTGGCTATTTGGCTGATTGGCTGATTGGCTGATTGGCAGATTGGCTATTTGGCTGATTGGCTGATTGGCTATTTGGCTGATTGGCTGATTGGCTATTTGGCTGATTGGCAGATTGGCTGATTGGCTGATTGGCTGATTGGCTGATTGGCAGATTGGCTATTTGGCTGATTGGCAGATTGGCTATTTGGCTGATTGGCTGATTGGCTATTTGGCTGATTGGCTGATTGGCTGATTGGCTATTTGGCTGATTGGCTGATTTGCAGATTGGCTATTTGGCTGATTGGCAGATTGGCTGATTGGCTGATTGGCTGATTGGCTGATTGGCAGATTGGCTATTTGGCTGATTGGCAGATTGGCTATTTGGCTGATTGGCAGATTGGCTATTTGGCTGATTGGCAGATTGGCTGATTGGCTGATTGGCTGATTGGCTGATTGGCAGATTGGCTATTTGGCTGATTGGCAGATTGGCTATTTGGCTGATTGGCAGATTGGCTGATTGGCTGATTGGCTGATTGGCTGATTGGCAGATTGGCTATTTGGCTGATTGGCAGATTGGCTATTTGGCTGATTGGCTGATTGGCTATTTGGCTGATTGGCTGATTGGCTGATTGGCTATTTGGCTGATTGGCTGATTTGCAGATTGGCTATTTGGCTGATTGGCAGATTGGCTGATTGGCTGATTGGCTGATTGGCTGATTGGCAGATTGGCTATTTGGCTGATTGGCAGATTGGCTATTTGGCTGATTGGCAGATTGGCTGATTGGCTGATTGGCTGATTGGCTGATTGGCTGATTGGCTATTTGGCTGATAGGCTGATTGGCTATTTGGCTGATTGGCTGATTGGCAGATTGGCTGATTGGCTGATTGGCTGATTGGCTGATTGGCAGATTGGCTATTTGGCTGATTGGCTGATTGGCTGATTGGCTGATTGGTTATTTGGCTGATTGGCTGATTGGCTGATTGGCAGATTGGCTATTTGGCTGATTGGCTGATTGGCAGATTGGCTATTTGGCTGATTGGCAGATTGGCTGATTGGCTGATTGGTAGATGGGCTGATTGGCTGATTGGCAGATTGGCTATTTGGCTGATTTGCAGATTGGCTGATTGGCTGATTGGCAGATAGGCTGATTGGCTGATTGGCTGATTGGCTGATTGGCTGATTGGTTATTTGGCTGATTGGCTGATTGGCTGATTGGCAGATTGGCTATTTGGCTGATTGGCTGATTGGCAGATTGGCTATTTGGCTGATTGGCAGATTGGCTGATTGGCTGATTGGCAGATGGGCTGATTGGCTGATTGGCAGATTGGCTATTTGGCTGATTTGCAGATTGGCTGATTGGCTGATTGGCAGATAGGCTGATTGGCTGATTGTCTGATTGGCAGATTGGCTATTTGGCTGATTGGCTGATTGGCAGATTGGCTATTTGGCTGATTGGCAGATTGGCTGATTGGCTGATTGGCAGATGGGCTGATTGGCTGATTGGCAGATTGGCTATTTGGCTGATTTGCAGATTGGCTGATTGGCTGATTGGCAGATAGGCTGATTGGCTGATTGGCTGATTGGCAGATTGGCTATTTGGCTGATTGGCTGATTGGCAGATTGGCTATTTGGCTGATTGGCTGATTGGCTATTTGGCTGATTGGCTGATTGGCTGATTGGCTGATTGGCAGATTGGCTGATTGGCTGATTGGCAGATTGGCTATTTGGCTGATTGGCAGATTGGCTATTTGGCTGATAGGCTGATTGGCTGATTGGCTATTTGGCTGATTGGCTGATTGGCTATTTGGCTGATTGGCAGATTGGCTATTTGGCTGATTGGCTGATTGGCTGATTGGCAGATTGGCTATTTGGCTGATTGGCTGATTGGCTATTTGGCTGATTGGCTGATTGGCTGATTGGCTATTTGGCTGATTGGCTGATTGGCAGATTGGCTATTTGGCTGATTGGCAGATTGGCTGATTGGCTGATTGGCTGATTGGCTGATTGGCAGATTGGCTATTTGGCTGATTGGCAGATTGGCTATTTGGCTGATTGGCTGATTGGCTGATTGGCTGATTGGTTATTTGGCTGATTGGCTGATTGGCCGATTGGGAGATTGGCTATTTGGCTGATTGGCTGATTGGCAGATTGGCTATTTGGCTGATTGGCAGATTGGCTGATTGGCTGATTGGCAGATTGGCTGATTGGCTGATTGGCAGATAGGCTGATTGGCTGATTGGCTGATTGGCAGATTGGCTATTTGGCTGATTGGCTGATTGGCAGATTGGCTATTTGGCTGATTGGCTGATTGGCAGATTGGCTATTTGGCTGATTGGCAGATTGGCTGATTGGCTGATTGGCAGATAGGCTGATTGGCTGATTGGCTGATTGGCTGATTGGCTGATTGGTTATTTGGCTGATTGGCTGATTGGCTGATTGGCTGATTGGCAGATGGGCTGATTGGCTGATTGGCAGATTGGCTGATTGGCTGATTGGCAGATGGGCTGATTGGCAGATTGGCTATTTGGCTGATTGGCTGATTGGCAGATTGGCTATTTGGCTGATTGGCAGATTGGCTGATTGGCTGATTGGCAGATGGGCTGATTGGCTGATTGGCAGATTGGCTATTTGGCTGATTTGCAGATTGGCTGATTGGCTGATTGGCAGATAGGCTGATTGGCTGATTGGCTATTTGGCTGATTGGCAGATTGGCTGATTGGCTGATTGGCAGATGGGCTGATTGGCTGATTGGCAGATTGGCTATTTGGCTGATTTGCAGATTGGCTGATTGGCTGATTGGCAGATAGGCTGATTGGCTGATTGTCTGATTGGCAGATTGGCTATTTGGCTGATTGGCTGATTGGCTGATTGGTTATTTGGCTGATTGGCTGATTGGCTGATTGGGAGATTGGCTATTTGGCTGATTGGCTGATTGGCAGATTGGCTATTTGGCTGATTGGCAGATTGGCTGATTGGCTGATTGGCAGATTGGCTGATTGGCTGATTGGCAGATAGGCTGATTGGCTGATTGGCTGATTGGCAGATTGGCTATTTGGCTGATTGGCTGATTGGCTGATTGGCAGATTGGCTATTTGGCTGATTGGCTGATTGGCTATTTGGCTGATTGGCTGATTGGCTATTTGGCTGATTGGCAGATTGGCTGATTGGCTGATTGGCTGATTGGCTGATTGGCAGATTGGCTATTTGGCTGATTGGCAGATTGGCTATTTGGCTGATTGGCTGATTGGCTATTTGGCTGATTGGCTGATTGGCTGATTGGCTATTTGGCTGATTGGCTGATTTGCAGATTGGCTATTTGGCTGATTGGCAGATTGGCTGATTGGCTGATTGGCTGATTGGCTGATTGGCAGATTGGCTATTTGGCTGATTGGCAGATTGGCTATTTGGCTGATTGGCAGATTGGCTATTTGGCTGATTGGCAGATTGGCTGATTGGCTGATTGGCTGATTGGCTGATTGGCAGATTGGCTATTTGGCTGATTGGCAGATTGGCTATTTGGCTGATTGGCAGATTGGCTGATTGGCTGATTGGCTGATTGGCTGATTGGCAGATTGGCTATTTGGCTGATTGGCAGATTGGCTATTTGGCTGATTGGCTGATTGGCTATTTGGCTGATTGGCTGATTGGCTGATTGGCTATTTGGCTGATTGGCTGATTTGCAGATTGGCTATTTGGCTGATTGGCAGATTGGCTGATTGGCTGATTGGCTGATTGGCTGATTGGCAGATTGGCTATTTGGCTGATTGGCAGATTGGCTATTTGGCTGATTGGCAGATTGGCTGATTGGCTGATTGGCTGATTGGCTGATTGGCTGATTGGCTATTTGGCTGATAGGCTGATTGGCTATTTGGCTGATTGGCTGATTGGCAGATTGGCTGATTGGCTGATTGGCTGATTGGCTGATTGGCAGATTGGCTATTTGGCTGATTGGCTGATTGGCTGATTGGCTGATTGGTTATTTGGCTGATTGGCTGATTGGCTGATTGGCAGATTGGCTATTTGGCTGATTGGCTGATTGGCAGATTGGCTATTTGGCTGATTGGCAGATTGGCTGATTGGCTGATTGGTAGATGGGCTGATTGGCTGATTGGCAGATTGGCTATTTGGCTGATTTGCAGATTGGCTGATTGGCTGATTGGCAGATAGGCTGATTGGCTGATTGGCTGATTGGCTGATTGGCTGATTGGTTATTTGGCTGATTGGCTGATTGGCTGATTGGCAGATTGGCTATTTGGCTGATTGGCTGATTGGCAGATTGGCTATTTGGCTGATTGGCAGATTGGCTGATTGGCTGATTGGCAGATGGGCTGATTGGCTGATTGGCAGATTGGCTATTTGGCTGATTTGCAGATTGGCTGATTGGCTGATTGGCAGATAGGCTGATTGGCTGATTGTCTGATTGGCAGATTGGCTATTTGGCTGATTGGCTGATTGGCAGATTGGCTATTTGGCTGATTGGCAGATTGGCTGATTGGCTGATTGGCAGATGGGCTGATTGGCTGATTGGCAGATTGGCTATTTGGCTGATTTGCAGATTGGCTGATTGGCTGATTGGCAGATAGGCTGATTGGCTGATTGGCTGATTGGCAGATTGGCTATTTGGCTGATTGGCTGATTGGCAGATTGGCTATTTGGCTGATTGGCTGATTGGCTATTTGGCTGATTGGCTGATTGGCTGATTGGCTGATTGGCAGATTGGCTGATTGGCTGATTGGCAGATTGGCTATTTGGCTGATTGGCAGATTGGCTATTTGGCTGATAGGCTGATTGGCTGATTGGCTATTTGGCTGATTGGCTGATTGGCTATTTGGCTGATTGGCAGATTGGCTATTTGGCTGATTGGCTGATTGGCTGATTGGCAGATTGGCTATTTGGCTGATTGGCTGATTGGCTATTTGGCTGATTGGCTGATTGGCTGATTGGCTATTTGGCTGATTGGCTGATTGGCAGATTGGCTATTTGGCTGATTGGCAGATTGGCTGATTGGCTGATTGGCTGATTGGCTGATTGGCAGATTGGCTATTTGGCTGATTGGCAGATTGGCTATTTGGCTGATTGGCTGATTGGCTGATTGGCTGATTGGTTATTTGGCTGATTGGCTGATTGGCCGATTGGGAGATTGGCTATTTGGCTGATTGGCTGATTGGCAGATTGGCTATTTGGCTGATTGGCAGATTGGCTGATTGGCTGATTGGCAGATTGGCTGATTGGCTGATTGGCAGATAGGCTGATTGGCTGATTGGCTGATTGGCAGATTGGCTATTTGGCTGATTGGCTGATTGGCAGATTGGCTATTTGGCTGATTGGCTGATTGGCAGATTGGCTATTTGGCTGATTGGCAGATTGGCTGATTGGCTGATTGGCAGATAGGCTGATTGGCTGATTGGCTGATTGGCTGATTGGCTGATTGGTTATTTGGCTGATTGGCTGATTGGCTGATTGGCTGATTGGCAGATGGGCTGATTGGCTGATTGGCAGATTGGCTGATTGGCTGATTGGCAGATGGGCTGATTGGCAGATTGGCTATTTGGCTGATTGGCTGATTGGCAGATTGGCTATTTGGCTGATTGGCAGATTGGCTGATTGGCTGATTGGCAGATGGGCTGATTGGCTGATTGGCAGATTGGCTATTTGGCTGATTTGCAGATTGGCTGATTGGCTGATTGGCAGATAGGCTGATTGGCTGATTGGCTATTTGGCTGATTGGCAGATTGGCTGATTGGCTGATTGGCAGATGGGCTGATTGGCTGATTGGCAGATTGGCTATTTGGCTGATTTGCAGATTGGCTGATTGGCTGATTGGCAGATAGGCTGATTGGCTGATTGTCTGATTGGCAGATTGGCTATTTGGCTGATTGGCTGATTGGCAGATTGGCTATTTGGCTGATTGGCAGATTGGCTGATTGGCTGATTGGCAGATGGGCTGATTGGCTGATTGGCAGATTGGCTATTTGGCTGATTTGCAGATTGGCTGATTGGCTGATTGGCAGATAGGCTGATTGGCTGATTGGCTGATTGGCAGATTGGCTATTTGGCTGATTGGCTGATTGGCAGATTGGCTATTTGGCTGATTGGCTGATTGGCTATTTGGCTGATTGGCTGATTGGCTGATTGGCTGATTGGCAGATTGGCTGATTGGCTGATTGGCAGATTGGCTATTTGGCTGATTGGCAGATTGGCTATTTGGCTGATAGGCTGATTGGCTGATTGGCTATTTGGCTGATTGGCTGATTGGCTATTTGGCTGATTGGCAGATTGGCTATTTGGCTGATTGGCTGATTGGCTGATTGGCAGATTGGCTATTTGGCTGATTGGCTGATTGGCTATTTGGCTGATTGGCTGATTGGCTGATTGGCTATTTGGCTGATTGGCTGATTGGCAGATTGGCTATTTGGCTGATTGGCAGATTGGCTGATTGGCTGATTGGCTGATTGGCTGATTGGCAGATTGGCTATTTGGCTGATTGGCAGATTGGCTATTTGGCTGATTGGCTGATTGGCTGATTGGCTGATTGGTTATTTGGCTGATTGGCTGATTGGCCGATTGGGAGATTGGCTATTTGGCTGATTGGCTGATTGGCAGATTGGCTATTTGGCTGATTGGCAGATTGGCTGATTGGCTGATTGGCAGATTGGCTGATTGGCTGATTGGCAGATAGGCTGATTGGCTGATTGGCTGATTGGCAGATTGGCTATTTGGCTGATTGGCTGATTGGCTGATTGGCTGATTGGTTATTTGGCTGATTGGCTGATTGGCCGATTGGGAGATTGGCTATTTGGCTGATTGGCTGATTGGCAGATTGGCTATTTGGCTGATTGGCAGATTGGCTGATTGGCTGATTGGCAGATTGGCTGATTGGCTGATTGGCAGATAGGCTGATTGGCTGATTGGCTGATTGGCAGATTGGCTATTTGGCTGATTGGCTGATTGGCAGATTGGCTATTTGGCTGATTGGCTGATTGGCAGATTGGCTATTTGGCTGATTGGCAGATTGGCTGATTGGCTGATTGGCAGATAGGCTGATTGGCTGATTGGCTGATTGGCTGATTGGCTGATTGGTTATTTGGCTGATTGGCTGATTGGCTGATTGGCTGATTGGCAGATGGGCTGATTGGCTGATTGGCAGATTGGCTGATTGGCTGATTGGCAGATGGGCTGATTGGCAGATTGGCTATTTGGCTGATTGGCTGATTGGCAGATTGGCTATTTGGCTGATTGGCAGATTGGCTGATTGGCTGATTGGCAGATGGGCTGATTGGCTGATTGGCAGATTGGCTATTTGGCTGATTTGCAGATTGGCTGATTGGCTGATTGGCAGATAGGCTGATTGGCTGATTGGCTGATTGGCTGATTGGCTGATTGGTTATTTGGCTGATTGGCTGATTGGCTGATTGGCAGATTGGCTATTTGGCTGATTGGCTGATTGGCAGATTGGCTATTTGGCTGATTGGCAGATTGGCTGATTGGCTGATTGGCAGATGGGCTGATTGGCTGATTGGCAGATTGGCTATTTGGCTGATTTGCAGATTGGCTGATTGGCTGATTGGCAGATAGGCTGATTGGCTGATTGTCTGATTGGCAGATTGGCTATTTGGCTGATTGGCTGATTGGCAGATTGGCTATTTGGCTGATTGGCAGATTGGCTGATTGGCTGATTGGCAGATGGGCTGATTGGCTGATTGGCAGATTGGCTATTTGGCTGATTTGCAGATTGGCTGATTGGCTGATTGGCAGATAGGCTGATTGGCTGATTGGCTGATTGGCAGATTGGCTATTTGGCTGATTGGCTGATTGGCAGATTGGCTATTTGGCTGATTGGCTGATTGGCTATTTGGCTGATTGGCTGATTGGCTGATTGGCTGATTGGCAGATTGGCTGATTGGCTGATTGGCAGATTGGCTATTTGGCTGATTGGCAGATTGGCTATTTGGCTGATAGGCTGATTGGCTGATTGGCTATTTGGCTGATTGGCTGATTGGCTATTTGGCTGATTGGCAGATTGGCTATTTGGCTGATTGGCTGATTGGCTGATTGGCAGATTGGCTATTTGGCTGATTGGCTGATTGGCTATTTGGCTGATTGGCTGATTGGCTGATTGGCTATTTGGCTGATTGGCTGATTGGCAGATTGGCTATTTGGCTGATTGGCAGATTGGCTGATTGGCTGATTGGCTGATTGGCTGATTGGCAGATTGGCTATTTGGCTGATTGGCAGATTGGCTATTTGGCTGATTGGCTGATTGGCTGATTGGCTGATTGGTTATTTGGCTGATTGGCTGATTGGCCGATTGGGAGATTGGCTATTTGGCTGATTGGCTGATTGGCAGATTGGCTATTTGGCTGATTGGCAGATTGGCTGATTGGCTGATTGGCAGATTGGCTGATTGGCTGATTGGCAGATAGGCTGATTGGCTGATTGGCTGATTGGCAGATTGGCTATTTGGCTGATTGGCTGATTGGCAGATTGGCTATTTGGCTGATTGGCTGATTGGCAGATTGGCTATTTGGCTGATTGGCAGATTGGCTGATTGGCTGATTGGCAGATGGGCTGATTGGCTGATTGGCAGATTGGCTATTTGGCTGATTTGCAGATTGGCTGATTGGCTGATTGGCAGATAGGCTGATTGGCTGATTGGCTGATTGGCTGATTGGCTGATTGGTTATTTGGCTGATTGGCTGATTGGCTGATTGGCTGATTGGCAGATGGGCTGATTGGCTGATTGGCAGATTGGCTATTTGGCTGATTTGCAGATTGGCTGATTGGCTGATTGGCAGATAGGCTGATTGGCTGATTGTCTGATTGGCAGATTGGCTATTTGGCTGATTGGCTGATTGGCAGATTGGCTATTTGGCTGATTGGCAGATTGGCTGATTGGCTGATTGGCAGATGGGCTGATTGGCTGATTGGCAGATTGGCTATTTGGCTGATTTGCAGATTGGCTGATTGGCTGATTGGCAGATAGGCTGATTGGCTGATTGGCTGATTGGCAGATTGGCTATTTGGCTGATTGGCTGATTGGCAGATTGGCTATTTGGCTGATTGGCAGATTGGCTGATTGGCTGATTGGCAGATGGGCTGATTGGCTGATTGGCAGATTGGCTATTTGGCTGATTTGCAGATTGGCTGATTGGCTGATTGGCAGATAGGCTGATTGGCTGATTGTCTGATTGGCAGATTGGCTATTTGGCTGATTGGCTGATTGGCAGATTGGCTATTTGGCTGATTGGCAGATTGGCTGATTGGCTGATTGGCAGATGGGCTGATTGGCTGATTGGCAGATTGGCTATTTGGCTGATTTGCAGATTGGCTGATTGGCTGATTGGCAGATAGGCTGATTGGCTGATTGGCTGATTGGCAGATTGGCTATTTGGCTGATTGGCTGATTGGCAGATTGGCTATTTGGCTGATTGGCTGATTGGCTATTTGGCTGATTGGCTGATTGGCTGATTGGCTGATTGGCAGATTGGCTGATTGGCTGATTGGCAGATTGGCTATTTGGCTGATTGGCAGATTGGCTATTTGGCTGATAGGCTGATTGGCTGATTGGCTATTTGGCTGATTGGCTGATTGGCTATTTGGCTGATTGGCAGATTGGCTATTTGGCTGATTGGCTGATTGGCTGATTGGCAGATTGGCCGATTGGGAGATTGGCTATTTGGCAGATTGGCTGATTGGCTGATTGGCTGATTGGCTATTTGGCTGATTGGCTGATTGGCAGATTGGCTATTTGGCTGATTGGCAGATTGGCTGATTGGCTGATTGGCTGATTGGCTGATTGGCAGATTGGCTATTTGGCTGATTGGCAGATTGGCTATTTGGCTGATTGGCTGATTGGCTGATTGGCTGATTGGTTATTTGGCTGATTGGCTGATTGGCCGATTGGGAGATTGGCTATTTGGCTGATTGGCAGATTGGCTGATTGGCTGATTGGCAGATGGGCTGATTGGCTGATTGGCAGATTGGCTATTTGGCTGATTTGCAGATTGGCTGATTGGCTGATTGGCAGATAGGCTGATTGGCTGATTGGCTGATTGGCAGATTGGCTATTTGGCTGATTGGCTGATTGGCAGATTGGCTATTTGGCTGATTGGCTGATTGGCTATTTGGCTGATTGGCTGATTGGCTGATTGGCTGATTGGCAGATTGGCTGATTGGCTGATTGGCAGATTGGCTATTTGGCTGATTGGCAGATTGGCTATTTGGCTGATAGGCTGATTGGCTGATTGGCTATTTGGCTGATTGGCTGATTGGCTATTTGGCTGATTGGCAGATTGGCTATTTGGCTGATTGGCTGATTGGCTGATTGGCAGATTGGCTATTTGGCTGATTGGCTGATTGGCTATTTGGCTGATTGGCTGATTGGCTGATTGGCTATTTGGCTGATTGGCTGATTGGCAGATTGGCTATTTGGCTGATTGGCAGATTGGCTGATTGGCTGATTGGCTGATTGGCTGATTGGCAGATTGGCTATTTGGCTGATTGGCAGATTGGCTATTTGGCTGATTGGCTGATTGGCTGATTGGCTGATTGGTTATTTGGCTGATTGGCTGATTGGCCGATTGGGAGATTGGCTATTTGGCAGATTGGCTGATTGGCTGATTGGCTGATTGGCTGATTGGCAGATTGGCTATTTGGCTGATTGGCAGATTGGCTGATTGGCTGATTGGCAGATAGGCTGATTGGCTGATTGGCTGATTGGCAGATTGGCTATTTGGCTGATTGGCTGATTGGCAGATTGGCTATTTGGCTGATTGGCTGATTGGCAGATTGGCTATTTGGCTGATTGGCAGATTGGCTGATTGGCTGATTGGCAGATGGGCTGATTGGCTGATTGGCAGATTGGCTATTTGGCTGATTTGCAGATTGGCTGATTGGCTGATTGGCAGATAGGCTGATTGGCTGATTGGCTGATTGGCTGATTGGCTGATTGGTTATTTGGCTGATTGGCTGATTGGCTGATTGGCTGATTGGCAGATGGGCTGATTGGCTGATTGGCAGATTGGCTATTTGGCTGATTTGCAGATTGGCTGATTGGCTGATTGGCAGATAGGCTGATTGGCTGATTGTCTGATTGGCAGATTGGCTATTTGGCTGATTGGCTGATTGGCAGATTGGCTATTTGGCTGATTGGCAGATTGGCTGATTGGCTGATTGGCAGATGGGCTGATTGGCTGATTGGCAGATTGGCTATTTGGCTGATTTGCAGATTGGCTGATTGGCTGATTGGCAGATAGGCTGATTGGCTGATTGGCTGATTGGCAGATTGGCTATTTGGCTGATTGGCTGATTGGCAGATTGGCTATTTGGCTGATTGGCAGATTGGCTGATTGGCTGATTGGCAGATGGGCTGATTGGCTGATTGGCAGATTGGCTATTTGGCTGATTTGCAGATTGGCTGATTGGCTGATTGGCAGATAGGCTGATTGGCTGATTGTCTGATTGGCAGATTGGCTATTTGGCTGATTGGCTGATTGGCAGATTGGCTATTTGGCTGATTGGCAGATTGGCTGATTGGCTGATTGGCAGATGGGCTGATTGGCTGATTGGCAGATTGGCTATTTGGCTGATTTGCAGATTGGCTGATTGGCTGATTGGCAGATAGGCTGATTGGCTGATTGGCTGATTGGCAGATTGGCTATTTGGCTGATTGGCTGATTGGCAGATTGGCTATTTGGCTGATTGGCTGATTGGCTATTTGGCTGATTGGCTGATTGGCTGATTGGCTGATTGGCAGATTGGCTGATTGGCTGATTGGCAGATTGGCTATTTGGCTGATTGGCAGATTGGCTATTTGGCTGATAGGCTGATTGGCTGATTGGCTATTTGGCTGATTGGCTGATTGGCTATTTGGCTGATTGGCAGATTGGCTATTTGGCTGATTGGCTGATTGGCTGATTGGCAGATTGGCTATTTGGCTGATTGGCTGATTGGCTATTTGGCTGATTGGCTGATTGGCTGATTGGCTGATTGGCAGATTGGCTGATTGGCTGATTGGCAGATTGGCTATTTGGCTGATTGGCAGATTGGCTATTTGGCTGATAGGCTGATTGGCTGATTGGCTATTTGGCTGATTGGCTGATTGGCTATTTGGCTGATTGGCAGATTGGCTATTTGGCTGATTGGCTGATTGGCTGATTGGCAGATTGGCTATTTGGCTGATTGGCTGATTGGCTATTTGGCTGATTGGCTGATTGGCTGATTGGCTATTTGGCTGATTGGCTGATTGGCAGATTGGCTATTTGGCTGATTGGCAGATTGGCTGATTGGCTGATTGGCTGATTGGCTGATTGGCAGATTGGCTATTTGGCTGATTGGCAGATTGGCTATTTGGCTGATTGGCTGATTGGCTGATTGGCTGATTGGTTATTTGGCTGATTGGCTGATTGGCCGATTGGGAGATTGGCTATTTGGCTGATTGGCTGATTGGCAGATTGGCTATTTGGCTGATTGGCAGATTGGCTGATTGGCTGATTGGCAGATTGGCTGATTGGCTGATTGGCAGATAGGCTGATTGGCTGATTGGCTGATTGGCAGATTGGCTATTTGGCTGATTGGCTGATTGGCAGATTGGCTATTTGGCTGATTGGCTGATTGGCAGATTGGCTATTTGGCTGATTGGCAGATTGGCTGATTGGCTGATTGGCAGATGGGCTGATTGGCTGATTGGCAGATTGGCTATTTGGCTGATTTGCAGATTGGCTGATTGGCTGATTGGCAGATAGGCTGATTGGCTGATTGGCTGATTGGCTGATTGGCTGATTGGTTATTTGGCTGATTGGCTGATTGGCTGATTGGCTGATTGGCAGATGGGCTGATTGGCTGATTGGCAGATTGGCTATTTGGCTGATTTGCAGATTGGCTGATTGGCTGATTGGCAGATAGGCTGATTGGCTGATTGTCTGATTGGCAGATTGGCTATTTGGCTGATTGGCTGATTGGCAGATTGGCTATTTGGCTGATTGGCAGATTGGCTGATTGGCTGATTGGCAGATGGGCTGATTGGCTGATTGGCAGATTGGCTATTTGGCTGATTTGCAGATTGGCTGATTGGCTGATTGGCAGATAGGCTGATTGGCTGATTGGCTGATTGGCAGATTGGCTATTTGGCTGATTGGCTGATTGGCAGATTGGCTATTTGGCTGATTGGCAGATTGGCTGATTGGCTGATTGGCAGATGGGCTGATTGGCTGATTGGCAGATTGGCTATTTGGCTGATTTGCAGATTGGCTGATTGGCTGATTGGCAGATAGGCTGATTGGCTGATTGTCTGATTGGCAGATTGGCTATTTGGCTGATTGGCTGATTGGCAGATTGGCTATTTGGCTGATTGGCAGATTGGCTGATTGGCTGATTGGCAGATGGGCTGATTGGCTGATTGGCAGATTGGCTATTTGGCTGATTTGCAGATTGGCTGATTGGCTGATTGGCAGATAGGCTGATTGGCTGATTGGCTGATTGGCAGATTGGCTATTTGGCTGATTGGCTGATTGGCAGATTGGCTATTTGGCTGATTGGCTGATTGGCTATTTGGCTGATTGGCTGATTGGCTGATTGGCTGATTGGCAGATTGGCTGATTGGCTGATTGGCAGATTGGCTATTTGGCTGATTGGCAGATTGGCTATTTGGCTGATAGGCTGATTGGCTGATTGGCTATTTGGCTGATTGGCTGATTGGCTATTTGGCTGATTGGCAGATTGGCTATTTGGCTGATTGGCTGATTGGCTGATTGGCAGATTGGCCGATTGGGAGATTGGCTATTTGGCAGATTGGCTGATTGGCTGATTGGCTGATTGGCTATTTGGCTGATTGGCTGATTGGCAGATTGGCTATTTGGCTGATTGGCAGATTGGCTGATTGGCTGATTGGCTGATTGGCTGATTGGCAGATTGGCTATTTGGCTGATTGGCAGATTGGCTATTTGGCTGATTGGCTGATTGGCTGATTGGCTGATTGGTTATTTGGCTGATTGGCTGATTGGCCGATTGGGAGATTGGCTATTTGGCTGATTGGCAGATTGGCTGATTGGCTGATTGGCAGATGGGCTGATTGGCTGATTGGCAGATTGGCTATTTGGCTGATTTGCAGATTGGCTGATTGGCTGATTGGCAGATAGGCTGATTGGCTGATTGGCTGATTGGCAGATTGGCTATTTGGCTGATTGGCTGATTGGCAGATTGGCTATTTGGCTGATTGGCTGATTGGCTATTTGGCTGATTGGCTGATTGGCTGATTGGCTGATTGGCAGATTGGCTGATTGGCTGATTGGCAGATTGGCTATTTGGCTGATTGGCAGATTGGCTATTTGGCTGATAGGCTGATTGGCTGATTGGCTATTTGGCTGATTGGCTGATTGGCTATTTGGCTGATTGGCAGATTGGCTATTTGGCTGATTGGCTGATTGGCTGATTGGCAGATTGGCTATTTGGCTGATTGGCTGATTGGCTATTTGGCTGATTGGCTGATTGGCTGATTGGCTATTTGGCTGATTGGCTGATTGGCAGATTGGCTATTTGGCTGATTGGCAGATTGGCTGATTGGCTGATTGGCTGATTGGCTGATTGGCAGATTGGCTATTTGGCTGATTGGCAGATTGGCTATTTGGCTGATTGGCTGATTGGCTGATTGGCTGATTGGTTATTTGGCTGATTGGCTGATTGGCCGATTGGGAGATTGGCTATTTGGCAGATTGGCTGATTGGCTGATTGGCTGATTGGCTGATTGGCAGATTGGCTATTTGGCTGATTGGCAGATTGGCTGATTGGCTGATTGGCAGATAGGCTGATTGGCTGATTGGCTGATTGGCAGATTGGCTATTTGGCTGATTGGCTGATTGGCAGATTGGCTATTTGGCTGATTGGCTGATTGGCAGATTGGCTATTTGGCTGATTGGCAGATTGGCTGATTGGCTGATTGGCAGATGGGCTGATTGGCTGATTGGCAGATTGGCTATTTGGCTGATTTGCAGATTGGCTGATTGGCTGATTGGCAGATAGGCTGATTGGCTGATTGGCTGATTGGCTGATTGGCTGATTGGTTATTTGGCTGATTGGCTGATTGGCTGATTGGCTGATTGGCAGATGGGCTGATTGGCTGATTGGCAGATTGGCTATTTGGCTGATTTGCAGATTGGCTGATTGGCTGATTGGCAGATAGGCTGATTGGCTGATTGTCTGATTGGCAGATTGGCTATTTGGCTGATTGGCTGATTGGCAGATTGGCTATTTGGCTGATTGGCAGATTGGCTGATTGGCTGATTGGCAGATGGGCTGATTGGCTGATTGGCAGATTGGCTATTTGGCTGATTTGCAGATTGGCTGATTGGCTGATTGGCAGATAGGCTGATTGGCTGATTGGCTGATTGGCAGATTGGCTATTTGGCTGATTGGCTGATTGGCAGATTGGCTATTTGGCTGATTGGCAGATTGGCTGATTGGCTGATTGGCAGATGGGCTGATTGGCTGATTGGCAGATTGGCTATTTGGCTGATTTGCAGATTGGCTGATTGGCTGATTGGCAGATAGGCTGATTGGCTGATTGTCTGATTGGCAGATTGGCTATTTGGCTGATTGGCTGATTGGCAGATTGGCTATTTGGCTGATTGGCAGATTGGCTGATTGGCTGATTGGCAGATGGGCTGATTGGCTGATTGGCAGATTGGCTATTTGGCTGATTTGCAGATTGGCTGATTGGCTGATTGGCAGATAGGCTGATTGGCTGATTGGCTGATTGGCAGATTGGCTATTTGGCTGATTGGCTGATTGGCAGATTGGCTATTTGGCTGATTGGCTGATTGGCTATTTGGCTGATTGGCTGATTGGCTGATTGGCTGATTGGCAGATTGGCTGATTGGCTGATTGGCAGATTGGCTATTTGGCTGATTGGCAGATTGGCTATTTGGCTGATAGGCTGATTGGCTGATTGGCTATTTGGCTGATTGGCTGATTGGCTATTTGGCTGATTGGCAGATTGGCTATTTGGCTGATTGGCTGATTGGCTGATTGGCAGATTGGCTATTTGGCTGATTGGCTGATTGGCTATTTGGCTGATTGGCTGATTGGCTGATTGGCTATTTGGCTGATTGGCTGATTGGCAGATTGGCTATTTGGCTGATTGGCAGATTGGCTGATTGGCTGATTGGCTGATTGGCTGATTGGCAGATTGGCTATTTGGCTGATTGGCAGATTGGCTATTTGGCTGATTGGCTGATTGGCTGATTGGCTGATTGGTTATTTGGCTGATTGGCTGATTGGCCGATTGGGAGATTGGCTATTTGGCTGATTGGCTGATTGGCAGATTGGCTATTTGGCTGATTGGCAGATTGGCTGATTGGCTGATTGGCAGATTGGCTGATTGGCTGATTGGCAGATAGGCTGATTGGCTGATTGGCTGATTGGCAGATTGGCTATTTGGCTGATTGGCTGATTGGCAGATTGGCTATTTGGCTGATTGGCTGATTGGCAGATTGGCTATTTGGCTGATTGGCAGATTGGCTGATTGGCTGATTGGCAGATGGGCTGATTGGCTGATTGGCAGATTGGCTATTTGGCTGATTTGCAGATTGGCTGATTGGCAGATTGGCTATTTGGCTGATTTGCAGATTGGCTGATTGGCTGATTGGCAGATAGGCTGATTGGCTGATTGGCTGATTGGCTATTTGGCTGATTGGCTGATTGGCTATTTGGCTGATTGGCAGATTGGCTATTTGGCTGATTGGCTGATTGGCTGATTGGCAGATTGGCTGATTGGCTGATTGGCTATTTGGCTGATTGGCTGATTGGCAGATTGGCTATTTGGCTGATTGGCAGATTGGCTGATTGGCTGATTGGCTGATTGGCTGATTGGCAGATTGGCGATTTGGCTGATTGGCAGATTGGCTATTTGGCTGATTGGCTGATTGGCTGATTGGCTGATTGGTTATTTGGCTGATTGGCTGATTGGCCGATTGGGAGATTGGCTATTTGGCTGATTGGCTGATTGGCAGATTGGCTATTTGGCTGATTGGCAGATTGGCTGATTGGCTGATTGGCAGATTGGCTGATTGGCTGATTGGCAGATAGGCTGATTGGCTGATTGGCTGATTGGCAGATTGGCTATTTGGCTGATTGGCTGATTGGCAGATTGGCTATTTGGCTGATTGGCTGATTGGCAGATTGGCTATTTGGCTGATTGGCAGATTGGCTGATTGGCTGATTGGCAGATGGGCTGATTGGCTGATTGGCAGATTGGCTATTTGGCTGATTTGCAGATTGGCTGATTGGCTGATTGGCAGATAGGCTGATTGGCTGATTGGCTGATTGGCTGATTGGCTGATTGGTTATTTGGCTGATTGGCTGATTGGCTGATTGGCTGATTGGCAGATGGGCTGATTGGCTGATTGGCAGATTGGCTATTTGGCTGATTTGCAGATTGGCTGATTGGCTGATTGGCAGATAGGCTGATTGGCTGATTGTCTGATTGGCAGATTGGCTATTTGGCTGATTGGCTGATTGGCAGATTGGCTATTTGGCTGATTGGCAGATTGGCTGATTGGCTGATTGGCAGATGGGCTGATTGGCTGATTGGCAGATTGGCTATTTGGCTGATTTGCAGATTGGCTGATTGGCTGATTGGCAGATAGGCTGATTGGCTGATTGGCTGATTGGCAGATTGGCTATTTGGCTGATTGGCTGATTGGCAGATTGGCTATTTGGCTGATTGGCTGATTGGCTATTTGGCTGATTGGCTGATTGGCTGATTGGCTGATTGGCAGATTGGCTGATTGGCTGATTGGCAGATTGGCTATTCGGCTGATTGGCAGATTGGCTATTTGGCTGATAGGCTGATTGGCTGATTGGCTATTTGGCTGATTGGCTGATTGGCTATTTGGCTGATTGGCTGATTGGCAGATTGGCTATTTGGCTGATTGGCAGATTGGCTGATTGGCTGATTGGCTGATTGGCAGATTGGCTATTTGGCTGATTGGCTGATTGGCTGATTGGCAGATTGGCTATTTGGCTGATTGGCTGATTGGCTATTTGGCTGATTGGCTGATTGGCTGATTGGCTATTTGGCTGATTGGCTGATTGGCAGATTGGCTATTTGGCTGATTGGCAGATTGGCTGATTGGCTGATTGGCTGATTGGCTGATTGGCAGATTGGCTATTTGGCTGATTGGCAGATTGGCTATTTGGCTGATTGGCTGATTGGCTGATTGGCTGATTGGTTATTTGGCTGATTGGCTGATTGGCCGATTGGGAGATTGGCTATTTGGCTGATTGGCTGATTGGCAGATTGGCTATTTGGCTGATTGGCAGATTGGCTGATTGGCTGATTGGCAGATTGGCTGATTGGCTGATTGGCAGATAGGCTGATTGGCTGATTGGCTGATTGGCAGATTGGCTATTTGGCTGATTGGCTGATTGGCAGATTGGCTATTTGGCTGATTGGCTGATTGGCAGATTGGCTATTTGGCTGATTGGCAGATTGGCTGATTGGCTGATTGGCAGATGGGCTGATTGGCTGATTGGCAGATTGGCTATTTGGCTGATTTGCAGATTGGCTGATTGGCTGATTGGCAGATAGGCTGATTGGCTGATTGGCTGATTGGCTGATTGGCTGATTGGTTATTTGGCTGATTGGCTGATTGGCTGATTGGCTGATTGGCAGATGGGCTGATTGGCTGATTGGCAGATTGGCTATTTGGCTGATTTGCAGATTGGCTGATTGGCTGATTGGCAGATAGGCTGATTGGCTGATTGTCTGATTGGCTGATTGGCAGATGGGCTGATTGGCTGATTGGCAGATTGGCTATTTGGCTGATTTGCAGATTGGCTGATTGGCTGATTGGCAGATAGGCTGATTGGCTGATTGGCTGATTGGCAGATTGGCTATTTGGCTGATTGGCTGATTGGCAGATTGGCTATTTGGCTGATTGGCTGATTGGCTATTTGGCTGATTGGCTGATTGGCTGATTGGCTGATTGGCAGATTGGCTGATTGGCTGATTGGCAGATTGGCTATTCGGCTGATTGGCAGATTGGCTATTTGGCTGATAGGCTGATTGGCTGATTGGCTATTTGGCTGATTGGCTGATTGGCTATTTGGCTGATTGGCTGATTGGCAGATTGGCTATTTGGCTGATTGGCAGATTGGCTGATTGGCTGATTGGCTGATTGGCAGATTGGCTATTTGGCTGATTGGCTGATTGGCTGATTGGCAGATTGGCTATTTGGCTGATTGGCTGATTGGCAGATTGGCTATTTGGCTGATTGGCTGATTGGCTATTTGGCTGATTGGCTGATTGGCTGATTGGCTATTTGGCTGATTGGCTGATTGGCTGATTGGCTATTTGGCTGATTGGCTGATTGGCAGATTGGCTATTTGGGTGATTGGCAGATTGGCTGATTGGCTGATTGGCTGATTGGCTGATTGGCAGATTGGCTATTTGGCTGATTGGCAGATTGGCTATTTGGCTGATTGGCTGATTGGCTGATTGGCTGATTGGTTATTTGGCTGATTGGCTGATTGGCCGATTGGGAGATTGGCTATTTGGCTGATTGGCTGATTGGCAGATTGGCTATTTGGCTGATTGGCAGATTGGCTGATTGGCTGATTGGCAGATTGGCTGATTGGCTGATTGGCAGATAGGCTGATTGGCTGATTGGCTGATTGGCAGATTGGCTATTTGGCTGATTGGCTGATTGGCAGATTGGCTGATTGGCAGATTGGCTATTTGGCTGATTGGCTGATTGGCAGATTGGCTATTTGGCTGATTGGCAGATTGGCTGATTGGCTGATTGGCAGATTGGCTGATTGGCTGATTGGCAGATAGGCTGATTGGCTGATTGGCTGATTGGCAGATTGGCTATTTGGCTGATTGGCTGATTGGCAGATTGGCTATTTGGCTGATTGGCTGATTGGCAGATTGGCTATTTGGCTGATTGGCAGATTGGCTGATTGGCTGATTGGCAGATGGGCTGATTGGCTGATTGGCAGATTGGCTATTTGGCTGATTTGCAGATTGGCTGATTGGCTGATTGGCAGATAGGCTGATTGGCTGATTGGCTGATTGGCTGATTGGCTGATTGGTTATTTGGCTGATTGGCTGATTGGCTGATTGGCTGATTGGCAGATGGGCTGATTGGCTGATTGGCAGATTGGCTATTTGGCTGATTTGCAGATTGGCTGATTGGCTGATTGGCAGATAGGCTGATTGGCTGATTGTCTGATTGGCAGATTGGCTATTTGGCTGATTGGCTGATTGGCAGATTGGCTATTTGGCTGATTGGCAGATTGGCTGATTGGCTGATTGGCAGATGGGCTGATTGGCTGATTGGCAGATTGGCTATTTGGCTGATTTGCAGATTGGCTGATTGGCTGATTGGCAGATAGGCTGATTGGCTGATTGGCTGATTGGCAGATTGGCTATTTGGCTGATTGGCTGATTGGCAGATTGGCTATTTGGCTGATTGGCTGATTGGCTATTTGGCTGATTGGCTGATTGGCTGATTGGCTGATTGGCAGATTGGCTGATTGGCTGATTGGCAGATTGGCTATTCGGCTGATTGGCAGATTGGCTATTTGGCTGATAGGCTGATTGGCTGATTGGCTATTTGGCTGATTGGCTGATTGGCTATTTGGCTGATTGGCTGATTGGCAGATTGGCTATTTGGCTGATTGGCAGATTGGCTGATTGGCTGATTGGCTGATTGGCAGATTGGCTATTTGGCTGATTGGCTGATTGGCTGATTGGCAGATTGGCTATTTGGCTGATTGGCTGATTGGCAGATTGGCTATTTGGCTGATTGGCTGATTGGCTATTTGGCTGATTGGCTGATTGGCTGATTGGCTATTTGGCTGATTGGCTGATTGGCTGATTGGCTATTTGGCTGATTGGCTGATTGGCAGATTGGCTATTTGGGTGATTGGCAGATTGGCTGATTGGCTGATTGGCTGATTGGCTGATTGGCAGATAGGCTGATTGGCTGATTGGCTGATTGGCAGATTGGCTATTTGGCTGATTGGCTGATTGGCAGATTGGCTATTTGGCTGATTGGCTGATTGGCAGATTGGCTATTTGGCTGATTGGCAGATTGGCTGATTGGCTGATTGGCAGATGGGCTGATTGGCTGATTGGCAGATTGGCTATTTGGCTGATTTGCAGATTGGCTGATTGGCTGATTGGCTGATAGGCTGATTGGCTGATTGGCTGATTGGCTGATTGGCTGATTGGTTATTTGGCTGATTGGCTGATTGGCTGATTGGCTGATTGGCAGATGGGCTGATTGGCTGATTGGCAGATTGGCTATTTGGCTGATTTGCAGATTGGCTGATTGGCTGATTGGCAGATAGGCTGATTGGCTGATTGTCTGATTGGCAGATTGGCTATTTGGCTGATTGGCTGATTGGCAGATTGGCTATTTGGCTGATTGGCAGATTGGCTCATTGGCTGATTGGCAGATGGGCTGATTGGCTGATTGGCAGATTGGCTATTTGGCTGATTTGCAGATTGGCTGATTGGCTGATTGGCAGATAGGCTGATTGGCTGATTGGCTGATAGGCTGATTGGCTGATTGGCTGATTGGCAGATTGGCTATTTGGCTGATTGGCTGATTGGCAGATTGGCTATTTGGCTGATTGGCTGATTGGCTATTTGGCTGATTGGCTGATTGGCTGATTGGCTGATTGGCAGATTGGCTGATTGGCTGATTGGCAGATTGGCTATTTGGCAGATTGGCTGATTGGCTGATTGGCTATTTGGCTGATTTGCAGATTGGCTGATTGGCTGATTGGCAGATAGGCTGATTGGCTGATTGGCTGATTGGCAGATTGGCTATTTGGCTGATTTGCAGATTGGCTGATTGGCTGATTGGCAGATAGGCTGATTGGCTGATTGGCTGATTGGCAGATTGGCTATTTGGCTGATTGGCTGATTGGCAGATTGGCTATTTGGCTGATTGGCTGATTGGCTATTTGGCTGATTGGCTGATTGGCTGATTGGCTGATTGGCAGATTGGCTGATTGGCTGATTGGCAGATTGGCTATTTGGCTGATTGGCAGATTGGCTATTTGGCTGATAGGCTGATTGGCTGATTGGCTATTTGGCTGATTGGCTGATTGGCTATTTGGCTGATTGGCAGATTGGCTATTTGGCTGATTGGCTGATTGGCTGATTGGCAGATTGGCTATTTGGCTGATTGGCTGATTGGCTATTTGGCTGATTGGCTGATTGGCTGATTGGCTATTTGGCTGATTGGCTGATTGGCAGATTGGCTATTTGGCTGATTGGCAGATTGGCTGATTGGCTGATTGGCTGATTGGCTGATTGGCAGATTGGCTATTTGGCTGATTGGCAGATTGGCTATTTGGCTGATTGGCTGATTGGCTGATTGGCTGATTGGTTATTTGGCTGATTGGCTGATTGGCCGATTGGGAGATTGGCTATTTGGCTGATTGGCTGATTGGCAGATTGGCTATTTGGCTGATTGGCAGATTGGCTGATTGGCTGATTGGCAGATTGGCTGATTGGCTGATTGGCAGATAGGCTGATTGGCTGATTGGCTGATTGGCAGATTGGCTATTTGGCTGATTGGCTGATTGGCAGATTGGCTATTTGGCTGATTGGCTGATTGGCAGATTGGCTATTTGGCTGATTGGCAGATTGGCTGATTGGCTGATTGGCAGATGGGCTGATTGGCTGATTGGCAGATTGGCTATTTGGCTGATTTGCAGATTGGCTGATTGGCAGATTGGCTATTTGGCTGATTTGCAGATTGGCTGATTGGCTGATTGGCAGATAGGCTGATTGGCTGATTGGCTGATTGGCTATTTGGCTGATTGGCTGATTGGCTATTTGGCTGATTGGCAGATTGGCTATTTGGCTGATTGGCTGATTGGCTGATTGGCAGATTGGCTGATTGGCTGATTGGCTATTTGGCTGATTGGCTGATTGGCAGATTGGCTATTTGGCTGATTGGCAGATTGGCTGATTGGCTGATTGGCTGATTGGCTGATTGGCAGATTGGCGATTTGGCTGATTGGCAGATTGGCTATTTGGCTGATTGGCTGATTGGCTGATTGGCTGATTGGTTATTTGGCTGATTGGCTGATTGGCCGATTGGGAGATTGGCTATTTGGCTGATTGGCTGATTGGCAGATTGGCTATTTGGCTGATTGGCAGATTGGCTGATTGGCTGATTGGCAGATTGGCTGATTGGCTGATTGGCAGATAGGCTGATTGGCTGATTGGCTGATTGGCAGATTGGCTATTTGGCTGATTGGCTGATTGGCAGATTGGCTATTTGGCTGATTGGCTGATTGGCAGATTGGCTATTTGGCTGATTGGCAGATTGGCTGATTGGCTGATTGGCAGATGGGCTGATTGGCTGATTGGCAGATTGGCTATTTGGCTGATTTGCAGATTGGCTGATTGGCTGATTGGCAGATAGGCTGATTGGCTGATTGGCTGATTGGCTGATTGGCTGATTGGTTATTTGGCTGATTGGCTGATTGGCTGATTGGCTGATTGGCAGATGGGCTGATTGGCTGATTGGCAGATTGGCTATTTGGCTGATTTGCAGATTGGCTGATTGGCTGATTGGCAGATAGGCTGATTGGCTGATTGTCTGATTGGCAGATTGGCTATTTGGCTGATTGGCTGATTGGCAGATTGGCTATTTGGCTGATTGGCAGATTGGCTGATTGGCTGATTGGCAGATGGGCTGATTGGCTGATTGGCAGATTGGCTATTTGGCTGATTTGCAGATTGGCTGATTGGCTGATTGGCAGATAGGCTGATTGGCTGATTGGCTGATTGGCAGATTGGCTATTTGGCTGATTGGCTGATTGGCAGATTGGCTATTTGGCTGATTGGCTGATTGGCTATTTGGCTGATTGGCTGATTGGCTGATTGGCTGATTGGCAGATTGGCTGATTGGCTGATTGGCAGATTGGCTATTCGGCTGATTGGCAGATTGGCTATTTGGCTGATAGGCTGATTGGCTGATTGGCTATTTGGCTGATTGGCTGATTGGCTATTTGGCTGATTGGCTGATTGGCAGATTGGCTATTTGGCTGATTGGCAGATTGGCTGATTGGCTGATTGGCTGATTGGCAGATTGGCTATTTGGCTGATTGGCTGATTGGCTGATTGGCAGATTGGCTATTTGGCTGATTGGCTGATTGGCTATTTGGCTGATTGGCTGATTGGCTGATTGGCTATTTGGCTGATTGGCTGATTGGCAGATTGGCTATTTGGCTGATTGGCAGATTGGCTGATTGGCTGATTGGCTGATTGGCTGATTGGCAGATTGGCTATTTGGCTGATTGGCAGATTGGCTATTTGGCTGATTGGCTGATTGGCAGATTGGCTATTTGGCTGATTGGCTGATTGGCCGATTGGGAGATTGGCTATTTGGCTGATTGGCTGATTGGCAGATTGGCTATTTGGCTGATTGGCAGATTGGCTGATTGGCTGATTGGCAGATTGGCTGATTGGCTGATTGGCAGATAGGCTGATTGGCTGATTGGCTGATTGGCAGATTGGCTATTTGGCTGATTGGCTGATTGGCAGATTGGCTATTTGGCTGATTGGCTGATTGGCAGATTGGCTATTTGGCTGATTGGCAGATTGGCTGATTGGCTGATTGGCAGATGGGCTGATTGGCTGATTGGCAGATTGGCTATTTGGCTGATTTGCAGATTGGCTGATTGGCAGATTGGCTATTTGGCTGATTTGCAGATTGGCTGATTGGCTGATTGGCAGATAGGCTGATTGGCTGATTGGCTGATTGGCTATTTGGCTGATTGGCTGATTGGCTATTTGGCTGATTGGCAGATTGGCTATTTGGCTGATTGGCTGATTGGCTGATTGGCAGATTGGCTGATTGGCTGATTGGCTATTTGGCTGATTGGCTGATTGGCAGATTGGCTATTTGGCTGATTGGCTGATTGGCTGATTGGCTGATTGGCAGATTGGCGATTTGGCTGATTGGCAGATTGGCTATTTGGCTGATTGGCTGATTGGCTGATTGGCTGATTGGTTATTTGGCTGATTGGCTGATTGGCCGATTGGGAGATTGGCTATTTGGCTGATTGGCTGATTGGCAGATTGGCTATTTGGCTGATTGGCAGATTGGCTGATTGGCTGATTGGCAGATTGGCTGATTGGCTGATTGGCAGATAGGCTGATTGGCTGATTGGCTGATTGGCAGATTGGCTATTTGGCTGATTGGCTGATTGGCAGATTGGCTATTTGGCTGATTGGCTGATTGGCAGATTGGCTATTTGGCTGATTGGCAGATTGGCTGATTGGCTGATTGGCAGATGGGCTGATTGGCTGATTGGCAGATTGGCTATTTGGCTGATTTGCAGATTGGCTGATTGGCTGATTGGCAGATAGGCTGATTGGCTGATTGGCTGATTGGCTGATTGGCTGATTGGTTATTTGGCTGATTGGCTGATTGGCTGATTGGCTGATTGGCAGATGGGCTGATTGGCTGATTGGCAGATTGGCTATTTGGCTGATTTGCAGATTGGCTGATTGGCTGATTGGCAGATAGGCTGATTGGCTGATTGTCTGATTGGCAGATTGGCTATTTGGCTGATTGGCTGATTGGCAGATTGGCTATTTGGCTGATTGGCAGATTGGCTGATTGGCTGATTGGCAGATGGGCTGATTGGCTGATTGGCAGATTGGCTATTTGGCTGATTTGCAGATTGGCTGATTGGCTGATTGGCAGATAGGCTGATTGGCTGATTGGCTGATTGGCAGATTGGCTATTTGGCTGATTGGCTGATTGGCAGATTGGCTATTTGGCTGATTGGCTGATTGGCTATTTGGCTGATTGGCTGATTGGCTGATTGGCTGATTGGCAGATTGGCTGATTGGCTGATTGGCAGATTGGCTATTCGGCTGATTGGCAGATTGGCTATTTGGCTGATAGGCTGATTGGCTGATTGGCTATTTGGCTGATTGGCTGATTGGCTATTTGGCTGATTGGCTGATTGGCAGATTGGCTATTTGGCTGATTGGCAGATTGGCTGATTGGCTGATTGGCTGATTGGCAGATTGGCTATTTGGCTGATTGGCTGATTGGCTGATTGGCAGATTGGCTATTTGGCTGATTGGCTGATTGGCTATTTGGCTGATTGGCTGATTGGCTGATTGGCTATTTGGCTGATTGGCTGATTGGCAGATTGGCTATTTGGCTGATTGGCAGATTGGCTGATTGGCTGATTGGCTGATTGGCTGATTGGCAGATTGGCTATTTGGCTGATTGGCAGATTGGCTATTTGGCTGATTGGCTGATTGGCTGATTGGCTGATTGGTTATTTGGCTGATTGGCTGATTGGCCGATTGGGAGATTGGCTATTTGGCTGATTGGCTGATTGGCAGATTGGCTATTTGGCTGATTGGCTGATTGGCAGATTGGCTATTTGGCTGATTGGCTGATTGGCAGATTGGCTATTTGGCTGATTGGCAGATTGGCTGATTGGCTGATTGGCAGATGGGCTGATTGGCTGATTGGCAGATTGGCTATTTGGCTGATTTGCAGATTGGCTGATTGGCTGATTGGCAGATAGGCTGATTGGCTGATTGGCTGATTGGCTGATTGGCTGATTGGTTATTTGGCTGATTGGCTGATTGGCTGATTGGCTGATTGGCAGATGGGCTGATTGGCTGATTGGCAGATTGGCTATTTGGCTGATTTGCAGATTGGCTGATTGGCTGATTGGCAGATAGGCTGATTGGCTGATTGTCTGATTGGCAGATTGGCTATTTGGCTGATTGGCTGATTGGCAGATTGGCTATTTGGCTGATTGGCAGATTGGCTGATTGGCTGATTGGCAGATGGGCTGATTGGCTGATTGGCAGATTGGCTATTTGGCTGATTTGCAGATTGGCTGATTGGCTGATTGGCAGATAGGCTGATTGGCTGATTGGCTGATTGGCAGATTGGCTATTTGGCTGATTGGCTGATTGGCAGATTGGCTATTTGGCTGATTGGCTGATTGGCTATTTGGCTGATTGGCTGATTGGCTGATTGGCTGATTGGCAGATTGGCTGATTGGCTGATTGGCAGATTGGCTATTCGGCTGATTGGCAGATTGGCTATTTGGCTGATAGGCTGATTGGCTGATTGGCTATTTGGCTGATTGGCTGATTGGCTATTTGGCTGATTGGCTGATTGGCAGATTGGCTATTTGGCTGATTGGCAGATTGGCTGATTGGCTGATTGGCTGATTGGCAGATTGGCTATTTGGCTGATTGGCTGATTGGCTGATTGGCAGATTGGCTATTGGCTGATTGGCTGATTGGCTATTTGGCTGATTGGCTGATTGGCTGATTGGCTATTTGGCTGATTGGCTGATTGGCAGATTGGCTATTTGGCTGATTGGCAGATTGGCTGATTGGCTGATTGGCTGATTGGCTGATTGGCAGATTGGCTATTTGGCTGATTGGCAGATTGGCTATTTGGCTGATTGGCTGATTGGCTGATTGGCTGATTGGTTATTTGGCTGATTGGCTGATTGGCCGATTGGGAGATTGGCTATTTGGCTGATTGGCTGATTGGCAGATTGGCTATTTGGCTGATTGGCAGATTGGCTGATTGGCTGATTGGCAGATTGGCTGATTGGCTGATTGGCAGATAGGCTGATTGGCTGATTGGCTGATTGGCAGATTGGCTATTTGGCTGATTGGCTGATTGGCAGATTGGCTATTTGGCTGATTGGCTGATTGGCAGATTGGCTATTTGGCTGATTGGCAGATTGGCTGATTGGCTGATTGGCAGATGGGCTGATTGGCTGATTGGCAGATTGGCTATTTGGCTGATTTGCAGATTGGCTGATTGGCTGATTGGCAGATAGGCTGATTGGCTGATTGGCTGATTGGCTGATTGGCTGATTGGTTATTTGGCTGATTGGCTGATTGGCTGATTGGCTGATTGGCAGATGGGCTGATTGGCTGATTGGCAGATTGGCTATTTGGCTGATTTGCAGATTGGCTGATTGGCTGATTGGCAGATAGGCTGATTGGCTGATTGTCTGATTGGCTGATTGGCAGATGGGCTGATTGGCTGATTGGCAGATTGGCTATTTGGCTGATTTGCAGATTGGCTGATTGGCTGATTGGCAGATAGGCTGATTGGCTGATTGGCTGATTGGCAGATTGGCTATTTGGCTGATTGGCTGATTGGCAGATTGGCTATTTGGCTGATTGGCTGATTGGCTATTTGGCTGATTGGCTGATTGGCTGATTGGCTGATTGGCAGATTGGCTGATTGGCTGATTGGCAGATTGGCTATTCGGCTGATTGGCAGATTGGCTATTTGGCTGATAGGCTGATTGGCTGATTGGCTATTTGGCTGATTGGCTGATTGGCTATTTGGCTGATTGGCTGATTGGCAGATTGGCTATTTGGCTGATTGGCAGATTGGCTGATTGGCTGATTGGCTGATTGGCAGATTGGCTATTTGGCTGATTGGCTGATTGGCTGATTGGCAGATTGGCTATTTGGCTGATTGGCTGATTGGCTGATTGGCAGATTGGCTATTTGGCTGATTGGCTGATTGGCAGATTGGCTATTTGGCTGATTGGCTGATTGGCTGATTGGCTGATTGGCTGATTGGTTATTTGGCTGATTGGCTGATTGGCTGATTGGCTGATTGGCAGATGGGCTGATTGGCTGATTGGCAGATTGGCTATTTGGCTGATTTGCAGATTGGCTGATTGGCTGATTGGCAGATAGGCTGATTGGCTGATTGTCTGATTGGCTGATTGGCAGATGGGCTGATTGGCTGATTGGCAGATTGGCTATTTGGCTGATTTGCAGATTGGCTGATTGGCTGATTGGCAGATAGGCTGATTGGCTGATTGGCTGATTGGCAGATTGGCTATTTGGCTGATTGGCTGATTGGCAGATTGGCTATTTGGCTGATTGGCTGATTGGCTATTTGGCTGATTGGCTGATTGGCTGATTGGCTGATTGGCAGATTGGCTGATTGGCTGATTGGCAGATTGGCTATTCGGCTGATTGGCAGATTGGCTATTTGGCTGATAGGCTGATTGGCTGATTGGCTATTTGGCTGATTGGCTGATTGGCTATTTGGCTGATTGGCTGATTGGCAGATTGGCTATTTGGCTGATTGGCAGATTGGCTGATTGGCTGATTGGCTGATTGGCAGATTGGCTATTTGGCTGATTGGCTGATTGGCTGATTGGCAGATTGGCTATTTGGCTGATTGGCTGATTGGCAGATTGGCTATTTGGCTGATTGGCTGATTGGCTATTTGGCTGATTGGCTGATTGGCTGATTGGCTATTTGGCTGATTGGCTGATTGGCTGATTGGCTATTTGGCTGATTGGCTGATTGGCAGATTGGCTATTTGGGTGATTGGCAGATTGGCTGATTGGCTGATTGGCTGATTGGCTGATTGGCAGATTGGCTATTTGGCTGATTGGCAGATTGGCTATTTGGCTGATTGGCTGATTGGCTGATTGGCTGATTGGTTATTTGGCTGATTGGCTGATTGGCCGATTGGGAGATTGGCTATTTGGCTGATTGGCTGATTGGCAGATTGGCTATTTGGCTGATTGGCAGATTGGCTGATTGGCTGATTGGCAGATTGGCTGATTGGCTGATTGGCAGATAGGCTGATTGGCTGATTGGCTGATTGGCAGATTGGCTATTTGGCTGATTGGCTGATTGGCAGATTGGCTGATTGGCAGATTGGCTATTTGGCTGATTGGCTGATTGGCAGATTGGCTATTTGGCTGATTGGCAGATTGGCTGATTGGCTGATTGGCAGATTGGCTGATTGGCTGATTGGCAGATAGGCTGATTGGCTGATTGGCTGATTGGCAGATTGGCTATTTGGCTGATTGGCTGATTGGCAGATTGGCTATTTGGCTGATTGGCTGATTGGCAGATTGGCTATTTGGCTGATTGGCAGATTGGCTGATTGGCTGATTGGCAGATGGGCTGATTGGCTGATTGGCAGATTGGCTATTTGGCTGATTTGCAGATTGGCTGATTGGCTGATTGGCAGATAGGCTGATTGGCTGATTGGCTGATTGGCTGATTGGCTGATTGGTTATTTGGCTGATTGGCTGATTGGCTGATTGGCTGATTGGCAGATGGGCTGATTGGCTGATTGGCAGATTGGCTATTTGGCTGATTTGCAGATTGGCTGATTGGCTGATTGGCAGATAGGCTGATTGGCTGATTGTCTGATTGGCAGATTGGCTATTTGGCTGATTGGCTGATTGGCAGATTGGCTATTTGGCTGATTGGCAGATTGGCTGATTGGCTGATTGGCAGATGGGCTGATTGGCTGATTGGCAGATTGGCTATTTGGCTGATTTGCAGATTGGCTGATTGGCTGATTGGCAGATAGGCTGATTGGCTGATTGGCTGATTGGCAGATTGGCTATTTGGCTGATTGGCTGATTGGCAGATTGGCTATTTGGCTGATTGGCTGATTGGCTATTTGGCTGATTGGCTGATTGGCTGATTGGCTGATTGGCAGATTGGCTGATTGGCTGATTGGCAGATTGGCTATTCGGCTGATTGGCAGATTGGCTATTTGGCTGATAGGCTGATTGGCTGATTGGCTATTTGGCTGATTGGCTGATTGGCTATTTGGCTGATTGGCTGATTGGCAGATTGGCTATTTGGCTGATTGGCAGATTGGCTGATTGGCTGATTGGCTGATTGGCAGATTGGCTATTTGGCTGATTGGCTGATTGGCTGATTGGCAGATTGGCTATTTGGCTGATTGGCTGATTGGCAGATTGGCTATTTGGCTGATTGGCTGATTGGCTATTTGGCTGATTGGCTGATTGGCTGATTGGCTATTTGGCTGATTGGCTGATTGGCTGATTGGCTATTTGGCTGATTGGCTGATTGGCAGATTGGCTATTTGGGTGATTGGCAGATTGGCTGATTGGCTGATTGGCTGATTGGCTGATTGGCAGATAGGCTGATTGGCTGATTGGCTGATTGGCAGATTGGCTATTTGGCTGATTGGCTGATTGGCAGATTGGCTATTTGGCTGATTGGCTGATTGGCAGATTGGCTATTTGGCTGATTGGCAGATTGGCTGATTGGCTGATTGGCAGATGGGCTGATTGGCTGATTGGCAGATTGGCTATTTGGCTGATTTGCAGATTGGCTGATTGGCTGATTGGCTGATAGGCTGATTGGCTGATTGGCTGATTGGCTGATTGGCTGATTGGTTATTTGGCTGATTGGCTGATTGGCTGATTGGCTGATTGGCAGATGGGCTGATTGGCTGATTGGCAGATTGGCTATTTGGCTGATTTGCAGATTGGCTGATTGGCTGATTGGCAGATAGGCTGATTGGCTGATTGTCTGATTGGCAGATTGGCTATTTGGCTGATTGGCTGATTGGCAGATTGGCTATTTGGCTGATTGGCAGATTGGCTCATTGGCTGATTGGCAGATGGGCTGATTGGCTGATTGGCAGATTGGCTATTTGGCTGATTTGCAGATTGGCTGATTGGCTGATTGGCAGATAGGCTGATTGGCTGATTGGCTGATAGGCTGATTGGCTGATTGGCTGATTGGCAGATTGGCTATTTGGCTGATTGGCTGATTGGCAGATTGGCTATTTGGCTGATTGGCTGATTGGCTATTTGGCTGATTGGCTGATTGGCTGATTGGCTGATTGGCAGATTGGCTGATTGGCTGATTGGCAGATTGGCTATTTGGGTGATTGGCAGATTGGCTGATTGGCTGATTGGCTGATTGGCTGATTGGCAGATAGGCTGATTGGCTGATTGGCTGATTGGCAGATTGGCTATTTGGCTGATTGGCTGATTGGCAGATTGGCTATTTGGCTGATTGGCTGATTGGCAGATTGGCTATTTGGCTGATTGGCAGATTGGCTGATTGGCTGATTGGCAGATGGGCTGATTGGCTGATTGGCAGATTGGCTATTTGGCTGATTTGCAGATTGGCTGATTGGCTGATTGGCTGATAGGCTGATTGGCTGATTGGCTGATTGGCTGATTGGCTGATTGGTTATTTGGCTGATTGGCTGATTGGCTGATTGGCTGATTGGCAGATGGGCTGATTGGCTGATTGGCAGATTGGCTATTTGGCTGATTTGCAGATTGGCTGATTGGCTGATTGGCAGATAGGCTGATTGGCTGATTGTCTGATTGGCAGATTGGCTATTTGGCTGATTGGCTGATTGGCAGATTGGCTATTTGGCTGATTGGCAGATTGGCTGATTGGCTGATTGGCAGATGGGCTGATTGGCTGATTGGCAGATTGGCTATTTGGCTGATTTGCAGATTGGCTGATTGGCTGATTGGCTGATAGGCTGATTGGCTGATTGGCTGATTGGCTGATTGGCTGATTGGTTATTTGGCTGATTGGCTGATTGGCTGATTGGCTGATTGGCAGATGGGCTGATTGGCTGATTGGCAGATTGGCTATTTGGCTGATTTGCAGATTGGCTGATTGGCTGATTGGCAGATAGGCTGATTGGCTGATTGTCTGATTGGCAGATTGGCTATTTGGCTGATTGGCTGATTGGCAGATTGGCTATTTGGCTGATTGGCAGATTGGCTCATTGGCTGATTGGCAGATGGGCTGATTGGCTGATTGGCAGATTGGCTATTTGGCTGATTTGCAGATTGGCTGATTGGCTGATTGGCAGATAGGCTGATTGGCTGATTGGCTGATAGGCTGATTGGCTGATTGGCTGATTGGCAGATTGGCTATTTGGCTGATTGGCTGATTGGCAGATTGGCTATTTGGCTGATTGGCTGATTGGCTATTTGGCTGATTGGCTGATTGGCTGATTGGCTGATTGGCAGATTGGCTGATTGGCTGATTGGCAGATTGGCTATTTGGGTGATTGGCAGATTGGCTGATTGGCTGATTGGCTGATTGGCTGATTGGCAGATAGGCTGATTGGCTGATTGGCTGATTGGCAGATTGGCTATTTGGCTGATTGGCTGATTGGCAGATTGGCTATTTGGCTGATTGGCTGATTGGCAGATTGGCTATTTGGCTGATTGGCAGATTGGCTGATTGGCTGATTGGCAGATGGGCTGATTGGCTGATTGGCAGATTGGCTATTTGGCTGATTTGCAGATTGGCTGATTGGCTGATTGGCTGATAGGCTGATTGGCTGATTGGCTGATTGGCTGATTGGCTGATTGGTTATTTGGCTGATTGGCTGATTGGCTGATTGGCTGATTGGCTGATAGGCTGATTGGCTATTTGGCTGATTGGCTATTTGGCTGATTGGCAGATTGGCTATTTGGCTGATTGGCAGATTGGCTCATTGGCTGATTGGCAGATGGGCTGATTGGCTGATTGGCAGATTGGCTATTTGGCTGATTTGCAGATTGGCTGATTGGCTGATTGGCAGATAGGCTGATTGGCTGATTGGCTGATAGGCTGATTGGCTGATTGGCTGATTGGCAGATTGGCTATTTGGCTGATTGGCTGATTGGCAGATTGGCTATTTGGCTGATTGGCTGATTGGCTATTTGGCTGATTGGCTGATTGGCTGATTGGCTGATTGGCAGATTGGCTGATTGGCTGATTGGCAGATTGGCTATTTGGCTGATTGGCAGATTGGCTATTTGGCTGATAGGCTGATTGGCTGATTGGCTATTTGGCTGATTGGCTGATTGGCTATTTGGCTGATTGGCAGATTGGCTGATTGGCTGATTGGCAGATGGGCTGATTGGCTGATTGGCAGATTGGCTATTTGGCTGATTTGCAGATTGGCTGATTGGCTGATTGGCAGATAGGCTGATTGGCTGATTGGCTATTTGGCTGATTGGCTGATTGGCTGATTGGCTATTTGGCTGATTGGCTGATTGGCTGATTGGCTATTTGGCTGATTGGCTGATTGGCAGATTGGCTATTTGGGTGATTGGCAGATTGGCTGATTGGCTGATTGGCTGATTGGCTGATTGGCAGATTGGCTATTTGGCTGATTGGCAGATTGGCTATTTGGCTGATTGGCTGATTGGCTGATTGGCTGATTGGTTATTTGGCTGATTGGCTGATTGCCGATTGGGAGATTGGCTATTTGGCTGATTGGCTGATTGGCTGATTGGTTATTTGGCTGATTGGCTGATTGGCCGATTGGGAGATTGGCTATTTGGCTGATTGGCTGATTGGCAGATTGGCTATTTGGCTGATTGGCAGATTGGCTGATTGGCTGATTGGCAGATTGGCTGATTGGCTGATTGGCAGATAGGCTGATTGGCTGATTGGCTGATTGGCAGATTGGCTATTTGGCTGATTGGCTGATTGGCAGATTGGCTATTTGGCTGATTGGCTGATTGGCAGATTGGCTATTTGGCTGATTGGCAGATTGGCTGATTGGCTGATTGGCAGATGGGCTGATTGGCTGATTGGCAGATTGGCTATTTGGCTGATTGGCTGATTGGCTATTTGGCTGATTGGCTGATTGGCTGATTGGCTGATTGGCAGATTGGCTGATTGGCTGATTGGCAGATTGGCTATTCGGCTGATTGGCAGATTGGCTATTTGGCTGATAGGCTGATTGGCTGATTGGCTATTTGGCTGATTGGCTGATTGGCTATTTGGCTGATTGGCTGATTGGCAGATTGGCTATTTGGCTGATTGGCAGATTGGCTGATTGGCTGATTGGCTGATTGGCAGATTGGCTATTTGGCTGATTGGCTGATTGGCTGATTGGCAGATTGGCTATTTGGCTGATTGGCTGATTGGCAGATTGGCTATTTGGCTGATTGGCTGATTGGCTATTTGGCTGATTGGCTGATTGGCTGATTGGCTATTTGGCTGATTGGCTGATTGGCTGATTGGCTATTTGGCTGATTGGCTGATTGGCAGATTGGCTATTTGGGTGATTGGCAGATTGGCTATTTGGCTGATTGGCAGATTGGCTGATTGGCTGATTGGCTGATTGGCAGATTGGCTATTTGGCTGATTGGCTGATTGGCTGATTGGCAGATTGGCTATTTGGCTGATTGGCTGATTGGCAGATTGGCTATTTGGCTGATTGGCTGATTGGCTATTTGGCTGATTGGCTGATTGGCTGATTGGCTATTTGGCTGATTGGCTGATTGGCTGATTGGCTATTTGGCTGATTGGCTGATTGGCAGATTGGCTATTTGGGTGATTGGCAGATTGGCTGATTGGCTGATTGGCTGATTGGCTGATTGGCAGATAGGCTGATTGGCTGATTGGCTGATTGGCAGATTGGCTATTTGGCTGATTGGCTGATTGGCAGATTGGCTATTTGGCTGATTGGCTGATTGGCAGATTGGCTATTTGGCTGATTGGCAGATTGGCTGATTGGCTGATTGGCAGATGGGCTGATTGGCTGATTGGCAGATTGGCTATTTGGCTGATTTGCAGATTGGCTGATTGGCTGATTGGCAGATAGGCTGATTGGCTGATTGGCTGATTGGCAGATGGGCTGATTGGCTGATTGGCAGATTGGCTATTTGGCTGATTTGCAGATTGGCTGATTGGCTGATTGGCAGATAGGCTGATTGGCTGATTGTCTGATTGGCAGATTGGCTATTTGGCTGATTGGCTGATTGGCAGATTGGCTATTTGGCTGATTGGCAGATTGGCTCATTGGCTGATTGGCAGATGGGCTGATTGGCTGATTGGCAGATTGGCTATTTGGCTGATTTGCAGATTGGCTGATTGGCTGATTGGCAGATAGGCTGATTGGCTGATTGGCTGATAGGCTGATTGGCTGATTGGCTGATTGGCAGATTGGCTATTTGGCTGATTGGCTGATTGGCAGATTGGCTATTTGGCTGATTGGCTGATTGGCTATTTGGCTGATTGGCTGATTGGCTGATTGGCTGATTGGCAGATTGGCTGATTGGCTGATTGGCAGATTGGCTATTTGGCTGATTGGCAGATTGGCTATTTGGCTGATAGGCTGATTGGCTGATTGGCTATTTGGCTGATTGGCTGATTGGCTATTTGGCTGATTGGCAGATTGGCTGATTGGCTGATTGGCAGATGGGCTGATTGGCTGATTGGCAGATTGGCTATTTGGCTGATTTGCAGATTGGCTGATTGGCTGATTGGCAGATAGGCTGATTGGCTGATTGGCTATTTGGCTGATTGGCTGATTGGCTGATTGGCTATTTGGCTGATTGGCTGATTGGCTGATTGGCTATTTGGCTGATTGGCTGATTGGCAGATTGGCTATTTGGGTGATTGGCAGATTGGCTGATTGGCTGATTGGCTGATTGGCTGATTGGCAGATTGGCTATTTGGCTGATTGGCAGATTGGCTATTTGGCTGATTGGCTGATTGGCTGATTGGCTGATTGGTTATTTGGCTGATTGGCTGATTGGCCGATTGGGAGATTGGCTATTTGGCTGATTGGCTGATTGGCTGATTGGTTATTTGGCTGATTGGCTGATTGGCCGATTGGGAGATTGGCTATTTGGCTGATTGGCTGATTGGCAGATTGGCTATTTGGCTGATTGGCAGATTGGCTGATTGGCTGATTGGCAGATTGGCTGATTGGCTGATTGGCAGATAGGCTGATTGGCTGATTGGCTGATTGGCAGATTGGCTATTTGGCTGATTGGCTGATTGGCAGATTGGCTATTTGGCTGATTGGCTGATTGGCAGATTGGCTATTTGGCTGATTGGCAGATTGGCTGATTGGCTGATTGGCAGATGGGCTGATTGGCTGATTGGCAGATTGGCTATTTGGCTGATTTGCAGATTGGCTGATTGGCTGATTGGCAGATAGGCTGATTGGCTGATTGGCTGATTGGCTGATTGGCTGATTGGTTATTTGGCTGATTGGCTGATTGGCTGATTGGCTGATTGGCAGATGGGCTGATTGGCTGATTGGCAGATTGGCTATTTGGCTGATTTGCAGATTGGCTGATTGGCTGATTGGCAGATAGGCTGATTGGCTGATTGTCTGATTGGCAGATTGGCTATTTGGCTGATTGGCTGATTGGCAGATTGGCTATTTGGCTGATTGGCAGATTGGCTGATTGGCTGATTGGCAGATGGGCTGATTGGCTGATTGGCAGATTGGCTATTTGGCTGATTTGCAGATTGGCTGATTGGCTGATTGGCAGATAGGCTGATTGGCTGATTGGCTGATTTGCAGATTGGCTATTTGGCTGATTGGCTGATTGGCAGATTGGCTATTTGGCTGATTGGCTGATTGGCTATTTGGCTGATTGGCTGATTGGCTGATTGGCTGATTGGCAGATTGGCTGATTGGCTGATTGGCAGATTGGCTATTTGGCTGATTGGCAGATTGGCTATTTGGCTGATAGGCTGATTGGCTGATTGGCTATTTGGCTGATTGGCTGATTGGCTATTTGGCTGATTGGCAGATTGGCTGATTGGCTGATTGGCAGATGGGCTGATTGGCTGATTGGCAGATTGGCTATTTGGCTGATTTGCAGATTGGCTGATTGGCTGATTGGCAGATAGGCTGATTGGCTGATTGGCTGATTGGCTGATTGGCAGATGGGCTGATTGGCTGATTGGCAGATTGGCTATTTGGCTGATTGGCTGATTGGCTGATTGGCAGATTGGCTATTTGGCTGATTGGCTGATTGGCAGATTGGCTATTTGGCTGATTGGCAGATTGGCTGATTGGCTGATTGGCAGATGGGCTGATTGGCTGATTGGCAGATTGGCTATTTGGCTGATTTGCAGATTGGCTGATTGGCTGATTGGCAGATAGGCTGATTGGCTGATTGTCTGATTGGCAGATTGGCTATTTGGCTGATTGGCTGATTGGCAGATTGGCTATTTGGCTGATTGGCAGATTGGCTGATTGGCTGATTGGCAGATGGGCTGATTGGCTGATTGGCAGATTGGCTATTTGGCTGATTTGCAGATTGGCTGATTGGCTGATTGGCAGATAGGCTGATTGGCTGATTGGCTGATTGGCAGATTGGCTATTTGGCTGATTGGCTGATTGGCAGATTGGCTATTTGGCTGATTGGCTGATTGGCTATTTGGCTGATTGGCTGATTGGCTGATTGGCTGATTGGCAGATTGGCTGATTGGCTGATTGGCAGATTGGCTATTTGGCTGATTGGCAGATTGGCTATTTGGCTGATAGGCTGATTGGCTGATTGGCTATTTGGCTGATTGGCTGATTGGCTATTTGGCTGATTGGCAGATTGGCTATTTGGCTGATTGGCTGATTGGCTGATTGGCAGATTGGCTATTTGGCTGATTGGCTGATTGGCTATTTGGCTGATTGGCTGATTGGCTGATTGGCTATTTGGCTGATTGGCTGATTGGCAGATTGGCTATTTGGCTGATTGGCAGATTGGCTGATTGGCTGATTGGCTGATTGGCTGATTGGCAGATTGGCTATTTGGCTGATTGGCAGATTGGCTATTTGGCTGATTGGCTGATTGGCTGATTGGCTGATTGGTTATTTGGCTGATTGGCTGATTGGCCGATTGGGAGATTGGCTATTTGGCTGATTGGCTGATTGGCAGATTGGCTATTTGGCTGATTGGCAGATTGGCTGATTGGCTGATTGGCAGATTGGCTGATTGGCTGATTGGCAGATAGGCTGATTGGCTGATTGGCTGATTGGCAGATTGGCTATTTGGCTGATTGGCTGATTGGCAGATTGGCTATTTGGCTGATTGGCTGATTGGCAGATTGGCTATTTGGCTGATTGGCAGATTGGCTGATTGGCTGATTGGCAGATGGGCTGATTGGCTGATTGGCAGATTGGCTATTTGGCTGATTTGCAGATTGGCTGATTGGCTGATTGGCAGATAGGCTGATTGGCTGATTGGCTGATTGGCTGATTGGCTGATTGGTTATTTGGCTGATTGGCTGATTGGCTGATTGGTTATTTGGCTGATTGGCTGATTGGCTGATTGGCTGATTGGCAGATGGGCTGATTGGCTGATTGGCAGATTGGCTATTTGGCTGATTTGCAGATTGGCTGATTGGCTGATTGGCAGATTGGCGATTGGCTGATTGGCAGATTGGCTATTTGGCTGATTGGCAGATTGGCTGATTGGCTGATTGGCAGATTGGCTGATTGGCAGATAGGCTGATTGGCTGATTGGCTGATTGGCTATTTGGCTGATTGGCTGATTGGCAGATTGGCTATTTGGCTGATTGGCAGATTGGCTGATTGGCTGATTGGCAGATTGGCTATTTGGCTGATTGGCAGATTGGCTATTTGGCTGATTGGCTGATTGGCTGATTGGCTGATTGGTTATTTGGCTGATTGGCTGATTGGCCGATTGGGAGATTGGCTATTTGGCTGATTTGCAGATTGGCTGATTGGCTGATTGGCAGATAGGCTGATTGGCTGATTGGCTGATTGGCTATTTGGCTGATTGGCTGATTGGCAGATTGGCTATTTGGCTGATTGGCAGATTGGCTGATTGGCTGATTGGCAGATTGGCTATTTGGCTGATTGGCAGATTGGCTATTTGGCTGATTGGCTGATTGGCTGATTGGCTGATTGGTTATTTGGCTGATTGGCTGATTGGCCGATTGGGAGATTGGCTATTTGGCTGATTGGCTGATTGGCAGATTGGCTATTTGGCTGATTGGCAGATTGGCTATTTGGCTGATTGGCTGATTGGCTGATTGGCTGATTGGTTATTTGGCTGATTGGCTGATTGGCAGATAGGCTGATTGGCTGATTGGCTGATTGGCAGATAGGCTGATTGGCTGATTGGCTGATTGGCAGATTGGCTATTTGGCTGATTGGCTGATTGGCAGATTGGCTATTTGGCTGATTGGCTGATTGGCTATTTGGCTGATTGGCTGATTGGCTGATTGGCTGATTGGCAGATTGGCTGATTGGCTGATTGGCAGATTGGCTATTTGGCTGATTGGCAGATTGGCTATTTGGCTGATAGGCTGATTGGCTGATTGGCTATTTGGCTGATTGGCTGATTGGCTATTTGGCTGATTGGCAGATTGGCTATTTGGCTGATTGGCTGATTGGCTGATTGGCAGATTGGCTATTTGGCTGATTGGCTGATTGGCTATTTGGCTGATTGGCTGATTGGCTGATTGGCTATTTGGCTGATTGGCTGATTGGCAGATTGGCTATTTGGCTGATTGGCAGATTGGCAGATTGGCTGATTGGCTGATTGGCTGATTGGCAGATTGGCTATTTGGCTGATTGGCAGATTGGCTATTTGGCTGATTGGCTGATTGGCTGATTGGCTGATTGGTTATTTGGCTGATTGGCTGATTGGCCGATTGGGAGATTGGCTATTTGGCTGATTGGCTGATTGGCAGATTGGCTATTTGGCTGATTGGCAGATTGGCTGATTGGCGGATTGGCAGATTGGCTGATTGGCTGATTGGCAGATAGGCTGATTGGCTGATTGGCTGATTGGCAGATTGGCTATTTGGCTGATTGGCTGATTGGCAGATTGGCTATTTGGCTGATTGGCTGATTGGCAGATTGGCTATTTGGCTGATTGGCAGATTGGCTGATTGGCTGATTGGCAGATGGGCTGATTGGCTGATTGGCAGATTGGCTATTTGGCTGATTTGCAGATTGGCTGATTGGCTGATTGGCAGATAGGCTGATTGGCTGATTGGCTGATTGGCTGATTGGTTATTTGGCTGATTGGCTGATTGGCTGATTGGCTGATTGGCAGATGGGCTGATTGGCTGATTGGCAGATTGGCTATTTGGCTGATTTGCAGATTGGCTGATTGGCTGATTGGCAGATTGGCGATTGGCTGATTGGCAGATTGGCTATTTGGCTGATTGGCAGATTGGCTGATTGGCTGATTGGCAGATGGGCTGATTGGCTGATTGGCAGATTGGCTATTTGGCTGATTTGCAGATTGGCTGATTGGCTGATTGGCAGATAGGCTGATTGGCTGATTGGCTGATTGGCTATTTGGCTGATTGGCTGATTGGCAGATTGGCTATTTGGCTGATTGGCAGATTGGCTGATTGGCTGATTGGCTGATTGGCTGATTGGCAGATTGGCTATTTGGCTGATTGGCAGATTGGCTATTTGGCTGATTGGCTGATTGGCTGATTGGCTGATTGGTTATTTGGCTGATTGGCTGATTGGCCGATTGGGAGATTGGCTATTTGGCTGATTGGCTGATTGGCAGATTGGCTATTTGGCTGATTGGCAGATTGGCTGATTGGCTGATTGGCAGATTGGCTGATTGGCTGATTGGCAGATAGGCTGATTGGCTGATTGGCTGATTGGCAGATTGGCTATTTGGCTGATTGGCTGATTGGCAGATTGGCTATTTGGCTGATTGGCTGATTGGCAGATTGGCTATTTGGCTGATTGGCAGATTGGCTGATTGGCTGATTGGCAGATGGGCTGATTGGCTGATTGGCAGATTGGCTATTTGGCTGATTTGCAGATTGGCTGATTGGCTGATTGGCAGATAGGCTGATTGGCTGATTGGCTGATTGGCTGATTGGCTGATTGGTTATTTGGCTGATTGGCTGATTGGCTGATTGGCTGATTGGCAGATGGGCTGATTGGCTGATTGGCAGATTGGCTATTTGGCTGATTTGCAGATTGGCTGATTGGCTGATTGGCAGATTGGCGATTGGCTGATTGGCAGATTGGCTATTTGGCTGATTGGCAGATTGGCTGATTGGCTGATTGGCAGATGGGCTGATTGGCTGATTGGCAGATTGGCTATTTGGCTGATTTGCAGATTGGCTGATTGGCTGATTGGCAGATAGGCTGATTGGCTGATTGGCTGATTGGCTGATTGGCTGATTGGTTATTTGGCTGATTGGCTGATTGGCTGATTGGCTGATTGGCAGATGGGCTGATTGGCTGATTGGCAGATTGGCTATTTGGCTGATTTGCAGATTGGCTGATTGGCTGATTGGCAGATAGGCTGATTGGCTGATTGTCTGATTGGCAGATTGGCTATTTGGCTGATTGGCTGATTGGCAGATTGGCTATTTGGCTGATTGGCAGATTGGCTGATTGGCTGATTGGCAGATGGGCTGATTGGCTGATTGGCAGATTGGCTATTTGGCTGATTTGCAGATTGGCTGATTGGCTGATTGGCAGATAGGCTGATTGGCTGATTGGCTGATTGGCAGATTGGCTATTTGGCTGATTGGCTGATTGGCAGATTGGCTATTTGGCTGATTGGCTGATTGGCTATTTGGCTGATTGGCTGATTGGCTGATTGGCTGATTGGCAGATTGGCTGATTGGCTGATTGGCAGATTGGCTATTTGGCTGATTGGCAGATTGGCTATTTGGCTGATAGGCTGATTGGCTGATTGGCTATTTGGCTGATTGGCTGATTGGCTGATTGGCTGATTGGCTGATTGGCAGATTGGCTGATTGGCTGATTGGCTGATTGGCAGATTGGCTATTTGGCTGATTGGCAGATTGGCTGATTGGCTGATTGGCTGATTGGCAGATTGGCTATTTGGCTGATTGGCTGATTGGCTGATTGGCAGATTGGCTATTTGGCTGATTGGCTGATTGGCAGATTGGCTGATTGGCTGATTGGCTGATTGGCAGATTGGCTATTTGGCTGATTGGCTGATTGGCTGATTGGCTGATTGGCAGATGGGCTGATTGGCTGATTGGCAGATTGGCTATTTGGCTGATTTGCAGATTGGCTGATTGGCTGATTGGCAGATTGGCGATTGGCTGATTGGCAGATTGGCTATTTGGCTGATTGGCAGATTGGCTGATTGGCTGATTGGCAGATGGGCTGATTGGCTGATTGGCAGATTGGCTATTTGGCTGATTTGCAGATTGGCTGATTGGCTGATTGGCAGATAGGCTGATTGGCTGATTGGCTGATTGGCTGATTGGCTGATTGGTTATTTGGCTGATTGGCTGATTGGCTGATTGGCTGATTGGCAGATGGGCTGATTGGCTGATTGGCAGATTGGCTATTTGGCTGATTTGCAGATTGGCTGATTGGCTGATTGGCAGATAGGCTGATTGGCTGATTGTCTGATTGGCAGATTGGCTATTTGGCTGATTGGCTGATTGGCAGATTGGCTATTTGGCTGATTGGCAGATTGGCTGATTGGCTGATTGGCAGATGGGCTGATTGGCTGATTGGCAGATTGGCTATTTGGCTGATTTGCAGATTGGCTGATTGGCTGATTGGCAGATAGGCTGATTGGCTGATTGGCTGATTGGCAGATTGGCTATTTGGCTGATTGGCTGATTGGCAGATTGGCTATTTGGCTGATTGGCTGATTGGCTATTTGGCTGATTGGCTGATTGGCTGATTGGCTGATTGGCAGATTGGCTGATTGGCTGATTGGCAGATTGGCTATTTGGCTGATTGGCAGATTGGCTATTTGGCTGATAGGCTGATTGGCTGATTGGCTATTTGGCTGATTGGCTGATTGGCTGATTGGCTGATTGGCTGATTGGCAGATTGGCTGATTGGCTGATTGGCTGATTGGCAGATTGGCTATTTGGCTGATTGGCTGATTGGCAGATTGGCTATTTGGCTGATTGGCTGATTGGCTGATTGGCAGATTGGCTATTTGGCTGATTGGCTGATTGGCAGATTGGCTGATTGGCTGATTGGCTGATTGGCAGATTGGCTATTTGGCTGATTGGCTGATTGGCTGATTGGCAGATTGGCTATTTGGCTGATTGGCTGATTGGCAGATTGGCTATTTGGCTGATTGGCAGATTGGCTATTTGGCTGATTGGCTGATTGGCTGATTGGCAGATTGGCTATTTGGCTGATTGGCTGATTGGCTGATTGGCTATTTGGCTGATTGGCTGATTGGCAGATTGGCTATTTGGCTGATTGGCAGATTGGCTGATTGGCTGATTGGCAGATTGGCTATTTGGCTGATTGGCAGATTGGCTATTTGGCTGATTGGCTGATTGGCTGATTGGCTGATTGGTTATTTGGCTGATTGGCTGATTGGCCGATTGGGAGATTGGCTATTTGGCTGATTGGCTGATTGGCAGATTGGCTATTTGGCTGATTGGCAGATTGGCTGATTGGCTGATTGGCAGATTGGCTGATTGGCTGATTGGCAGATAGGCTGATTGGCTGATTGGCTGATTGGCAGATTGGCTATTTGGCTGATTGGCTGATTGGCAGATTGGCTATTTGGCAGATTGGCTGATTGGCAGATTGGCTATTTGGCTGATTGGCAGATTGGCTGATTGGCTGATTGGCAGATGGGCTGATTGGCTGATTGGCAGATTGGCTATTTGGCTGATTTGCAGATTGGCTGATTGGCTGATTGGCAGATAGGCTGATTGGCTGATTGGCTGATTGGCTGATTGGCTGATTGGTTATTTGGCTGATTGGCTGATTGGCTGATTGGCTGATTGGCAGATGGGCTGATTGGCTGATTGGCAGATTGGCTATTTGGCTGATTTGCAGATTGGCTGATTGGCTGATTGGCAGATAGGCTGATTGGCTGATTGTCTGATTGGCAGATTGGCTATTTGGCTGATTGGCTGATTGGCAGATTGGCTATTTGGCTGATTGGCAGATTGGCTGATTGGCTGATTGGCAGATGGGCTGATTGGCTGATTGGCAGATTGGCTATTTGGCTGATTTGCAGATTGGCTGATTGGCTGATTGGCAGATAGGCTGATTGGCTGATTGGCTGATTGGCAGATTGGCTATTTGGCTGATTGGCTGATTGGCAGATTGGCTATTTGGCTGATTGGCTGATTGGCTATTTGGCTGATTGGCTGATTGGCTGATTGGCTGATTGGCAGATTGGCTGATTGGCTGATTGGCAGATTGGCTATTTGGCTGATTGGCAGATTGGCTATTTGGCTGATAGGCTGATTGGCTGATTGGCTATTTGGCTGATTGGCTGATTGGCTATTTGGCTGATTGGCTGATTGGCAGATTGGCTATTTGGCTGATTGGCAGATTGGCTGATTGGCTGATTGGCTGATTGGCAGATTGGCTAATTGGCTGATTGGCTGATTGGCTGATTGGCAGATTGGCTATTTGGCTGATTGGCTGATTGGCAGATTGGCTATTTGGCTGATTGGCTGATTGGCTATTTGGCTGATTGGCTGATTGGCTGATTGGCTATTTGGCTGATTGGCTGATTGGCTGATTGGCTATTTGGCTGATTGGCTGATTGGCAGATTGGCTATTTGGCTGATTGGCAGATTGGCTGATTGGCTGATTGGCTGATTGGCTGATTGGCAGATTGGCTATTTGGCTGATTGGCAGATTGGCTATTTGGCTGATTGGCTGATTGGCTGATTGGCTGATTGGTTATTTGGCTGATTGGCTGATTGGCCGATTGGGAGATTGGCTATTTGGCTGATTGGCTGATTGGCAGATTGGCTATTTGGCTGATTGGCAGATTGGCTGATTGGCTGATTGGCAGATTGGCTGATTGGCTGATTGGCAGATAGGCTGATTGGCTGATTGGCTGATTGGCAGATTGGCTATTTGGCTGATTGGCTGATTGGCAGATTGGCTATTTGGCTGATTGGCTGATTGGCAGATTGGCTATTTGGCTGATTGGCAGATTGGCTGATTGGCTGATTGGCAGATGGGCTGATTGGCTGATTGGCAGATTGGCTATTTGGCTGATTTGCAGATTGGCTGATTGGCTGATTGGCAGATAGGCTGATTGGCTGATTGGCTGATTGGCTGATTGGCTGATTGGTTATTTGGCTGATTGGCTGATTGGCTGATTGGCTGATTGGCAGATGGGCTGATTGGCTGATTGGCAGATTGGCTATTTGGCTGATTTGCAGATTGGCTGATTGGCTGATTGGCAGATAGGCTGATTGGCTGATTGTCTGATTGGCAGATTGGCTATTTGGCTGATTGGCTGATTGGCAGATTGGCTATTTGGCTGATTGGCAGATTGGCTGATTGGCTGATTGGCAGATGGGCTGATTGGCTGATTGGCAGATTGGCTATTTGGCTGATTTGCAGATTGGCTGATTGGCTTATTGGCAGATAGGCTGATTGGCTGATTGGCTGATTGGCAGATTGGCTATTTGGCTGATTGGCTGATTGGCAGATTGGCTATTTGGCTGATTGGCTGATTGGCTATTTGGCTGATTGGCTGATTGGCTGATTGGCTGATTGGCAGATTGGCTGATTGGCTGATTGGCAGATTGGCTATTTGGCTGATTGGCAGATTGGCTATTTGGCTGATAGCCTGATTGGCTGATTGGCTATTTGGCTGATTGGCTGATTGGCTATTTGGCTGATTGGCTGATTGGCAGATTGGCTATTTGGCTGATTGGCAGATTGGCTGATTGGCTGATTGGCTGATTGGCAGATTGGCTATTTGGCTGATTGGCTGATTGGCTGATTGGCAGATTGGCTATTTGGCTGATTGGCTGATTGGCAGATTGGCTATTTGGCTGATTGGCTGATTGGCTATTTGGCTGATTGGCTGATTGGCTGATTGGCTATTTGGCTGATTGGCTGATTGGCTGATTGGCTATTTGGCTGATTGGCTGATTGGCAGATTGGCTATTTGGCTGATTGGCAGATTGGCTGATTGGCTGATTGGCTGATTGGCAGATTGGCTATTTGGCTGATTGGCAGATTGGCTATTTGGCTGATTGGCTGATTGGCTGATTGGCTGATTGGTTATTTGGCTGATTGGCTGATTGGCCGATTGGGAGATTGGCTATTTGGCTGATTGGCTGATTGGCAGATTGGCTATTTGGCTGATTGGCAGATTGGCTGATTGGCTGATTGGCAGATTGGCTGATTGGCTGATTGGCTGATTGGCAGATTGGCTATTTGGCTGATTGGCTGATTGGCAGATTGGCTATTTGGCAGATTGGCTGATTGGCAGATTGGCTATTTGGCTGATTGGCAGATTGGCTGATTGGCTGATTGGCAGATGGGCTGATTGGCTGATTGGCAGATTGGCTATTTGGCTGATTTGCAGATTGGCTGATTGGCTGATTGGCAGATAGGCTGATTGGCTGATTGGCTGATTGGCTGATTGGCTGATTGGTTATTTGGCTGATTGGCTGATTGGCTGATTGGCTGATTGGCAGATGGGCTGATTGGCTGATTGGCAGATTGGCTATTTGGCTGATTTGCAGATTGGCTGATTGGCTGATTGGCAGATAGGCTGATTGGCTGATTGTCTGATTGGCAGATTGGCTATTTGGCTGATTGGCTGATTGGCAGATTGGCTATTTGGCTGATTGGCAGATTGGCTGATTGGCTGATTGGCAGATGGGCTGATTGGCTGATTGGCAGATTGGCTATTTGGCTGATTTGCAGATTGGCTGATTGGCTGATTGGCAGATAGGCTGATTGGCTGATTGGCTGATTGGCAGATTGGCTATTTGGCTGATTGGCTGATTGGCAGATTGGCTATTTGGCTGATTGGCTGATTGGCTATTTGGCTGATTGGCTGATTGGCTGATTGGCTGATTGGCAGATTGGCTGATTGGCTGATTGGCAGATTGGCTATTTGGCTGATTGGCAGATTGGCTATTTGGCTGATTGGCAGATTGGCTGATTGGCTGATTGGCAGATGGGCTGATTGGCTGATTGGCAGATTGGCTATTTGGCTGATTTGCAGATTGGCTGATTGGCTGATTGGCAGATAGGCTGATTGGCTGATTGGCTGATTGGCTGATTGGCTGATTGGTTATTTGGCTGATTGGCTGATTGGCTGATTGGCTGATTGGCAGATGGGCTGATTGGCTGATTGGCAGATTGGCTATTTGGCTGATTTGCAGATTGGCTGATTGGCTGATTGGCAGATAGGCTGATTGGCTGATTGGCTGATTGGCAGATTGGCTATTTGGCTGATTGGCTGATTGGCAGATTGGCTATTTGGCTGATTGGCTGATTGGCTATTTGGCTGATTGGCTGATTGGCTGATTGGCTGATTGGCAGATTGGCTGATTGGCTGATTGGCAGATTGGCTATTTGGCTGATTGGCAGATTGGCTATTTGGCTGATAGGCTGATTGGCTGATTGGCTATTTGGCTGATTGGCTGATTGGCTATTTGGCTGATTGGCTGATTGGCAGATTGGCTATTTGGCTGATTGGTAGATTGGCTGATTGGCTGATTGGCTGATTGGCAGATTGGCTAATTGGCTGATTGGCTGATTGGCTGATTGGCAGATTGGCTATTTGGCTGATTGGCTGATTGGCAGATTGGCTATTTGGCTGATTGGCTGATTGGCTGATTGGCTGATTGGTTATTTGGCTGATTGGCTGATTGGCCGATTGGGAGATTGGCTATTTGGCTGATTGGCTGATTGGCAGATTGGCTATTTGGCTGATTGGCAGATTGGCTGATTGGCTGATTGGCAGATTGGCTGATTGGCTGATTGGCTGATTGGCAGATTGGCTATTTGGCTGATTGGCTGATTGGCAGATTGGCTATTTGGCAGATTGGCTGATTGGCAGATTGGCTATTTGGCTGATTGGCAGATTGGCTGATTGGCTGATTGGCAGATGGGCTGATTGGCTGATTGGCAGATTGGCTATTTGGCTGATTTGCAGATTGGCTGATTGGCTGATTGGCAGATAGGCTGATTGGCTGATTGGCTGATTGGCTGATTGGCTGATTGGTTATTTGGCTGATTGGCTGATTGGCTGATTGGCTGATTGGCAGATGGGCTGATTGGCTGATTGGCAGATTGGCTATTTGGCTGATTTGCAGATTGGCTGATTGGCTGATTGGCAGATAGGCTGATTGGCTGATTGTCTGATTGGCAGATTGGCTATTTGGCTGATTGGCTGATTGGCAGATTGGCTATTTGGCTGATTGGCAGATTGGCTGATTGGCTGATTGGCAGATGGGCTGATTGGCTGATTGGCAGATTGGCTATTTGGCTGATTTGCAGATTGGCTGATTGGCTGATTGGCAGATAGGCTGATTGGCTGATTGGCTGATTGGCAGATTGGCTATTTGGCTGATTGGCTGATTGGCAGATTGGCTATTTGGCTGATTGGCTGATTGGCTATTTGGCTGATTGGCTGATTGGCTGATTGGCTGATTGGCAGATTGGCTGATTGGCTGATTGGCAGATTGGCTATTTGGCTGATTGGCAGATTGGCTATTTGGCTGATTGGCAGATTGGCTGATTGGCTGATTGGCAGATGGGCTGATTGGCTGATTGGCAGATTGGCTATTTGGCTGATTTGCAGATTGGCTGATTGGCTGATTGGCAGATAGGCTGATTGGCTGATTGGCTGATTGGCTGATTGGCTGATTGGTTATTTGGCTGATTGGCTGATTGGCTGATTGGCTGATTGGCAGATGGGCTGATTGGCTGATTGGCAGATTGGCTATTTGGCTGATTTGCAGATTGGCTGATTGGCTGATTGGCAGATAGGCTGATTGGCTGATTGGCTGATTGGCAGATTGGCTATTTGGCTGATTGGCTGATTGGCAGATTGGCTATTTGGCTGATTGGCTGATTGGCTATTTGGCTGATTGGCTGATTGGCTGATTGGCTGATTGGCAGATTGGCTGATTGGCTGATTGGCAGATTGGCTATTTGGCTGATTGGCAGATTGGCTATTTGGCTGATAGGCTGATTGGCTGATTGGCTATTTGGCTGATTGGCTGATTGGCTATTTGGCTGATTGGCTGATTGGCAGATTGGCTATTTGGCTGATTGGTAGATTGGCTGATTGGCTGATTGGCTGATTGGCAGATTGGCTAATTGGCTGATTGGCTGATTGGCTGATTGGCAGATTGGCTATTTGGCTGATTGGCTGATTGGCAGATTGGCTATTTGGCTGATTGGCTGATTGGCTATTTGGCTGATTGGCTGATTGGCTGATTGGCTATTTGGCTGATTGGCTGATTGGCTGATTGGCTATTTGGCTGATTGGCTGATTGGCAGATTGGCTATTTGGCTGATTGGCAGATTGGCTGATTGGCTGATTGGCTGATTGGCTGATTGGCAGATTGGCTATTTGGCTGATTGGCAGATTGGCTATTTGGCTGATTGGCTGATTGGCTGATTGGCTGATTGGTTATTTGGCTGATTGGCTGATTGGCCGATTGGGAGATTGGCTATTTGGCTGATTGGCTGATTGGCAGATTGGCTATTTGGCTGATTGGCAGATTGGCTGATTGGCTGATTGGCAGATTGGCTGATTGGCTGATTGGCAGATAGGCTGATTGGCTGATTGGCTGATTGGCAGATTGGCTATTTGGCTGATTGGCTGATTGGCAGATTGGCTATTTGGCTGATTGGCTGATTGGCAGATTGGCTATTTGGCTGATTGGCAGATTGGCTGATTGGCTGATTGGCAGATGGGCTGATTGGCTGATTGGCAGATTGGCTATTTGGCTGATTTGCAGATTGGCTGATTGGCTGATTGGCAGATAGGCTGATTGGCTGATTGGCTGATTGGCTGATTGGCTGATTGGTTATTTGGCTGATTGGCTGATTGGCTGATTGGCTGATTGGCAGATGGGCTGATTGGCTGATTGGCAGATTGGCTATTTGGCTGATTTGCAGATTGGCTGATTGGCTGATTGGCAGATAGGCTGATTGGCTGATTGTCTGATTGGCAGATTGGCTATTTGGCTGATTGGCTGATTGGCAGATTGGCTATTTGGCTGATTGGCAGATTGGCTGATTGGCTGATTGGCAGATGGGCTGATTGGCTGATTGGCAGATTGGCTATTTGGCTGATTTGCAGATTGGCTGATTGGCTTATTGGCAGATAGGCTGATTGGCTGATTGGCTGATTGGCAGATTGGCTATTTGGCTGATTGGCTGATTGGCAGATTGGCTATTTGGCTGATTGGCTGATTGGCTATTTGGCTGATTGGCTGATTGGCTGATTGGCTGATTGGCAGATTGGCTGATTGGCTGATTGGCAGATTGGCTATTTGGCTGATTGGCAGATTGGCTATTTGGCTGATAGGCTGATTGGCTGATTGGCTATTTGGCTGATTGGCTGATTGGCTATTTGGCTGATTGGCTGATTGGCAGATTGGCTATTTGGCTGATTGGCAGATTGGCTGATTGGCTGATTGGCTGATTGGCAGATTGGCTATTTGGCTGATTGGCTGATTGGCTGATTGGCAGATTGGCTATTTGGCTGATTGGCTGATTGGCTATTTGGCTGATTGGCTGATTGGCTGATTGGCTATTTGGCTGATTGGCTGATTGGCAGATTGGCTATTTGGCTGATTGGCAGATTGGCTGATTGGCTGATTGGCTGATTGGCTGATTGGCTGATTGGCAGATTGGCTATTTGGCTGATTGGCTGATTGGCTATTTGGCTGATTGGCAGATTGGCTGATTGGCTGATTGGCTATTTGGCTGATTGGCTGATTGGCTGATTGGCTGATTGGCAGATTGGCTGATTGGCTGATTGGCAGATTGGCTATTTGGCTGATTGGCAGATTGGCTATTTGGCTGATAGGCTGATTGGCTGATTGGCTATTTGGCTAGATTGGCTGATTGGCTATTTGGCTGATTGGCTGATTGGCAGATTGGCTATTTGGCTGATTGGCAGATTGGCTGATTGGCTGATTGGCTGATTGGCAGATTGGCTATTTGGCTGATTGGCTGATTGGCTGATTGGCAGATTGGCTATTTGGCTGATTGGCTGATTGGCTATTTGGCTGATTGGCTGATTGGCTGATTGGCTATTTGGCTGATTGGCTGATTGGCAGATTGGCTATTTGGCTGATTGGCAGATTGGCTGATTGGCTGATTGGCTGATTGGCTGATTGGCAGATTGGCTATTTGGCTGATTGGCAGATTGGCTATTTGGCTGATTGGCTGATTGGCTGATTGGCTGATTGGTTATTTGGCTGATTGGCTGATTGGCCGATTGGGAGATTGGCTATTTGGCTGATTGGCTGATTGGCAGATTGGCTATTTGGCTGATTGGCAGATTGGCTGATTGGCTGATTGGCAGATTGGCTATTTGGCTGATTGGCAGATTGGCTATTTGGCTGATAGGCTGATTGGCTGATTGGCTATTTGGCTGATTGGCTGATTGGCTATTTGGCTGATTGGCTGATTGGCAGATTGGCTATTTGGCTGATTGGCAGATTGGCTGATTGGCTGATTGGCTGATTGGCAGATTGGCTATTTGGCTGATTGGCTGATTGGCTGATTGGCAGATTGGCTATTTGGCTGATTGGCTGATTGGCTATTTGGCTGATTGGCTGATTGGCTGATTGGCTATTTGGCTGATTGGCTGATTGGCAGATTGGCTATTTGGCTGATTGGCAGATTGGCTGATTGGCTGATTGGCTGATTGGCTGATTGGCTATTTGGCTGATTGGCTGATTGGCTGATTGGCTATTTGGCTGATTGGCTGATTGGCAGATTGGCTATTTGGCTGATTGGCAGATTGGCTGATTGGCTGATTGGCTGATTGGCTGATTGGCAGATTGGCTATTTGGCTGATTGGCTGATTGGCTATTTGGCTGATTGGCAGATTGGCTGATTGGCTGATTGGCTATTTGGCTGATTGGCTGATTGGCTGATTGGCTGATTGGCAGATTGGCTGATTGGCTGATTGGCAGATTGGCTATTTGGCTGATTGGCAGATTGGCTATTTGGCTGATAGGCTGATTGGCTGATTGGCTATTTGGCTAGATTGGCTGATTGGCTATTTGGCTGATTGGCTGATTGGCAGATTGGCTATTTGGCTGATTGGCAGATTGGCTGATTGGCTGATTGGCTAATTGGCAGATTGGCTATTTGGCTGATTGGCTGATTGGCTGATTGGCAGATTGGCTATTTGGCTGATTGGCTGATTGGCTATTTGGCTGATTGGCTGATTGGCTGATTGGCTATTTGGCTGATTGGCTGATTGGCAGATTGGCTATTTGGCTGATTGGCAGATTGGCTGATTGGCTGATTGGCTGATTGGCTGATTGGCAGATTGGCTATTTGGCTGATTGGCAGATTGGCTATTTGGCTGATTGGCAGATTGGCTATTTGGCTGATTGGCTGATTGGCTGATTGGCTGATTGGTTATTTGGCTGATTGGCTGATTGGCCGATTGGGAGATTGGCTATTTGGCTGATTGGCTGATTGGCAGATTGGCTATTTGGCTGATTGGCAGATTGGCTGATTGGCTGATTGGCAGATTGGCTGATTGGCGGATTGGCAGATAGGCTGATTGGCTGATTGGCTGATTGGCAGATTGGCTATTTGGCTGATTGGCTGATTGGCTGATTGGCTGATTGGCTATTTGGCTGATTGGCTGATTGGCTATTTGGCTGATTGGCTGATTGGCTGATTGGCTATTTGGCTGATTGGCTGATTTGCAGATTGGCTATTTGGCTGATTGGCTGATTGGCTGATTGGCAGATTGGCTATTTGGCTGATTGGCTGATTGGCTATTTGGCTGATAGGCTGATTGGCTGATTGGCTATTTGGCTGATTGGCTGATTGGCTATTTGGCTGATTGGCTGATTGGCAGATTGGCTATTTGGCTGATTGGCAGATTGGCTGATTGGCTGATTGGCTGATTGGCAGATTGGCTATTTGGCTGATTGGCTGATTGGCTGATTGGCAGATTGGCTATTTGGCTGATTGGCTGATTGGCTATTTGGCTGATTGGCTGATTGGCTGATTGGCTATTTGGCTGATTGGCTGATTGGCAGATTGGCTATTTGGCTGATTGGCAGATTGGCTGATTGGCTGATTGGCTGATTGGCTGATTGGCAGATTGGCTATTTGGCTGATTGGCAGATTGGCTATTTGGCTGATTGGCTGATTGGCTGATTGGCTGATTGGTTATTTGGCTGATTGGCTGATTGGCCGATTGGGAGATTGGCTATTTGGCTGATTGGCTGATTGGCAGATTGGCTATTTGGCTGATTGGCAGATTGGCTGATTGGCTGATTGGCAGATTGGCTGATTGGCTGATTGGCAGATAGGCTGATTGGCTGATTGGCTGATTGGCAGATTGGCTATTTGGCTGATTGGCTGATTGGCTGATTGGCAGATTAGCTATTTGGCTGATTGGCTGATTGGCTATTTGGCTGATTGGCTGATTGGCTGATTGGCTATTTGGCTGATTGGCTGATTGGCTGATTGGCAGATTGGCTATTTGGCTGATTGGCTGATTGGCTGATTGGCAGATTGGCTATTTGGCTGATTGGCTGATTGGCTATTTGGCTGATTGGCTGATTGGCTGATTGGCTATTTGGCTGATTGGCTGATTTGCAGATTGGCTATTTGGCTGATTGGCAGATTGGCTATTTGGCTGATTGGCAGATTGGCTATTTGGCTGATTGGCAGATTGGCTGATTGGCTGATTGGCTGATTGGCTGATTGGCAGATTGGCTATTTGGCTGATTGGCTATTTGGCTATTTGGCTGATAGGCAGATTGGCTATTTGGCTGATTGGCTGATTGGCAGATTGGCTATTTGGCTGATTGGCAGATTGGCTATTTGGCTGATTGGCAGATTGGCTGATTGGCTGATTGGCAGATGGGCTGATTGGCTGATTGGCAGATTGGCTATTTGGCTGATTTGCAGATTGGCTGATTGGCTTATTGGCAGATAGGCTGATTGGCTGATTGGCTGATTGGCAGATTGGCTATTTGGCTGATTGGCTGATTGGCAGATTGGCTATTTGGCTGATTGGCTGATTGGCTATTTGGCTGATTGGCTGATTGGCTGATTGGCTGATTGGCAGATTGGCTGATTGGCTGATTGGCTGATTGGCTGATTGGCTGATTGGCAGATTGGCTATTTGGCTGATTGGCTGATTGGCTGATTGGCAGATTGGCTATTTGGCTGATTGGCTGATTGGCTATTTGGCTGATTGGCTGATTGGCTGATTGGCTATTTGGCTGATTGGCTGATTGGCAGATTGGCTATTTGGCTGATTGGCAGATTGGCTGATTGGCTGATTGGCTGATTGGCTGATTGGCTATTTGGCTGATTGGCTGATTGGCTGATTGGCTATTTGGCTGATTGGCTGATTGGCAGATTGGCTATTTGGCTGATTGGCAGATTGGCTGATTGGCTGATTGGCTGATTGGCTGATTGGCTGATTGGCAGATTGGCTATTGGCTGATTGGCTGATTGGCTATTTGGCTGATTGGCAGATTGGCTGATTGGCTGATTGGCTATTTGGCTGATTGGCTGATTGGCTGATTGGCTGATTGGCAGATTGGCTGATTGGCTGATTGGCAGATTGGCTATTTGGCTGATTGGCAGATTGGCTATTTGGCTGATAGGCTGATTGGCTGATTGGCTATTTGGCTAGATTGGCTGATTGGCTATTTGGCTGATTGGCTGATTGGCAGATTGGCTATTTGGCTGATTGGCAGATTGGCTGATTGGCTGATTGGCTGATTGGCAGATTGGCTATTTGGCTGATTGGCTGATTGGCTGATTGGCAGATTGGCTATTTGGCTGATTGGCTGATTGGCTATTTGGCTGATTGGCTGATTGGCTGATTGGCTATTTGGCTGATTGGCTGATTGGCAGATTGGCTATTTGGCTGATTGGCAGATTGGCTGATTGGCTGATTGGCTGATTGGCAGATTGGCTATTTGGCTGATTGGCAGATTGGCTATTTGGCTGATTGGCTGATTGGCTGATTGGCTGATTGGTTATTTGGCTGATTGGCTGATTGGCCGATTGGGAGATTGGCTATTTGGCTGATTGGCTGATTGGCAGATTGGCTATTTGGCTGATTGGCAGATTGGCTGATTGGCTGATTGGCAGATTGGCTGATTGGCTGATTGGCAGATAGGCTGATTGGCTGATTGGCTGATTGGCAGATTGGCTATTTGGCTGATTGGCTGATTGGCTGATTGGCTGATTGGCTATTTGGCTGATTGGCTGATTGGCTATTTGGCTGATTGGCTGATTGGCTGATTGGCTATTTGGCTGATTGGCTGATTTGCAGATTGGCTATTTGGCTGATTGGCTGATTGGCTGATTGGCAGATTGGCTATTTGGCTGATTGGCTGATTGGCTATTTGGCTGATAGGCTGATTGGCTGATTGGCTATTTGGCTGATTGGCTGATTGGCTATTTGGCTGATTGGCTGATTGGCAGATTGGCTATTTGGCTGATTGGCAGATTGGCTGATTGGCTGATTGGCTGATTGGCAGATTGGCTATTTGGCTGATTGGCTGATTGGCTGATTGGCAGATTGGCTATTTGGCTGATTGGCTGATTGGCTATTTGGCTGATTGGCTGATTGGCTGATTGGCTATTTGGCTGATTGGCTGATTGGCAGATTGGCTATTTGGCTGATTGGCAGATTGGCTATTTGGCTGATTGGCTGATTGGCTGATTGGCTGATTGGTTATTTGGCTGATTGGCTGATTGGCCGATTGGGAGATTGGCTATTTGGCTGATTGGCTGATTGGCAGATTGGCTATTTGGCTGATTGGCAGATTGGCTGATTGGCTGATTGGCAGATTGGCTGATTGGCTGATTGGCAGATAGGCTGATTGGCTGATTGGCTGATTGGCAGATTGGCTATTTGGCTGATTGGCTGATTGGCTGATTGGCAGATTAGCTATTTGGCTGATTGGCTGATTGGCTATTTGGCTGATTGGCTGATTGGCTGATTGGCTATTTGGCTGATTGGCTGATTGGCTGATTGGCAGATTGGCTATTTGGCTGATTGGCTGATTGGCTGATTGGCAGATTGGCTATTTGGCTGATTGGCTGATGGGCTATTTGGCTGATTGGCTGATTGGCTGATTGGCTATTTGGCTGATTGGCTGATTTGCAGATTGGCTATTTGGCTGATTGGCTATTTGGCTGATTGGCTGATTTGCAGATTGGCTATTTGGCTGATTGGCAGATTGGCTGATTGGCTGATTGGCTGATTGGCTGATTGGCAGATTGGCTATTTGGCTGATTGGCTATTTGGCTATTTGGCTGATAGGCAGATTGGCTATTTGGCTGATTGGCTGATTGGCAGATTGGCTATTTGGCTGATTGGCTGATTCTCAGATAGGCTGATTGGCTGATTGGCTGATTGGCAGATTGGCTATTTGGCTGATTGGCTGATTGGCTGATTGGCAGATTGGCTATTTGGCTGATTGGCTGATTGGCTATTTGGCTGATTGGCTGAATGGCTGATTGGCTATTTGGTTGATTGGCTGATTTGCAGATTGGCTATTTGGCTGATTGGCAGATTGGCTGATTGGCTGATTGGCTGATTGGCAGATTGGCTATTTGGCTGATTGGCTGATTGGCTGATTGGCAGATTGGCTATTTGGCTGATTGGCTGATTGGCTATTTGGCTGATTGGCTGATTGGCTGATTGGCTATTTGGCTGATTGGCTGATTTGCAGATTGGCTATTTGGCTGATTGGCAGATTGGCTGATTGGCTGATTGGCTGATTGGCTGATTGGCAGATTGGCTATTTGGCAGATTGGCTATTTGGCTGATTGGCTGATTGGCTATTTGGCTGATAGGCTGATTGGCTATTTGGCTGATTGGCTGATTGGCAGATTGGCTATTTGGCTGATTGGCAGATTGGCTGATTGGCTGATTGGCTGATTGGCTGATTGGCAGATTGGCTATTTGGCTGATTGGCTGATTGGCTGATTGGCTGATTGGTTATTTGGCTGATTGGCTGATTGTCTGATTGGCAGATTGGCTATTTGGCTGATTGGCTGATTGGCAGATTGGCTATTTGGCTGATTGGCAGATTGGCTGATTGGCTGATTGGCAGATGGGCTGATTGGCTGATTGGCAGATTGGCTATTTGGCTGATTTGCAGATTGGCTGATTGGCTGATTGGCAGATAGGCTGATTGGCTGATTGGCTGATTGGCAGATTGGCTATTTGGCTGATTGGCTGATTGGCTGATTGGCAGATTGGCTATTTGGCTGATTGGCTGATTGGCTATTTGCCTGATTGGCTGAATGGCTGATTGGCTATTTGGCTGATTGGCTGATTTGCAGATTGGCTATTTGGCTGATTGGCAGATTGGCTGATTGGCTGATTGGCTGATTGGCAGATTGGCTATTTGGCTGATTGGCTGATTGGCTGATTGGCAGATTGGCTATTTGGCTGATTGGCTGATTGGCTATTTGGCTGATTGGCTGATTAGCTGATTGGCTATTTGGCTGATTGGCTGATTTGCAGATTGGCTATTTGGCTGATTGGCAGATTGGCTGATTGGCTGATTGGCTGATTGGCTGATTGGCAGATTGGCTATTTGGCTGATTGGCTGATTGGCAGATTGGCTATTTGGCTGATTGGCAGATTGGCTGATTGGCTGATTGGCTGATTGGCTGATTGGCAGATTGGCTATTTGGCTGATTGGCTGATTGGCTGATTGGCTGATTGGTTATTTGGCTGATTGGCTGATTGTCTGATTGGCAGATTGGCTATTTGGCTGATTGGCTGATTGGCAGATTGGCTATTTGGCTGATTGGCAGATTGGCTGATTGGCTGATTGGCAGATTGGCTATTTGGCTGATTTTCAGATTGGCTATTTGGCTGATTGGCTGATTGGCTGATTGGCTATTTGGCTGATTGGCTGATTTGCAGATTGGCTATTTGGCTGATTGGCAGATTGGCTGATTGGCTGATTGGCTAATTGGCTGATTGGCTGATTGGCAGATTGGCTATTTGGCTGATTGGCAGATTGGCTATTTGGCTGATTGGCTGATTGGCTATTTGGCTGATTGGCAGATTGGCTATTTGGCTGATTGGCAGATTGGCTATTTGGCTGATTGGCTGATTGGCTATTTGGCTGATTGGCTGATTGGCTGATTGGCAGATTGGCTATTTGGCTGATTTGCAGATTGGCTGATTGGCTGATTGGCAGATAGGCTGATTGGCTGATTGGCTGATTGGCAGATTGGCAGAGAGGCTGATTGGCTGATTGGCTGATTGGCAGATTGGCTATTTGGCTGATTGGCTGATTGGCTGATTGGCAGATTGGCTATTTGGCTGATTGGCTGATTGGCTATTTGGCTGATTGGCTGATTGGCTGATTGGCTATTTGGCTGATTGGCTGATTTGCAGATTGGCTATTTGGCTGATTGGCTATTTGGCTGATTGGCTGATTTGCAGATTGGCTATTTGGCTGATTGGCAGATTGGCTGATTGGCTGATTGGCTGATTGGCTGATTGGCAGATTGGCTATTTGGCTGATTGGCTATTTGGCTATTTGGCTGATAGGCAGATTGGCTATTTGGCTGATTGGCTGATTGGCAGATTGGCTATTTGGCTGATTGGCTGATTCTCAGATAGGCTGATTGGCTGATTGGCTGATTGGCAGATTGGCTATTTGGCTGATTGGCTGATTGGCTGATTGGCAGATTGGCTATTTGGCTGATTGGCTGATTGGCTGAATGGCTGATTGGCTATTTGGTTGATTGGCTGATTTGCAGATTGGCTATTTGGCTGATTGGCAGATTGGCTGATTGGCTGATTGGCTGATTGGCAGATTGGCTATTTGGCTGATTGGCTGATTGGCTGATTGGCAGATTGGCTATTTGGCTGATTGGCTGATTGGCTATTTGGCTGATTGGCTGATTGGCTGATTGGCTATTTGGCTGATTGGCTGATTTGCAGATTGGCTATTTGGCTGATTGGCAGATTGGCTGATTGGCTGATTGGCTGATTGGCTGATTGGCAGATTGGCTATTTGGCTGATTGGCTATTTGGCTGATTGGCTGATTGGCTATTTGGCTGATAGGCTGATTGGCTGATTGGCTGATTGGCAGATTGGCTATTTGGCTGATTGGCAGATTGGCTGATTGGCTATTTGGCTGATTGGCTGATTTGCAGATTGGCTATTTGGCTGATTGGCAGATTGGCTGATTGGCTGATTGGCTAATTGGCTGATTGGCTGATTGGCAGATTGGCTATTTGGCTGATTGGCAGATTGGCTATTTGGCTGATTGGCTGATTGGCTATTTGGCTGATTGGCAGATTGGCTATTTGGCTGATTGGCAGATTGGCTATTTGGCTGATTGGCTGATTGGCTATTTGGCTGATTGGCTGATTGGCTGATTGGCAGATTGGCTATTTGGCTGATTTGCAGATTGGCTGATTGGCTGATTGGCAGATAGGCTGATTGGCTGATTGGCTGATTGGCAGATTGGCAGAGAGGCTGATTGGCTGATTGGCTGATTGGCAGATTGGCTATTTGGCTGATTGGCTGATTGGCTGATTGGCAGATTGGCTATTTGGCTGATTGGCTGATTGGCTATTTGGCTGATTGGCTGATTGGCTGATTGGCTATTTGGCTGATTGGCTGATTTGCAGATTGGCTATTTGGCTGATTGGCTATTTGGCTGATTGGCTGATTTGCAGATTGGCTATTTGGCTGATTGGCAGATTGGCTGATTGGCTGATTGGCTGATTGGCTGATTGGCAGATTGGCTATTTGGCTGATTGGCTATTTGGCTATTTGGCTGATAGGCAGATTGGCTATTTGGCTGATTGGCTGATTGGCAGATTGGCTATTTGGCTGATTGGCTGATTCTCAGATAGGCTGATTGGCTGATTGGCTGATTGGCAGATTGGCTATTTGGCTGATTGGCTGATTGGCTGATTGGCAGATTGGCTATTTGGCTGATTGGCTGATTGGCTGAATGGCTGATTGGCTATTTGGTTGATTGGCTGATTTGCAGATTGGCTATTTGGCTGATTGGCAGATTGGCTGATTGGCTGATTGGCTGATTGGCAGATTGGCTATTTGGCTGATTGGCTGATTGGCTGATTGGCAGATTGGCTATTTGGCTGATTGGCTGATTGGCTATTTGGCTGATTGGCTGATTGGCTGATTGGCTATTTGGCTGATTGGCTGATTTGCAGATTGGCTATTTGGCTGATTGGCAGATTGGCTGATTGGCTGATTGGCTGATTGGCTGATTGGCAGATTGGCTATTTGGCTGATTGGCTATTTGGCTGATTGGCTGATTGGCTATTTGGCTGATAGGCTGATTGGCTATTTGGCTGATTGGCTGATTGGCAGATTGGCTATTTGGCTGATTGGCAGATTGGCTGATTGGCTGATTGGCTGATTGGCTGATTGGCAGATTGGCTATTTGGCTGATTGGCTGATTGGCTGATTGGCTGATTGGTTATTTGGCTGATTGGCTGATTGTCTGATTGGCAGATTGGCTATTTGGCTGATTGGCTGATTGGCAGATTGGCTATTTGGCTGATTGGCAGATTGGCTGATTGGCTGATTGGCAGATGGGCTGATTGGCTGATTGGCAGATTGGCTATTTGGCTGATTTGCAGATTGGCTGATTGGCTGATTGGCAGATAGGCTGATTGGCTGATTGGCTGATTGGCAGATTGGCTATTTGGCTGATTGGCTGATTGGCTGATTGGCAGATTGGCTATTTGGCTGATTGGCTGATTGGCTATTTGCCTGATTGGCTGAATGGCTGATTGGCTATTTGGCTGATTGGCTGATTTGCAGATTGGCTATTTGGCTGATTGGCAGATTGGCTGATTGGCTGATTGGCTGATTGGCAGATTGGCTATTTGGCTGATTGGCTGATTGGCTGATTGGCAGATTGGCTATTTGGCTGATTGGCTGATTGGCTATTTGGCTGATTGGCTGATTGGCTGATTGGCTATTTGGCTGATTGGCTGATTTGCAGATTGGCTATTTGGCTGATTGGCAGATTGGCTGATTGGCTGATTGGCTGATTGGCTGATTGGCAGATTGGCTATTTGGCTGATTGGCTGATTGGCAGATTGGCTATTTGGCTGATTGGCAGATTGGCTGATTGGCTGATTGGCTGATTGGCTGATTGGCAGATTGGCTATTTGGCTGATTGGCTGATTGGCTGATTGGCTGATTGGTTATTTGGCTGATTGGCTGATTGTCTGATTGGCAGATTGGCTATTTGGCTGATTGGCTGATTGGCAGATTGGCTATTTGGCTGATTGGCAGATTGGCTGATTGGCTGATTGGCAGATGGGCTGATTGGCTGATTGGCAGATTGGCTATTTGGCTGATTTTCAGATTGGCTATTTGGCTGATTGGCTGATTGGCTGATTGGCTATTTGGCTGATTGGCTGATTTGCAGATTGGCTATTTGGCTGATTGGCAGATTGGCTGATTGGCTGATTGGCTAATTGGCTGATTGGCTGATTGGCAGATTGGCTATTTGGCTGATTGGCAGATTGGCTATTTGGCTGATTGGCTGATTGGCTATTTGGCTGATTGGCAGATTGGCTATTTGGCTGATTGGCAGATTGGCTATTTGGCTGATTGGCTGATTGGCTATTTGGCTGATTGGCTGATTGGCTGATTGGCAGATTGGCTATTTGGCTGATTTGCAGATTGGCTGATTGGCTGATTGGCTATTTGGCTGATTGGCTGATTGGCTGATTGGCTATTTGGCTGATTGGCTGATTGGCTGATTGGCTGATTGGCTGATTGGCTGATTGGCAGATTGGCTATTTGGCTGATTGGCTGATTGGCTATTTGGCTGATTGGCTGATTGGCTGATTGGCTATTTGGCTGATTGGCTGATTGGCTGATTGGCTGATTGGCTGATTGGCAGATTGGCAGAGAGGCTGATTGGCTGATTGGCTGATTGGCAGATTGGCTATTTGGCTGATTGGCTGATTGGCTGATTGGCTGATTGGCTGATTGGCAGATTGGCTGATTGGCTGATTGGCTATTTGGCTGATTGGCTGATTGGCTGATTGGCTGATTGGCTGATTGGCAGATTGGCAGAGAGGCTGATTGGCTGATTGGCTGATTGGCAGATTGGCTATTTGGCTGATTGGCTGATTGGCTATTTGGCTGATTGGCTGATTGGCTGATTGGCTATTTGGCTGATTGGCTGATTTGCAGATTGGCTATTTGGCTGATTGGCAGATTGGCTGATTGGCTGATTTGCAGATTGGCTATTTGGCTGATTGGCAGATTGGCTGATTGGCTGATTGGCTGATTGGCAGATTGGCTATTTGGCTGATTGGCTGATTGGCTATTTGGCTGATTGGCAGATTGGCTATTTGGCTGATTGGCAGATTGGCTATTTGGCTGATTGGCTGATTGGCTATTTGGCTGGTTGGCTGATTTGCAGATTGGCTATTTGGCTGATTGGCAGATTGGCAGATTGGCTGATTGGCTGATTGGCTGATTGGCAGATTGTCTATTTGGCTGATTGGCAGATTGGCTATTTGGCTGATTGGCTGATTGGCTGATTGGGAGATTGGCTATTTGGCTGATTGGCTGATTGGCAGATTGGCTATTTGGCTGATTGGCAGATTGGCTGATTGGCTATTTGGCTGATTGGCTGATTGGCTATTTGGCTGATTGGCTGATTGGCTGATTGGCTATTTGGCTGATTGGCTGATTTGCAGATTGGCTATTTGGCTGATTGGCAGATTGGCTGATTGGCTGATTGGCTGATTGGCTGATTGGCAGATTGGCTGATTGGCAGATTGGCTATTTGGCTGATTGGCTGATTGGCTGATTGGCTATTTGGCTGATAGGCTGATTGGCTATTTGGCTGATTGGCTGATTGGCAGATTGGCTATTTGGCTGATTGGCAGATTGGCTGATTGGCTGATTTGCAGATTGGCTATTTGGCTGATTGGCAGATTGGCAGATTGGCTGATTGGCTGATTGGCTGATTGGCAGATTGTCTATTTGGCTGATTGGCAGATTGGCTATTTGGCTGATTGGCTGATTGGCTGATTGGCTGATTGGGAGATTGGCTATTTGGCTGATTGGCTGATTGGCAGATTGGCTATTTGGCTGATTGGCTGATTGGCAGATTGGCTATTTGGCTGATTGGCTGATTGGCTGATTGGCAGATTGGCTATTTGGCTGATTGGCTGATTGGCTGATTTGCAGATTGGCTATTTGGCTGATTGGCAGATTGGCTGATTGGCTGATTGGCTGATTGGCTGATTGGCAGATTGGCTATTTGGCTGATTGGCTGATTTGCAGATTGGCTATTTGGCTGATTGGCTGATTGGCTGATTGGCAGATTGGCTATTTGGCTGATTGGCTGATTGGCTATTTGGCTGATTGGCTGATTGGCTGATTGGCTATTTGGCTGATTGGCTGATTTGCAGATTGGCTATTTGGCTGATTGGCAGATTGGCTGATTGGCTGATTGGCTGATTGGCTGATTTTCAGATTGGCTATTTGGCTGATTGGCTATTTGGCTGATTGGCTGATTGGCAGATTGGCTATTTGGCTGATTGGCAGATTGGCTGATTGGCTGATTGGCAGATGGGCTGATTGGCTGATTGGCAGATTGGCTATTTGGCTGATTGGCTGATTGGCTGATTGGCTGATTGGGAGATTGGCTATTTGGCTGATTGGCTGATTGGCAGATTGGCTATTTGGCTGATTGGCTGATTGGCAGATTGGCTATTTGGCTGATTGGCTGATTGGCTGATTGGCAGATTGGCTATTTGGCTGATTGGCTGATTGGCTGATTTGCAGATTGGCTATTTGGCTGATTGGCAGATTGGCTGATTGGCTGATTGGCTGATTGGCTGATTGGCAGATTGGCTATTTGGCTGATTGGCTGATTTGCAGATTGGCTATTTGGCTGATTGGCTGATTGGCTGATTGGCAGATTGGCTATTTGGCTGATTGGCTGATTGGCTATTTGGCTGATTGGCTGATTGGCTGATTGGCTATTTGGCTGATTGGCTGATTTGCAGATTGGCTATTTGGCTGATTGGCAGATTGGCTGATTGGCTGATTGGCTGATTGGCTGATTTTCAGATTGGCTATTTGGCTGATTGGCTATTTGGCTGATTGGCTGATTGGCAGATTGGCTATTTGGCTGATTGGCAGATTGGCTGATTGGCTGATTGGCAGATGGGCTGATTGGCTGATTGGCAGATTGGCTATTTGGCTGATTTGCAGATTGGCTGATTGGCTGATTGGCAGATAGGCTGATTGGCTGATTGGCTGATTGGCTGATTGGCTGATTGGTTATTTGGCTGATTGGCTGATTGGCTGATTGGCAGATTGGCTATTTGGCTGATTGGCTGATTGGCAGATTGGCTATTTGGCTGATTGGCAGATTGGCTGATTGGCTGATTGGCAGATGGGCTGATTGGCTGATTGGCAGATTGGCTATTTGGCTGATTTGCAGATTGGCTGATTGGCTGATTGGCAGATAGGCTGATTGGCTGATTGGCTGATTTGCAGATTGGCTATTTGGCTGATTGGCAGATTGGCTGATTGGCTGATTGGCTGATTGGCTGATTGGCAGATTGGCTATTTGGCTGATTGGCAGATTGGCTATTTGGCTGATTGGCTGATTGGCTATTTGGCTGATAGGCTGATTGGCTATTTGGCTGATTGGCTGATTGGCAGATTGGCTATTTGGCTGATTGGCAGATTGGCTGATTGGCTGATTGGCTGATTGGCTGATTGGCAGATTGGCTATTTGGCTGATTGGCTGATTGGCTGATTGGCTGATTGGTTATTTGGCTGATTGGCTGATTGGCTGATTGGCAGATTGGCTATTTGGCTGATTGGCTGATTGGCAGATTGGCTATTTGGCTGATTGGCAGATTGGCTGATTGGCTGATTGGCAGATGGGCTGATTGGCTGATTGGCAGATTGGCTATTTGGCTGATTTGCAGATTGGCTGATTGGCTGATTGGCAGATAGGCTGATTGGCTGATTGGCTGATTGGCTGATTGGCTGATTGGTTATTTGGCTGATTGGCTGATTGGCTGATTGGCAGATTGGCTATTTGGCTGATTGGCTGATTGGCAGATTGGCTATTTGGCTGATTGGCAGATTGGCTGATTGGCTGATTGGCAGATGGGCTGATTGGCTGATTGGCAGATTGGCTATTTGGCTGATTTGCAGATTGGCTGATTGGCTGATTGGCAGATAGGCTGATTGGCTGATTGGCTGATTGGCAGATTGGCTATTTGGCTGATTGGCTGATTGGCAGATTGGCTATTTGGCTGATTGGCAGATTGGCTGATTGGCTGATTGGCAGATGGGCTGATTGGCTGATTGGCAGATTGGCTATTTGGCTGATTTGCAGATTGGCTGATTGGCTGATTGGCAGATAGGCTGATTGGCTGATTGTCTGATTGGCAGATTGGCTATTTGGCTGATTGGCTGATTGGCAGATTGGCTGATTGGCTGATTGGCAGATGGGCTGATTGGCTGATTGGCAGATTGGCTATTTGGCTGATTTGCAGATTGGCTGATTGGCTGATTGGCAGATAGGCTGATTGGCTGATTGTCTGATTGGCAGATTGGCTATTTGGCTGATTGGCTGATTGGCAGATTGGCTATTTGGCTGATTGGCTGATTGGCTGATTGGCTGATTGGCAGATGGGCTGATTGGCTGATTGGCAGATTGGCTATTTGGCTGATTTGCAGATTGGCTGATTGGCTGATTGGCAGATAGGCTGATTGGCTGATTGTCTGATTGGCAGATTGGCTATTTGGCTGATTGGCTGATTGGCAGATTGGCTATTTGGCTGATTGGCAGATTGGCTGATTGGCTGATTGGCAGATGGGCTGATTGGCTGATTGGCAGATTGGCTATTTGGCTGATTTGCAGATTAGCTGATTGGCTGATTGGCAGATAGGCTGATTGGCTGATTGGCTGATTGGCTGATTGGCTGATTGGCAGATTGGCTATTTGGCTGATTGGCTGATTGGCAGATTGGCTATTTGGCTGATTGGCTGATTGGCTGATTGGCTGATTGGTTATTTGGCTGATTGGCTGATTGGCCGATTGGCTATTTGGCTGATTGGCTGATTGGCAGATTGGCTATTTGGCTGATTGGCTGATTGGCTGATTGGCTGATTGGTTATTTGGCTGATTGGCTGATTGGCCGATTGGGAGATTGGCTATTTGGCTGATTGGCTGATTGGCAGATTGGCTGATTGGCTGATTGGCAGATTGGCTATTTGGCAGATTGGCTGATTGGCTGATTGGCAGATTGGCTATTTGGCTGATTGGCTGATTGGCTATTTGGCTGATTGGCTGAATGGCTGATTGGCTATTTGGCTGATTGGCTGATTGGCAGATTGGCTATTTGGCTGATTGGCAGATTGGCTGATTGGCTGATTGGCAGATTGGCTATTTGGCTGATTGGCTGATTGGCAGATAGGCTGATTGGCTGATTGTCTGATTGGCAGATTGGCTATTTGGCTGATTGGCTGATTGGCAGATTGGCTATTTGGCAGATTGGCTGATTGGCTGATTGGCTGATTGGCAGATGGGCTGATTGGCTGATTGGCAGATTGGCTATTTGGCTGATTTGCAGATTGGCTGATTGGCTGATTGGCAGATAGGCTGATTGGCTGATTGTCTGATTGGCAGATTGGCTATTTGGCTGATTGGCTGATTGGCAGATTGGCTATTTGGCTGATTGGCAGATTGGCTGATTGGCTGATTGGCAGATGGGCTGATTGGCTGATTGGCAGATTGGCTATTTGGCTGATTTGCAGATTGGCTGATTGGCTGATTGGCAGATAGGCTGATTGGCTGATTGGCTGATTGGCAGATTGGCTATTTGGCTGATTGGCTGATTGGCAGATTGGCTATTTGGCTGATTGGCTGATTGGCTGATTGGCTGATTGGTTATTTGGCTGATTGGCTGATTGGCCGATTGGGAGATTGGCTATTTGGCTGATTGGCTGATTGGCAGATTGGCTATTTGGCTGATTGGCAGATTGGCTGATTGGCTGATTGGCAGATTGGCTATTTGGCTGATTGGCTGATTGGCTGATTGGCAGATTGGCTATTTGGCTGATTGGCTGATTGGCTATTTGGCTGATTGGCTGAATGGCTGATTGGCTATTTGGCTGATTGGCTGATTTGCAGATTGGCTATTTGGCTGATTGGCAGATTGGCTGATTGGCTGATTGGCTGATTGGCAGATTGGCTATTTGGCTGATTGGCTGATTGGCTATTTGGCTGATAGGCTGATTGGCTGATTGGCTATTTGGCTGATAGGCTGATTGGCTGATTGGCTATTTGGCTGATTGGCTGATTGGCTATTTGGCTGATTGGCTGATTGGCAGATTGGCTATTTGGCTGATTGGCAGATTGGCTGATTGGCAGATTGGCTATTTGGCTGATTGGCAGATTGGCTGATTGGCTGATTGGCTGATTGGCAGATTGGCTATTTGGCTGATTGGCTGATTGGCTATTTGGCTGATAGGCTGATTGGCTGATTGGCTATTTGGCTGATTGGCTGATTGGCTATTTGGCTGATTGGCTGATTGGCAGATTGGCTATTTGGCTGATTGGCAGATTGGCTGATTGGCTGATTGGCTGATTGGCAGATTGGCTATTTGGCTGATTGGCTGATTGGCTGATTGGCAGATTGGCTATTTGGCTGATTGGCTGATTGGCTATTTGGCTGATTGGCTGATTGGCTGATTGGCTATTTGGCTGATTGGCTGATTGGCAGATTGGCTATTTGGCTGATTGGCAGATTGGCTGATTGGCTGATTGGCTGATTGGCTGATTGGCAGATTGGCTATTTGGCTGATTGGCAGATTGGCTATTTGGCTAATTGGCTGATTGGCTGATTGGCTGATTGGTTATTTGGCTGATTGGCTGATTGGCCGATTGGGAGATTGGCTATTTGGCTGATTGGCTGATTGGCAGATTGGCTATTTGGCTGATTGGCAGATTGGCTGATTGGCTGATTGGCAGATTGGCTGATTGGCTGATTGGCAGATTGGCTATTTGGCTGATTTGCAGATTGGCTGATTGGCTGATTGGCAGATAGGCTGATTGGCTGATTGGCTGATTGGCAGATTGGCTATTTGGCTGATTGGCTGATTGGCAGATTGGCTATTTGGCTGATTGGCTGATTGGCTATTTGGCTGATTGGCTGATTGGCTATTTGGCTGATTGGCTGATTGGCAGATTGGCTATTTGGCTGATTGGCTGATTGGCAGATTGGCTATTTGGCTGATTGGCAGATTGGCTATTTGGCTGATAGGCTGATTGGCTGATTGGCTATTTGGCTGATTGGCTGATTGGCTATTTGGCTGATTGGCTGATTGGCAGATTGGCTATTTGGCTGATTGGCAGATTGGCTGATTGGCTGATTGGCTGATTGGCAGATTGGCTATTTGGCTGATTGGCTGATTGGCTGATTGGCAGATTGGCTATTTGGCTGATTGGCTGATTGGCTATTTGGCTGATTGGCTGATTGGCTGATTGGCTATTTGGCTGATTGGCTGATTGGCAGATTGGCTATTTGGCTGATTGGCAGATTGGCTGATTGGCTGATTGGCTGATTGGCTGATTGGCAGATTGGCTATTTGGCTGATTGGCAGATTGGCTATTTGGCTGATTGGCTGATTGGCTGATTGGCTGATTGGTTATTTGGCTGATTGGCTGATTGGCCGATTGGGAGATTGGCTATTTGGCTGATTGGCTGATTGGCAGATTGGCTATTTGGCTGATTGGCAGATTGGCTGATTGGCTGATTGGCAGATTGGCTGATTGGCTGATTGGCAGATAGGCTGATTGGCTGATTGGCTGATTGGCAGATTGGCTATTTGGCTGATTGGCTGATTGGCTGATTGGCAGATTGGCTATTTGGCTGATTGGCTGATTGGCTATTTGGCTGATTGGCTGATTGGCTGATTGGCTATTTGGCTGATTGGCTGATTTGCAGATTGGCTATTTGGCTGATTGGCAGATTGGCTGATTGGCTGATTGGCTGATTGGCAGATTGGCTATTTGGCTGATTGGCTGATTGGCTGATTGGCAGATTGGCTATTTGGCTGATTGGCTGATTGGCTATTTGGCTGATAGGCTGATTGGCTGATTGGCTATTTGGCTGATAGGCTGATTGGCTGATTGGCTATTTGGCTGATTGGCTGATTGGCTATTTGGCTGATTGGCTGATTGGCTATTTGGCTGATAGGCTGATTGGCTGATTGGCTATTTGGCTGATTGGCTGATTGGCTATTTGGCTGATTGGCTGATTGGCAGATTGGCTATTTGGCTGATTGGCAGATTGGCTGATTGGCTGATTGGCTGATTGGCAGATTGGCTATTTGGCTGATTGGCTGATTGGCTGATTGGCAGATTGGCTATTTGGCTGATTGGCTGATTGGCTATTTGGCTGATTGGCTGATTGGCTGATTGGCTATTTGGCTGATTGGCTGATTGGCAGATTGGCTATTTGGCTGATTGGCAGATTGGCTGATTGGCTGATTGGCTGATTGGCTGATTGGCAGATTGGCTATTTGGCTGATTGGCAGGTTGGCTATTTGGCTGATTGGCTGATTGGCTGATTGGCTGATTGGTTATTTGGCTGATTGGCTGATTGGCCGATTGGCAGATTGGCTATTTGGCTGATTGGCTGATTGGCAGATTGGCTATTTGGCTGATTGGCAGATTGGCTGATTGGCTGATTGGCAGATTGGCTGATTGGCTGATTGGCAGATAGGCTGATTGGCTGATTGGCTGATTGGCAGATTGGCTATTTGGCTGATTGGCTGATTGGCTGATTGGCAGATTGGCTATTTGGCTGATTGGCTGATTGGCTATTTGGCTGATTGGCTGATTGGCTGATTGGCTATTTGGCTGATTGGCTGATTGGCTGATTGGCAGATTGGCTATTTGGCTGATTGGCTGATTGGCTGATTGGCAGATTGGCTATTTGGCTGATTGGCTGATTGGCTATTTGGCTGATTGGCTGATTGGCTGATTGGCTATTTGGCTGATTGGCTGATTTGCAGATTGGCTATTTGGCTGATTGGCTATTTGGCTGATTGGCTGATTTGCAGATTGGCTATTTGGCTGATTGGCAGATTGGCAGATTGGCTGATTGGCTGATTGGCTGATTGGCAGATTGGCTATTTGGCTGATTGGCTATTTGGCTATTTGGCTGATAGGCAGATTGGCTATTTGGCTGATTGGCTGATTGGCAGATTGGCTATTTGGCTGATTGGCAGATTGGCTGATTGGCTGATTGGCTGATTGGCTGATTGGCAGATTGGCTATTTGGCTGATTTGCAGATTGGCTGATTGGCTGATTGGCAGATAGGCTGATTGGCTGATTGGCTGATTGGCAGATTGGCTATTTGGCTGATTGGCTGATTGGCTGATTGGCAGATTGGCTATTTGGCTGATTGGCTGATTGGCTATTTGGCTGATTGGCTGAATGGCTGATTGGCTGATTGGCAGATTGGCTATTTGGCTGATTGGCTGATTGGCTATTTGGCTGATTGGCTGAATGGCTGATTGGCTATTTGGCTGATTGGCTGATTTGCAGATTGGCTATTTGGCTGATTGGCAGATTGGCTGATTGGCTGATTGGCTGATTGGCAGATTGGCTATTTGGCTGATTGGCTGATTGGCTGATTGGCAGATTGGCTATTTGGCTGATTGGCTGATTGGCTATTTGGCTGATTGGCTGATTGGCTGATTGGCTATTTGGCTGATTGGCTGATTTGCAGATTGGCTATTTGGCTGATTGGCAGATTGGCTGATTGGCAGATTGGCTATTTGGCAGATTGGCTATTTGGCTGATTGGCAGATTGGCTGATTGGCTGATTGGCTGATTGGCTGATTGGCAGATTGGCTATTTGGCTGATTTGCAGATTGGCTGATTGGCTGATTGGCAGATAGGCTGATTGGCTGATTGGCTGATTGGCAGATTGGCTATTTGGCTGATTGGCTGATTGGCTGATTGGCAGATTGGCTATTTGGCTGATTGGCTGATTGGCTATTTGGCTGATTGGCAGATTGGCTGATTGGCTGATTGGCTGATTGGCTGATTGGCAGATTGGCTATTTGGCTGATTTGCAGATTGGCTGATTGGCTGATTGGCAGATAGGCTGATTGGCTGATTGGCTGATTGGCAGATTGGCTATTTGGCTGATTGGCTGATTGGCTGATTGGCAGATTGGCTATTTGGCTGATTGGCTGATTGGCTATTTGGCTGATTGGCTGAATGGCTGATTGGCTATTTGGCTGATTGGCTGATTGGCTGATTGGCAGATTGGCTATTTGGCTGATTGGCTGATTGGCTATTTGGCTGATTGGCTGATTGGCTGATTGGCTATTTGGCTGATTGGCTGATTTGCAGATTGGCTATTTGGCTGATTGGCAGATTGGCTGATTGGCAGATTGGCTATTTGGCAGATTGGCTATTTGGCTGATTGGCAGATTGGCTGATTGGCTGATTGGCTGATTGGCAGATTGGCTATTTGGCTGATTTGCAGATTGGCTGATTGGCTGATTGGCAGATAGGCTGATTGGCTGATTGGCTGATTGGCAGATTGGCTATTTGGCTGATTGGCTGATTGGCTGATTGGCAGATTGGCTATTTGGCTGATTGGCTGATTGGCTATTTGGCTGATTGGCTGAATGGCTGATTGGCTATTTGGCTGATTGGCTGATTTGCAGATTGGCTATTTGGCTGATTGGCAGATTGGCTGATTGGCTGATTGGCTGATTGGCAGATTGGCTATTTGGCTGATTGGCTGATTGGCTGATTGGCAGATTGGCTATTTGGCTGACTGGCTGATTGGCTATTTGGCTGATTGGCTGATTGGCTGATTGGCTATTTGGCTGATTGGCTGATTTGCAGATTGGCTATTTGGCTGATTGGCAGATTGGCTGATTGGCTGATTGGCTGATTGGCTGATTGGCAGATTGGCTATTTGGCTGATTGGCTATTTGGCTGATTGGCAGATTGGCTATTTGGCTGATTGGCTGATTGGCTGATTGGCAGATTGGCTATTTGGCTGATTGGCTGATTGGCTATTTGGCTGATTGGCTGAATGGCTGATTGGCTATTTGGCTGATTGGCTGATTTGCAGATTGGCTATTTGGCTGATTGGCAGATTGGCTGATTGGCTGATTGGCTGATTGGCAGATTGGCTATTTGGCTGATTGGCTGATTGGCTGATTGGCAGATTGGCTATTTGGCTGATTGGCTGATTGGCTATTTGGCTGATTGGCTGATTGGCTGATTGGCTATTTGGCTGATTGGCTGATTTGCAGATTGGCTATTTGGCTGATTGGCAGATTGGCTGATTGGCTGATTGGCTGATTGGCTGATTGGCTGATTGGCAGATAGGCTGATTGGCTGATTGGCTGATTGGCAGATTGGCTATTTGGCTGATTGGCTGATTGGCTGATTGGCAGATTGGCTATTTGGCTGATTGGCTGATTGGCTATTTGGCTGATTGGCTGAATGGCTGATTGGCTATTTGGCTGATTGGCTGATTTGCAGATTGGCTATTTGGCTGATTGGCAGATTGGCTGATTGGCTGATTGGCTGATTGGCAGATTGGCTATTTGGCTGATTGGCTGATTGGCTGATTGGCAGATTGGCTATTTGGCTGATTGGCTGATTGGCTATTTGGCTGATTGGCTGATTGGCTGATTGGCTATTTGGCTGATTGGCTGATTTGCAGATTGGCTATTTGGCTGATTGGCAGATTGGCTGATTGGCTGATTGGCTGATTGGCTGATTGGCAGATTGGCTATTTGGCTGATTGGCTATTTGGCTGATTGGCTGATTGGCTATTTGGCTGATAGGCTGATTGGCTATTTGGCTGATTGGCTGATTGGCAGATTGGCTATTTGGCTGATTGGCAGATTGGCTGATTGGCTGATTGGCTGATTGGCTGATTGGCAGATTGGCTATTTGGCTGATTGGCTGATTGGCTGATTGGCTGATTGGTTATTTGGCTGATTGGCTGATTGTCTGATTGGCAGATTGGCTATTTGGCTGATTGGCTGATTGGCAGATTGGCTATTTGGCTGATTGGCAGATTGGCTGATTGGCTGATTGGCAGATGGGCTGATTGGCTGATTGGCAGATTGGCTATTTGGCTGATTTGCAGATTGGCTGATTGGCTGATTGGCAGATAGGCTGATTGGCTGATTGGCTGATTGGCAGATTGGCTATTTGGCTGATTGGCTGATTGGCTGATTGGCAGATTGGCTATTTGGCTGATTGGCTGATTGGCTATTTGGCTGATTGGCTGAATGGCTGATTGGCTATTTGGCTGATTGGCTGATTTGCAGATTGGCTATTTGGCTGATTGGCAGATTGGCTGATTGGCTGATTGGCTGATTGGCAGATTGGCTATTTGGCTGATTGGCTGATTGGCTGATTGGCAGATTGGCTATTTGGCTGATTGGCTGATTGGCTATTTGGCTGATTGGCTGATTGGCTGATTGGCTATTTGGCTGATTGGCTGATTTGCAGATTGGCTATTTGGCTGATTGGCAGATTGGCTGATTGGCTATTTGGCTGATTGGCAGATTGGCTGATTGGCTGATTGGCTGATTGGCTGATTGGCAGATTGGCTATTTGGCTGATTGGCTATTTGGCTGATTGGCTGATTGGCTATTTGGCTGATAGGCTGATTGGCTATTTGGCTGATTGGCTGATTGGCAGATTGGCTATTTGGCTGATTGGCAGATTGGCTGATTGGCAGATTGGCTATTTGGCTGATTGGCTGATTGGCTATTTGGCTGATTGGCTGATTGGCTGATTGGCTGATTGGCAGATTGGCTATTTGGCTGATTTGCAGATTGGCTGATTGGCTGATTGGCAGATAGGCTGATTGGCTGATTGGCTGATTGGCAGATTGGCTATTTGGCTGATTGGCTGATTGGCTGATTGGCAGATTGGCTATTTGGCTGATTGGCTGATTGGCTATTTGGCTGATTGGCTGAATGGCTGATTGGCTATTTGGCTGATTGGCTGATTTGCAGATTGGCTATTTGGCTGATTGGCAGATTGGCTGATTGGCTGATTGGCTGATTGGCAGATTGGCTATTTGGCTGATTGGCTGATTGGCTGATTGGCAGATTGGCTATTTGGCTGATTGGCTGATTGGCTATTTGGCTGATTGGCTGATTGGCTGATTGGCTATTTGGCTGATTGGCTGATTTGCAGATTGGCTATTTGGCTGATTGGCAGATTGTCTGATTGGCTGATTGGCTATTTGGCTGATTGGCTATTTGGCTGATTGGCTGATTGGCTATTTGGCTGATAGGCTGATTGGCTATTTGGCTGATTGGCTGATTGGCAGATTGGCTGATTGGCTGATTGGCTGATTGGCTATTTGGCTGATTGGCTGATTTGCAGATTGGCTATTTGGCTGATTGGCAGATTGGCTGATTGGCAGATTGGCTATTTGGCTGATTGGCTATTTGGCTGATTGGCTGATTGGCTATTTGGCTGATAGGCTGATTGGCTATTTGGCTGATTGGCTGATTGGCAGATTGGCTATTTGGCTGATTGGCAGATTGGCTGATTGGCTGATTGGCTGATTGGCTGATTGGCAGATTGGCTATTTGGCTGATTGGCTGATTGGCTGATTGGCTGATTGGTTATTTGGCTGATTGGCTGATTGTCTGATTGGCAGATTGGCTATTTGGCTGATTGGCTGATTGGCAGATTGGCTATTTGGCTGATTGGCAGATTGGCTGATTGGCTGATTGGCAGATGGGCTGATTGGCTGATTGGCAGATTGGCTATTTGGCTGATTGGCTGATTGGCTGATTGGCAGATTGGCTATTTGGCTGATTGGCTGATTTGCAGATTGGCTGATTGGCAGATTGGCTGATTGGCTGATTGGCTGATTGGCAGATTGGCTATTTGGCTGATTGGCTGATTGGCTGATTGGCAGATTGGCTATTTGGCTGATTGGCTGATTGGCTATTTGGCTGATTGGCTGATTGGCTGATTGGCTATTTGGCTGATTGGCTGATTTGCAGATTGGCTATTTGGCTGATTGGCAGATTGGCTGATTGGCTATTTGGCTGATTGGCAGATTGGCTGATTGGCTGATTGGCTGATTGGCTGATTGGCAGATTGGCTATTTGGCTGATTGGCTATTTGGCTGATTGGCTGATTGGCTATTTGGCTGATAGGCTGATTGGCTATTTGGCTGATTGGCTGATTGGCAGATTGGCTATTTGGCTGATTGGCAGATTGGCTGATTGGCAGATTGGCTATTTGGCTGATTGGCTGATTGGCTATTTGGCTGATTGGCTGATTGGCTGATTGGCTATTTGGCTGATTGGCTGATTTGCAGATTGGCTATTTGGCTGATTGGCAGATTGGCTGATTGGCAGATTGGCTATTTGGCAGATCTGCTATTTGGCTGATTGGCAGATTGGCTGATTGGCTGATTGGCTGATTGGCTGATTGGCAGATTGGCTATTTGGCTGATTTGCAGATTGGCTGATTGGCTGATTGGCAGATAGGCTGATTGGCTGATTGGCTGATTGGCAGATTGGCTATTTGGCTGATTGGCTGATTGGCTGATTGGCAGATTGGCTATTTGGCTGATTGGCTGATTGGCTATTTGGCTGACTGGCTGAATGGCTGATTGGCTATTTGGCTGATTGGCTGATTTGCAGATTGGCTATTTGGCTGATTGGCAGATTGGCTGATTGGCTGATTGGCTGATTGGCAGATTGGCTATTTGGCTGATTGGCTGATTGGCTGATTGGCAGATTGGCTATTTGGCTGATTGGCTGATTGGCTATTTGGCTGATTGGCTGATTGGCTGATTGGCTATTTGGCTGATTGGCTGATTTGCAGATTGGCTATTTGGCTGATTGGCAGATTGGCTATTTGGCTGATTGGCTGATTGGCTGATTGGCTATTTGGCTGATTGGCTGATTTGCAGATTGGCTATTTGGCTGATTGGCAGATTGGCTGATTGGCAGATTGGCTATTTGGCAGATCTGCTATTTGGCTGATTGGCAGATTGGCTGATTGGCTGATTGGCTGATTGGCTGATTGGCAGATTGGCTATTTGGCTGATTTGCAGATTGGCTGATTGGCTGATTGGCAGATAGGCTGATTGGCTGATTGGCTGATTGGCAGATTGGCTATTTGGCTGATTGGCTGATTGGCTGATTGGCAGATTGGCTATTTGGCTGATTGGCTGATTGGCTATTTGGCTGATTGGCTGAATGGCTGATTGGCTATTTGGCTGATTGGCTGATTTGCAGATTGGCTATTTGGCTGATTGGCAGATTGGCTGATTGGCTGATTGGCTGATTGGCAGATTGGCTATTTGGCTGATTGGCTGATTGGCTGATTGGCAGATTGGCTATTTGGCTGATTGGCTGATTGGCTATTTGGCTGATTGGCTGATTGGCTGATTGGCTATTTGGCTGATTGGCTGATTTGCAGATTGGCTATTTGGCTGATTGGCAGATTGGCTGATTGGCTGATTGGCTGATTGGCTGATTGGCAGATTGGCTATTTGGCTGATTGGCTATTTGGCTGATTGGCTGATTGGCTATTTGGCTGATAGGCTGATTGGCTATTTGGCTGATTGGCTGATTGGCAGATTGGCTATTTGGCTGATTGGCAGATTGGCTATTTGGCTGATTGGCTGATTGGCTATTTGGCTGATTGGCTGATTGGCTGATTGGCTATTTGGCTGATTGGCTGATTTGCAGATTGGCTATTTGGCTGATTGGCAGATTGGCTGATTGGCTGATTGGCTGATTGGCTGATTGGCAGATTGGCTATTTGGCTGATTGGCTATTTGGCTGATTGGCTGATTGGCTATTTGGCTGATAGGCTGATTGGCTATTTGGCTGATTGGCTGATTGGCAGATTGGCTATTTGGCTGATTGGCAGATTGGCTGATTGGCTGATTGGCTGATTGGCTGATTGGCAGATTGGCTATTTGGCTGATTGGCTGATTGGCTGATTGGCTGATTGGTTATTTGGCTGATTGGCTGATTGTCTGATTGGCAGATTGGCTATTTGGCTGATTGGCTGATTGGCAGATTGGCTATTTGGCTGATTGGCAGATTGGCTGATTGGCTGATTGGCAGATGGGCTGATTGGCTGATTGGCAGATTGGCTATTTGGCTGATTTGCAGATTGGCTGATTGGCTGATTGGCAGATAGGCTGATTGGCTGATTGGCTGATTGGCAGATTGGCTATTTGGCTGATTGGCTGATTGGCTTATTGGCAGATTGGCTATTTGGCTGATTGGCTGATTGGCTATTTGGCTGATTGGCTGAATGGCTGATTGGCTATTTGGCTGATTGGCTGATTTGCAGATTGGCTATTTGGCTGATTGGCAGATTGGCTGATTGGCTGATTGGCTGATTGGCAGATTGGCTATTTGGCTGATTGGCTGATTGGCTGATTGGCAGATTGGCTATTTGGCTGATTGGCTGATTGGCTATTTGGCTGATTGGCTGATTGGCTGATTGGCTATTTGGCTGATTGGCTGATTTGCAGATTGGCTATTTGGCTGATTGGCAGATTGGCTGATTGGCTATTTGGCTGATTGGCAGATTGGCTGATTGGCTGATTGGCTGATTGGCTGATTGGCAGATTGGCTATTTGGCTGATTGGCTATTTGGCTGATTGGCTGATTGGCTATTTGGCTGATAGGCTGATTGGCTATTTGGCTGATTGGCTGATTGGCAGATTGGCTATTTGGCTGATTGGCAGATTGGCTGATTGGCTGATTGGCTGATTGGCTGATTGGCAGATTGGCAATTTGGCTGATTGGCTGATTGGCTGATTGGCTGATTGGTTATTTGGCTGATTGGCTGATTGTCTGATTGGCAGATTGGCTATTTGGCTGATTGGCTGATTGGCAGATTGGCTATTTGGCTGATTGGCAGATTGGCTGATTGGCTGATTGGCAGATGGGCTGATTGGCTGATTGGCAGATTGGCTATTTGGCTGATTTTCAGATTGGCTATTTGGCTGATTGGCTGATTGGCTGATTGGCTATTTGGCTGATTGGCTGATTTGCAGATTGGCTATTTGGCTGATTGGCAGATTGGCTGATTGGCTGATTGGCTGATTGGCTATTTGGCTGATTGGCTGATTGGCTATTTGGCTGATTGGCAGATTGGCTATTTGGCTGATTGGCAGATTGGCTATTTGGCTGATTGGCTGATTGGCTATTTGGCTGATTGGCTGATTGGCTATTTGGCTGATTGGCAGATTGGCTATTTGGCTGATTTACAGATTGGCTATTTGGCTGATTGGCTGATTGGCTATTTGGCTGATTGGCTGATTGGCTATTTGGCTGATTGGCAGATTGGCTATTTGGCTGATTGGCTGATTGGCTATTTGGCTGATTGGCAGATTGGCTATTTGGCTGATTGGCAGATTGGCTATTTGGCTGATTGGCTGATTGGCTATTTGGCTGATTGGCTGATTGGCTATTTGGCTGATTGGCTGATTGGCTATTTGGCTGATTTACAGATTGGCTATTTGGCTGATTGGCAGATTGGCTATTTGGCTGATTGGCTGATTGGCTATTTGGCTGATTGGCTGATTGGCTTTCGGCTGATAGGCTGATTGGCTATTTGGCTGATTGGCTGATTGGCTATTTGGCTGATTGGCAGATTGGCTATTTGGCTGATTGGCTGATTGGCTATTTGGCTGATTGGCAGATTGGCTATTTGGCTGATTGGCAGATTGGCTATTTGGCTGATTGGCAGATTGGCTATTTGGCTGATTGGCTGATTGGCTATTTGGCTGATTGGCAGATTGGCTATTTGGCTGATTGGCAGATTGGCTATTTGGCTGATTGGCTGATTGGCTATTTGGCTGATTGGCTGATTGGCTATTTGGCTGATTGGCTGATTGGCTATTTGGCTGATTGGCTATTTGGCTGATAGGCTGATTGGCTATTTGGCTGATAGGCTGATTGGCTATTTGGCTGATTGGCTGATTGGCAGATTGGCTATTTGGCTGATTGGCAGATTGGCTGATTGGCTGATTGGCTGATTGGCTGGTTGGCTATTTGGATGATTGACTGATTGGCTGATTGGCTATTTGGCTGATTGGCTGATTGGCTGATTGGCTGATTGGCAGATTGGCTATTTGGCTGATTGGCTATTTGGCTGATTGGCTGATTGGCAGATTGGCTATTTGGCTGATTGGCAGATTGGCTGATTGGCTGATTGGCTGATTGGCTGATTGGCAGATTGGCAATTTGGCTGATTGGCAGATTGGCAATTTGGCTGATTGGCTGATTGGCTGATTGGCTGATTGGCTATTTGGCTGATAGGCTGATTGGCTATTTGGCTGATTGGCTGATTGGCAGATTGGCTATTTGGCTGATTGGCAGATTGGCTGATTGGCTGATTGGCTGATTGGCTGATTGGCAGATTGGCAATTTGGCTGATTGGCAGATTGGCAATTTGGCTGATTGGCTGATTGGCTGATTGGCTGATTGGTTATTTGGCTGATTGGCTGATTGTCTGATTGGCAGATGGGCTGATTGGCTGATTGGCAGATTGGCTATTTGGCTGATTTGCAGATTGGCTGATTGGCTGATTGGCAGATAGGCTGATTGGCTGATTGGCTGATTGGCAGATTGGCTATTTGGCTGATTGGCTGATTGGCTTATTGGCAGATTGGCTATTTGGCTGATTGGCTGATTGGCTATTTGGCTGATTGGCTGAATGGCTGATTGGCTATTTGGCTGATTGGCTGATTTGCAGATTGGCTATTTGGCTGATTGGCAGATTGGCTGATTGGCTGATTGGCTGATTGGCTGATTGGTTATTTGGCTGATTGGCTGATTGGCTGATTGGCAGATGGGCTGATTGGCTGATTGGCAGATTGGCTATTTGGCTGATTTGCAGATTGGCTGATTGGCTGATTGGCAGATAGGCTGATTGGCTGATTGGCTGATTGGCAGATTGGCTATTTGGCTGATTGGCTGATTGGCTTATTGGCAGATTGGCTATTTGGCTGATTGGCTGATTGGCTATTTGGCTGATTGGCTGAATGATTGGCAATTTGGCTGATTGGCTGATTGGCTGATTGGCTGATTGGTTATTTGGCTGATTGGCTGATTGTCTGATTGGCAGATGGGCTGATTGGCTGATTGGCAGATTGGCAGATTGGCTATTTGGCTGATTGGCAGATTGGCTGATTGGCTGATTGGCAGATGGGCTGATTGGCTGATTGGCAGATTGGCTATTTGGCTGATTTTCAGATTGGCTATTTGGCTGATTGGCTGATTGGCTGATTGGCTATTTGGCTGATTGGCTGATTTGCAGATTGGCTATTTGGCTGATTGGCAGATTGGCTGATTGGCTGATTGGCTGATTGGCTGATTGGCTGATTGGCAGATTGGCTATTTGGCTGATTGGCAGATTGGCTATTTGGCTGATTGGCTGATTGGCTATTTGGCTGATTGGCAGATTGGCTATTTGGCTGATTGGCAGATTGGCTATTTGGCTGATTGGCTGATTGGCTATTTGGCTGATTGGCTGATTGGCTATTTGGCTGATTGGCTGATTGGCTATTTGGCTGATTTACAGATTGGCTATTTGGCTGATTGGCAGATTGGCTATTTGGCTGATTGGCTGATTGGCTATTTGGCTGATTGGCAGATTGGCTATTTGGCTGATTGGCTGATTGGCTATTTGGCTGATTGGCTGATTGGCTATTTGGCTGATTGGCTGATTGGCTATTTGGCTGATTTACAGATTGGCTATTTGGCTGATTGGCAGATTGGCTATTTGGCTGATTGGCTGATTGGCTATTTGGCTGATTGGCTGATTGGCTATTTGGCTGATTGGCTGATTGGCTTTCGGCTGATAGGCTGATTGGCTATTTGGCTGATTGGCTGATTGGCTATTTGGCTGATTGGCAGATTGGCTATTTGGCTGATTGGCTGATTGGCTATTTGGCTGATTGGCTGATTGGCAGATTGGCTATTTGGCTGATTGGCAGATTGGCTGATTGGCTGATTGGCTGATTGGCTGGTTGGCTATTTGGCTGATTGGCAGATTGGCTATTTGGCTGATTGGCTGATTGGCTATTTGGCTGATTGGCTGATTGGCTATTTGGCTGATTGGCTGATTGGCTATTTGGCTGATTGGCTATTTGGCTGATAGGCTGATTGGCTATTTGGCTGATAGGCTGATTGGCTATTTGGCTGATTGGCTGATTGGCAGATTGGCTATTTGGCTGATTGGCAGATTGGCTGATTGGCTGATTGGCTGATTGGCTGGTTGGCTATTTGGATGATTGACTGATTGGCTGATTGGCTATTTGGCTGATTGGCTGATTGGCTGATTGGCTGATTGGCAGATTGGCTATTTGGCTGATTGGCTATTTGGCTGATTGGCTGATTGGCAGATTGGCTATTTGGCTGATTGGCAGATTGGCTGATTGGCTGATTGGCTGATTGGCTGATTGGCAGATTGGCAATTTGGCTGATTGGCAGATTGGCAATTTGGCTGATTGGCTGATTGGCTGATTGGCTGATTGGCTATTTGGCTGATAGGCTGATTGGCTATTTGGCTGATTGGCTGATTGGCAGATTGGCTATTTGGCTGATTGGCAGATTGGCTGATTGGCTGATTGGCTGATTGGCTGATTGGCAGATTGGCAATTTGGCTGATTGGCAGATTGGCAATTTGGCTGATTGGCTGATTGGCTGATTGGCTGATTGGTTATTTGGCTGATTGGCTGATTGTCTGATTGGCAGATTGGCTATTTGGCTGATTGGCTGATTGGCAGATTGGCTATTTGGCTGATTGGCAGATTGGCTGATTGGCTGATTGGCAGATGGGCTGATTGGCTGATTGGCAGATTGGCTATTTGGCTGATTTTCAGATTGGCTATTTGGCTGATTGGCTGATTGGCTGATTGGCTATTTGGCTGATTGGCTGATTTGCAGATTGGCTATTTGGCTGATTGGCAGATTGGCTGATTGGCTGATTGGCTGATTGGCTGATTGGCTGATTGGCAGATTGGCTATTTGGCTGATTGGCAGATTGGCTATTTGGCTGATTGGCTGATTGGCTATTTGGCTGATTGGCAGATTGGCTATTTGGCTGATTGGCAGATTGGCTATTTGGCTGATTGGCTGATTGGCTATTTGGCTGATTGGCTGATTGGCTATTTGGCTGATTGGCTGATTGGCTATTTGGCTGATTTACAGATTGGCTATTTGGCTGATTGGCAGATTGGCTATTTGGCTGATTGGCTGATTGGCTATTTGGCTGATTGGCAGATTGGCTATTTGGCTGATTGGCTGATTGGCTATTTGGCTGATTGGCTGATTGGCTATTTGGCTGATTGGCTGATTGGCTATTTGGCTGATTTACAGATTGGCTATTTGGCTGATTGGCAGATTGGCTATTTGGCTGATTGGCTGATTGGCTATTTGGCTGATTGGCTGATTGGCTATTTGGCTGATTGGCTGATTGGCTTTCGGCTGATAGGCTGATTGGCTATTTGGCTGATTGGCTGATTGGCTATTTGGCTGATTGGCAGATTGGCTATTTGGCTGATTGGCTGATTGGCTATTTGGCTGATTGGCAGATTGGCTATTTGGCTGATTGGCAGATTGGCTATTTGGCTGATTGGCAGATTGGCTATTTGGCTGATTGGCTGATTGGCTATTTGGCTGATTGGCAGATTGGCTATTTGGCTGATTGGCAGATTGGCTATTTGGCTGATTGGCTGATTGGCTATTTGGCTGATTGGCTGATTGGCTATTTGGCTGATTGGCTGATTGGCTATTTGGCTGATTGGCTATTTGGCTGATAGGCTGATTGGCTATTTGGCTGATAGGCTGATTGGCTATTTGGCTGATTGGCTGATTGGCAGATTGGCTATTTGGCTGATTGGCAGATTGGCTGATTGGCTGATTGGCTGATTGGCTGGTTGGCTATTTGGATGATTGACTGATTGGCTGATTGGCTATTTGGCTGATTGGCTGATTGGCTGATTGGCTGATTGGCAGATTGGCTATTTGGCTGATTGGCTATTTGGCTGATTGGCTGATTGGCTATTTGGCTGATAGGCTGATTGGCTATTTGGCTGATTGGCTGATTGGCAGATTGGCTATTTGGCTGATTGGCAGATTGGCTGATTGGCTGATTGGCTGATTGGCTGATTGGCAGATTGGCAATTTGGCTGATTGGCAGATTGGCAATTTGGCTGATTGGCTGATTGGCTGATTGGCTGATTGGTTATTTGGCTGATTGGCTGATTGTCTGATTGGCAGATTGGCTATTTGGCTGATTGGCTGATTGGCAGATTGGCTATTTGGCTGATTGGCAGATTGGCTGATTGGCTGATTGGCAGATGGGCTGATTGGCTGATTGGCAGATTGGCTATTTGGCTGATTTTCAGATTGGCTATTTGGCTGATTGGCTGATTGGCTGATTGGCTATTTGGCTGATTGGCTGATTTGCAGATTGGCTGATTGGCAGATTGGCTGATTGGCTGATTGGCTGATTGGCTGATTGGCTGATTGGCTGATTGGCAGATTGGCTATTTGGCTGATTGGCAGATTGGCTATTTGGCTGATTGGCTGATTGGCTATTTGGCTGTTTGGCAGATTGGCTATTTGGCTGATTGGCAGATTGGCTATTTGGCTGATTGGCTGATTGGCTATTTGGCTGATTGGCTGATTGGCTATTTGGCTGATTGGCTGATTGGCTATTTGGCTGATTTACAGATTGGCTATTTGGCTGATTGGCAGATTGGCTATTTGGCTGATTGGCTCATTGGCTATTTGGCTGATTGGCTGATTGGCTTTCGGCTGATAGGCTGATTGGCTATTTGGCTGATTGGCTGATTGGCTATTTGGCTGATTGGCAGATTGGCTATTTGGCTGATTGGCTGATTGGCTATTTGGCTGATTGGCTGATTGGCTATTTGGCTGATTGGCAGATTGGCTATTTGGCTGATTGGCAGATTGGCTATTTGGCTGATTGGCAGATTGGCTATTTGGCTGATTGGCTGATTGGCTATTTGGCTGATTGGCAGATTGGCTATTTGGCTGATTGGCTATTTGGCTGATAGGCTGATTGGCTATTTGGCTGATAGGCTGATTGGCTATTTGGCTGATTGGCTGATTGGCAGATTGGCTATTTGGCTGATTGGCAGATTGGCTGATTGGCTGATTGGCTGATTGGCTGGTTGGCTATTTGGATGATTGACTGATTGGCTGATTGGCTATTTGGCTGATTGGCTGATTGGCTGATTGGCTGATTGGCTATTTGGCTGATTGGCTGATTGGCAGATTGGCAGATTGGCTGATTGGCAGATTGGCAGATTGGCTGATTGGCTGATTGGCAGATGGGCTGATTGGCTGATTGGCAGATTGGCTATTTGGCTGATTGGCAGATTGGCTGCTTGGCTGATTGGCAGATTGGCTATGTGGCTGATTGGCAGATTGGCTATTTGGCTGATTGGCTGATTGGCTATTTGGCTGATTGGCTGAATGGCAGATTGGCTATTTGGCTGATTGGCTGATTGGCTGATTGGCAGATTGGCTATTTGGCTGATTGGCTGATTGGCTATTTGGCTGATTGGCTGATTGGCTGATTGGCTGATTGGCAGATTGGCTGATTGGCAGATTGGCTATTTGGCTGATTGGCTGATTGGCTATTTGGCTGATTGGCTGATTGGCTGATTGGCTATTTGGCTGATTGGCTGATTTGCAGATTGGCTATTTGGCTGATTGGCAGATTGGCAGATTGGCTGATTGGCAGATTGGCTATTTGGCTGATTGGCTGATTGGCTATTTGGCTGATTGGCTGATTGGCTGATTGGCTATTTGGCTGATTGGCTGATTTGCAGATTGGCTATTTGGCTGATTGGCAGATTGGCAGATTGGCTGATTGGCTATTTGGCTGATTGGCTGATTGGCTATTTGGCTGATAGGCTGATTGGCTATTTGGCTGATTGGCTGATTGGCAGATTGGCTGATTGGCTGATTGGAAGATTGGCAGATTGGCTATTTGGCTGATTGGTTGATTGGCTGATTGGCTGATTGGCTGATTGGCTATTTGGCTGATTGGCTGATTGGCTGATTGGCTGATTGGTTATTTGGCTGATTGGCTGATTGGCTGATTGGCTATTTATCTATTTGGCTGTTTGGCTGATTGGCTATTTGGCTGATTGGCTGATTGGCAGATTGGCTATTTGGCTGATAGGCTGATTGGCTATTTGGCTGATTGGCTGATTGGCAGATTGGCTATTTGGCTGATTGGAAGATTGGCTGATTGGCTGATTGGCTGATTGGCTGATTGGCAGATTGGCTATTTGGCTGATTGGTTGATTGGCTGATTGGCTGATTGGCTATTTGGCCGATTGGCTGATTGGCAGATTGGCTATTTGGCTGATTGGCTGATTGGCAGTTTGGCTGATTGGCAGATTGGCTGATTGGCTGATTGGCAGATTGGCTATTTGGCTGATTGGCAGATTGGCTATTTGGCTGATTGGCTGATTGGCAGATTGGCTGATTGGCTGTTTGGCTGTTTGGCTATTTGGCTGATTGGCTGATTGGCTGATTGGCAGATTGGTTGATTGGCTGATTGGCTGATTGGCTATTTGGCTGATTGGCTGATTGGCAGATTGGCAGATTGGCTGATTGGCAGATTGGCTGATTGGCTGATTGGCTGATTGGCAGATTGGCTATTTGGCTGATTGGCTGATTGGCAGATTGGCTATTTGGCTGATTGGCTATTTGGCTGATTGGCTATTTGGCTGATTGGCTGATTGGCAGATTGGCAGATTGGCTGATTGGCAGATTGGCTGATTGGCTGATTGGCTGATTGGCTGATTGGCTGATTGGCTATTTGGCTGATTGGCAGATCGGCTATTTGGCTGATAGGCTGATTGGCTATTTGGCTGATTGGCTGATTGGCAAATTGGCTATTTGGCTGATTGGCAGATTGGCTGATTGGCTGATTGGCTGATTGGCAGATTGGCTATTTGGCTGATTGGCTGATTGTCTGATTGGCTGATTGGCTGATTGGTTATTTGGCTGATTGGCTGATTGGCTGATTGGTTATTTGGCTGATTGGCTGATTGGCTGATTGGCTATTTATCTATTTGGCTGTTTGACTGATTGGCTATTTGGCTGATTGGCTGATTGGCAGATTGGCTATTTGGCTGATAGGCTGATTGGCTATTTGGCTGATTGGCTGATTGGCAGATTGGCTATTTGGCTGATTGGAAGATTGGCTGATTGGCTGATTGGCTGATTGGCTGATTGGCAGATTGGCTATTTGGCTGATTGGTTGATTGGCTGATTGGCTGATTGGCTATTTGGCCGATTGGCTGATTGGCAGATTGGCTATTTGGCTGATTGGCTGATTGGCAGTTTGGCTGATTGGCAGATTGGCTGATTGGCTGATTGGCAGATTGGCTATTTGGCTGATTGGCAGATTGGCTATTTGGCTGATTGGCTGATTGGCAGATTGGCTGATTGGCTGTTTGGCTGTTTGGCTATTTGGCTGATTGGCTGATTGGCTGATTGGCAGATTGGTTGATTGGCTGATTGGCTGATTGGCTATTTGGCTGATTGGCTGATTGGCAGATTGGCAGATTGGCTGATTGGCAGATTGGCTGATTGGCTGATTGGCTGATTGGCTGATTGGCTATTTGGCTGATTGGCTGATTGGCAGATTGGCTATTTGGCTGATTGGCTATTTGGCTGATTGGCTATTTGGCTGATTGGCTGATTGGCAGATTGGCAGATTGGCTCATTGGCAGATTGGCTGATTGGCTGATTGGCTGATTGGCTGATTGGCTGATTGGCTATTTGGCTGATTGGCAGATCGGCTATTTGGCTGATAGGCTGATTGGCTATTTGGCTGATTGGCTGATTGGCAAATTGGCTATTTGGCTGATTGGCAGATTGGCTGATTGGCTGATTGGCTGATTGGCAGATTGGCTATTTGGCTGATTGGCTGATTGTCTGATTGGCTGATTGGCTGATTGGTTATTTGGCTGATTGGCTGATTGGCTGATTGGCTGATTGGCTGATTGGTTATTTGGCTGATTGGCTGATTGGCTGATTGGCTATTTATCTATTTGGCTGATTGGCTGATTGGCTATTTGGCTGATTGGCTGATTGGCAGATTGGCTATTTGGCTGATTGGCTGATTGGCTGATTGGCAGATTGGCTATTTGGCTGATTGGCTGATTGGCTATTTGGCTGATTGGCTGATTGGCAGATTGGCTATTTGGCTGATTGGCTGATTGGCAGATTGGCTGATTGGCTATTTGGCTGATTGGCAGATTGGCTGATTGGCTGATTGGCAGATGGGCTGATTGGCAGATTGGCTGATTGGCTGATTGGTAGATTGGCTATTTGGCTGATTGGCAGATTGGCTGATTGGCTGATTGGCAGATTGGCTATTTGGCTGATTGGCAGATTGGCTATTTGGCTGATTGGCTGATTGGCTATTTGGCGGATTGGCTGAATGGCAGATTGGCTATTTGGCTGATTGGCTGATTGGCTGATTGGCAGATTGGCTATTTGGCTGATTGGCTGATTGGCTATTTGGCTGATTGGCTGATTGGCTGATTGGCTATTTGGCTGATTGGCTGATTTGCAGATTGGCTATTTGGCTGATTGGCAGATTGGCAGATTGGCTGATTGGCTGATTGGCAGATTGGCTATTTGGCTGATTGGCAGATTGGCTGATTGGCTGATTGGCTGATTGGCTGATTGGCTATTTGGATGATTGGCTGATTGGCTGATTGGCTGATTGGCTGATTGGCTATTTGGCTGATTGGCTGATTGGCTGATTGGCTGATTGGTTATTTGGCTGATTGGCTGATTGGCTGATTGGCAGATTGGCTATTTGGCTGATTGGCTGATTGGCTGATTGGCTGATTGGTTATTTGGCTGATTGGCTGATTGGCTATTTGGCTGATTGGTTGATTGGCTGATTGGCTGATTGGCTATTTGGCCGATTGGCTGATTGGCAGATTGGCTATTTGGCTGATTGGCAGATTGGCTGATTGGCTGATTGGCAGATTGGCTATTTGGCTGATTGGCTGAATGGCAGATTGGCTATTTGGCTGATTGGCTGATTGGCTGATTGGCAGATTGGCTATTTGGCTGATTGGCTGATTGGCAGATTGGCTATTTGGCTGATTGGAAGATTGGCTGATTGGCTGATTGGCTGATTGGCTGATTGGCAGATTGGCTATTTGGCTGATTGGTTGATTGGCTGATTGGCTGATTGGCTATTTGGCCGATTGGCTGATTGGCAGATTGGCTATTTGGCTGATTGGCTGATTGGCAGTTTGGCTGATTGGCTGATTGGCAGATTGGCTATTTGGCTGATTGGCAGATTGGCTGATTGGCTGATTGGCTGATTGGCTGATTGGCTATTTGGATGATTGGCTATTTGGCTGATTGGCTGATTGGCAGATTGGCAGATTGGCTCATTGGCAGATTGGCTCATTGGCTGATTGGCTGATTGGCTGATTGGCTGATTGGCTATTTGGCTGATTGGCAGATCGGCTATTTGGCTGATAGGCTGATTGGCTATTTGGCTGATTGGCTGATTGGCAAATTGGCTATTTGGCTGATTGGCAGATTGGCTGATTGGCTGATTGGCTGATTGGCAGATTGGCTATTTGGCTGATTGGCTGATTGTCTGATTGGCTGATTGGCTGATTGGTTATTTGGCTGATTGGCTGATTGGCTGATTGGTTATTTGGCTGATTGGCTGATTGGCTGATTGGCTATTTATCTATTTGGCTGTTTGGCTGATTGGCTATTTGGCTGATTGGCTGATTGGCAGATTGGCTATTTGGCTGATAGGCTGATTGGCTATTTGGCTGATTGGCTGATTGGCAGATTGGCTATTTGGCTGATTGGAAGATTGGCTGATTGGCTGATTGGCTGATTGGCTGATTGGCAGATTGGCTATTTGGCTGATTGGTTGATTGGCTGATTGGCTGATTGGCTATTTGGCCGATTGGCTGATTGGCTGATTGGCTGATTGGCTGATTGGCTGATTGGCTATTTGGCTGATTGGCAGATCGGCTATTTGGCTGATAGGCTGATTGGCTATTTGGCTGATTGGCTGATTGGCAAATTGGCTATTTGGCTGATTGGCAGATTGGCTGATTGGCTGATTGGCTGATTGGCAGATTGGCTATTTGGCTGATTGGCTGATTGTCTGATTGGCTGATTGGCTGATTGGTTATTTGGCTGATTGGCTGATTGGCTGATTGGTTATTTGGCTGATTGGCTGATTGGCTGATTGGCTATTTATCTATTTGGCTGTTTGGCTGATTGGCTATTTGGCTGATTGGCTGATTGGCAGATTGGCTATTTGGCTGATAGGCTGATTGGCTATTTGGCTGATTGGCTGATTGGCAGATTGGCTATTTGGCTGATTGGAAGATTGGCTGATTGGCTGATTGGCTGATTGGCTGATTGGCAGATTGGCTATTTGGCTGATTGGTTGATTGGCTGATTGGCTGATTGGCTATTTGGCCGATTGGCTGATTGGCAGATTGGCTATTTGGCTGATTGGCTGATTGGCAGTTTGGCTGATTGGCAGATTGGCTGATTGGCTGATTGGCAGATTGGCTATTTGGCTGATTGGCAGATTGGCTATTTGGCTGATTGGCTGATTGGCAGATTGGCTGATTGGCTGATTGGCTATTTGGCTGATTGGCAGATTGGCTGATTGGCTGATTGGCAGATGGGCTGATTGGCAGATTGGCTGATTGGCTGATTGGTAGATTGGCTATTTGGCTGATTGGCAGATTGGCTGATTGGCTGATTGGCAGATTGGCTATTTGGCTGATTGGCAGATTGGCTATTTGGCTGATTGGCTGATTGGCTATTTGGCGGATTGGCTGAATGGCAGATTGGCTATTTGGCTGATTGGCTGATTGGCTGATTGGCAGATTGGCTATTTGGCTGATTGGCTGATTGGCTATTTGGCTGATTGGCTGATTGGCTGATTGGCTATTTGGCTGATTGGCTGATTTGCAGATTGGCTATTTGGCTGATTGGCAGATTGGCAGATTGGCTGATTGGCTGATTGGCAGATTGGCTATTTGGCTGATTGGCAGATTGGCTGATTGGCTGATTGGCTGATTGGCTGATTGGCTATTTGGATGATTGGCTGATTGGCTGATTGGCTGATTGGCTGATTGGCTATTTGGCTGATTGGCTGATTGGCTGATTGGCTGATTGGTTATTTGGCTGATTGGCTGATTGGCTGATTGGCAGATTGGCTATTTGGCTGATTGGCTGATTGGCTGATTGGCTGATTGGTTATTTGGCTGATTGGCTGATTGGCTATTTGGCTGATTGGTTGATTGGCTGATTGGCTGATTGGCTATTTGGCCGATTGGCTGATTGGCAGATTGGCTATTTGGCTGATTGGCAGATTGGCTGATTGGCTGATTGGCAGATTGGCTATTTGGCTGATTGGCTGAATGGCAGATTGGCTATTTGGCTGATTGGCTGATTGGCTGATTGGCAGATTGGCTATTTGGCTGATTGGCTGATTGGCAGATTGGCTATTTGGCTGATTGGAAGATTGGCTGATTGGCTGATTGGCTGATTGGCTGATTGGCAGATTGGCTATTTGGCTGATTGGTTGATTGGCTGATTGGCTGATTGGCTATTTGGCCGATTGGCTGATTGGCAGATTGGCTATTTGGCTGATTGGCTGATTGGCAGTTTGGCTGATTGGCAGATTGGCTAATTGGCTGATTGGCAGATTGGCTATTTGGCTGATTGGCTGATTGGCAGATTGGCTATTTGGCTGATTGGCAGATTGGCTATTTGGCTGATTGGCTGATTGGCAGATTGGCTGATTGGCTGTTTGGCTGTTTGGCTATTTGGCTGATTGGCTGATTGGCTGATTGGCAGATTGGTTGATTGGCTGATTGGCTGATTGGCTATTTGGCTGATTGGCTGATTGGCAGATTGGCAGATTGGCTGATTGGCAGATTGGCTGATTGGCTGATTGGCTGATTGGCTGATTGGCAGATTGGCTATTTGGCTGATTGGCAGATTGGCTATTTGGCAGATTGGCAGATTGGCTGATTGGCAGATTGGCTGATTGGCTGATTGGCTGATTGGCTGATTGGCAGATTGGCTATTTGGCTGATTGGCAGATTGGCTATTTGGCTGATAGGCTGATTGGCTATTTGGCTGATTGGCTGATTGGCAGATTGGCTATTTGGCTGATAGGCTGATTGGCTATTTGGCTGATTGGCTGATTGGCAGATTGGCTATTTGGCTGATTGGAAGATTGGCTGATTGGCTGATTGGCTGATTGGCTGATTGGCAGATTGGCTATTTGGCTGATTGGTTGATTGGCTGATTGGCTGATTGGCTATTTGGCCGATTGGCTGATTGGCAGATTGGCTATTTGGCTGATTGGCTGATTGGCAGTTTGGCTGATTGGCAGATTGGCTGATTGGCTGATTGGCAGATTGGCTATTTGGCTGATTGGCAGATTGGCTATTTGGCTGATTGGCTGATTGGCAGATTGGCTGATTGGCTGTTTGGCTGTTTGGCTATTTGGCTGATTGGCTGATTGGCTGATTGGCAGATTGGTTGATTGGCTGATTGGCTGATTGGCTATTTGGCTGATTGGCTGATTGGCAGATTGGCAGATTGGCTGATTGGCAGATTGGCTGATTGGCTGATTGGCTGATTGGCTGATTGGCAGATTGGCTATTTGGCTGATTGGCAGATTGGCTATTTGGCTGATTGGCTGATTGGCAGATTGGCTATTTGGCTGATTGGCTATTTGGCTGATTGGCTATTTGGCTGATTGGCTGATTGGCAGATTGGCAGATTGGCTGATTGGCAGATTGGCTCATTGGCTGATTGGCTGATTGGCTGATTGGCAGATTGGCTATTTGGCTGATTGGCAGATTGGCTATTTGGCTGATAGGCTGATTGGCTATTTGGCTGATTGGCTGATTGGCAAATTGGCTATTTGGCTGATTGGCAGATTGGCTATTTGGCTGATTGGCTGATTAGCTGATTGGCTGATTGGCTGATTGGTTATTTGGCTGATTGGCTGATTGGCTGATTGGCTGATTGTCTATTTGGCTGATTGGCTGATTGGCTATTTGGCTGATTGGCTGATTGGCAGATTGGCTATTTGGTTGATTGGCTGATTGGCTGATTGGCAGATTGGCTATTTGGCTGATTGGCTGATTGGCTATTTGGCTGATTGGCTGATTGGCAGATTGGCTATTTGGCTGATTGGCTGATTGGCAGATTGGCTGATTGGCTATTTGGCTGATTGGCAGATTGGCTGATTGGCTGATTGGCAGATGGGCTGATTGGCTGATTGGCAGATTGGCTATTTGGCTGATTGGCAGATTGGCAGATTGGCTGATTGGCAGATTGGCTATTTGGCTGATTGGCAGATTGGCTATTTGGCTGATTGGCTGATTGGCTATTTGGCGGATTGGCTGAATGGCAGATTGGCTATTTGGCTGATTGGCTGATTGGCTGATTGGCAGATTGGCTATTTGGCTGATTGGCTGATTGGCTATTTGGCTGATTGGCTGATTGGCTGATTGGCTATTTGGCTGATTGGCTGATTTGCAGATTGGCTATTTGGCTGATTGGCAGATTGGCAGATTGGCTGATTGGCTGATTGGCAGATTGGCTATTTGGCTGATTGGCAGATTGGCTGATTGGCTGATTGGCTGATTGGCTGATTGGCTGATTGGCTGATTGGCTATTTGGCTGATAGGCTGATTGGCTATTTGGCTGATTGGCTGATTGGCAAATTGGCTATTTGGCTGATTGGCAGATTGGCTATTTGGCTGATTGGCTGATTAGCTGATTGGCTGATTGGCTGATTGGTTATTTGGCTGATTGGCTGATTGGCTGATTGGCTGATTGTCTATTTGGCTGATTGGCTGATTGGCTATTTGGCTGATTGGCTGATTGGCAGATTGGCTATTTGGTTGATTGGCTGATTGGCTGATTGGCAGATTGGCTATTTGGCTGATTGGCTGATTGGCTATTTGGCTGATTGGCTGATTGGCAGATTGGCTATTTGGCTGATTGGCTGATTGGCAGATTGGCTGATTGGCTATTTGGCTGATTGGCAGATTGGCTGATTGGCTGATTGGCAGATGGGCTGATTGGCTGATTGGCAGATTGGCTATTTGGCTGATTGGCAGATTGGCAGATTGGCTGATTGGCAGATTGGCTATTTGGCTGATTGGCAGATTGGCTATTTGGCTGATTGGCTGATTGGCTATTTGGCGGATTGGCTGAATGGCAGATTGGCTATTTGGCTGATTGGCTGATTGGCTGATTGGCAGATTGGCTATTTGGCTGATTGGCTGATTGGCTATTTGGCTGATTGGCTGATTGGCTGATTGGCTATTTGGCTGATTGGCTGATTTGCAGATTGGCTATTTGGCTGATTGGCAGATTGGCAGATTGGCTGATTGGCTGATTGGCAGATTGGCTATTTGGCTGATTGGCAGATTGGCTGATTGGCTGATTGGCTGATTGGCTGATTGGCTATTTGGATGATTGGCTGATTGGCTGATTGGCTATTTGGCTGATTGGCTGATTGGCAGATTGGCTATTTGGCTGATTGGAAGATTGGCTGATTGGCTGATTGGCTGATTGGCTGATTGGCAGATTGGCTATTTGGCTGATTGGCAGATTGGTTGATTGGCTGATTGGCTGATTGGCTATTTGGATGATTGGCTAATTGGCTGATTGGCTATTTGGCTGTTTGGCTGATTGGCTATTTGGCTGATTGGTTGATTGGCTGATTGGCTGATTGGCTATTTGGCCGATTGGCTGATTGGCAGATTAGCTATTTGGCTGTTTGGCAGATTGGCTATTTGGCAGATTGGTTGATTGGCAGATTGGCTGATTGGCAGATTGGCTATTTGGATGATTGGCTAATTGGCTGATTGGCTATTTGGCTGTTTGGCTGATTGGCTATTTGGCTGATTGGTTGATTGGCTGATTGGCTGATTGGCTATTTGGCCGATTGGCTGATTGGCAGATTAGCTATTTGGCTGTTTGGCAGATTGGCTGATTGGCTGATTGGCAGATTGGCTATTTGGCTGATTGGCAGATTGGCTATTTGGCTGATTGGCAGATTGGCAGATTGGCTGATTGGCTGTTTGGCTGTTTGGCTATTTGGCTGATTGGCTGATTGGCTGATTGGCAGATTGGTTGATTGGCTGATTGGCTGATTGGCTATTTGGCAGATTGGCTGATTGGCAGATTGGCAGATTGGCTCATTGGCTATTTGGCAGATTGGCTGATTGGCAGATTGGCAGATTGGCTCATTGGCAGATTGGCTGATTGGCTGATTGGCTGATTGGCTGATTGGCAGATTGGCTATTTGGCTGATTGGCAGATTGGCTATTTGGCTGATTGGCTGATTGGCAGATTGGCTATTTGGCTCATTGGCAGATTGGCTCATTGGCTGATTGGCTGATTGGCTGATTGGCAGATTGGCTATTTCGCTCATTCGCAGATTGGCTCATTGGCTGATTGGCTGATTGGCTGATTGGCAGATTGGCTATTTGGCTGATTGGCAGATTGGCTATTTGGCTGATTGGCTGATTGGCCGATTGGCTGATTGGCAGATTGGCTATTTGGCTGATTGGCTGATTGGCAGTTTGGCTGATTGGCAGATTGGCTGATTGGCTAATTGGCAGATTGGCTATTTGGCTGATTGGCAGATTGGCTATTTGGATGATTGGCTAATTGGCTGATTGGCTATTTGGCTGTTTGGCTGATTGGCTATTTGGCTGATTGGTTGATTGGCTGATTGGCTGATTGGCTATTTGGCCGATTGGCTGATTGGCAGATTGGCTATTTGGCTGATTGGCTGATTGGCAGTTTGGCTGATTGGCAGATTGGCTGATTGGCAGTTTGGCTGATTGGCAGATTGGCTGATTGGCAGATTGGCTATTTGGCTGATTGGCAGATTGGCTGATTGGCTGTTTGGCTGTTTGGCTATTTGGCTGATTGGCTGATTGGCTGATTGGCAGATTGGTTGATTGGCTGATTGGCTGATTGGCTATTTGGCTGATTGGCTGATTGGCAGATTGGCAGATTGGCTCATTGGCAGATTGGCTCATTGGCTGATTGGCTGATTGGCTGATTGGCAGATTGGCTATTTGGCTGATTGGCAGATTGGCAGATTGGCTATTTGGCTGATTGGCTGATTGGCAGATTGGCTATTTGGCTCATTGGCAGATTGGCTCATTGGCTGATTGGCTGATTGGCTGATTGGCAGATTGGCTATTTGGCTCATTGGCAGATTGGCTCATTGGCTCATTGGCTGATTGGCAGATTGGCTATTTGGCTGATTGGCAGATTGGCTATTTGGCTGATAGGCTGATTGGCTATTTGGCTGATTGGCTGATTGGCAAATTGGCTATTTGGCTGATTGGCAGATTGGCTATTTGGCTGATAGGCTGATTGGCTATTTGGCTGATTGGCTGATTGGCAAATTGGCTATTTGGCTGATTGGCAGATTGGCTGATTGGCTGATTGGCTGATTGGCTGATTGGCTATTTGTCTATTTGGCTGATTGGCTGATTGGCTATTTGGCTGATTGGCTGATTGGCTGATTGTCTATTTGGCTGATTGGCAGATTGGCTGATTGGCTGATTGGCAGATTGGCTATTTGGCTGATTGGCAGATTGGCTGATTGGCTGATTGGCAGATTGGCTGATTGGCTGATTGGCAGATTGGCTGATTGGCTGATTGGCAGATTGGCAGACTGGCTGATTGGCAGATTGGCAGATTGGCTGATTGGCTATTTGTCTATTTGGCTGATTGGCTGATTGGCTATTTGGCTGATTGGCTGATTGGCTGATTGTCTATTTGGCTGATTGGCAGATTGGCAGATTGGCTATTTGGCTGATTGGCTGATTGGCCGATTGGCTGATTGGCAGATTGGCTATTTGGCTGATTGGCTGATTGGCAGTTTGGCTGATTGGCAGATTGGCTGATTGGCTGATTGGCAGATTGGCTATTTGGCTGATTGGCAGATTGGCTATTTGGATGATTGGCTAATTGGCTGATTGGCTATTTGGCTGTTTGGCTGATTGGCTATTTGGCTGATTGGTTGATTGGCAGATTGGCTATTTGGCTGATTGGTTGATTGGCTGATTGGCTATTTGGCCGATTGGCTGATTGGCAGATTGGCTATTTGGCTGATTGGCTGATTGGCAGTTTGGCTGATTGGCAGAATGGCTGATTGGCAGATTGGCTATTTGGCTGATTGGCAGATTGGCTGATTGGCAGATTGGCAGATTGGCTCATTGGCAGATTGGCTCATTGGCTGATTGGCTGATTGGCTGATTGGCAGATTGGCTATTTGGCTGATTGGCAGATTGGCAGATTGGCTATTTGGCTGATTGGCTGATTGGCAGATTGGCTATTTGGCTCATTGGCAGATTGGCTCATTGGCTGATTGGCTGATTGGCTGATTGGCAGATTGGCTATTTGGCTCATTGGCAGATTGGCTCATTGGCTCATTGGCTGATTGGCTGATTGGCAGATTGGCTATTTGGCTGATTGGCAGATTGGCTATTTGGCTGATAGGCTGATTGGCTATTTGGCTGATTGGCTGATTGGCAAATTGGCTATTTGGCTGATTGGCAGATTGGCTATTTGGCTGATAGGCTGATTGGCTATTTGGCTGATTGGCTGATTGGCAAATTGGCTATTTGGCTGATTGGCAGATTGGCTGATTGGCTGATTGGCTGATTGGCTGATTGGCTATTTGTCTATTTGGCTGATTGGCTGATTGGCTATTTGGCTGATTGGCTGATTGGCTGATTGTCTATTTGGCTGATTGGCAGATTGGCTGATTGGCTGATTGGCTGATTGGTTGATTGGCTGATTGGCTGATTGGCTATTTGGCCGATTGGCTGATTGGCAGATTGGCTATTTGGCTGATTGGCTGATTGGCAGTTTGGCTGATTGGCAGAATGGCTGATTGGCAGATTGGCTATTTGGCTGATTGGCAGATTGGCTGATTGGCAGATTGGCAGATTGGCTCATTGGCAGATTGGCTCATTGGCTGATTGGCTGATTGGCTGATTGGCAGATTGGCTATTTGGCTGATTGGCAGATTGGCAGATTGGCTATTTGGCTGATTGGCTGATTGGCAGATTGGCTATTTGGCTCATTGGCAGATTGGCTCATTGGCTGATTGGCTGATTGGCTGATTGGCAGATTGGCTATTTGGCTCATTGGCAGATTGGCTCATTGGCTCATTGGCTCATTGGCTGATTGGCAGATTGGCTATTTGGCTGATTGGCAGATTGGCTATTTGGCTGATAGGCTGATTGGCTATTTGGCTGATTGGCTGATTGGCAAATTGGCTATTTGGCTGATTGGCAGATTGGCTATTTGGCTGATAGGCTGATTGGCTATTTGGCTGATTGGCTGATTCGCAAATTGGCTATTTGGCTGATTGGCAGATTGGCTGATTGGCTGATTGGCTGATTGGCTGATTGGCTATTTGTCTATTTGGCTGATTGGCTGATTGGCTATTTGGCTGATTGGCTGATTGTCTATTTGGCTGATTGGCAGATTGGCTGATTGGCTGATTGGCAGATTGGCTATTTGGCTGATTGGCAGATTGGCTGATTGGCTGATTGGCAGATTGGCTGATTGGCTGATTGGCAGATTGGCTGATTGGCTGATTGGCAGATTGGCAGACTGGCTGATTGGCAGATTGGCAGATTGGCTGATTGGCTATTTGTCTATTTGGCTGATTGGCTGATTGGCTATTTGGCTGATTGGCTGATTGGCTGATTGTCTATTTGGCTGATTGGCAGATTGGCAGATTGGCTATTTGGCTGATTGGCTGATTGGCCGATTGGCTGATTGGCAGATTGGCTATTTGGCTGATTGGCTGATTGGCAGTTTGGCTGATTGGCAGATTGGCTGATTGGCTGATTGGCAGATTGGCTATTTGGCTGATTGGCAGATTGGCTATTTGGATGATTGGCTAATTGGCTGATTGGCTATTTGGCTGTTTGGCTGATTGGCTATTTGGCTGATTGGTTGATTGGCTGATTGGCTGATTGGCTATTTGGCCGATTGGCTGATTGGCAGATTGGCTATTTGGCTGATTGGCTGATTGGCAGTTTGGCTGATTGGCAGAATGGCTGATTGGCAGATTGGCTATTTGGCTGATTGGCAGATTGGCTGATTGGCTGTTTGGCTGTTTGGCTATTTGGCTGATTGGCTGATTGGCTGATTGGCAGATTGGTTGATTGGCTGATTGGCTGATTGGCTATTTGGCTGATTGGCTGATTGGCAGATTGGCAGATTGGCTCATTGGCAGATTGGCTGATTGGCTGATTGGCTGATTGGCTGATTGGCAGATTGGCTATTTGGCTGATTGGCAGATTGGCAGATTGGCTATTTGGCTGATTGGCTGATTGGCAGATTGGCTATTTGGCTCATTGGCAGATTGGCTGATTGGCTGATTGGCTGATTGGCTGATTGGCAGATTGGCTATTTGGCTCATTGGCAGATTGGCTCATTGGCTGATTGGCTGATTGGCTGATTGGCAGATTGGCTATTTGGCTGATTGGCAGATTGGCTATTTGGCTGATAGGCTGATTGGCTATTTGGCTGATTGGCTGATTGGCTGATTGGCTATTTGGCCGATTGGCTGATTGGCAGATTAGCTATTTGGCTGTTTGGCAGATTGGCTATTTGGCAGATTGGTTGATTGGCAGATTGGCTGATTGGCAGATTGGCTATTTGGATGATTGGCTAATTGGCTGATTGGCTATTTGGCTGTTTGGCTGATTGGCTATTTGGCTGATTGGTTGATTGGCTGATTGGCTGATTGGCTATTTGGCCGATTGGCTGATTGGCAGATTAGCTATTTGGCTGTTTGGCAGATTGGCTGATTGGCTGATTGGCAGATTGGCTATTTGGCTGATTGGCTATTTGGCTCATTCGCAGATTGGCTCATTGGCTGATTGGCTGATTGGCAGATTGGCAGATTGGCTATTTGGCTGATTGGCTGATTGGCCGATTGGCTGATTGGCAGATTGGCTATTTGGCTGATTGGCTGATTGGCAGTTTGGCTGATTGGCAGATTGGCTGATTGGCTGATTGGCAGATTGGCTATTTGGCTGATTGGCAGATTGGCTATTTGGATGATTGGCTAATTGGCTGATTGGCTATTTGGCTGTTTGGCTGATTGGCTATTTGGCTGATTGGTTGATTGGCTGATTGGCTGATTGGCTATTTGGCCGATTGGCTGATTGGCAGATTGGCTATTTGGCTGATTGGCTGATTGGCAGTTTGGCTGATTGGCAGAATGGCTGATTGGCAGATTGGCTATTTGGCTGATTGGCAGATTGGCTGATTGGCTGTTTGGCTGTTTGGCTATTTGGCTGATTGGCTGATTGGCTGATTGGCAGATTGGTTGATTGGCTGATTGGCTGATTGGCTATTTGGCTGATTGGCTGATTGGCAGATTGGCAGATTGGCTCATTGGCAGATTGGCTGATTGGCTGATTGGCTGATTGGCTGATTGGCAGATTGGCTATTTGGCTGATTGGCAGATTGGCAGATTGGCTATTTGGCTGATTGGCTGATTGGCAGATTGGCTATTTGGCTCATTGGCAGATTGGCTGATTGGCTGATTGGCTGATTGGCTGATTGGCAGATTGGCTATTTGGCTCATTGGCAGATTGGCTCATTGGCTGATTGGCTGATTGGCTGATTGGCAGATTGGCTATTTGGCTGATTGGCAGATTGGCTATTTGGCTGATAGGCTGATTGGCTATTTGGCTGATTGGCTGATTGGCTGATTGGCTATTTGGCCGATTGGCTGATTGGCAGATTAGCTATTTGGCTGTTTGGCAGATTGGCTATTTGGCAGATTGGTTGATTGGCAGATTGGCTGATTGGCAGATTGGCTATTTGGATGATTGGCTAATTGGCTGATTGGCTATTTGGCTGTTTGGCTGATTGGCTATTTGGCTGATTGGTTGATTGGCTGATTGGCTGATTGGCTATTTGGCCGATTGGCTGATTGGCAGATTAGCTATTTGGCTGTTTGGCAGATTGGCTGATTGGCTGATTGGCAGATTGGCTATTTGGCTGATTGGCTATTTGGCTCATTCGCAGATTGGCTCATTGGCTGATTGGCTGATTGGCTGATTGGCAGATTGGCTATTTGGCTGATTGGCAGATTGGCTATTTGGCTGATTGGCTGATTGGCCGATTGGCTGATTGGCAGATTGGCTATTTGGCTGATTGGCTGATTGGCAGTTTGGCTGATTGGCAGATTGGCTGATTGGCTGATTGGCAGATTGGCTATTTGGCTGATTGGCAGATTGGCTATTTGGATGATTGGCTAATTGGCTGATTGGCTATTTGGCTGTTTGGCTGATTGGCTATTTGGCTGATTGGTTGATTGGCTGATTGGCTGATTGGCTATTTGGCCGATTGGCTGATTGGCAGATTGGCTATTTGGCTGATTGGCTGATTGGCAGTTTGGCTGATTGGCAGATTGGCTGATTGGCAGTTTGGCTGATTGGCAGATTGGCTGATTGGCAGATTGGCTATTTGGCTGATTGGCTGATTGGCAGATTGGCTATTTGGCTGATTGGCAGATTGGCAGATTGGCTATTTGGCTGATTGGCTGATTGGCAGATTGGCTATTTGGCTCATTGGCAGATTGGCTCATTGGCTGATTGGCTGATTGGCTGATTGGCAGATTGGCTATTTGGCTCATTGGCAGATTGGCTCATTGGCTCATTGGCTGATTGGCTGATTGGCAGATTGGCTATTTGGCTGATTGGCAGATTGGCTATTTGGCTGATAGGCTGATTGGCTATTTGGCTGATTGGCTGATTGGCAAATTGGCTATTTGGCTGATTGGCAGATTGGCTATTTGGCTGATAGGCTGATTGGCTATTTGGCTGATTGGCTGATTGGCAAATTGGCTATTTGGCTGATTGGCAGATTGGCTGATTGGCTGATTGGCTGATTGGCTGATTGGCTATTTGTCTATTTGGCTGATTGGCTGATTGGCTATTTGGCTGATTGGCTGATTGGCTGATTGGCTGATTGGCAGATTGGCTATTTGGCTGATTGGCTGATTGGCAGTTTGGCTGATTGGCAGATTGGCTGATTGGCTGATTGGCAGATTGGCTATTTGGCTGATTGGCAGATTGGCTATTTGGATGATTGGCTAATTGGCTGATTGGCTATTTGGCTGTTTGGCTGATTGGCTATTTGGCTGATTGGTTGATTGGCTGATTGGCTGATTGGCTATTTGGCCGATTGGCTGATTGGCAGATTGGCTATTTGGCTGATTGGCTGATTGGCAGTTTGGCTGATTGGCAGAATGGCTGATTGGCAGATTGGCTATTTGGCTGATTGGCAGATTGGCTGATTGGCTGTTTGGCTGTTTGGCTATTTGGCTGATTGGCTGATTGGCTGATTGGCAGATTGGTTGATTGGCTGATTGGCTGATTGGCTATTTGGCTGATTGGCTGATTGGCAGATTGGCAGATTGGCTCATTGGCAGATTGGCTCATTGGCTGATTGGCTGATTGGCTGATTGGCAGATTGGCTATTTGGCTGATTGGCAGATTGGCAGATTGGCTATTTGGCTGATTGGCTGATTGGCAGATTGGCTATTTGGCTCATTGGCAGATTGGCTGATTGGCTGATTGGCTGATTGGCTGATTGGCAGATTGGCTATTTGGCTCATTGGCAGATTGGCTCATTGGCTGATTGGCTGATTGGCTGATTGGCAGATTGGCTATTTGGCTGATTGGCAGATTGGCTATTTGGATGATTGGCTAATTGGCTGATTGGCTATTTGGCTGTTTGGCTGATTGGCTATTTGGCTGATTGGTTGATTGGCTGATTGGCTGATTGGCTATTTGGCCGATTGGCTGATTGGCAGATTGGCTATTTGGCTGATTGGCTGATTGGCAGTTTGGCTGATTGGCAGATTGGCTGATTGGCAGTTTGGCTGATTGGCAGATTGGCTGATTGGCAGATTGGCTATTTGGCTGATTGGCTGATTGGCAGATTGGCTATTTGGCTGATTGGCAGATTGGCAGATTGGCTATTTGGCTGATAGGCTGATTGGCTATTTGGCTGATTGGCTGATTGGCAAATTGGCTATTTGGCTGATTGGCAGATTGGCTGATTGGCTGATTGGCTGATTGGCTGATTGGCTGATTGGCAGATTGGCTATTTGGCTGATTGGCTATTTGGCTCATTCGCAGATTGGCTCATTGGCTGATTGGCTGATTGGCTGATTGGCAGATTGGCTATTTGGCTGATTGGCAGATTGGCTATTTGGCTGATTGGCTGATTGGCCGATTGGCTGATTGGCAGATTGGCTATTTGGCTGATTGGCTGATTGGCAGTTTGGCTGATTGGCAGATTGGCTGATTGGCTGATTGGCAGATTGGCTATTTGGCTGATTGGCAGATTGGCTATTTGGATGATTGGCTAATTGGCTGATTGGCTATTTGGCTGTTTGGCTGATTGGCTATTTGGCTGATTGGTTGATTGGCTGATTGGCTGATTGGCTATTTGGCCGATTGGCTGATTGGCAGATTGGCTATTTGGCTGATTGGCTGATTGGCAGTTTGGCTGATTGGCAGATTGGCTGATTGGCAGTTTGGCTGATTGGCAGATTGGCTGATTGGCAGATTGGCTATTTGGCTGATTGGCTGATTGGCAGATTGGCTATTTGGCTGATTGGCAGATTGGCAGATTGGCTATTTGGCTGATTGGCTGATTGGCAGATTGGCTATTTGGCTCATTGGCAGATTGGCTCATTGGCTGATTGGCTGATTGGCTGATTGGCAGATTGGCTATTTGGCTCATTGGCAGATTGGCTCATTGGCTCATTGGCTGATTGGCTGATTGGCAGATTGGCTATTTGGCTGATTGGCAGATTGGCTATTTGGCTGATAGGCTGATTGGCTATTTGGCTGATTGGCTGATTGGCAAATTGGCTATTTGGCTGATTGGCAGATTGGCTATTTGGCTGATAGGCTGATTGGCTATTTGGCTGATTGGCTGATTGGCAAATTGGCTATTTGGCTGATTGGCAGATTGGCTGATTGGCTGATTGGCTGATTGGCTGATTGGCTATTTGTCTATTTGGCTGATTGGCTGATTGGCTATTTGGCTGATTGGCTGATTGGCTGATTGGCTGATTGGCAGATTGGCTATTTGGCTGATTGGCTGATTGGCAGTTTGGCTGATTGGCAGATTGGCTGATTGGCTGATTGGCAGATTGGCTATTTGGCTGATTGGCAGATTGGCTATTTGGATGATTGGCTAATTGGCTGATTGGCTATTTGGCTGTTTGGCTGATTGGCTATTTGGCTGATTGGTTGATTGGCTGATTGGCTGATTGGCTATTTGGCCGATTGGCTGATTGGCAGATTGGCTATTTGGCTGATTGGCTGATTGGCAGTTTGGCTGATTGGCAGAATGGCTGATTGGCAGATTGGCTATTTGGCTGATTGGCAGATTGGCTGATTGGCTGTTTGGCTGTTTGGCTATTTGGCTGATTGGCTGATTGGCTGATTGGCAGATTGGTTGATTGGCTGATTGGCTGATTGGCTATTTGGCTGATTGGCTGATTGGCAGATTGGCAGATTGGCTCATTGGCAGATTGGCTCATTGGCTGATTGGCTGATTGGCTGATTGGCTGATTGGCAGATTGGCTATTTGGCTGATTGGCAGATTGGCTATTTGGCTGATTGGCAGATTGGCAGATTGGCTGATTGGCTGTTTGGCTGTTTGGCTATTTGGCTGATTGGCTGATTGGCTGATTGGCAGATTGGTTGATTGGCTGATTGGCTGATTGGCTATTTGGCAGATTGGCTGATTGGCAGATTGGCAGATTGGCTCATTGGCAGATTGGCTGATTGGCTGATTGGCTGATTGGCTGATTGGCAGATTGGCTATTTGGCTGATTGGCAGATTGGCTATTTGGCTCATTGGCAGATTGGCTCATTGGCTGATTGGCTGATTGGCTGATTGGCAGATTGGCTATTTGGCTCATTCGCAGATTGGCTCATTGGCTGATTGGCTGATTGGCTGATTGGCAGATTGGCTATTTGGCTGATTGGCAGATTGGCTATTTGGCTGATTGGCTGATTGGCCGATTGGCTGATTGGCAGATTGGCTATTTGGCTGATTGGCTGATTGGCAGTTTGGCTGATTGGCAGATTGGCTGATTGGCTGATTGGCAGATTGGCTATTTGGCTGATTGGCAGATTGGCTATTTGGATGATTGGCTAATTGGCTGATTGGCTATTTGGCTGTTTGGCTGATTGGCTATTTGGCTGATTGGTTGATTGGCTGATTGGCTGATTGGCTATTTGGCCGATTGGCTGATTGGCAGATTGGCTATTTGGCTGATTGGCTGATTGGCAGTTTGGCTGATTGGCAGATTGGCTGATTGGCAGTTTGGCTGATTGGCAGATTGGCTGATTGGCAGATTGGCTATTTGGCTGATTGGCAGATTGGCTGATTGGCTGTTTGGCTGTTTGGCTATTTGGCTGATTGGCTGATTGGCTGATTGGCAGATTGGTTGATTGGCTGATTGGCTGATTGGCTATTTGGCTGATTGGCTGATTGGCAGATTGGCAGATTGGCTCATTGGCAGATTGGCTCATTGGCTGATTGGCTGATTGGCTGATTGGCAGATTGGCTATTTGGCTGATTGGCAGATTGGCAGATTGGCTATTTGGCTGATTGGCTGATTGGCAGATTGGCTATTTGGCTCATTGGCAGATTGGCTCATTGGCTGATTGGCTGATTGGCTGATTGGCAGATTGGCTATTTGGCTCATTGGCAGATTGGCTCATTGGCTGATTGGCTGATTGGCTGATTGGCAGATTGGCTATTTGGCTGATTGGCAGATTGGCTATTTGGCTGATAGGCTGATTGGCTATTTGGCTGATTGGCTGATTGGCTGATTGGCAGATTGGCTATTTGGCTATTTGGCTGATTGGCAGATTGGCTATTTGGCTCATTGGCAGATTGGCTCATTGGCTGATTGGCTGATTGGCTGATTGGCAGATTGGCTATTTGGCTCATTCGCAGATTGGCTCATTGGCTGATTGGCTGATTGGCTGATTGGCAGATTGGCTATTTGGCTGATTGGCAGATTGGCTATTTGGCTGATTGGCTGATTGGCCGATTGGCTGATTGGCAGATTGGCTATTTGGCTGATTGGCTGATTGGCAGTTTGGCTGATTGGCAGATTGGCTGATTGGCTGATTGGCAGATTGGCTATTTGGCTGATTGGCAGATTGGCTATTTGGATGATTGGCTAATTGGCTGATTGGCTATTTGGCTGTTTGGCTGATTGGCTATTTGGCTGATTGGTTGATTGGCTGATTGGCTGATTGGCTATTTGGCCGATTGGCTGATTGGCAGATTGGCTATTTGGCTGATTGGCTGATTGGCAGTTTGGCTGATTGGCAGATTGGCTGATTGGCAGTTTGGCTGATTGGCAGATTGGCTGATTGGCAGATTGGCTATTTGGCTGATTGGCAGATTGGCTGATTGGCTGTTTGGCTGTTTGGCTATTTGGCTGATTGGCTGATTGGCTGATTGGCTATTTGGCTGATTGGCTGATTGGCAGATTGGCAGATTGGCTCATTGGCAGATTGGCTCATTGGCTGATTGGCTGATTGGCTGATTGGCAGATTGGCTATTTGGCTGATTGGCAGATTGGCAGATTGGCTATTTGGCTGATTGGCTGATTGGCAGATTGGCTATTTGGCTCATTGGCAGATTGGCTCATTGGCTGATTGGCTGATTGGCTGATTGGCAGATTGGCTATTTGGCTCATTGGCAGATTGGCTCATTGGCTGATTGGCTGATTGGCTGATTGGCAGATTGGCTATTTGGCTGATTGGCAGATTGGCTATTTGGCTGATAGGCTGATTGGCTATTTGGCTGATAGGCTGATTGGCTATTTGGCTGATTGGCTGATTGGCAAATTGGCTATTTGGCTGATTGGCAGATTGGCTGATTGGCTGATTGGCTGATTGGCTGATTGGCTATTTGTCTATTTGGCTGATTGGCTGATTGGCTATTTGGCTGATTGGCTGATTGGCAAATTGGCTATTTGGCTGATTGGCAGATTGGCTATTTGGCTGATAGGCTGATTGGCTATTTGGCTGATTGGCTGATTGGCAAATTGGCTATTTGGCTGATTGGCAGATTGGCTGATTGGCTGATTGGCTGATTGGCTGATTGGCTATTTGTCTATTTGGCTGATTGGCTGATTGGCTATTTGGCTGATTGGCTGATTGGCTGATTGTCTATTTGGCTGATTGGCAGATTGGCTGATTGGCTGATTGGCAGATTGGCTATTTGGCTGATTGGCAGATTGGCTGATTGGCTGATTGGCAGATTGGCTGATTGGCTGATTGGCAGATTGGCTGATTGGCTGATTGGCAGATTGGCAGACTGGCTGATTGGCAGATTGGCAGATTGGCTGATTGGCAGATTGGCTGATTGGCTGATTGGCAGATTGGCTGATTGGCTGATTGGCAGATTGGCAGACTGGCTGATTGGCAGATTGGCAGATTGGCTGATTGGCTATTTGGCTGATTGGCAGATTGGCTCATTGGCTGATTGGCTGATTGGCTGATTGGCAGATTGGCTATTTGGCTCATTGGCAGATTGGCTCATTGGCTGATTGGCTGATTGGCTGATTGGCAGATTGGCTATTTGGCTGATTGGCAGATTGGCTATTTGGCTGATAGGCTGATTGGCTATTTGGCTGATTGGCTGATTGGCTATTTGGCTGATTGGCTGATTGGCAAATTGGCTATTTGGCTGATTGGCAGATTGGCTATTTGGCTGATAGGCTGATTGGCTATTTGGCTGATTGGCTGATTGGCAAATTGGCTATTTGGCTGATTGGCAGATTGGCTGATTGGCTGATTGGCTGATTGGCTGATTGGCTATTTGTCTATTTGGCTGATTGGCTGATTGGCTATTTGGCTGATTGGCTGATTGGCTGATTGTCTATTTGGCTGATTGGCAGATTGGCAGATTGGCTGATTGGCAGATTGGCTATTTGGCTGATTGGCAGATTGGCTGATTGGCTGATTGGCAGATTGGCTGATTGGCTGATTGGCAGATTGGCTATTTGGCTTATTGGCAGACTGGCTGATTGGCAGATTGGCTATTTGGCTGATTGGCAGATTGGCTATTTGGCTGATAGGCTGATTGGCTATTTGGCTGATTGGCTGATTGGCAAATTGGCTATTTGGCTGATTGGCAGATTGGCTGATTGGCTGATTGGCTGATTGGCTGATTGGCTATTTGTCTATTTGGCTGATTGGCTGATTGGCTATTTGGCTGATTGGCTGATTGGCTGATTGTCTATTTGGCTGATTGGCAGATTGGCAGATTGGCTGATTGGCAGATTGGCTATTTGGCTGATTGGCAGATTGGCTGATTGGCTGATTGGCAGATTGGCTGATTGGCTGATTGGCAGATTGGCTATTTGGCTTATTGGCAGACTGGCTGATTGGCAGATTGGCAGATTTGCTCATTGGCTTATTGGCAGACTGGCTGATTGGCAGATTGGCAGATTGGCTGATTGGCAGATTGGCTGATTGGCTGATTGGCAGATTGGCAGACTGGCTGATTGGCAGATTGGCAGATTGGCTGATTGGCTGATTGGCAGATTGCCTGATTGGCAGATTGGCTGATTGGCAGATTGTCTGATTGGCAGATTGGCAGATTGGCTGATTGGCAGATTGGATGATTGGCTGATTGGCAGATTGGCAGATTGGCTGATTGGCTGATTGGCTATTTGTCTATTTGGCTGATTGGCTGATTGGCTATTTGGCTGATTGGCTGATTGGCAAATTGGCTATTTGGCTGATTGGCAGATTGGCTATTTGGCTGATAGGCTGATTGGCTATTTGGCTGATTGGCTGATTGGCAAATTGGCTATTTGGCTGATTGGCAGATTGGCTGATTGGCTGATTGGCTGATTGGCTGATTGGCTATTTGTCTATTTGGCTGATTGGCTGATTGGCTATTTGGCTGATTGGCTGATTGGCTGATTGTCTATTTGGCTGATTGGCAGATTGGCAGATTGGCTGATTGGCAGATTGGCTATTTGGCTGATTGGCAGATTGGCTGATTGGCTGATTGGCAGATTGGCTGATTGGCTGATTGGCAGATTGGCTATTTGGCTTATTGGCAGACTGGCTGATTGGCAGATTGGCTATTTGGCTGATTGGCAGATTGGCTATTTGGCTGATAGGCTGATTGGCTATTTGGCTGATTGGCTGATTGGCAAATTGGCTATTTGGCTGATTGGCAGATTGGCTGATTGGCTGATTGGCTGATTGGCTGATTGGCTATTTGTCTATTTGGCTGATTGGCTGATTGGCTATTTGGCTGATTGGCTGATTGGCTGATTGTCTATTTGGCTGATTGGCAGATTGGCAGATTGGCTGATTGGCAGATTGGCTATTTGGCTGATTGGCAGATTGGCTGATTGGCTGATTGGCAGATTGGCTGATTGGCTGATTGGCAGATTGGCTATTTGGCTTATTGGCAGACTGGCTGATTGGCAGATTGGCAGATTTGCTCATTGGCTTATTGGCAGACTGGCTGATTGGCAGATTGGCAGATTGGCTGATTGGCAGATTGGCTGATTGGCTGATTGGCAGATTGGCAGACTGGCTGATTGGCAGATTGGCAGATTGGCTGATTGGCTGATTGGCAGATTGCCTGATTGGCAGATTGGCTGATTGGCAGATTGTCTGATTGGCAGATTGGCAGATTGGCTGATTGGCAGATTGGATGATTGGCTGATTGGCAGATTGGCAGATTGGCTGATTGGCTGATTGGCTATTTGTCTATTTGGCTGATTGGCTGATTGGCTATTTGGCTGATTGGCTGATTGGCTGATTGTCTATTTGGCTGATTGGCTGATTGTCTATTTGGCTGATTGGCAGATTGGCAGATTGGCTGATTGGCTGATTGGCAGATTGGCTATTTGGCTTATTGGCAGACTGGCTGATTGGCAGATTGGCAGATTTGCTCATTGGCTTATTGGCAGACTGGCTGATTGGCAGATTGGCAGATTGGCTGATTGGCAGATTGGCTGATTGGCTGATTGGCAGATTGGCAGACTGGCTGATTGGCAGATTGGCAGATTGGCTGATTGGCTGATTGGCAGATTGCCTGATTGGCAGATTGGCTGATTGGCAGATTGTCTGATTGGCAGATTGGCAGATTGGCTGATTGGCAGATTGGATGATTGGCTGATTGGCAGATTGGCAGATTGGCTGATTGGCTGATTGGCTATTTGTCTATTTGGCTGATTGGCTGATTGGCTATTTGGCTGATTGGCTGATTGGCTGATTGTCTATTTGGCTGATTGGCTGATTGTCTATTTGGCTGATTGGCAGATTGGCTGATTGGCTGATTGGCAGATTGGCTATTTGGCTGATTGGCAGATTGGCAGATTGGCTATTTGGCTGATTGGCTGATTGGCAGATTGGCTATTTGGCTCATTGGCAGATTGGCTCATTGGCTGATTGGCTGATTGGCTGATTGGCAGATTGGCTATTTGGCTCATTGGCAGATTGGCTCATTGGCTGATTGGCTGATTGGCTGATTGGCAGATTGGCTATTTGGCTGATTGGCAGATTGGCTATTTGGCTGATAGGCTGATTGGCTATTTGGCTGATTGGCTGATTGGCTATTTGGCTGATTGGCTGATTGGCAAATTGGCTATTTGGCTGATTGGCAGATTGGCTATTTGGCTGATAGGCTGATTGGCTATTTGGCTGATTGGCTGATTGGCAAATTGGCTATTTGGCTGATTGGCAGATTGGCTGATTGGCTGATTGGCTGATTGGCTGATTGGCTATTTGTCTATTTGGCTGATTGGCTGATTGGCTATTTGGCTGATTGGCTGATTGGCTGATTGTCTATTTGGCTGATTGGCAGATTGGCAGATTGGCTGATTGGCAGATTGGCTATTTGGCTGATTGGCAGATTGGCTGATTGGCTGATTGGCAGATTGGCTGATTGGCTGATTGGCAGATTGGCTATTTGGCTTATTGGCAGACTGGCTGATTGGCAGATTGGCAGATTTGCTCATTGGCTTATTGGCAGACTGGCTGATTGGCAGATTGGCAGATTGGCTGATTGGCAGATTGGCTGATTGGCTGATTGGCAGATTGGCAGACTGGCTGATTGGCAGATTGGCAGATTGGCTGATTGGCTGATTGGCAGATTGGCTGATTGGCAGACTGGCTGATTGGCAGATTGGCAGATTGGCTGATTGGCAGATTGGCTGATTGGCAGATTGTCTGATTGGCAGATTGGCAGATTGGCTGATTGGCAGATTGGATGATTGGCTGATTGGCAGATTGGCAGATTGGCTGATTGGCTGATTGGCTATTTGTCTATTTGGCTGATTGGCTGATTGGCTATTTGGCTGATTGGCTGATTGGCTGATTGTCTATTTGGCTGATTGGCTGATTGTCTATTTGGCTGATTGGCAGATTGGCTGATTGGCTGATTGGCAGATTGGCTATTTGGCTGATTGGCTGATTGGCTGATTGGCTGATTGGCTGATTGGCTGATTGGCTAATTGGCTGATTGGCTGATTGGCTGATTGGCTGATTGGCTAATTGGCTGATTGGCTGATTGGCTGATTGGCTAATTGGCTGATTGGCTAATTGGCTGATTGGCTAATTGGCTGATTGGCTAATTGGCTGATTGGCTAATTGGCTAATTGGCTGATTGGCTAATTGGCTAATTGGCTGATTGGCTGATTGGCTAATTGGCTGATTGGCTGATTGGCTAATTGGCTGATTGGCTGATTGGCTGATTGGCTGATTGGCTGATTGGCTGATTGGCTGATTGGCTGATTGGCTGATTGGCTGATTGGCTGATTGGCTGATTGGCTGATTGGCTGATTGGCTGATTGGCTGATTGGCTGATTGGCAGATTGGCTGATTGGCTGATTGGCAGATTGGCTGATTGGCTGATTGGCAGATTGGCTGATTGGCAGATTGGCTGATTGGCAAATTGGCTGATATGTTTTTATATTGTTTATCTCGAACTCCTGCAACATCTGTCATGGAAAGTTGCAAGGTTATGTGCACTGTGAAACTCCAATCAGCCAATCAGCCAATCTGCCAATCTGCCAATCAGCCAATCATCCAATCTGCCAATCAGCCAATCTGCCAATCTGCCAATCAGACAATCTGCCAATCAGCCAATCTGCCAATCAGGCAATCTGCCAATCAGCCAATCAGCCAATCTGCCAATCTGCCAATCAGCCAGTCTGCCAATAAGCCAATGAGCAAATCTGCCAATCTGCCAATCAGCCAGTCTGCCAATAAGCCAAATAGCCAATCTGCCAATCAGCCAATCAGCCAATCTGCCAATCAGCCAATCAGCCAATCTGCCAATCAGCCAAATAGACAATCAGCCAATCATCCAATCAGCCAATCTGCCAATCAGCCAATCAGCCAATCTGCCAATCAGCCAAATAGCCAATCTGCCAATCAGCCAATCAGCCAATCTGCCAATCAGCCAAATAGACAATCAGCCAATCAGCCAATCAGCCAAATAGCCAATCAGCCAATCAGCCAAATAGACAAATAGCCAATCAGCCAATCAGCCAATCTGCCAATCTGCCAATCAGCCAGTCTGCCAATAAGCCAATGAGCAAATCTGCCAATCTGCCAATCAGCCAGTCTGCCAATAAGCCAAATAGCCAATCTGCCAATCAGCCAATCAGCCAATCTGCCAATCAGCCAATCAGCCAATCTGCCAATCAGCCAAATAGACAATCAGCCAATCAGCCAATCAGCCAATCTGCCAATCTGCCAATCAGCCAATCATCCAATCTGCCAATCAGCCAATCTGCCAATCTGCCAATCAGACAATCTGCCAATCAGCCAATCTGCCAATCAGGCAATCTGCCAATCAGCCAATCAGCCAATCTGCCAATCTGCCAATCAGCCAGTCTGCCAATCTGCCAATCAGCCAATCAGCCAATCTGCCAATCAGCCAATCTGCCAATCTGCCAATCAGCCAGTCTGCCAATAAGCCAATGAGCAAATCTGCCAATCTGCCAATCAGCCAGTCTGCCAATAAGCCAAATAGCCAATCTGCCAATCAGCCAATCAGCCAATCTGCCAATCAGCCAATCAGCCAATCTGCCAATCAGCCAAATAGCCAATCTGCCAATCAGCCAATCTGCCAATCTGCCAATCAGCCAAATAGACAATCAGCCAATCAGCCAATCAGCCAAATAGCCAATCAGCCAATCAGCCAAATAGACAAATAGCCAATCAGCCAATCAGCCAATCAGCCAATCAGCCAATCTGCCAATCAGCCAAATAGCCAATTTGCCAATCAGCCAATCAGCCAAATAGCCAATCAGCCTATCAGCCAAATAGCCAATCTGCCAATCAGCCAAATAGCCAATTTGCCAATCAGCCAATCAGCCAAATAGCCAATCAGCCTATCAGCCAAATAGCCAATCTGCCAATCAGCCAAATAGCCAATCTGCCAATCAGCCAATCAGCCAATCAGCCAATGAGCCAATCTGCCAATGAGCCAAATAGCCAATCTGCCAATCAGCCAATCAGCCAATCAGCCAATGAGCCAATCTGCCAATGAGCCAAATAGCCAATCTGCCAATCAGCCAATCAGCCAAATAGCCAATCTGCCAATCTGCCAATCAGCCAAATAGCCAATCTGCCAATCAGCCAATCAGCCAATCAGCCAATGAGCCAATCTGCCAATGAGCCAATTAGCCAATCAGCCAATCAGCCAATCAGCCAATCAGCCAATCAGCCAATTAGCCAATCAGCCAATCAGCCAATTAGCCAATCAGCCAATCAGCCAATTAGCCAATCAGCCAATCAGCCAATTAGCCAATCAGCCAATCAGCCAATCAGCCAATTAGCCAATCAGCCAATCAGCCAATCAGCCAATCAGCCAATCAGCCAATTAGCCAATCAGCCAATCAGCCAATCAGCCAATCAGCCAATCAGCCAATTAGCCAATCAGCCAATCAGCCAATCTGTCAATCTATTTTCACTGAAGTTGCAATGTCAATGAATAGGTGATGAAACACATCCAATTATCTAGTAAACTATTTGGAAATTTTTGGAACCATGATACCTTTTGGATTTAACCACCTCAATAGCATGCACCAAAATAGTTTACCAATGGCAGCGAGTGGATGCAATGTTGTAGTAAATATTATAATTAGTTAGATTAATTGGCAAGCAAAACCTTCGACGGTATGACTCCGTCAGTCGAGCACGTAAGTGATATCGTAGTTAGCAATCGTTTTCCGTTCTTTGCCTGCAATTGAACCATAATAGGTCTGTTTTCTCAAAAAAAAGTTCATTTTTCGTACAACATTCGCAATTAACCGTTCGGGCGTTCTGTAAGAGCACCGCACGTAATATTGGGGTGTCCGGAAAGTTCGTATAATTTTTTTGTTTTAATTTTTTATTAGCGGGATCGGACAAACTTGATTCCTACCGCCGCTAATCCCCTCAAATGGTCGATTCTCTCGCGATTCGCCTCATATTCGGGTTGCCGTGCCTATGTTCAAGGGATCATTTTTCCTATGCTATGTGTGGCAAACAAGTTTGACATATTTTTGCAACGCACCTTTAAATAGGGCGATTGCTAATCTTTTGCTGGGACACCGCGCAGTCAGCGCAGAGGGTGGGAAATGAAATTGAGATCGAGGACAATTGAGATTAATTCCTCACCCTCTGCGCGCAGTGCGCGGTGTCGCAGCAAAACATTAGCAAATCGCCCTATTTAATAGCTCGTAAAAACCGGAAAATTCCTAAAAGCCGGTTCTGGGACCTATGATCCATATTTTTCGAAATATTATGTCTTAAGCATTCTACCATTATATGAGTCAGATCTGCAACAACTTTCGCGTGTTACTTTTTTTATTGTCTTTTTTTTGAGTGCTTCCTGTTGCAAGCCGAGTGAACCACATGAAATGGCCATTTGCCTCTGTACAAATATCTTGGTATGTGCCTTTCATTGAGGTTCGTACTTTTATGGTACATACCACGTTATTCACATAGGACAACGAACGTACTGCGTGTTCACACAGAACCGACCATTCTTTCACCGATTCAGGCATTTCAATTTATCTAACAATGATTCAAAATTGAAAATGAACTGTCATTTCGTCAATTATCTCCAGACTATTGGGGTGTCCGGAAAGTTCGTATAATTTTTTTGTTTTTATTTTTTATTCAATGCTTTACAATTCTCAGTGACCAATGTATGCCCCCTTCTTTCTCACTACCTCCCTCCAGCGATTGGGCAGGGTCTCGATTCCTCTCTTCCAGAATGCGGGTTTCTTCGAGACCGCCCAGTTCACGAAAGCCCTCACAACTTCATCTCGATTCTTGAACTTCTTTCCTTTGCAGAAGTCAGAGAGAGAGCGGAAGCAGTGGTAGTCGCATGGGGAGAGATCCGGGGAATACGGTGGATGGGGAATCCTCTCGATCTTCAGCTCGTCCATTTTCTTCTGGGTCATCTTCGCTCGATGTGGGCGAGCATTGTCCATCAGAAGAAGAATTTTGCACTGGTTCAGGAGCCTGGGAGGGACTCTGATCGCGACATCTTCCAGTTGTTCAGAGAAGAGGTCGGCATTGATGCTGGTGCCAGGGGCGAGGATCTCCCAGTAGATGGGACCGAGCACTGAGAAGAAGAAGCAGAGGAGTTCCTTCTTTCCGTGCTCTTCCTTCTTCGGGACGGGCGTGGGCTTCTCATCTGCATCCACCCATTGCAGTCTCCTCGCAGGGTTGTCGTACGTGATCCACTTCTCATCTGTAGCGATGATGGAATTGACCCATCGAATATTGGATCTACGATGGAGTAATTCCCGACAGACTTGAACACGATTTTTCAGCTGTTCGGGGGAGAGGTCAAGGGGAATCACTTGTGGGAGTTTCGGCTTCTTTCCAGATCGATGGAGGATATCGGACACCGTTGATCTGGGAGTACCAGTATCCTTCTTCAACTCACGCACACTGGCCATGGGCTTGCGCTTCAGTGTGCGGAGAACGAGAGGCTGATCGAGGGAGGGAGGGCGTCCAGAGCGGGGTTGATCATCGAGACCAAACTCCCCTTTCTTGAAGCGGGAGAACCACTTATAGCAGAAGGGTATGGAGGGGGCGTCAGCTCCTTCCGACTGGGCCAGGGCAGAGTGGGCCTCCTTCACGGATCGGCCAAGACGGTAGTAATGAAGTAAAACTGCTCGGAGGTAGAGATGGGAGTCCATCACAAGAATCAATGTAGCAACTAGGAGACTGATTAAATCCTCTCACTACTCAACGTCAGAATGATGCAATACATTGTTGGCAAATAGATTGCGCAATCACTGCATTTGATCGCGAACTGACTTTTTTCCGAAGCATTATACGAACTTTCCGGACACCCCAATACTCTCTTCGTTCTGAATTGTCTCTCTGGGCATATGGAAGAGAGAGCAAATGGAATGAAGCGTCATGCATTGCATAACTCTTACAGTGCGCCGCAACTACTAATTGTAAATTTTTAGTACAAACTGAGCCAGTTCTTTCGAAATCCCCTTCCTTCCCTATCCCCTTACTCACCATGAGTTCTCCCTTCAATCACGATTTTCTAGTGGAACCCTCATCTACTGGAGTAGTACTAAAGGGATGATCTTTGATCTTTGATCGTCAATATGTGACACTCGACCGGATGAGAACATTGCACGAAATTTGATATTTTTTTCGCATAAGATGCAGTTCAACATTGGCAGTCTTTGAAAGCGAACAAATTTATTAGCACTGAAACTCAAGACTGCCTACAATCTTCTTTGAAAAAGTGAGAGTGGAGAAGATAATGTTATTCTATTGTTACAGTCGTATTAAAGGACGAGTAAACCCAAAATTCAATTTCTGAAGCTATCATATACACTACATAGAGATGCAGAACGATAAGAAGCTCCGAAATTTTCACATTGATATCTACATTCCGAACAGAGTTATAGCTGGGAGCCAGATCAGGGAAAACTCAGGGAAGTGGGCGAGATAGCACGCGACTTGAAGAGAGAGCGTCCCTAGATGAAACAAATTCCAACCGGGCGCGCGTTTGCATTTACTCCTCCTTTAAGGCAGTAATTATCTCGGGTCTTCTGTAAGAATGAAAGAAAATGAAAAAAAATCATCGTCATGGATTTCGATGAAATTTGGTTTATAATTACCATTGGGGGTCAGACGAAGACCCATGCACTTGGTTTGGTCAATTTCTCATTATCGATTTTTTTTATCTACCCGTTAGGATACTGTAAAACGGTTAATTTTGATCGTACAACCTACTTATGTTTGCCATTTTACGCAGAATTTCGACATCTACAAATTCCTCTTCATACCCCCTTGACGAAAATGACGAGATCGGGGTCTTTTTGCCAAAAAACCAAATTTTCGACTATGAATATCGATTTATCTCGATCGGTATATGAAATACCCCTCAATATTATTTCACCAGTGAATTGTACGGACAAAAAAGGTGGGGTCTACGTTGATCATTTTTCACAGCTCCTAACTCCGAATATCGATTTACTAAGAAGGTTCCGGGGGGTCCATACCAAAACGTCCCCCCTCTCTAAAGGGGTACTACCAAAACGTCCCCTCCGCGCGCTACCAAAACGTCCCCTTACCAAAACGTCCCCCCTCTACCAAAACGTCCCCTCTACCAAAACGTCCCCCACCAAAACGTCCCCTCGCCCTCCCTTGCCTGTGGGCATGAACTCATGATCACTCATGATCTCTTGTCAGTTGATCAGTCGGCTCCAGCCACATCCGACGACAAAGGAAGGTTCCTGCCCCCCCCCCTCCCCACAACGGAAGGTTCCTGCCCTCCCCCTCCCCACAACGGAAGGTTCCTGCCCTCCCCCTCCGCACAAAGGAAGGTTCCTGCCCTCCCCCTCCCCACAACGGAAGGTTCCTGCCCTCCCCCTCCCCACAACGGAAGGTTCCTGCCCTCCCCCTCCGCACAAAGGAAGGTTCCTGCCCTCCCCCTCCCCTCTCCCCTATATAAGGGAGCCCTCAGAGCAGTGCATCACACATGCGCGCGCTCTCTCTCTCTCTTCCTCTATTTTTTAATATTTTCCTTTCCATAATTCCTGATATGTGATTTTCGTTTTTCATTTTCGTTGCAAGCGTATGACGTTTGTTTTTCGGTTTATGATTTTGCTTCTCTTCAGAAATGGCAGCAATCAGCACACGTGGAGCGGATTTTCCTTACCGAGCAACCAAGGTACGTAAAGTTATTATGTATTTAGTTTATCTTTACCACATACAAAAAGATTTTCATTACATCTTACATTGTAAGGCAAAAACAAGATTGCCGCATACCGAATCAGTGGAGAGCAGGACTACATCTTGTCTTTCCGATTCAAAGATAAAATCGATGGAGATGAAGTCCCTGTAACCAATCGGAAGGCTAAGTATGCATGTATCTCATGTGAAAGATCCACCTCTGCAGGCACGAAAGCAACCGTACGGGTGTTCTTTCCCGATGAGGGTCAAGCGGTGTTCCTCTCGAACCCCGCTGATGCCTCTCGCCACAGATGCGATTGGACTACGGACGAGAAGTGCAGGGCAGCAGTAGTCCTTAGTTCCAAAATTGCGTGAGAAATATTTTTTATTTATAAGTTTTGTTTATCATAAATAAATGAAAGTGTTATCCTCAGGAAGGATTTTTCCGTCAAGAACTCTGAGTCTGCATCAGCGGGTCACTTGAAGAACCCATCCCGTGCATACAAGGAATGCAATGCTATGATTGCCAAGAGAGAGGGCATTGCTAATCTTATCTTGCCAGGTGACGTCGATGAGGTTCTCGATCTGTACAGTGGAGGCAAAAACAAGAACAAGAGGAAACGGCGTGAAAAAGTTAGTTTTCGGACGTGAAAAAGTTAGTTTTCATAGTCGGTTATGAGATGAAACAAATAGTTTCCCCATTCCTAATAATTTCAGAGCAACCGGAGTATCGAGAGTGGAGGAGTACGATCAGATAGATGATAAGGATATCGAAATTATAGGCCTGAAAGAGACGTACAGAATTTCAGACCCGGAGGACTCGAAGAGAATCTACCTGGCTGCGAGACGAACGTTCCAACTGGCGATCGATTTGGGAATCGAAGCCCTTCTCGTTGACGGTAATTTCGGTTTCACTCCCATGCCCACTTGTACTAAGAAACGAGCATACCAACTTTTTACAATCCGAGTCTGCTGCCGAAACACAAGCTTTCTGCTGATGGCTGCTCTCCTTCCATCCAAGGCCGCCTCCGAGTACATCCTCCTTTTTGAGGTTTGCTGTGACTGTTTGAACCAATACATCGTATATTTACAGTTCCTGTTCTCGATCTTCTCGGAAATGAATTTCCCCCTGAGAGGAGTTCGGATCGTGAGTGATTGGGAGACGGGGATCATAAAGGCTATCCGAACTACTCTCCCGATGGCAACACACCAAGGTTGTTCCTTCCATGCCCTCAAATGCATTAATAACAAAATTTCATCCTACGGGCTGAATGCATTCGCGAGGAGCCATCCTGTCGTGCGTGTGTGGTTCAATCGAATTTGTGCGTCCATCTTCCTTCCTCGAGTGTACATTGACCAGTACGTTTATTCACGAATATCTTTCCTTCACTCGATACTCATTTTTATTTCTTCCAGGTGTGGCCTTCTCGTGGTCCCTGTGTCCAATGTACACCCTGCTTACACAGCAGCCCATAATTTCCTGGAGTATTTCAAGTCCGAATGGATGTCTCAGCCGGAGGCGATGGTGTGTAAGTTCATGGTCGATCGTCATCGAACCAAAAAATCTCGTTGAGAGTTGGCACCGGTAAGATTTCTGTTGAATGAATGAAACAAAACCAGAGTGCATCCTAAATTATTTAACTTATAGAGGACTGCTCAGTCACTTCCTCGGTCACCATCCCCCACTCATGGAACTCGTTAAATTCCTCTTGGTGAGCTATATGGTATCGTACGACAATAACGGATAATTATACATCAGAATACCGAATTGGATGATAATATTTCTATGAAGCACTATCTGGACAATGGATCGAGTTACGAGCTGAGCGAGGAGGACGAGAAGAGATCGATCGAAACTCTGGCACCCATGCTAGAGTTCGATTCGATTCTGGAGGAGAGGGACCCAACCAATGCTGAGATTATGAGTTACCTAGATAAGATGACGAAATTCTGCCACGAAAAACTTAACTGAATCTTAGAAACTTTCGTAGAATTTCGTAATCTAATCTAGTTTTTACCATTTATATTTAGCACTTTCACTTGTTTCTAATTAGAAACCATCCTTGTACCATACAAACAATTCTACAACTAATTTTACTCATTTCAGATTTCAACTCGATAGAAGGGAGAAGAAGACTAGTTAGATGAGATGACCAAATTCTGCAACAAAAAAACACTGAACTAAAACTTGGAAACTAGCAGAATTCTGAACTAAAACTTGGAAACTAGCAGAATTACAAATCTATTCACTTATTATTAATTTTCAGATTTCAACTTTCAACTCGAAAGGAGGGTAAAAAGTGAGAAGAAATGAGAAGAAAGTGAGAAGAACTGAGAAGAAATGAAAAGAAAAAAGAGACCAATGGGAGAGTTCTGAGAGAGATATGAGAGACAGTGAGAGTGAGACAAGTTTGAGAACTAAAGTAAAGTGATATGTATTGTCGTTCCTCTATTTGAATCATTGTGATAAAACTGTTGTATCTATTACGTACTGTTCTTTCCACACAACGTAGGGGGGAAATGAAACTCGCAAGACCATAATGTATGCACATCTAAGGGGGATCATTATTTCATGCCCACAGGCAAGGGAGGGAGAGGGGAAGTTTTGGTGGGGGACGTTTTGGTAGAGGGGACGTTTTGGTAGAGGGGGGACGTTTTGGTAAGGGGACGTTTTGGTAGCGCGCGGAGGGGACGTTTTGGTAGTACCCCTTTAGAGAGGGGGGACGTTTTGGTATGGACCCGGTTCCGGGACTTAGCCGCATTTTCACGAATTTTTGTTTTTGTTCATATCTCACATGTCAGTTCATTTTTGTGTTACCGAGAATTTAAAAAGTGAATTCGATAGCTCTCGACGAGCTCGACTAATTGTTCTTAACGGATCATAACGATAAATTCGCTCGTGCACGAGTTACTATTATATTATCGATTTTTTGATCTCCCAACATGGTAGATCAAAAAAATCGATAATGAGCGAAATTAACCAAACCAAGTGCATGCGTCTGACCCCCAATTGTATGTATAAACTAAGTTTCATCGAAATCCATGACGATGAGTTTTTTCTGGTGGCAGACGTTCATGCATCCTTACAGAAGACCCGTGTTATATGTTCAGCAGATAGACGTTGCTATAACATCAAAATAATCTAATTACGTCAGTCTATTCTCGCACTTGTAATTTCATTCGTAATATTAGATGAAGGAGATCGGAGGACACATATTACAGGCTGCAATTTAGTTTTTAAATTATTTAATAATTATTATTTACTTGCAAACTTAGGCGTTCTGTGCATCTCGTGCGTATGCACACCAGCAATTCAAATCCACTTTTCTCTTTTTTTCTCCAAACTGTAGCACATTTGATCGATTGCATTTCTATTTTAAGTTTGTTTTGAGTTTCACATATTCCATATATGTAAGTGAGAGAGAGGCTAACTCAATTCCGCTCCACCCTTTTATCGAACAAAAAAGTATAAAGCAAGAGAAAAAATAAATCATTCTGACGCGCGGAGGGTGTGCGCACACTAGCTGCGTCACTGCTTCGACTGCGGAGCCGTTGGGTCGATTGATGGCAGGGATGACTGCAGGAGAAATGACTCCGATCAACTATTGCATGCCCATCCAGGAAGTTCACTCTCTTCATTGTCCATGCTCTCTCGCCGATCTTATCAATGAGAGAATACGAAGAACGAAGAGAGCAAATTCATGTGAATTTACTCCAGATTAGACTTCGAAATGTAGCCAAGTAACATGCTATTTACCATTCAAATTCGTCGCTCATCGTATTAGAGAGAGGGAAGAATGAAGAGAGTGAAGGGTGATTTGCATGATAAATAACGTGTTACTTGGTTACTTTTCGAACTCTACTCCTGATTCACGGTTTTCCTAAGATCATTACCGGCCCTCCCCACTGTCCAACCACTGCGAAATTATGGTGTGCTGCTACAAATTGGAATCAAACATCATCAGATAGATATAGAAACATGATAACACGAGTTTGTATCAACCCTATTACGGTCTTGACTGGAATCTAGAATTTCTCCAAAAAATGAAAGATATGAAATTTGTGTTTCACTAATCAGTGAAAGCTCAGCGCTCACTAACTCCAATAATAATACGAGAATACTAATATACTTGCACCATTCAATTTGCACAGAAAACGCCGGCCGCCTACGCCTCGCCTACGGTCGCCTCGAGTTCGTTCGTGTCGGTCTAAATATATTGATAAAGCGGGTAGTGACACGTTTATTTGCCGGCACTAGTGCGGTTTAGGGTGGCCATTCATCATTGTTTTATCAGTGACAGTATTGCGAAACAGTTCTTTTCAGACAGTACATCGTTTTCGAGTACAAAACAATTTTTTTCTGATTTTTCCTTCTGGAATCTCTTATTAGACGTTTCTATATTTCAATCCTCAAATTCGAGGTGTTTCAATGAAATCGTATAGTGGGGGGAGGCACCACTTATAGGATACGTTGCTTAAGCCGTATTCACCCTCGATTCACGTCCTCTCCATAGCGATCCTTCCCCGTGTCCACGGAGTTGGCTTCGCGGATACGTCAAGCGGCAGATCCCATAAAGGAGCGAGGATTTGGCCCTCTTTCCATTCCATTTTGCTCATCCAATATCTTCTTGTGCCTCTGCCATTCAATATCATACGGTTCACGATCAATGTTTATCACTGTGGTCATCCTCTTCGCCTTAGGGCTCGATGAGGTAAGTATTGTTTCAATTCAATTCAATTCAATTATTTATCGGCCAGGGTAAGTATATAGGAAATGTGCAGAGAGTCTTCGATATCTTGCGGTGGATTTGGTTGTATGGCATACAAGGGATACCACAAATCAAACGCCCCCAGGGTCGCTAGTGGCGCTGATTCGAGGGAGGGGAGAGATATGTCTTGAATTTATTTTGAAGATGGGGGATTGGGGCTTGGGTGGGGGCAGCAGGTAGGGTTAAAGTCGCAAGAGCGATTCGGAAGTAAAGGATATTGCGGGTAATGAGAGAAGGTAACATCGGAAAAGTTTAGGTGAGCTTGTTACGATTTCATTGGAGAGCACGTTCCATCTATCGATAGACCTCGTCACAAAACTCGAGTGAGACTTAGGAGTAGTGAAAGGCAACGCGTGAGCTCTACGAAGATTACGAGTGAGTGGCGAGATTTTATAAAGAGAGGAGTGATCGTAAGAGTACAAGCCATGAATAGAGTAAAAGCCCTTATGAAGATAGAGGATATCATAAATTAAACGCCTTTGCTCAAGAGTTTGTAAAGAAAGAAGGGAAATTCTTTGAGGGTAGGATGTGTACGGAATATTACAACGGGCAAAAAGACGACGTGTAAAGTTACGTTGAACGCTTTCTATCGAATTTGCAAGAGCAACCGCAGTTGGAGACTATACAACTGAGCAGTATTCGAGTAATGGTCGGATTAAAGTCACAAATGCGCGGCTATACAAGCAATGATCAGAGGAGTTGAAGCATTTGAACATAATGTTTACTTGGGATCTTGCTTTTGAGATAATTTTGGTGATATGATCATTAAACTTTAGCGACAGCTGTATAAGGATACCCAGGTCTTTCATGGAAGGTGACACAGACAGAGGTTTACCATTGATGAAATACTGGGTTCGGGGGGATAGGGGACCATAATTAACAACAGTGCATTTAGTTTCATTAAGGGAAAGTTTCCTGGACAGCTGTTTATCATCCATCTAGCTAGGAAAAGTGCAGAGCAGAGCAATCTGCTTTTGCAACGAGTCGTCAAACGTGAAGAGAGATAAGGTCGGCCGTCCAGCTGCAGTTGATGAGTACCACTGCAAGATAATGTGTGCAGAGATGGCTGAGGTAAACCAGCGCATTACTGCATTATCACGATAACATGTTCAGTGCCTGTCATACATCTTCATCGACTACGAATGCTTTCTGCTTGGAAAACCGTACACGGACTCCACCACGTGCATGCTGCCATATTATGAATGGATCAAGCAGAAGGAAGACGCTGCCTGCCCAGGTATACAACTGTTTATCTTTCAGAACAATAGCACGAAAATTCGTTTTTTGGCTGAAAATATAGATAACAACTTCCTAATACTCTCAGATGTGTTCCCGCCGCCTTCGAATTCTGATGGTTGCTTGCCCAACCCCGCTCTCGCTGCTGCCGCTCCCGTAGCCAGTTCCCTTATTACGTTTAACACGGATGACGCGTGTCCACCGAACTCGGTTACGGAATGAGATCACAATTCAAATCTCGACAATAATTCAAATCCACCTTTTCAGCCTCGCACTGCCAGATAACTCACACGCTCTGCATGGTCGTTCGTTCAGCACCATCCTGTGGGACGGCAAACTTGGATCGTATGCCTTCATCAAGACATACGTGACAGCGGGCATACGTATATCTTCCCTCTCAAAAAATGAATAGCTGCATTTTAATGTATAGGTACGAACGTCACAACCAACTTCACAACTTTAGCTTCAGATATCAATGATATCAAGGCTATAACTTTTGTTCGGGAAAACTGTTAATACCATAATGATGATGTATTTCCTGCTTCAGCTTCAGTCACAACTTCAGGGGTGCAGGATGCTTTATCCCGAATCCCAATCCCAAGCGACTTTGCAAGTGCGGAAATTTTCGCTTTCAAATTTTGTTCGTTCATTTCAGACACGACAACCTGCGGAGGCGCAATTCCTACACCTAACCTGGATCCCACTGGGTACAAACATGAAGATTACCGGGCCAGTGAAGTATGGCACAACTTGGGCTTGCTCTACCGACCGCATTGTGTGAGAATTCATGGATAAATCGGGTGAATTATGTCAATACGCAGGCAAGAGTACGATTACCTCAAGAGGCCAATAGTGAGTGTGCACAAAACATCAAGGCGCTGAGTTCTTCATCATTTGCATCGATGGAACCTGGTTTTTACTCCAATCGGATAATGGAATCGTGCAAGGATCGGCGAAAATTACATCGGCTGTGTGTGTAAATTCGATTTAGACCTCATTTGACCTTTACTATCCAACACATTAAAATGCTTGCATGGCTTTTTTTCGCTTGCAATTTCGTGAACTGTAATCGAGGAAGAAACATGTCAAGAGATAAACGAGTATTGAATGAATATATTCGTGAATAAATCGATATACAGTGTCGGACAAAAAAAATCGTAAAAATAGCACGCAGAATGAAGAGAGCGGAATGGGCCAGATAGGATAATTCGATAATCGTCTCGCTATTGGACACATTTCCCACCTCAATTTTAAATACTGCAATTACCTACCTTTCTCTCTCTGAATTTCTGCTGCACACAACTCCTCAGTGATGAACGAATGGTAAACGGGATATTATAGATTCCCCTCGAGTTCATGTTTCACTTGTCGAATTTTCAGAAGAAATCTCTTGACTGTCCATTGAAATTCGGCGATCCACAGAAATTTCTCTGCAATTTAAATAATTAGTCTTACAAGGGAATACAAAAGGTAAAGGTAAAGGTACATCCCCCAAGACCAGCTCGCGGGAGAACACCAGTGTCAATTTGGGCTGATTCAGTCCGGAGTGCCCACCTTTCGCCAGACCTATTTACCTGCGTGATCTAGTCACGACTACCAATTCCCCTTCCCCAATGGGTAGGCGCCTTGGTGGGGCGAACGAATGGAAAACGAATACAAGGGAATGGTAACCCAAAATTAGCGAATTCGAGCTAGTGGAAGTAAACCAAGACCCACAAGCGCACATTCGATAATTTACGGATATAGGTTACCATTCCCTTGTTAGTTATCATCATAGTTGCGAATAATTGGAATGAAGCCTTGACTGCGTCTATGTGTAGTGTGAGCACAGAGAGACGCGAAGAGATAAGGAATTACTTTGCAATCATTGTCTCTTCATTCTGCGCACTCTCTCGCCTGTAAGACAGGCGAGATATCTTCTTGCCAGCCTTTCACATGAATGCCTCTGTTTACTCACGATTATGGTAAGAACATGTGAAATAATGAGTGATAAAACATTTCGCACAAAACAACTCGAACTAGGACAGTTTGTACAATTTTTGCCTCTTTGGAAGCTATTTTCGCACGATATATTTCTGTAATTTATTTAACAATTGCATTTATCCATATCTTTTTGCGTCTCTCTGTGCTCTTACAGATGGCGGTATGTGTCACACTACAGATAGACGCAGGCCTAGGCTTCTTCTCAATTATTCGCGGCTTTGGCTACATCCAATCTAATCTACAAACAATAACACGAAAATCACAAAATATTAGATTTTAAGAGAAATTGTGTCCTCGTAATTGTTCGAGATGTCTTATCACCAAAAGGATGTATTTAAATCCACTTGTAGGGTGCTGGTTTCAAAAATTGCAGACCTTGCGTTTCCGAAATTGCGTTGCCCCTTGTCCGCTACGGCAAGCGAACTTTTAGAATTGTATTATAGAAAAGCATTCATGAGCACAATTAAGGATTTTCGAAAATATTTTCAGCAATAATTTCTCCTGAGAATGATTTCCATTATTCATTGTAACTTTGCGATGTTATGGAAACACGGATAATGTTAAGGTTTATTTGGAACATAACAACGAAGACAAAGAACATATGCGAGCAGGATTACTTCATAATTGAAATTCGGTAATTTTGATTTTATAGGCTTCGATAGTTTCATTCCATGCTCGGGTGCTCATTCTGAAAAAATGGTGTGTACAATGATATCAAGGCTATAACTTTTGTTCGGGAAAACTGTTAATACCATAATGATGATGTATTTCCTGATGCTTCAGAGTTCGGAAGAAAATTGCCGCAGTAATGACAGAGCAGATGTAAATGTACACGTATATCCATTCTAAAAAAATGCACACATTCATCTGTTTGAACGGCACTAGGTCGGATGATCACCGTCGGATGATAACCTACTAGATGATAACCAAAAAATGGACCCTTCTGTAGAACATTACCAGAATCATTTTTGACACTTGGGGAACCTAATGTGAAAGTTAATCTACTGTGAAACCAGAACGGTCCGTTTTTTTGGTTATCACCCGACGGTGATCATCCGACCTAGTGCCGCTTGAACTGGTCGAAAACTCTATAAATTTATGGTGCTAACGGTTCAAAATTCATTCAATTGTCTCTATTTTCAATACACTATCCTGGTTAGTTGAGCGATGATAAAGAGTGAGAAATCAAGATAATTAGCAGAATTAGACAAGCTTGCATTGACAAAACTAACCGAATCCGTAGGCGAAATGCTTCGACAGATCGGAGATCCCGGTGTTCTTCACATTGTAGTCCAGGATATCGCTAGACTCGTGTACAGATGCTCGAGTCAACTCTATAAGGATCGAAAATGCAGCCCATCAACTATTTCGAGCTTACCGATACTAACAATGATAAGAAGGAGTTTTAGCATGTTGCAATGAGCGTTCGAAGTCGATGAAACAAGCTGCCTTTGTATACGAGCGATCCCAGGCTACAATGTAAGAGTTATCATTGTGTATGACCATGACTATATCGTGGAGGCCGAGGGGCGGGCAGAGACCTCGATGATTTCCTCAAATGATGGGGACTAGAGATCGAGAAGTGAACTTCCGCCTCTGGTCTGTAGTAATTCCTTGGAGCAATGGTCTGACTCTCTTCAGATTGCACGCTCTCTCGCCGGTCAGAGAGACGAGAGAGCGTGCAAACTGAAGAGAGTCAGACGATTGCTCATTCCTTGTCATTCCCTTCTTCCTCTGAAGCTCCTCCCACTCTCTTGCCTCGATATCATCTCAATCCGCCCTCTATAAAAGGGCTGCGATATGACGTTGTATTTCACTTTTATAGAGATGAAGATGATCCCTTCCCTCCTTATTAGACTCATGCGTGTGCTCAATTAATCAGTTCGGGCCAACACAACATTTTTTTGTTACAGCATGTCGTACGATCTGGAAACGGCCGAGAAAGCTGCCTACGCACCCTTCTTCGGATTCATGGGTGCTGCAGCAGCCCAAATTTTCTGCATTCTAGGCAAGTTGCAACATCTATTCAAGGGCCTCCGTGTTTTGGGCAATTTGGCATTATTTTATGTGTCGAAAATAATGCGAAATCACACAAAAGGGTATTCCTAATATATTATGAATTAAATAGCATAAAGGTTTTCAGGCGCCGCGTACGGTACTGCCAAGGCGTCCGTCGGTATTTGCTCGTCGGGTGTGATGCGACCCGATCTCATCATGAAATCAGCCATCCCTGTTATTATGGCGGGCATCCTCGGTAAGAATAGTCATAGAATTGGAAAGTCTTCGTTAGCTACTATACTCGCACAACCGCGAATTAGATGCGGTGCATTCGATAACCAGCGTATAGTCCGTCTCACAGGGCAGCACCACTAGTATTCGCCATATGACGAATACTAGGTGGTGCTGTCAGTCATTTATTGCTTGAGGTATGTACGGACTGGTCGTTGCGATGGTGCTGAAGGGCAAGGTGAAACCGACTTCAAGTGGAGAGTACGACCTCTACAAGGGCTTCTCCCATCTCGCCGCCGGCCTCACCTGTGGGCTCTGTGGGCTCGGTGAGCCAAATTCCCTAGATGAAAACGAAATAAATGGTGGATGGATTGAGGATGCGAATAGTGATATCACTAGAGGATAATGGCGATCGAGCCGTTGATAATTTTGATTTTGTGATTCTTTAATTCAATACAATTATACGGACGAAGGATAGGAATACCATGACGGGAGAAGGATCAATAGTGTTCGACACTCGGGTCACCAATTCATGTCCACTGCATCAATGCAGAAATGCAGAAACAATGCATGATATATGATCAATGTAGAAATATCAATGCAGGCGCAGGCTATGCAATCGGCGTCGTGGGAGACGCGGGCGTCCGTGGCACTGCCCAGCAGCCGCGACTCTTCGTAGGCATGATCCTCATCCTCATCTTCTCCGAGGTAGGCAATGCCCGGGTAAGGACGGATAACGTGGTGTATGATGTGTGACGCAGTACCTGCCACGGCAATCTACACGTACCAACTTTCTCTAATAGAGCAGAATGTTTTATGAGTCTAAGGCTGAGATTTCAGCTCAATCGATCCATTAGTGAAGGGAGTGAGATGAATGAGAAAGGAATATTTACAATTTGAACGCATTATTTATTATTTGCATTTGGTCTCTGGACAGGGGAGTAGACTATCTGAGTGGAAATGAATCACAACACAAATGAATTGCAGGTACTCGGTCTCTACGGAATGATAGTTGCTCTGATCCTAGGAGCTTAGTCGGAATATTCGCTCCATTCATCATCTTATTTGATTGCGCTTCAAAATTTGTTCATATATGCGAAACCAGTATTCCAATTTCTCGATCCGTTGTAACTTCCACGCCTCCATGTTGTTTTGAATGGAAATTTGTTCAAGTTGTCAGTGCACTAATGACCACTGATTTTTTGAAATACAAAACTCCACAGTGATACATTTTTAAAGTGATATTTCGAGCAAGAATGAAGATTTGGCAAAGCCATTTTGCAAGTTTCGTTGTGTGGTTCATCCTGACAAGAAGAGCGTGGTCACGAAATGTAAGAACGGATATGCGCATGTGGAAATGCAATGATCGGGGTGAATTCACATGGTCAAATGATGAGATAATGAGAAATTAAGAGAAAAATACTCAAATTTTACACTCTCACCACCGTATATTTTGTTCGCTGGTCAAATTCTTGGTACTAAAATGTGTTCGCTGTTTTTCTGTGGCATGTGCTGTAAATCTGAGCAGAGTGACACAATCGTCCATGTACAGTCCATGCAAGTACATTTCAAAAGATTCCCGCATGAATTGTTTCGGCCAACCTGAATATATTTCGAAATTTCGGTATGCATCTCCTCGTTTATACACCCTTTCATCTCCTTTCGAGAGATCCATTCGCACAGCTGCATAATCAAAACTTTTCAATCAAATTCAATTATTTATTAGTTTCCAGGAAACTTTTTTTTTCAAATATCACAGTGTCATCGGAATTCGCCGCACTTGAAAGGTCACCTTTCCCTTCGCCATCCCAAACACGGCTAATACCTAGGCACAAACGGAAGGGAGATGATAGGGAACCGAATGATAATAGCCAGAACCAAAAGAAGTGCCGAATTCACAGTAATTTCTGCTGGATTGTTTCTCTCGACGTTAATTTAGTTTACAGTATTGATCTATTGGCTCTCAATTTCGCGTTATCTTTCGACAATGAGAAAAGCGAGAGAGCAAGAGAGTTATTTCATTTACTAGTTTCCAGGAGTAGAGCGTCTGTGTCTGTTTGCCATCTCTTCCCATGACTCATCCCGTGGTATTTTGAACGCGATTTGTCGGCATCTTCGCCGCTGGAAACTGGAGTGGAACCAGGATTGGAACCTTACTTATCTCCAATTCAATTTAATATCTCCCTTGTTCGGTATGTTCAATTCCAACAGATATTGTAGTTTCAATCAAATCGGTCATTCCAATAGGCGATCGCCTTATTATTGTGAGTTATTGGAAATTGAGAGGGAAGAACGACGTTCGATTCCAATAAAATAGAACTTTAGTGATTAGTCGGCCATTCGTTGCTGGAACCAGGAACCAAAGGAAGAACCCGAGGAAGCGCCAGGAACCATGCGAATTATTCTATCGCTCCTGCTTATTTGGCTCGCCACCGCCGCTGCAGAGTGAGTCGATTTTTGTGTTTATTTTTTAATACTTTTGTGTTTGTTTTTTTTCACCGTTTCACAGGAAAATTCACAGTTAGTTGTTGCAGCGCACTGTAAGTCGATTCTATGTGTTAGAGTTAGACAAAAGGGTCTTCGCCTCTTCAGTTACCACACTTTCTAGACGGCACTAGGTCGAATGAGAACTATGACGTCATCCCGCATATATCAAATGCGGCATGACGTCATAGCTCTCATCCGGCCCAGTGCCAGCTCGGCCGGTTAAATAGCGAGAGTATCGTTTCTCGAACTTTAATGTGGATAGTGAACTGATGGTGAACCGAATTACGAAATATTGAAGATAGTGAGTTGTGAAAAATATTTTTTTGTATTTCACGGAGTCATTCGAGAAGAATCGTATTAGGGTTTGGTCAATGACACTTCAAAATATTCTGAAACTCAAATTTCCGTGGCTGTGTTGGGAAAATGGTTCAACCTGAAAGAAGTTAGTTTCACTCAACCCACATAGGGAGAGGGTAGATGTTTTCAACGATTGTGAGTGAAATGATTTGATCAAATAAAAATTGTGCGTCCATCTTCAGTGAAAAACTCAACTGTCGTCTCACAATCGCTGAGTAACTTTATCCAAACACAGGCATTTCGATTTATTTTTTTCGCGTTGTCTTCCGTTTCTTGGACCTGCGAGAGAGCACTCAAAGATAAGAGAATCAGAAATAATACACCGTGTATTCAGATGGAAGTGCGGCGCTCGACCCGAGGATAGTGCAGGTGAGCGATGTTTCCGAAATATCCTCACGCAGTGCAAATTTCGACACGGCGACGTTTCCTAACGAGACACACCATGCTTCATGATAATATTATTGAGTTACCGAGAAGACTATCGGATTGCTCTGCCCAGGGAGAAGGCTGAAGATCAATCGCTGTTGCATGTACGGTATCGGGGTACGGTAGATCTCAGAGATACTGTAACCTGGTAACCTGGATATTATCATAGATCAAACCTAATCGTTAGCTTCAGCAACAAATAGTTTTTTCTAAAGAACAATCGAAACAGGATGGAATAACTGTTGTGCTCTGAATTTGAGGGAGTCTTGTTCGTTGCTGGAATAGCTGTAGGGATGGCTTCCTAATTAACGGGTTCTCAACGATCAGTGGGATAAGTCAGATATTTCTTACGAAGCTTCTTGCCATTCCTTGGTTTACTATGATCTTTGATCCTGCTGATTTAGCGATCACGATGCATGCTACCGTAGGAAGATCGGGCAGAGACCGTGTGATGACGAATTCGAAAGATGTGTGATGGAGTCATCTAAATGTACGAACTGTCATAATTCATTTTGTTCGATTTGCTTTAGGGTACTTATTGGGTTACTTCCACCCCCGTTCTCATCCTCCCATCACTTACCCTTGTAAAAGGTGCGAGGGGGAAAGGAGCAATCGTATTGCTCTCTCTCGATTCCGAACACTCTTTGGCTCGGGAAAAAAACTAGTATTTCAAGAAGTGCCCACATTAGCAACATTACTGCGAAAACAGAAAGCGTAGCAATTTTTTGTTTTGTGAATTGTAATCCGAATTGTAAGTGTGCACAAGTGCTACACTATCTGTTCTCATTGTAGATAGTTTTGTTCTTTCATTAGCACATCAATATGTTTCAGATACTCTATGCAAGCCAGTGATGAAATTATTCGTCGGTCTCGTCCGTACTTTCGGCATCATTTCCTACAAGGGGATGTGGTGATATACCGAAAAATCGATTGATACTGCTGCTTGCTGTTTCTAAAAATTTCCGCGAAAAAATAAAAATTCTGAGCAATCTCATAAGGTCTTTAGCTTAATGAAGCGACCATGTTTACGATTTAAACACTACGGTACAGATGCTGTCAACACCGACGAAAGCTCTTCATCTCCTTCACCCCCTCAGAAAAAGTGTGAGAGGGTGAGGGAGATGTCCCATCCTTGTGTAATGGAGAATTTACTAATTTTATCAGAAAATTTCAATTTTAGTTGTCTCATTTCAATAGATATTGGCAATTATTCATTCGGCACCTCCCCTCTCCATTCATTCTCCCACTCTTCTCTCATCCCGAGTGGCCACTCGCTCCGCTCTCCCTCTCCCGCCCAGGTTCGTACCTTGATCCCGTTGGAACCCTAAACCCTTGTGTATCATTCATAATTCATCTTATCATTAATCATCGATATGTTTGTATACTAAGCAACCCTAAATCAAACAGTCAAGGAACGTTGCAAGGTATTTGCACAGTGAAACTCAAGACTGCCAGCAATGTTTTGTGAAACAAAAATATGATGGCATGGAAAATTACACTAATTTTTTAAAAGTTGTTTGCGAGTGGGCCCTAACCGCTCGCCTTGTGAAATGGAGGATTTACAAATTCAATAAAAAAAAATTATTTGAGTAGTCTCCTTTGAATAGATATGGGAAATAATTCATTCTGCACCTGCCCTCTCCATTCATTCCCCCCGCTCGTCTCTCCTTCCGAGTGGTCGCTCGCTCCTCTCTCCCTCTCCCCTCCAAGTTCGTGACCCATGTGGTACCCGATTCCGTCGGTACCGTATCCTCGCAGGTACCGTATTCGCTACTCTGCGGCCATGCATCTATCGACTGTGCTGTGTTTGTGCGCAATTGCTGCGGTCACCACGTGAGTACATCGAACTAATGACCTTTCTAGTACATATGACCTTCCTGGCATCGTGCCAAAACCGAGCTACCGTATCCTTTTTCTCAAGATACTGTACCAAAACCGAATTTCGATATACTAGAGGTCACCAAGTCAAGACAGAGTTATCGTATCCTAGAATTTGGCACGGTGCCAACTCCGAGGTACCGTATCCTTTCAGTGCCCCCTGGGTCAATATCGATTGGTGGAAGTGCGGTCTGGAGGGTGTCATGGGAGATAACTCGACTCACGCCGTCTATTCGACATACTGGAGTACACGTGTGTTCGACGGCCGGTTCACTGCGTGCGACCGTATGCTGCCCATCAGTAGATGCTGCAAGTAATTACCAATCTGGTACCATATCTGGTACCAATAGGGTACCAATCTGATGTCATTCTTCACCATTCCTGGTGCTATCTTGTTATCAGACTGGTACCATTCATGACATCAACCTTGTACCAGATTTCTGGTACAATTTCTGGTACCTAGCTGGTACAAAGCTAGTATAATCATGTGACCGTTTCTGGTTCCAAAATGGTACCAGCCTTGTATCATTCTAATGCCAACCTAGTATTGGCTTGATACCATTTCTGGTATGAATCTAGCACCTTTTCTTTTTCAAATCTCGCAACATCTCACAACTGCCTGCTACCAGATTACACACCATCGAGCTCGATTTTTGCAGGGACCATAGAAAATGCTACCGCCGGATGGGTTATACCCAACAAGCGTGCGATAACATGCTCGAAGTGTGCTTGGACTCGGATATAGCTACTAAACATGCAAGTACGTTATGCGAAAACATGTCAAATGGTGTCAAAGATAGTTCGCAAAACAAAACAAAAGTCTCTTCATTCATCAACTTCTCGAACTATAATTTCAACCTCTTCGTTTGACATTGCTATGGTACCAAAATTATGAACGTGGTACCAAAAAAAAAGTACCAAAATTAGGAGTGGAATGATTAGGGAAAGACCTCAAGTTAGGGAATGTTAGAGGTGGATGCTGCGGAAATGTTATTGTAAAATTAGGTCACAAAGGGTCGATAAGTTGCATATTCTAAAAATACCTGCTTCATCTACGATTGCGGGGACACTTCTTCACTTGGCCGGACCATTCCTTAACAATTCGTAAGGTCATTGTGTTAATGACTAGATAATTACATTAAATTTCGCCAATTTATTCCGATTTAATGACTAACTGCGTCTACTTCCCAAATCAGTCATCGCCGTTCCATTCAAAATTTTAGAATATTATGGAATGATCCGGCCAAGTGAAGAAGTGCCGATTGCGGTACCACGTTCTATAGTAGTGCCCCTTCGTTTCAGGTCTATGCAGAAAAATTTCGAAAGCATTCGTGGCGACTGTGCGCAAATACGGAAATGACTCGTACGCCAGAGTCCAAAGGCAGATAGAATTCGAAGATCCCCTGCCCAAGCACGTTATCCCCTATCCCGGACTCCCTTGGCACAAGTGAAGGCCCGATTTAGCTGATTTCCCTGATTTCCCTGATTTCCCTGATTTCCTCAACCTTGAATAGTATGGATCATATGATATAACATTGATATTTGATCTCTGATCTCTGGGCCTTAGTGCAATAAAGGATATTAAAGTGTTGCATGTGCAAGGGAATGCATTGCAAACTGGAGGGAAAGACATGTATTGATCAAAGATCAAAGATCAAAGATCGTACAACATGAAGTAAGATTTTGAGTAATCGTCTGACTCTCTTCAGTTTGCACGCTCTCTCGTCTATATGACCGGCGAGAAAGCGTGCAAACTGAAGAGAGTCAGATTGCTCAAGATTTTCACTGTTTTCGTCAGGCGGGTGCTGAGAGTTGGGAAAGTGCAGAAAAATCATCTCGTACTTGCATGCATTTCGTCCTCTCGGACCGGAAAACGGCTTCTCTCAATAAGAATTCGTGATTCGGGTCACCGTCTCTTCATTTTACACACTCTCTCAACCGTTGGAATTGCGAGAGAGTGTGTAGAATGAAGAGACCGTGGTATCTTTTCTCGAACTCCACTCTCAATGAACCCGGTAGATCATTGTAGACAAATTCTACAGTACTGTAGGTTAGAGGAGACGTATTTGACACTAGGGATACGTCTCCTCTACGTCGAAAGAGATTCGCAGTATTAAAGTTACCCAACAAGGACGAAACCCTGATCTCACCCTGATCCCGTCGCGTGTACGAGAGAGTATGCAAAAGTGAGAGAGCGCGGATCACTTGAGGCTATTATTGATTTTTAGCATTTTTGTATATTCATTCTATACTAATTCAGCCATCGGCTATTCGATGGAGGACAAAAAATAATGGGTCAATTTCGTCCTTGTTGGGTAACTTTAAGCTACATGCAGTGCACAGACAAAACCGAACAGCGCACCTAAAACTTTCAATCTCTATGAAGCATGAATGAATCGACCACTTCCGCGCTTCGAAGCAGATTAGGATCATTTGTGTTTCAGGTACAGTATGAAATGGAAACAGTTTTAGAGACCCAATTGTTCTAGGTTTCACAATTGGTTCATATTAAAACTTGATACAGTAAGCTAAAATTCCGTGCAAGAGAAAATTCGCTGCTTTTTAAACTTGACAAAGAGCGCGAAATGAGCTTTTGCTTTTGCACGGGGCTTAATACTGTGGATTTGGCGCTCTCACGGTCACGCTGGCGAGAGTAAGGTGTCAATTTACAGGTATTTGTGGTTTATTTTCGAGAGTGTTTCAGGTGCGCTAAATAGCTGATACGATCATGAGCACATGAAACGTAGTTGAAACTGAACCTGATATACCTGAAAATTGAAACCCGAATCGAATGCTCAGAATGAAAAGAGTCATTTTTTGCAAAGATATGTAATACAGTTCGAGAAATGTTACCACGGTCTCTTGATTCTTCACACTCTCTCATCCATCGATCGGTCGAGAGAGCGTGGGAAATGAAGAGACGGCGACGAAAAATTCAAACTCTAACTTCTTCCTTCATTGAATAGAGAGAAATCCGGCCACTCCTAATGAGTGCTACAATGGAGAATGGATATTGAAGTTACAGAAGATTCTTTCACTTTGTTTTTTTTTCGAATTAATTATTATCTCCGTCCTCTCCATTCATTTCGACGCTCGTCTCCCCTCCCGATTGGTCATTCGCTCCTCTCTCCCTCTCCCATCCAGGTTTGTGACCCATTGGTACCCGAACCCGTAGGTACCGTATCCCCGCAGGTACCGTATCCGCTACTCTTCGGTAATGCATTTATCGACTATGCTGTGTTTCTGCGCCATTGCTGCGGTCATCACGTAAGTTTATCGATCGAATGGCCTTTCCAGAGAGTGCATCTCATTGGTACCGTTCAAAAACCAAGTTACAGTATCCCTTCAGTGCCTCCTGGGCGAATATCGACTGGTGGAAGTGCGGAATGGAGGGCGTCATGACTGATAAGGAGGCGCACAAGGTAAGCCTGAGGCTACGCCTAAGCCTAACCTAAGCCTAAGGTCTATGCGACATACTGGGACTTATCGAATTTCTTCGTCTCGTTCAAAGGCTGGTTCACTGCATGCGACCGTTTGCTACCCATCAATAGATGCTGCAAGTGAGTGTGAAGATACGGTACTTGGATTACGGTATCCGTGTTTTGGATTCGGTACTGGTACCAGAACATATGCTGCAGTAAGTGATGGTACCATTCGTGGCACCAGTCTGCTACCGTTTCCTGATACCAAGCTAGGGCCAGCATAGAACTGTTTCTGGCTCCAGCCTGGTTCAATTCCTGGCACTAACCTTGTGTCAGTCTGATACCATTCCTGAATCCATTCCTGGTACCGGTCTGGTTCAATTGTTGGTACCAGCCTAGTACATGCACCAACGAGACATATTTTGTCAGGTTTCATCGAACCTGCTACGGCCGGAAGGCTTATTCGCAAACAGCGTGCGATAATCTGCTCGAAGTGTGCTTGAGCTCGAATGAAGCTTCTAAGCATGCTGGTAAGCACACTACGTTCGCTCGCTATGTATGGCATCGCAAGAGTAGTATTTTGTGCACAAAATTCGCAATTAGTCGTTTGTGGCGTTCTGCAAGAAATGACTCTCTTCATTCTGCGTGCTCTCTCGCGACTGACGAAAGAGTGAGAAAAAAGAGAGGCCATCCCTATTTGCTAGATGAGAATGATGACGTAATTCCGCCTTTGATTTATCAAAGGCGACCTGACGTCATAGTTCTCATCCGACCTATGCCATATGTCAAGCTATTCATTTCAGCTATATGCAGAACGATAACGCGCGCCTACATGGCAACTGTGCGCAAGCACGGAAATTACACGTACGCCGGAGCCCGCATGCCAGGCAACCATTCCTTCAACCAGGAAACAGTACTTAGCAACCACATTCCTTCCAACATACTGTGAAGTGCACCCGCACCAACTTTGCCCTGATTCCTGTAAAAGTTTTCCCTGATTTCCCTGATTTCCTCAACTTTCCCCTGATTCCTGTAGATTGCATCGCACCGAGACTCGGAAAGAGCACATTGATAAAGGATGAGCTATAATTCACCGTGTTAACACTCATGAGCCAGGGCAGTGAGAGGAAGTGGATTGCAAAGTGTACTGTTTACCAATAGGTTGCGATCCGAGATCAAAGATCATCGGGGAATGGAGTTCGGCATTGGGGTTAGAAATGATGAGATGGCGACCCGAATTTCGAATTCATTGAATAGAGAGAAGAGGAATCCAACCACTCGCAATAAGTGCTATAGTGGATAATGATTATTGAAATTAGAGAAGATTATTGCACTTTGAATTATTATTTGAATTAATTACTACTTCCACTCATTCGCTCGTTCGTCTCTCCTCCCGATTGGTCATTCGCTCCTCTCTCCATCTCCCGTCCAGGTTTGTGATCCATTGGGACCCGAACCCGGCGGTACCGTATCCCCGCAAGTACCATATCGCTGCTCCCGTCTCCCTCTCCCGCCCAGGTTCGAGCCTTGAGCCAGTCGTCACCCTAGCTACAGTACCCCTTCGTCTGTTACCGTGTCCATCTTCAGATACCGTATCCTCTACTTTACGGTGATGCATCTATCGACTCTGTTCTACATCCTAGCCATTGCTTCGGTCGCCACGTAAGTTTATCGAACGAATGATTTTTCCAGTGGGTACATGACGTGTCATTGGCACCGTGCCAACTCCAAGTTACAGTATCCTAACGGCTCGACACGGTTCCAAATCCCAGTGACAGTATGCTCTCGGTATGGCACTATTTCGGATGACAGTTATGACGCTATGCCGACTTTTATATAGCAAAGGCAGCATCACGTCATAGTTCTCATCCGGCATGGTGTCCTCGGAATCTCACAGTTACCGTATTCTTTCCCGTCTTTCAGTATCCTTTCAGTGCCGATTAGCATGCTGAGAAGTGGTTTTCGTGCGGCAAGCCCTTCGTCGAGGACACTCGACTCATTTATCGAGGGCTGTGGTACGTGTGTGACAATCGTATGCTCAACATCCATCGATGCTGCAAGTGAGTGAGCTAGATACGGTAGTCCACCTGGGATACGGTAGTAGATCGGAAAGATACGGTAGTCCGGATTGGATACGGTAGCCTTCAAGGGATACGGTAGCCTGTAAGGGATACGGTAGTCCGGATTGGAAACGGTAGCCTTCAAGGGATACGGTAGTCCAAATTTGATACGGTAGCCTTCAAGGGATACGGTAGTCCGCCTAGGACACGGAAGGATCTGGTTTTATGCGTGGGATACGGTATCGCACTACACCACTTTCAGGCAACATATGAGCTGTCTTGAGAAAGACGTGACGAGTGCCGTGATCTGGAGCACGTCGTTGGACAATAGCACGTGCAACGCCGCGTTCAAGACGTGCATTCACGACGATATCACTGGTGAGCCTCTGGTGTCTTACTGTCTCTTGTCTTTGGCGTCTTGTCTCTGCTGTCTCGGTGTTGGCGTCTGGTGTTTTGTTAGTTACCCAACACCCTTGAAATTATTTGAATTCCCGCTCGTGCCTGATCAAGGCAAAATGAGTGAGAGAGTATGCAAAAACAAGAAAGCCTAGATCAGGCACCCGCGGAAATTTAAATAATTTCAAGGGCGTCGGGTAGCCTTAACATTAGTATAAAAATACTTTCAGCGATTTGCTGGCTGCCAATGAAGGCGTTCTTGCCCGTTGTACTTGAATTTGTACTAAAGAAAGCAAAGGAAATTGTGCAAGAAGAGAAAGCGAAACTTAAGGCGCAAGCCGATGACTTCATCCCGGGCCTCAGTGATTGGCTAGGAATTTAATTATAATTGTTTTGTGGTAATTAAGAAACGAATAAATCAATTAAACGTGTTTGTTGAAAAGTATAAATAAATCACAAAGTTGACACGAGGAATTTTGTTTGACATACCGCACAAACCTCAGAACGCGTCGATGCACGCAGCTGTTACACCACGATCAAGCATCTTCTTCTTGTTGTTGTTTTGCTGCTTTGTTTTCGAAAATTTTACTAATTTTTTCGTTAATTATCGATCTGGGCGTCGTGGGGCATTAGATGCTCTTGCGATTCTAGCTGCTTTCCTCAATGAATACCATATATTCTGTCTGAATTCTGTCGATTTAGCATTCGCATCGTCCGTCTGCGCATGCGGATTGAGCCAAGCCCATCATGTCAAGCAGCGATGTGAGTTATTATAATCGCTTTTTCTAGAAGCTCTTGCTCAGCGAAAGCTTGAAAATTCCATCGCTTTGGTTAGAGCAACGCCATTTCTAGCAGCTGACGCTTTTTGAAAGCTTGAAAGTTGCATTGTTCCTGTTAGAGCCATGAAAAGTTGCCTACTTTTGTTTAATATTTTAAATATAAATTTGGTTTTGTTGAGTATGTAAGGAAGTTTTTCCAGCATATAAAGAAGTTGCGCGAGGAGACGAATCGGGATCTGCTGGAGAAGTACGAGGAGGAGGATGACTTCGCGAGACGAGGCAAGAAGCGAAGGGAGGACAGTGACAGTGATGAGGAGGTTTTTAAATTTAATTTAGTTATTTTATATATTTTTATTTAAACAGTTATTATGGAAAGATACTGGCTGTTAGTGATGCCCTGACAACTCGCTCACGTTCTCGGTAGGTGCGAGGAGGAAAGTCGTGTTGTTTTATATAGTTTATACGCGGCTAGCTAGCGTCTCTTTTCATTCTGAGCCTAAGCGAACTAAGAACCATTGCGGTTGAGTGAACAGGGCCATATTCTACTTGATAGTTACCTAATAAACTAATCAAACTAGGTAGAATATATTTATATTTATTTAATTGTATGAGCTTACCAGCCAACGTGCAATGCAAGACTAAAATGAGAGTAGAAACTGGGTTGATCTGGGCTCCAGCTCAAGATAATATTCATGTTAATTATATATTTATTCAAGTCTTTGCAGCAGCTGTCTCCTGCTAAGAAGCCCTTCATCAACGAGAAGGCCAAGCCGATGTCCATCGGAGAGAAGCTGCTGGCGAAGCATGGATATCAGTGAGTAGCAAAGCCGATTTGCTCCTAGTTTCGTATCTTAATGCTACCACCCTAAGCTTGCACCGTTGAGAAGTATTAGTTATGTTTGTGGGCGAAATCCTGCCAAGGCAAAGCATGGATATCAGTGAGTAATGAAACCTCATTGATCCGGCTTGATGAAAAAGACTATTGGCCATGTTTAAGGATTTATATCTTTCGAATTGGCCTTGTTGCAAGCTTAGTATGGATATCAGTGAATAGTGAAGCCTAGTTGCTCCTAGTTTCGTGTACGCCTAGGCTGTTCCAATAATCGTTGAGCTATTCGATCGATGGATTTGTTTTGTTTACCGAGCTAAATTCCTCCAAGTCAAAGCAGAAATATCAATGAGTCGTGAAACGTAGTTACTCCTGCTCGATACACAAGATCATTGGCCATGTTTAAAAAATGCATCTTTCGAATTGGCCTTGATGGATATGAGTAAATCGTGAAACCGAATTGCTCCTTCTTTTCTTATAATCTTGGGCTGTTCTTATGCTCGTTACACTTGGTAATATGTGTATCAGTTGTTGGTGGATTAAATCCCACAACCATATTTATATATTATATGTAATTATGCCTTTCTTTTTCCCAGAGAAGGCAAGGGTCTGGGCAAGCACGGGCAGGGAATCGTTGAGCCCATCAAGGAGTCGAATCAGAGAGGAAGAACCGGTCTCGGCCACGACTCGGGCAAGGTACGAGAACGCGATGAGAAAACAACTTAATACGCAGACTTGAAACCTAAATTAACCGGGAGTTTTAAATGGGAATTGGTCGAAATTACAGTACGATCAGTGTTCTACGATTTTATATTTTTTGTCTGTGTAAGTAGGCCAAGATTAGAGACAGAAATAGAAAAGAGCTTAATAAGCTGACTTGAAACGTAAGTTAACCGGGAATAATCTACAAGAACCACTGATATTTTTTTTTCCTATATTGGTGATTAGTCTTGTAATTGGTAATAGGCGACTGCAAATGAATGTAGTACTTGAGTGGCGTTTTTAATGGGCATTTATACATCTATTTTGGTATTTGTAGGCCCTCGCCCGCGACAACAACGAGTTCTGGGATGAGTCGGCGGAGGAGAAGACGGTCAAGTGAGTTGCCAGTTTCTTATTTGAGATTTATGAAGCAGGAAAGTGATGGGCAGGTAGGGACACCGCTTGTTGAGTGTAGTTAGTATACAGTTTCTTAATATAATTTTTTGAAGCGGCAAAGTTATGGGTCTTGAGTTTCGCACTTGTTATGCATTACTACTACGCATTTCTGATGGTTTCAGTGGGCCGGTTAGAGAAAGATGTTGCCTGAATAATGTTTTAGAATTATTCCAAATTTTATAAAAAAATTTGAAACCTAAATCGTGCAGGGAGGCAGTGGACTGGATCGAGTGCGATCCGGATACGATCGAGCAGGTGATGAACATGCGGGAGGACGAGTGGATGGTCATCGGTGATGTGAGTTATTGGATTTGTGAAACCTAAAGTTGCCGGGATCACACAGCAGTGACGTGCGCGCTCGTAAATCTTTCTTCCAATTGCATTGCGTGTAGTAGTTGCGCGCAAAATTGGTTACTTAAAGCCGGTTTCTGGAAAGCGGCTGTTTCAACCATATTTTAGCTTGGTTGTTGAAGGTTAATTTCGAAATTACTAGGTTATTTTACAGAGAAAAGAGACGATCGATGACGAGACGACCTACTGCGACGCCTACCAGCTCAAGGAGATGCTCGCGTCCAAATCGGTGAGGAATACGGTAGCTGGGGATAACGGTAGATCAGCTGTCGATAACCGTTGTGTCAAATTCGGTGAGGAATACTGTAGCTGAAGAATACGCAGCTCAGTTGTCGATCTGCTTACTTGTCTGTTGAAGTGCATTGTTATGTTTGAATCAGTAAGGATTTATGACCGAACCGTTTTTAGAGAAAAAAATCAGTTATCGATCCCTTGTGTCCCGGCGGAATTACGGTAGCCGTAGACGCAGATCCTAATTCCAGGTCTTCGACTCGCTCTCACAGCGTGAGCTGAACGAGGCGCGCACCAGGGCGAATCCCTACGAGACGATCGGCTCCGCCTTCTTCCAGGTTTAGTATTAATTAATTAGTTAATTAATTAATTATGTATCTAGATTAGTTTATTTTGTTGCGCGGCAAGAGCAGATTTTAAACAATTTATGTTGAAACATTGTTTAAAGAAGCTTAACGATGACACATCGAACATCCCTGACTGGCATAGTTTTTAGGGTAATACTGAAACAAGAATCACCTAGCCCATCTTTTGCAAAGCTGTGATTTGTTTTTTTGTGAACGCAAAGTTCTCATCACATCAGATACGGCAAGGTGTGCAAGTCTTTGAAACATAGGTGGGCGGGGGTTTAAGCTGGAAATCGAAAACCGGGGGTGTTTAGAGTCAAAAAAGGGGGGAGGGTGATCGTAAATGATTGTTTTGTGACAATATTTTCCAAAACCTGGGGGTGTCCAATCCGAAAACCGGGGATGTTTCACAGCTGGCTTCAATGGTGCCCACCTATGCTTTGAAGCAAAGGTAGAACAGCAATCACGCTGGTCGGCAATTTCGAAATATCGATTTTTAAAAGTCAATAAAATATGTTTTGCAGAATCGCGCCGCGATGAAGACCGCTAACATGGACGCCGTCTTCGGGTTCATCTTTTCGCAGGTTAATCAGATAATTGCTTAATTAGATAAGCTTAGTTAGATAGGCTTATGCTTAATAGTTATGATGGCATTAGAGCGTCCTGTGGTTCCCCTATCGCTATTTAGGTTCGAGCTTGGCTTCAGCGCTGCGCGAAGCGACGCTCTGAAGGGCATTAGATTGGGATGAGAACTATGACGTCATTCCGCCTTTGATATATCAAAGGCGGCATGACGTCATAGTTCTCATCCGGCCTAGTACCCTCTGAAGCAGGTTTATGTCTATTAGGCTTGTTAGACGAGAGACGAGGCTTTGCATAAGGCCCAACAACGACCAGTGTAGCAAGGAGGTCGCTAGTTTCCGTTGTCACGAGAAGTACAATTTCGTTTGAGTGTTATTGTCGGAATAGGCAATATCGTAAGCCTCACATTGAACCACGAATCTCGCTTGCGAGACGTAGTTAAGAGACGTGCTCGTTGGGTCATCGCCTTTAATTTGTTTGTACTGCAGGAATTCAAGCTGGATGCGATGAAGGCGAAGAATCCGATGGATCAAGTAGTGGATCCGATGAATGTGGACAGGTACGGTGGGTTACTGGTAGGATACGGTGGATAAATGATAGGTTACGGTAGATGGGAGGATACGGTAGATTAGTATGTGCAACTACGGGGAATTGCGTGTTGTGCTGATAAAATTTAAATCTTGCTAAGTCAGTGTGATTCCATCGGTTATTCCGATTGATTACGAAGTGGTGTGCACAGTAAATTGAACGTTTTGAGTTGTTGTTTCACAGCGTCCTCTTTATCGATGCATCAGCCTTTTCGCGATTCCATCGTACTACTCTTTCTAAGATAATAAACAAACACTGGTTTATTGCCTCTTCCGGATAGATGTAGTAGGAATGCCATATTAGAGAGGTACAGTATCCGTCAGTTCTCGATCACAGGAACGCTGAGATGTTCTACTTCGCGGACGTGTGCGCTGGTCCCGGCGGCTTCTCCGAGTACATGCTGTGGCGCAAGAAATTCTACAACGCGAAGGGCTTCGGATTCACGCTTATTGGTGAGCAAGGGGGTTACGGTAACTGAATGGATACGGTAGTGGGGCAGGGTATAGCACTATTAAAACGTTCCGAAAGCAACAATTGATTATTTTGGTACGATATGCACAAAAATTGGCGGGGCCAGACTCCCGCGCTCGAAACATACGAAAGATCGTCGTTCGTGTAACGAGTGCGCGCGCGTTTTCCTAAGTTTAGAAACCTTGCTAGACGCGCACTGGACGTGGTGTTGAACTTATTTTTATTATCCAATTTTGTTCTTGGATTCTATGAGGGGAGTAATGTAGGAGGTGCTTTTTTGTAGAATGTCGCTTGATACTTACCAGGGAAATGAGTATTGATTGATCTTATGGCCTACACGGATTTGAAACCCAGGATATTTTTATTTTATTTAAGTTTACATTTTCCTTACAGGCAACAACGACTTCAAGCTGCAGAATTTCCGAGCGACGAGCGCCAATTACTTCGAGGTTACGTCATAGAAATATTAGCAATAATATTATTTAAATACAATGCTTGATAGGGTATTAGTGGCACTCTTGCTGGCATTAGATTGTTTTTCGGGGATAATGGCCAGTTATTGGAGTAGCCATTCCGTTCTTACTATATAATAATGCGGAAACACAGATCGGCGACTTTTGATTTTTCCCGATTTTTCACAAAAACTAAACACTTTCCAATTGCAGGCGTACTACGGCAAGGCGGGAGACGGAGACGTGACGAACCCAGAGAATATCGACTCCTTCGAGGTTCGTATTTTCATGTTTATAAATATAGTTTTTCAAAAAATTATTATAACGTATTGGCCAATCCTTGTAAGCTGTAGCTGGCTTGTTGCGCATGGAAACTGGTGTTTCACTAGTAGCATTTGGTCAAGTGTTGATAGCACAATCAGTAGTTGAGGAGAAACGTCTGAAAAAGAGAAAAATTTGTGGATTAGTAATCAGCGCGCTGTTACAATTTTCCATTCCGTGAATCTTATTGGGAATCGTCGGCCTCCCCACACCACCCGCTTTCCTTGCAGGAGCACATCATGGCGGGTACGCACGGCAAGGGCGTGCATCTCATGATGGCAGATGGAGGATTCTGCGTCGACGGGAAGGAGAATATCCAGGTGGGAAGAGGGGTACTGTAGGGTTACGGTAGAGGAGTACTGTAGGGTATATCAACGATGGACAGGGGAGTTACTAGTCCTGGCCGATTTCCGTTTCACATGATACTCTTCACCACCCACCATTTCGTTCTAGGATCTTTCTATGGTTCATTCTTTCATAATTATATTCCCGGCGTTTTCATGTTTCATCCACATCTCATATGATCCCTGCTCATTCCAGGAGATTCTCTCGAAGCGCATCTACCTTTGCCAGCTGCTCGTCTCTCTGTGCATCGTGCGCGAGGGCGGCAACTTCTTCTGCAAGCTCTTCGACGTGTTCACGCCCTTCTCGGTGAGAGATAATTAGGTTAATTATTCTAATTAAGGCGGGTAATTAGTCTAATTAAGTTCGGTAATTGATTGGCGACGCTTGGATTTTTATAAGTTGCTTGATGTTTTCGTGCCCTTCTCGGTGAGGGATAATTAGTGTTATTAATGAGGCTAATTAGCCGTCTAAACTCGGCTAATTAATTAGTGGTAATATTAGAATATTTGTAGCCAAAAAAGGTGCTGAACTATTGTTGCATGAAAATGATCTTGTAAATAAGCGTATGAAGAAACGCGAATGCAACATGTTCCTTCTCCGATATTTGTTGGTCTGTTGGTCACCTTCCTTGCATTTTGCTTTCCCTTTTTAATTGTTGCGCCAAATCTCTGCTGATTTTATATTTCACTTGTGACCCTAATGTGCCTAGTTACAAAAAAACTTTTCTAATTGTACTTTGAGTTAACGATCTTTTATTTTCTCTTTTGCTTGTAAGACGGCACATTAACAGAGGGCGCATAATGGATACAATTAGTTTATCATCGCAGGTCGGTAAAATGATGGGCGACTGTTCCCATGATCAGCGCATTCTCCTGCGACTACTGATTGATTCTAATTCTAATTTAGGTCGGTCTCGTCTACCTGATGTACGCCTGCTATGAGAAGGTCTCCATCCACAAGCCGCACACCAGCAGACCCGCCAACTCGGAGAGGTCAGAATTATCGATTAGTTAGTGAGATTTATCGAGTATCCAGTGTGCATTGAACTCACCATTTTGATTTCCCACACGCAATATACGAAGAGATTCTTATTCCCCCCCCCCCCCCCCCCCCGCAGTTTACGGTTTTACTAACAGTCCTTTAACAATAGCCTTTAATTCTAATGCATGTGTCATTTCTACACAAATAACCTGAACATAGCGATAGTCTAGCCATGTCAGGAACTATGTACCAGGCTCGAAACCAGAATCTGTAAAGTGGAAAAAAAATTCTCTGAATTCAGATACATAGTGTGCAAGGGACTGAGGGCGGAGCCAGCGAGACGAGTGAGGGACTACCTCAAGAGGGTGAGCGCTACGATTTGAATCTGCAACTATAAAGTGGATCTGGCTTGCCTCCAATATTTTACGTGCTCTGCTTTTGGTGAAAAATCTTTAAATTTGTGTAATGTAGGTTGGAGAGAGTGATGTAATTAAATTGCGATTTTCATGCGTGTCTCATAATTCGTGTGCAACCTTTCTGCCGCTGGCTTGCACTCTGTGATCTGTACGATAGACATTCACTTTCTTCCGTTGTGGCTATTTTTTAGAAGCCGAAACCGTCGCATCATTACATGACAGTCTTTCATCTCACTTCGTAGATGCGCCGAAACCTCATAACAGCTGGTTGTGAATTTTGTGGATTGTTTGTGTCTTGCAATTTCTTTTTACAAATTCATTTCAATTTCAATTAAATTATTTATTCCGTTCATGTGGGAAAATTCAAGATATAATTGTGAAATGGTGCCGATTGCTAAATTAATATTTTATTTTATTTAATCGTTCTCAGGTGAATCGCAAACTGGAGGAAGTGGAGACGCAGCGACAGCATGAAGTGGGGAAGGAGAGGGAGATGGCCAAGAGCAATCGGTAAGGATTTCCGTTTCTAGGAAAAGGATTACTGTAGGGTTACTGTAGTGGATGATGGTAATTGATCGGTTTGTTTGAGTGTGAGCAAAATTGTGATATGTGCAATTTTATTAGAGCTGTTAGTACGATTTTCTTATCCTTTGTCGTGTATGAAATTGTTTTGTTTGCATCCGAAAAGGGGAGACCATTAGTTGGTCGACATCTTTCATCATTGATAGCTGGATTGAAACTTCACTTCGGCCAGTGTGAAAATATTTTAATGGCGGAGATCAGAATACCAATTTCTGAAGAGAATAGTAAATTAATTCTATGAAGGCACCGTTCACAGTTCAAAGATAAATATAACCTTCGCTTTTTCAGCCGACATGACAATGGACCACAGAAGAGCAAGCCGAAGGCTGAAGTGCAGAAGTTGGATGTCAACGAGGTCGGGACTTAAAAAAAATAAACATTTATATTTTTTGGATTTTTAAATTTAAAATGTGAGTAAATAATCCGTCTTGATTGTTCGAGCAACAGTACCACGGTCCCTTCATTTTCTTCCAATCTCTCACCCAAATATTGGCACGATTGCTGCTAGCAGCAAGACCCTCGCGGCATTTGGAGAGCCATTCTTACAATGATAGTGTTCAAATTCAGTAATCCGCTGTCCACGTATGCTCTCACCACTCGACCGGTCGAGAGATTGTGTAGAATGAAGAGATCGTAACATGTTTGCTCGAAATCCACTAGCGAGTAGTGTTGGCGATACGGGCGAGGTAGCGAGCCCGTTACGCCTCCAACTCCTCGGATTGCGAAATAGGGTATGGGGAGGCGTATCGTATTGCCAACCCTACTAGCCACCACTGGTATTTTGGCTCAAAATGGTTAGCGCTCAAAATGCATTGCTTATGGAGATGAATGTACGCTAATCTTCGTCGAAGACTAATCAAATTGTGTATTTTACAATTTTGTTTAATTAAGGTGGTACCCTACGATGTGATCGCGAGAGATGAGGCCTTCCTGGAGTACATCATCAAGAGCAACAACAAGTGGGTCAATTGACTCCTCATTCCGGTTTTTTAATCATGATTTGAATATTCAATTTAGCTGACATTCCAAAATGGTTCATCTCTGTTTCACACATTCATAATATTTGATGTATTTCCCAAAGCTCTGATAATTCCCTTCACTGTGCATGCATAATCACTCAATTCAGATTGGTGGTCCGTCAGAAGGTGTACCTCGACAAGTACAAGAGTTTCGCCAAGAACCTCAACCAGATTGATCGCGATCAGGTATCGATTTTTCGTAATTGCGTAAACTGGTTACGGTATCGATGGGCTACCGTATTCTCTAGATGATCGATTCTACTGTTCACATTTCAGTGCAAATTGCGCGAGGAGTGCATGGAGTACTGGATGATTCCGAACATTCCCAAGGTGAGATGGCGGCAATATCACGATAATCAAGGGATGGGTAGAGATGTCCCCAGAATTTTTGTATAATACACTTAATGAAGCTTGAAAGAAGCAGGTGAAGATTTGCAACTCCAATATGATTGAAATTAAATATTTTATTATCAGGATCGAAATCGACGACCGGAAATCAACGTCAACGAAACACTTGCCAAGTATACCGCGAAGAAGAGAACTCCCTTGGTGAGTTGAGGTTCCAAATGTTTTATGAAAAGTGGTCAGTCATTTTGGGGCACTAGGTCGGATGAAAATTATGACGTCATGCCGCCTGTGATATATTAAAGGTTGCATGACGTCATAGTTCTCATACAACCTAGTGCCTTATCACATAATGAACACGGAAAACATTTTGAACAGTTTTCGCTTTGTGGACTACAGTAATTCTTGTGATATCAATCAATAATTTTCTTCTTCAGTTCTTCAGCGACTCCGACTGGTCGAGTCGCACGCCCGTACTGGACTCGAAGTACGTTTTAAGTTTATTTTTATTTTTATTTTTTCCACCGCTAGGTTAAGATCTATTGATTGTGAAGGCATGCGTAGCTTTAGAGAAAGATGTGAAACGTGAATGTGCGCATCACAAATCAGTTTCGAATTTGTGATAATTTTATGTCTACAAAGATCCCGCGCCTCGTACTAGTTGTCTACGACGTTCTGTTCCATGTTCAGATATTTATAACCATGCATTTTAAAATATTCTTAAAAAATAAATTTAAACTTCAGGACGCATCTGAATCTGAATGCACAACTGTATCAACATGAGGAGTACGAGTGCACGTTCCTGGGAGAGAAGGAACCATTCGTCCTGCTGACCACTGGGGTACGGTAGGGGATCGAGAGGATACGGTAGGGACGGAAGGGTATGGTAGGGGATGGGATACGGTAGGGACGGGTACGGTAGGGCTGGTGGTACGGTAGAGTTGGAGGGATGCGGTATGGGATGGAGGGAGAACTCGTTATTTGAGAAATGAGGTGTATTGTAGGACCAGACCTTCAAGCGTAACTTCCAAACGCGCGACTGGGAGCGAGTTCCCGAACCCAGGTTGGCCTATTTTTTGTATTTTTAAATTTAAGAAATACTTGCTTACTTTTAAATAACATGCATGTTAATATTTATTTGAATACTAATGATTCAGGTACTTCCGCCTTCCTCCCGATACGATTCTGCTGGTTGACCTCACGAAGAGCTACGGATTTGTGAGTTTTTTCTTTGTCCAATTCCTAAATTTTTCTCTTGGCTGGTTTGTGTTTCGACGCATCTTTAAGTGTGAACGACAACAGACTTTAGCAATATGGTTTCCGGTCCCTTGCGAAATAAAAATAGTTCAAATTATTATTGAACAATTCAATGAATTTGCGCACCTCGCATATTCGCTTTTCACGGTCTTATTTTGTTTCGAGGGACTCGTTCTTCTTCGATGTTGAACCCATGCTCCCTTGTAATAAAAATACTCTAAATTACGAAATATTATGTTGGTCATAAAGTTTTGCGCGATTTCGGACAACAAGTTTGAGTTCGTATATTTTCTTTTGCTCAAATCGCGACGTATTGTCCTGATGACGTTATATAGGGACATGTTCGACCTTCAGAAAAATATTGTTGAAATATTCCAAGTATCTCTACTATGCGAGAAATCAAGATCTGCGTAACTTTGAATTTTTAAGAAAAAATAAGATATTATTTAAAGTTGCTGTACTTCGCAGATAAATTTTTAGATGGAGACTCACAAAGTTTATTAGAAAGCACTAGGCGTACACTACCTAGTTTCAAAAAGAGAGACCTGCCGAATTCGAAATGGGCTTCGTAGAGGTCAATGAAACACGGGCACTTAGAAAAATAAGATTTCTATCGAGCAAATCACCTGTTTCGAGGATTGACGCGGGTGACCTCTACCTGTGGGCGCTATAATCACTACTTACATGGTTCTCTATTATATCAATATTTAAGAGCACACTTTCCTTTCTCATCTAAAAAAATGATATTTGTATCTCAATTATTTTGCAAAGAAAACGTCAAAAAAACCTGACATGGAGGGTTCACCCTAGAAAAAAGCACGGCTCACCCTAGAAAAAGTAGCGACCTCCACAATTTTCCTAAATAGTGAGTGATAGGGCAAGGGTTGTTCGTTAATTTTAACAGGAAAGTACCGCCCTTCAAACCACATGTCTAGCACAAAAAATCCTAAAGCGTGTATTTCGATGTTCTAAATTGGGCACCTAAAATCCGAAGAACCATGTTCGTGAATGGAGAGCCCCATTATCCCCCAAAGGGAATTGTAACTTGTACTGGAAAGGTAGTTCACAATCATGAATAATTGAAATATCAAGAACTGTCGGCATAGATATAGTACTCCAAAACTTATCTTGACAAGTGCCATTAAAACAGACATTCGGATTACGCGCATATTTCTAATATGCCCTTTGTGGCTGGTCAGTCTCAACATCACCAGTACGATATATCCCCATCACACTTTACTACTGTGGTTTAGATTGGGTCCTATCTCCGTTCTAAATGAAAAGCAAATCCTTTGAAAAGTCAGGTCGTTGATCAACCACATGAAGTTTGGTACATCGCCTTATTCTTTTCCTTGATCGGACAGATCTATGATAGTGTACTCTAAAGATAGTATAAAAGGCTCAATCTACCCCTAAAAGATCTAAGTTGATTGGACAACAACGAACTATTGTAGATGCCAGAATGCACTTTAGTCAAAATCGCGCAAAAATTTATGACCAACCTGATAAGTGATGATTTTTTTCGGAAAACCACATGCTATTGTTTCACTCCTCGCTGGTTTGAGGTTACGCTTGGCTATCTAATTGTAACGATGACTGTGCATGGCGATAACAATAGAATATTGGTGAAATCTAGTTCACAGGATCACTATACAATCAATCAATATCCAATATCCGTGCAGAACTCGCAGAAGTCGCTGGACAAGACGGACTGCCGTGACGTCATCCGCATCATCGACGCAGCTGTGATCCATGGAGACGACGTCTCCGATCTACCGTAAGCCACTTTGTCGATTAGGGTAGTCACACAATTACTGATCAAGTACCTAGGATTCGCCTTCCAATGCCAAATACTGTGACAGATTGGTGGTGAATTGGTGTCCCATACTTTCGTTATTCTTGAGGATTTGGACCAGTACGCAATATGCATCCGGAATTGAGACTCACAAATATGCACACTCTTACAGGTACCCTCAGCGCATGGCTGCTGCGGAGAAGCTGTGCGTCGCCGTCGAGCGGGTACCGTATTCAGGGGTGGTGTGGTGTGCTGCAGGCTGGCGCCCTTTACTAAACGACGCTAGTCACAACCTCGCGAAGTTGTAGCGAAAATCTCTATATCGATTTTCGCTGTCTTGTTAGAATTTTTCGTTAGAGGCGAGGTGTTGTGGTAGTGTCGTGTACTCGGTGACTTTTCCTAAACGTCGCCATGCTCATTCCTCCATTGCAGGTGTGTCCTGTGATCACTAGTGGTAGCGGGCCGAGAAGAGAGGTGTACATTCCTCATCTGATCACAGTCGCCCAGAGATTCCGCCTGAAGGAGCTGGTCGAGGTGAGGAGAATGACGTTCTGCAATGAGAGAGACTCTGTTTAGCTCACCAGATTGTCGATTGTGTGCATTAGTGATGACACAACGGCTTTTCAAGCCGGCTTAAACCCGAAATTTCAACGGTGAAAGCCAGCTTGGAGTCTCATTCAAGCCGGCTTGCCGTGTCCGTTTTGTCATCACTAATGTGGATATTCTTCATATTTTGAGGCAGCACTCTCATGGTCATTTACAATAAATTAAAATTATAACAAGCAAATGCAAGAATCAGTCTCTTTCGCTGATTGAGTGGCTAGGAACAAAGGGAAATTTTATTTTGTAGTCTAATTCAAACCAGTCACATTGGGGCCCCACCCTCGTGTTGTATACGCTATGTGCGCCCCAAGTTCAGTTGGTTCCTGCAGAATGTTTCAAATAAATAAAAATAATAAATGCTCATCGAGCCCCATTTCAGTCGTCGATTCGTGCTCAACTGCATCTCACGTCAGTCCGCGGCGACCAATCCGTAACATTCACCGAGCACGGTCGCGCCTTCTTCGTGCGTGCAGTGAGGGGCAGCTGCTTCGTCAATGCTGAGGGTACGGTAGTTCAAGCCGATTGCGGTAGTGGTGTGATGACGTGGTGTAACTGTAATATTAAAATGTGATAGCCAAAAAGTCCGAACTCATATTAGTAGACCTTAGTCAGACCTGAAATATGAAGAAGATGAAACGCGAATGTAATGTTGATATATTACTTTACCACTATAACTACTCTGACGCACTTTTGATTTTTTGATCACATGGCACTTTCATTTTCACTAGTTGTAGTCCTTCACCTACAGTACTCCTACCGTACTCTCTCCTTTGGCCTACATTATCCCTACCGTACTCTCTCCACCCTATGCCCATCCTTGCAGAGCAGTGGCACATCTACTTCTCTCGTTCCTCAAAGCAGTTGTACGCCTCGTCACCCGGCAAGAATCCCGTCTTCAAGACGGAGTGGCAGAAACAGGGGTGAGATGTTGTTGTTGTTATCGATCAGGTCACACACCATTTGAATGAACAACATACCTGAGGCCATTGTGTTATTATTTGGTTAAAGAGAGAGAGAGAGACGATTGTTTCGAAAATATTTCTAAACCATCACTCTGCAGTGTGTACTCCTCATTCTGGCAGACTGGTGTGCACAGGAAGACGGCCGTGCCGCGACACGCATTTATCTGGAGATGGGAACAGAATTGTCAGTGATGTTGTTGTTATTGTTGTTTTTCGAGGAGAATCTGAAATGGGATGGTGATTTGGATTGACATGCGAGATTGGGGTGTCAGAGATGAATGAAAAGGATGGGCAGCGTTCAGTGCCAGTGTTTCTCGGATTCTTCCTTCCATAATAATTAATGTGAAAATTCTCCTTGCAGACGACAACGGCTACGGGCCGCGCGTGATTCTCGACGACGAAACGAGTACGGGAGGTTCGTTGATCTAAGCTAATTTATTCATTTTTAATTTAGTCTGCCACCCGGTGGAAACGATTTTCATTATGAACTCATATGCTTTCACTCGTCAATCGCAAATTTGTGTAAACACAACAGTTTGAAGGCCAAAAAAAAGGTTAAAAGGAAATTCGTTCCCGCTGCATATTGGTTCCATAGAAATGATATACTGATTCACGAATTCTAGTTTCGATAGTTTCTTTGTAAATATTTTCAACTATCTCGCTCAGGTCTCACGTTGAAGTACCTCGCCAACAAGATCAATATGTTCGAGCAAGGAGATCCCAAGCAGAAGTAGAAGGAGTACTGTAGGCTACAGTAGCCAGGCAACGACCACGTTGGATACCGTAATCACTTCCTTAGGCTGTACGTTGCGAATCGTCCTTTGTATTTAGCCACTCCCAATCCTCAGTATATTTTTTTCGAATATTTACCCGATCTCTATTGCAACCAGTTTATCACCCCCATTATGTTTACGTCTGAGCTGAATAATTTATTGTCAATTTCAAGATGTTTCAATCGTGTTTGTTATTGGTGTTTGTCGTGAGACCATTGAATAAATCAGTTAAACTGGAATTGCGCCTTACGAATTGTTGTGGTTGTGTACTACCGAAGATACTGATTCAGTGGTCAGAAAATGGGAAGTATTTGCTGCAACTGCGAGTTGAATGCTTCATTAGCTCCTCTGTTAACGGAAGCATTACCTTTGTTCGCTGATTTAAATTTTCGGCTAAGTGTTCTAGGCTAACAAAAAAGCGGCTCACGGACATCCGACTTGTGGAGCCTCTTTCGGCTAACTCGCGCCACGCTTGGCATACCTTGCTCATCGAATGCCGACACTTTTTCGTGCGCACGAGTCAACTCGAATCGATTCTGTCTTTTGAACTAACGCTCTTGTTGCGCCGTCAAACACCTAGTAGAGCTGCTGCGTGGCTTCATAGGTTTAACTATTGAGCAGTTATCACTGTGTTTCTAAAAATAGCTTGCGGCTACGCTTTGTTGCCGTTTCCTGATTTATTGGCGAACTAGTGTTTCACCGTTACTATACTAATAAAAGAGCTGAGAATGAGGCACTGTTTTCGAAACACCACGTTTTTTAATTACCCAAGTTTGAGCAAATAATGGGAGATAACGGCGAGGCTGCTGCTAACGCTAATGCTGGAGGTGATGGAAACGCCGAGTACATCAAGCTGATAGTCGTCGGCCAGGACTCGAATGAGTTCCACTTTCGTGTGAAGTACGGAGCCAGCATGGGAAAGCTGAAGAAGGCTTATGCGGACAGAACCGGAGTCTCTGTTACTTCTCTTCGATTCCTCTTCGACGGACGCAGAATCAACGATGATGAAACCCCTAAGAGTCTGGAAATGGAGGAGGACGATGTCATCGAGGTTAGTCAAGAGCAGCTGGGTGGTGCTGCTTGTTAAGTTATCAATTGGACATTGAAATGGTCTCATCCTGACTGGTATTTTTGCCCTTCCCATTGTAAGAAGTGTTCCCTGGGAACCCTCATATTGTATCGCTTATCTCGAACCGATCGTGTCACACCGATAACACGTTCCAGGTTAGCATGCTCTCTCGAATGTCTCTCGGATTGAATGCTGATGGCATTGCCAATAATGTTCCGTGCTTCAGATATCTCGTTGTCTCACCATCATGAGCGTCCGGAAGACGCGTAACGAGACGACCTTCGCCGCCATCGATCGACCTGCAGATGTAACCGACTTCCCGAGGTAGCCCGTTTTACGTATTCAGTTACCGTAATCACTAGATTATTCCGTTTTGAATGCCAGCTTTAGAGTAAAACTAACCAACACTGTATCGTGATGGTTCTAAAATAATAATGATAGAAAGTGCTTAGCTTCATTGGCTTTATTTGTCTCTCACAGTCACTGACCGTTGTATGGATATCTTATCTCTTTTTTCCAGCTGGGAATCGCTTCCTTGGTCTGCCCTCAACCGCACCCTCTCCTTCCTTCACACTAACAAGGAGTGCATCGATCTGGCCAATCTCTCTAAGGTAATTACAACTTCTGTAAATATCGGGGAAGTTGTATCACAGCCAATTTGACGCTAGATACTTTTCACATCACACGCTCTCTCGTTTCGTCTGACCGGGGATTGGGTGTTCAAAATGAATGGGAGATTAAACATCATTTTTTGGTTCACAATGCTTGTGCTAGTTCATTTTGCAATACGATTTCCTGGTAGCTCTCCTTCCGTACATCAGGGTTTGAACAAAGAATGAATATATTTAAAAAAAAATTTGAAAATTATATTGCATTGAAAATAAATTTCAGTAGTAAATTCATAGCCTATGAACATCTCAGGTGTCCACTCACTTCAACTACGTTGTGAAGGAATTCATGGGTTATGCGAGGAATCGACCGGGATTGAAGCGTATTGATCTGTGCAAGGCTGACATCGAGGTAGAGTTCGAAATTCGGGTCGCCGTCTCTTAATTTCCCATGCTCTCTCGACCGATCGATGGATGAGAGAGTGTGAAGAATGAAGAGACCGTGGTATCATTTCTCGAACTCTACATCGAGGTGAATAATGATAGATGCAATATAATCCGACTTTGTTTGGGCCGTTGTTTGATGTAAGCCGAATTGGCACAATATTCGTAAATTGCCCAACTATAATTTTCCAACTTCCGACCCGCTTATATATATTTTTTGCCGAAATGCTAATGTTATAAAACAGAATCATGTTGATGCATGTGAACGGTATGGAGCGCAACATTGATATCTCGAAAAAATTACATTATTTTCATAAGCAAACATGTACTTAACAAATTTTTGTTACATCAATAGCTCGTTTTCAGGATGGTCTGATGCTCCAGGTCTGCCTATTCCCCGCTAACATTCCGTTTTACGATCTGACCACACTCGACTGGTCCCGATTCAAGCGATCAATTCTCAGCTACTCGAAAACTTGCGCGCTGGAAGTGGAGCTGCGTGGAGCTGATGACTTGGCACTCAAGCAGGTCATATAAGCACTTCCTTCATGTCCATTTTCGGCAAAAAAAAACTACTCAAAATTAAGTGATAGAATCCCTGCAGATATCTGAATTTGATGATTTGTTTAACATAGATTTGTGAGCGTCCTAACTACCGTTTGACTTGCATTAAAATATTTTATTGGCAGGTACAGGGACTCCTCTCTGCGCCAGTCCAGAGGGTCCTTGTCGAGGAATTAGATGGTTGTCTCTCTGCGTCCGAGTTCGCTTTGTTCACTGACGTCCTGCAGCATCTCACAAGCATTTCCTCTTCGATGCTCATTAATGTTGTACTCGATGACGAAACTGCGTAAGTCATTTTACACCAGTGGCCGATAACAATATATCATCATTTTTTATGCGCAATCACTCTGTATGACCGATGAAAATGAGATATTTTGCTTTATCATATTAAATTAATTATATTAATTATGTTAATTAAATTATGTTCAGCCCGTCCATCCTCTCCATTGCTTCTCGGACCACCAAGAAATTCAAACTCAATTCTAACGATCGAGAGAATCCTCACCAAGTCCTCTCCTACCCCGGTGGGTGGTTTCCTCCAATGAATGATAATCAAACGACCCGAAATGTCGATATTGGACGAGAAGTTTCTGAAATGAAATGCATGTAAGAATCATCTGGTCTCTATCGTGCCCTCAATTACAGTGGCCTTCTTCAATCAACTCGACTGCCAGGAAGTCTCGCTACTCTGGTGGTCTAATTATTATAGCGACGTCGACCTCTTCTTCGGGCTTCCTTATACATTCTGGGAGGAATTCCTCAACGAGGTAAGAATCTGTCATATCGTGTTATTCTCGGATTATATTAAATTAATGTTTTTTCTCTCAGAAATTCAAGAAAAGATCGATTAAATATTGCGAGATCGTGAGATATGATGAGGAGGGCGATGAGATCGTTGAGAAGATGAGAAACGTGCCAATCACCTTTCCTGATGATGTAATCGAATTGATTGGTTGGGTGAAGGAGAAGTAAAATGTATTGCGTCACTAATTGCTTCTGTAACATTCAGTATTGCTCACTCTAATTTACTATTTAACAACTAATTTGCGATTCCAAGATAAATATTTGAATTAATTGCTTCTGTTTTTTGAATGATGGAAACGTTATCATGCGTTGCACAAATACCTCAATTTGACGTCAATTTATAGTCGGTCTTGTTATTTCTAAGCTTTCTTTATCATACTATTAGAAGCTAATTGACAGCTTGGAAAATATTTTCCTTGTACATATAAGGCGGGTACGCAAGGCAGTTCCCAATCCACTAACATGTTTAAGTGACAGATGGCGATATATTCATAGGTCAAATAGGTTTCGGCCGACCATTTTTGCATACCAGCAAATTCCCGTTTGCCGACTTGATTTTTCGCGTATTTTCGAGAGTGAAATTAAGCTCACTCCGCTCGCGGATTAACTCATACATTTTGCCGACGTGGTTTTCCAACTTTTGCCGATATCATAATGTGTAAAATCACAAAGTACTTAACTATGGGTATATTAACACTAATTTCTAGAATGGCTGATAACTCCAATTTCGTTCTTCGCTGGGAGATCGATGATGCGAATGCGACTCTCGCCTCTGGCAATGTGAAGTCGGGAGAATTCAATGAGGGAGGATACAGATGGTGAGTCGCGGTGGGCGGTCGGATGAGAACTATTTCGTCATGCCGCCTTTGATATAATAAAGGCGGCATGACGTCTTAGTTCTCATCCGACCTAGTGGTCAAGGGCGTGCGATAGATGAGAAAGCGCTAGAAAGAGAGCATCTCGCGAATTTTCATGCCTTTTCGCGATTGGTCTCGAAGCGAATATTTTATATTTGCCATTGTATGCCGCGTCAGTAGAGTTATCATTGCAAAATGTCTGTTTTCTGTAGGTTTCAGGTGCGCTAAATTAATAAAAAAAATTTGTGAACATGACCTATATCGTACATTTTACACGAATATTGGCTTAGGTATAATGCGAATTTTGCGATTAACTTTGAGTGGATACACTTATTATTATTTCTCGGTCTGGCTCACATTATATAAATGCGTATAAATGCGTTGAAGTGCTATGCCTATGCCGAGTTGTATAAAGTAACGAATGTGAGGAAAATAGTATATTTCCAAACAATCTTATATCAGGACTGTCGAAATGATTCGAAGCGACAGAGAAAACCAGATAGCCGACTTCATTCTGCGATGTGACCTGAATGCTCACTTTCGATGGAAATGCGAGGCGGATGTGACGATTTCCCTGCTCGGAAATCCTAATAGTTTCAAGGTCCTTCGCATGGTAAACGGTCTTTTTTAAAAACTTTTTTTGGCAATTTTATCCATCTGTTACTACGTTTACACAACACCCTTGACATTATTCGAGTTTTGCGCGCGTGCCTAAGCACGCCCGCTCTCTTGTTTTTGCTTACTCTCTTACTCTTTTTGTCATGATCAGCGCACAACTTCGAATAATGTCAAGGCACGGTCCCTTGCCCGTTGACATTTGAAAAATCGGACCGCCTAACTCCGCCCACTTGACCCTGTTCTTCAATTCTCTATTTAGCAGTGAATTGCAAACTGAAATTTGGCAAAAGACGCAGAGGAGAGGTATAAATACTGTAAAATTTGAAGCTTAAATGACCCGCAATTTCCTGATTTCCTGAGGCAGGGTCAATTTAGGCACGTTTGAACGATTTCCGTTCGAGAAAAATTAGGCGGATTAGGCTTTCTAATGTCGACGAATAAGGGGCCGTGTCAAGGGTGATGGGTAACTTCAAAAGCAACGATATTAACTTTGCGGAAATGTGTTTCATTGCTCCGATATTGTTGCAGAAACGCTTCTGGGTGAGCAATATACTCTGAATGCATGTTTCAATCGCTGATCTGGTGGGAAACGATGAATCGATCGGTTCGTTATTTTTTAAAGTTGTGTACTTGCTCCTTGACTAAAAAATCACGGCGTTTTAAAGGGGGTAAGCGAGAGATGAGAGAGCGCAGAGAAAAAGAGAGCAATCTTTCCCTAATTTTCACGCGATCGGTCTCGAAGCGAATTTTTTTTGTTGGAAATTTGCCATAGATCGCCGTGAAAATATGGGATACATATTTGCTCGATATAATTTACAATGATAATATTGTTTAGTAATACGCATTCGTTGATAAATTTTGTATGCACAATTCTTCTCCCAAATATAGCCCAAGAAGCAGGTTAACGTTTCCATTTAGCCGTACATGAGAAATGACAAGATCATTCTGGAACTCGGAATCACCAGTATTGACTCGGAAAAGTAAGTATTTGTTCTTCAATATATTGTTGTTGGTTACTTCAGTGAAGGTGCTTCCTACGAGTTAGTGCGCTCCTTTAATAAAACCGTAAAATCAATCCCTAATTTCCCCATCTTTCGAACTTTCGTATATTATTTTCTCAAGGATTCCGATTGCTGATCCCGCTAGGTTCTCTGCTCCGAATGGAATGAGTAATGTGATTCTGAAGATTGGGGATAAGAAACTGCACGTATCCAAGGAGGTATATGTCAGCACATTCATATATTTATTTGTTTTGTTTTCGAATTTTGTATAAACCAAGTTAGTTTATTGTAAATATTTGTACAATTAAGTATCTTGTTTGTAATATAATGTCATCGCATGCGAATAATTGAGTACCACCCGCTAAGCTAAATCTATATTTCCTATTAGTGCGCTCCTTTAATAAAACCGTAAAATCAATCCCTAATTTCCCCATCTTTCGAACTTTCGTATATTATTTTCTCAAGGATTCCGATTGCTGATCCCGCTAGGTTCTCTGCTCCGAATGGAATGAGTAATGTGATTCTGAAGATTGGGGATAAGAAACTGCACGTATCCAAGGAGGTATATGTCAGCACATTCATATATTTATTTGTTTTGTTTTCGAATTTTGTATAAACCAAGTTAGTTTATTGTAAATACTTGTACAATTAAGTATCTTGTTTGTAATATAATGTCATCGCATACGAATAATTGAGTACCACCCGCTAAGCTAAATCTATATTTCCTAGTATCTGGCTACCCACTCGCCCGTCTTCGAGGCTCTCTTCTTCGGGGAGTTCGCTGAGAAGGGAAAAGAAGAAGTCGAGATCAAGGATGTCGTCTATGAGGTTAGACAAAAATTATCAATTTAATTAACATATTTTCGATTAGGTGTTTGATGGAATAATGGGGTGCATTTTTAGGAGTTTCTCGACGTCCTTCATGTGATCTATCCTGGTCGTTTCGAGATCGCTGGTGAATTATTTTTTTCCTTAGCAGAAGTAAGAACATTTATTTTCAGATATGTTCAATATAAATATATACTGTGAGAATAGAACGCGTAGCAATTTGATGTGTAGTGTTGAACGCGATAAACAGCGGCGGAACGGAACGTTATAATGGTACTGTATATGTTTATCGTGCTGTACCTTTCGCCTGTGTGAGGCACAGCGCGACAAACAGCTACAGTATCATCATCACGTTCTATAGTATCATCATCACGTTCTATAGTATCATCATCACGTGTGCGGTGTTTACCTCGTTCAAACCACACACCATATTTATACGCATTCAATTCTCACTGTAAACAGCACAAATTGGTAAACCTAAATATCTGTTCATTTCGCATTTCAGATTCTATCGTACTTCAAGTTCTAACACTCGGAGATCGCTTTCAGATGGAGGTTTTTTTGTTTTTGTTTTTTACTCGAATTTTGTGAGAGATTAAAATGATCAGAGATCACGAATATGCTCGCTTAAACGTACGATTATCCAATGATATAAAACGGCGAATATTGGATATTTAGCGTGTGCTCGATCTTGCCGAGAAATATCTTCGTGTTTCTAAGAATTTCACTGTGGCAGAGAAGCTACGGGTTGCTGATCAGTACAGACTTGAGATCCTGAGAGTCAGTTTTTTTTAATATTCCCCTTACGAGCGTTTTTGTCATCTGTTAAAATTGAAGATCTAGGCTACAAATTTAAGTAATTCAAAAATGATTATTTCAGAACCACTGCCTCCGCACTTACTCGACTGCGAAGGATATTGGCACTCTCAAGGTTAGATTGATTTCTGATCTTGACCATTTGTTTTAAATTTATATTTAATCTTACCCAACAACCGCCAAAATACTTCAATTTCCGCGCATGCATGATCACGCCCGCTCTCTTGTTGTTTCATGCTCTGTCACCCCTATTGCCGTGATCAGACGCGCGTGCTGCAAATTCAAATATTTTGACGGTCATTGGGTAAATTTAAAGTTACCAGCCGAGAATGAAATTGACCCCATATTCACCACCGGATAGACGATGCCCGAATAAGCTATGAAAAAACTGAAAAATGCGAAAATCAAGCCCGGGGAATTGCCGGAACGGATCAGGTTGAAGTTGCCTGATCCAGCGCTCTCTCACTTTTGCACACTCTATCAAGCACGCGACCAGAATAACACACCTCTCACGTATCATTCGACCGACGCCTGGCATTGAGCCAAAATTCGAAATTGAGATTAGTGCATTTTCTAGGTCCACCTAACCCTATTAAGCCCCCCTTACGTTGATTAGTGTCTGTGATCATTCCTTGTCGAGTTGCTGCACCGGTCGGATGGTGTCCGTCAACTTTGAGCCGTAATTTCTGCCCTTCAATGTAGTCGTACGAAGAACTTTTCTTCAGGTGATCCGGCTACTTTTTCATGCTCTATCACGCCGTCTGGGCCATTTCTGTGGTTTGATGCGTTAAGAACATGTAATTTTCAACGTTCTGTAATTTGAAAACCGCTCGAAAGTCACCTCCGTTTTTTTGCATGAGTGGATAGAGCTCGTCGAGAGGATTCGAATGAGTACTTTGCGCTCGCATATCTAGGGAACCTAAGGGGTGATCATCTCATAAAACTACCATCCCAATTTTTGAACTTAATTTTCTCAACGTTTTGACACGTCACTCTTCCCTCTCGCGAACAAAAGGGTCGGTGTCACATCAAATGTGTTATGTTTCAGCGCAACAATATGAGTCCATTGTTGCACCAGTTATAATGTTCGACTCTCCCCTTCCCTTGTTTACTCTTGTTTCTCTGCTACCCTCTCCTATCGCAAAGCTCTCTCGCTTCCCTCGTCCTATCATTCTCCTCGAGTCTCCATCCCTTTCTGCCCTCCAAGTTGCTCCCTGTTCTCGCGAGTGCCTCATTAGCTTCTTTCAATATCCACCGCCCGCCCATTTCTTGCTTCATGAGTATTGAAAGAGCATTAGCTATTTACGTTTGTAAATCTTTCCTGAAAACCGCTGAAAATACTCCCTCTCCTCTCCCTTTCTCTCCCCTTCCCTTGTTTACTCTTGTTTCTCTGCTACCCTCTCCTATCGCAAAGCTCTCTCGCTTCCCTCGTCCTATCATTCCCCTCGAGTCTCCTTTCCTTTCTGTCATGCTAGTTGCTCCCTGTTCTCGCGAGTGCCGCATTAGTTTCTTTCAATGTCCACCGCCCGTCCTTTTCTTGCTTCACGAGTATTGAAAGAGCATTAGATATTTACGTTTGTAAATCTTTCCTGAAAACCGCTGAAAATACTCCCTCTCCTCTCCCTTTCTCTCCCCTTCCCTTGTTTACTCTTGTTTCTCTGCTACCCTCTCCTATCGCAAAGCTCTCTCGCTTCCCTCGTCCTATCATTCCCCTCGAGTCTCCTTTCCTTTCTGTCATGCTAGTTGCTCCCTGTTCTCGCGAGTGCCGCATTAGTTTCTTTCAATGTCCACCGCCCGCCCATTTCTTGCTTCATGAGTATTGAAAGAGCATTAGCTATTTACGTTTGTAAATATTTTTCCGAAAACCGCTGAAAATACTCCCTCTCCTCTCCATTTCTCTCCCCTTCCCTTGTTTACTCTTGTTTCTCTGCTATCCTCTGCTATCGCAAAGCTCTCTCGCTTCCCTCGTCCTATCATTCCCCTCGAGTCTCCTTTCCTTTCTGTCATGCTAGTTGCTCCCTGTTCTCGCGAGTTCCGCATTAGTTTCTTTCAATGTCCACCGCCCGCCCATTTCTTGCTTCATGAGTATTGAAAGAGCATTAGATATTTACGTTTGTAAATTTTTTCCCGAAAACCGCTGAAAATACTCCCTCTCCTCTCCCTTTCTCTCCCCTTCCCTTGTTTACTCTTGTTTCTCTGCTACCCTCTCCTATCGCAAAGCTCTCTCGCTTCCCTCGTCCTATCATTCCCCTCGAGTCTCCTTTCCTTTCTGTCATGCTAGTTGCTCCCTGTTCTCGCGAGTTCCGCATTAGTTTCTTTCAATGTCCACCGCCCGCCCATTTCTTGCTTCATGAGTATTGAAAGAGCATTAGCTATTTACGTTTGTAAATATTTTCCTGAAAACCGCTGAAAATACTCCCTCTCCTCTCCCTTTCTCTCCCCTTCCCTTGTTTACTCTTGTTTCTCTGCTACCCTCTCCTATCGCAAAGCTCTCTCGCTTCCCTCGTCCTATCATTCCCCTCGAGTCTCCTTTCCTTTCTGTCATGCTAGTTGCTCCCTGTTCTCGCGAGTGCCGCATTAGCTTCTTTCAATGTCCACCGCCCGTCCTTTTCTTGCTTCACGAGTATTGAAAGAGCATTAGCTATTTACGTTTGTAAATATTTTCCTGAAAACCGCTGAAAATACTCCCTCTCCTCTCCCATTCTCTCCCCGTCCTTAGTTAGGAGTTCTGTTCTCAAGTTTTATAGTTATTTCTAAATTGCCCTTGTTTATTTGAGTCCTCTTTCAATTTCTCTCTCCCCTTTCACCATTCGGTCAAACGTGCTCGAACAGAGCTTCATATTAAGGAATATATATTCATTAGAAATATATCTGTGTAGGCTTGCTTGTAACGCATTATTTCCCTGTTCATTTTAGTGCGAAAAATGGCCCCGGTGACTAACGTTAGCACTTTAATATGCAACATTTTCCCAAAATATATTATTCGTATTCACAAATACTCGCATGCTTACTCACCCCTTCCCTCAACGTTAATTTATAATTTGCCTCTCTCTTTCTCTATTGCTCTATTCTTTTCTCTCTCGTTCTCTAGCTCTCTATTCTTTTCGCGCGCTCTCTCGCTCCCCTCTTCCCTCTCACGTCTCAATTCATTCATTCTGTTATTTAACTCGTTCACTGGCTAGTTGCCAAATATCCTCTGGCGATTTATTTAGGCGATAAACCATTGTGTTTTCTTCAGATGTAAAAAGTCCCCCCCCACAATAATCTAGAGAAGATTTTAAGACTATTGGAATAAACTCTTCCATATGTTTACCAGCTATTTATGAAGTTATGGGCAATTTAATGAGCGAAAAAAGAGCGAAACGATCCTTGAATTGTCAACCCTAGTGGTGACTAACGTTAGCACTTTAAAATGCAACATTTTCCCAAAATATATTATTCGTATTCACAAATACGCGCATGCTTACTCACCCCTTCCCTCAACTGTTTCCTTGTTGTTTGCCTCGCGTGCTCTCTCTCTCTTTCTCTAGCTCTCTCTTCTTTTCGCGCACTATTTCGCTCCCCTCTTCCCTCTCACCTCTCAATGCATTCATTCTGACCCTTAGCTCGTTCACTGGCTAGTTGTCCGATATCCTCTGTCGATTTATTTCGGCGATAAACCATTGTGTTTTCTTCAGATGTAAAAAGTCCCGCCCACTGGTTCAGCTCAATTCTCGTAGATATTTGATCATTTTCTACTATTCCTATTTCAGTTTGCTCTTGTGTAAAGCGCTCTAGAAGTTGTCTTTTAAAACATTTGGATGATGTTTTATGTTTAGAAGTCTTAGATTTGTTATACTTCATTATCTTGTTTTTTTTTCTTATTTTTTGATGTGGATACTCCGACGCGACAGCTGCTAGCCTCTTTTATTTCCCTTTTTAAAATCCTTCTATTTTCAGATGAATCTCTACCTTGCTCGAAGAAAGAACGTCTTGAGTGATTTCCAGAAGAAACTGGAAGAAGTGAAGACGAAACATCAAAGACGAACTCCCGGACTAGCATGGGGTGAGAATGAGATTACGAAGTGGCGGCGAATGAGAAACAGATGATGATCTTTTTTTTGATTTGTATCATGGGATTGAGATGCTAAGCTATGGTGAATAGGAAATTAAGTACTTCCCGTTAAAAGAAGGCTCATATTTGAAAGGCTTTTGTCCTTTGTGCTTATTTATTTTAGATTCATTGATTGTTAAAATGCTGTCGGCCTCTGGAGAACAAATACTGATTTTAGCGATGCACGCTGCGTTACACTAGACCGGGGGAAAACGACTCATCAAGTCGGCTTGTTTACTTTTTGGATCGAGTTAAGATCGAGTCTCTCGAGCGCTCGTCTCTCGATATTTTACCCCCTAGAGTACGAGTGAGTCGAGTCGATTCGAGTCGAACTCGAGTCGGTGATTTTCTCAGCTATCAGTGGTCCAAATGGCCTATTATATACGCTGTTTGTATCAGCTCCATGAGACATATCGAACACATACAAATTTTAGGATTATACGAAAACTTTAAAAATATTGAGAATCTCGGCACAAATCTGAAGAAATATCGTGAAAACTAAATTTTCATTTTTACCCTTATGTTTAACCTTTTTCGAAAGGTCTCGTCAAGCAGAATCCAGCTGTCCAAAAATTAATTGATTTGGATATTATGAGTGTCGTAAAATGGTCATAATCTACTCTTCATTTATCATCCTTAATTTGGAAGTCTCAACAAAAGATAATAAAGGAATTCGCGAAAATATTTATAATTTCGAATGCATTTGGCTAATTTTCGTTACTATTAATTTTCCTTATATTAGATAATCGGGAGAAGATTTGGAGAAGAAAGAGGGAAGAAATGGAAATGAAGATCATCGAGGTTCTGAAGGAGAAGAACTGAGAATTGATCGAATTCCTGCGGAACGAAGAACCGGTCAGTGACTTTCTGAATATTATATATCAGTATTAAGAAATTCTTGTTGTTAATTTATCCAGCTATCTGATGATAAACATTGTAACATTTGTTTACCAATTATCGGGTGCCAGGCGTCAAAACTATGTTTTCTCTTTTAGGAAAATGTTTTGCATTCGTACATTTCTACCAGATTCGCATGCTTAACAGGTCTCTCGCTCACAAAGTACCGTGGACACTCAGAAGTCGCCTGACGAAAGTACCAGCGAAGTCGGTAATCCGTCTGACCACACCGAGATCAAGAGGTACTGGGCATCTTTTTTACTTTAGTACCCGTGCACCGTATTCGCACGAATATCCTTTAACATAATTTTAATGTTTAAATTATTAGGGTGTCCCATAATTTCGTATAATTTTTTTAAATTTCTTTCTTTGAAGCAATGAATCTTACTGACTAATAGTACATACCATTGAGTTGGGCAATCGGTGCTCTTCAATTTCCGTGCTATGTAGATAAGGAATTTTAAAGATTACAAGAATGGTGCGATTCCGAAGTTGTGTATCAAAAATGACCAAACGTGAAATTCTTTCCTATGAAGAGACGTGACTCATGTTATAATGTCTAGTTACTTTGTAGTTGCCAAGTAACTTACTGGACATTATCCCGGCCTTCCAAAATCGCGCTGTATCTTTATTGCGAAAATCGCAATTTTCAGCGTGTTTGTAAAATTGACATCGATTTTGGTACAAACAAAGGTTCCAAACTACAATTAATAATTCAAGGCAAATTTACATTACAAAATGAGGGCGATTGATTAGCAAGCAACCGTGAAAATTTGAAAATTTCTGAAAATGACCTTCCCTCGACAATATTATAATGACAAGTTTTGCTGTTTTCCGGCGGTTAATGCAAAAAGATGCAATTTTAATGGCTCAATTGAAAGTATGATTGCTACCTCTAATTCACAATAAACCAGAGTGTTGCAACTTAAAAGAAAATAATATTACAAATTTTCAAAACATGGGCCAAAAAACGCACATTTTTTACTATATCATTTTCACTAGGTAATCATATACATAAATATCCTTTGCAAAATGTATTTCAGGTTTACCTATAATAGATAGGAGTGGTGATTAGTTTCATTGACTTATGCTCGTGTGAAAATAAATTCAGAAAAAATTATACGAAATTATGGGACACCCTAATATAACGAATCTCGGAAGGGACAATAACATAATAAAATTGTCAACATCAAATATATTAAAACACCTAAATTTGCAGTCTCTCGAATGTCGAATCACTCCCTTGGCCGGCTCTCAATCGTATCTTCTACTTCCTTCTTCACTCCTACGAAGAATGCACTGATCTGAACAACCTGTCGAAGGTACATCGTAACATTCTGAATTTTTTAATACTCAGGATCGTTGTATGTTCCTAACTTTGTAAAATCACTGTGTGAAATCTTTTTTCAAAGATTTCGCTCGAATCATTTTTCGATTTTTGGTGAAAATATTTGAATAGCATGAATAGCATTGTAATCAATGGAAACATATTTATATTATTAATGAATTTTCTATCCGGAATATCACTTTATTTGAAAATTCTGGATGTTATTGCATACGATATATCGATTATCTTCTCGGAAAAGGATTGCGCATCGCAGGTCTCCACTCATTTCTATCACGGAGTGCACGAATTCATGAAGAAGGAGCACAATCGACCGGGAATCGATGATGTGATTCTGGAGAAGATCGATAATATCGAGGATAGAGAAAATGGAGAAGAGGTGATCATTGTGATATAGAATTGTGTTCACAATGTTCGACCTCATAATTTTACACACTCTCTCACTTCTATAGCCGCATAAAAAATTCGCAAAAGGAATAGAAACTAGGCCATAAACACTGAGGATAAATTAACTGATAGTTTAAAAAGCCTGAATTCTTTAAAAATCAACTAGTTTTGATTTGTTCTTTCCATTTATTTAACACTACACATAATATTTCTCCCATTTGCATTCTAATTGAATATTCAAAGGGCATGGAACTGAGAGTTCGCCTCTCCCCCGCCAATACTGCCTTCTACGATCTGTCCAAATTGGGCACAATACGATTCAAGAGATCGATGAAAGGGAAACACACTATCGAAGTAAAACTGACAGTAACACTGACCGGAGCAGAGGACCCAATCATCGAGCAGGTCTGACAAGCGAGCCCATTTTTTATATTTTGTGTATTGAAATTTTGTATCAAAATTTATTGGTCGTGGAATACGATGAATTATATTAACGGTATGAATTTCTATTTAGCCTTCATTTTAAATGTAAGAATAAGATTAGAATAATAGGCTTCTTTTTTGAAATGTCCTGATCAGAAACATTTTTCACAGGTGGCCGATGTTCTCTCTACATTCATCAGTGTTGTCTGTATCGGTGGAGTCAGTACCTCCTCTTCTGACCTCTCGCTCTTCGCGAAACTCCTTGCCTCTTCTACCGTCTCCATTTCTGCCTTAATCTTCGCGACACAATGACGTGAGCCGACGCATTGTGCACATTTTATGATTTCCTTAAATTTATGTTTAAATTTGTCGGTATAAACGAAGGAAATTATCTCAAATTAGGTGATCTCGTTGTATGAGTTGTATTAGTTCAGTATTTCTTTGCACTGTTCAGTCCCTTCATCATGTCCATTCTGTCGAAGGCCACGGGATCTTTCGGCATTCATGTGTATGGGCAGCTGCAGATCAATGATCCTGGTGAGCTGCCATTTTCTATTGAAATTGTCAATACTAATGGAAAAAATATATTTTCTGGAACGTGATGCTCTAATTGTGTTGTAATATATTCGTACATTACGTGATAAAAATGGTGTCAATTTAGAGTGCTTGTCTTTTTGTGATTAAATGTACAACTGAGGAAATCTGAGAGAACCGAGATTCCTCCGTACAACGAAAAACTAACTTACCCTGAAAATTTGCGCCTAGGGGTACTTTTTCACGTAGATCATGAAAATCGACCTAAGGAAACCGTATCTTTGACCACTCATTCTCTGTCGTGCGCCGAAATGGGCGGTCGGTCTTTGAAATTTTTTTGGAGCTTCCAAACACCGGCAATATATAGTTATTCCGAAAGATCACATCGAGATAAGCATTTTTCCTGTTGGAAGTGAAGGGCTAGCTCATCTGTGAAAAAAATTATGACCTTTTGAAATTTCAAAATAGTCACCCTGAAAAATTATACTTTTATTACATTTTAGTTTCATTTCCATTAGATTCAGCGTGCATTTTTACCCATGGACCCAAATTTTCAGGAAAATCGAAAGGGGAATATTCAACGAAATTTTCCAAAGAATATGGCGAAGTCGACGTTTTTGGCCATAAATATCGATTTTTTAAGCCTACAAATTTTCCTTCACGTTTTTGTGAGGACATATGCGCAAATTCGTTTTCTACGGGTCGAAATACGTCAGAAAAACGTTAACCCGGTTTATTCTGAGATTTGTCATTTTTGGACTCAAAAACAGCTATTTTTCGATGTTTTTGAGTCCAAAAATTACAAATCTCAGAATAAGCTGGTTAAAGTTTTTCTGACGTATATCGACCCGTAGAAAACGAATTTGCGCATATCTCCTCTCAAAAACGTGAAGGAAAATTTGTAGTCTTAAAAAAGATATTTTTGGCCAAAAAACTTCGACTTCGCCATATTCTTTGGAAAATTTCGTTGAATACTCCCCCTTCGATTTTCCTGAAAATTTGTTTCCAGCTGTAAAAATGCACGGTGAATCTAATGGAAATGAAACTAAAATGTAATACGGAGTAAAATTTTTCAGGGTAACAATTTTGAAATTTCAAACGGTCATATTTTTTCACAGATGAGCTAGCCCTTCACTTCCAACAGGAAAAATGCTTATCTCGACGAGTTCTTTCAGAATAACTATATATGGCCGGTGTTTGGAAGCTCCAAAAAAGTTTCAAAAACCGACCGCTCATTTCGGCGCACGACAGAGAATGAGTGGTCAGAGATACGGTGTCCTAAGGTCGATTTTCGAACTCTACGTTCAAAAGTACCCCAGGGTGAAATTTTCAGGGTAGGTTAGTTTTTCGTTGTACGGACACTACAGGGAGTATCTCAATTCTCTCAGAATTCCTCTGATAATTCTACCTTTGTTCTATTAAATTGGCTATTAAATTTAAGATCTCATTATGCTCTCTACATTTCAGCCACCTTTCTTCGAGCACTGAACTCGAGCTCCGTTTCCGAAGTACGTCTCAATGACAGGCGAGATGAATCCACTCTGTTATTCGACCTTCCTCTCACTTTCTGGGAGAAATTCATCAACGAAGTGAGCATGCTTTGTTTGGTTACTGAATATAAGGGGTTGTAAGGACACATTGGCACTTTCACGATCTAGTTCAGCCCGATAAGGGGCTTGTAATAATTGAACGAGTGACCAACTATTACACTGTAATATTTGGTTGCTTGTTCAATTATTACAAATTTTTAGTCATGAAAGTGCCAATGGGTCCTTACACCCCCTTATATTTTGAGGGTCGTCTTAATATTCATTATCTCTTACGAAAACGATGATATTTTTCAGAATCTTTCGAACGGCTCATTCGAATGGGTGATGGCAAGCAGCAAGGGCGACACGAAGATCACGAAGGCGCCAATCAATCTGCCCGATTCACCCAACGTATTTCTTACATGGAACAAAGCTGAGAAGAAGTAAATTATCACTTCGTCTACCGTACCCCAGCCAGAAGTTCTAATCTTATTTAATTCCGTTATCTGATGTTTACTTATGTAATTTTTATGCACCTTTATTCCTTTCTCCTACAGAAGATATGCCCATGAAAAATAATAGATATCATCCATTTTTCTGCTACTAAATCCCTTTGATGCAGTATTAGGGATTATGATACCATACTTTACTAGTTCTCCTCGGCAAGAAGTTGTGTTCCAGTTTTTCTGAATGCATTTAATCCATCTTTTTTTCTGCTACTATATTCCTTTGATGATGGAGTATTTGAAAGTATGATTCTGTACTCTACTCTTACGCAAGACGTTGATTTTAGACACCTACATTTATGCGATAATATTGTTGTGCTCTTACAAGAAGGTTCCCTGATAAACTTTTGCAATCGGTACGATTGTTATTTGAATGAATACGTGGCTATGCGTTGCATCAATACCTTGCTTCCACAATCGATATTTGCAAGTTTTTTTTTAAATAATCATAATTTATCCCCGCCTGAGACCGTATGATAATACAATGAATTTTGTTAATTGTGTATCTTCTTTGCAATCAACACGGTAGAACGAGTATAGTTTATCGAGAAAGAAGGGGAAATTACTAATACTAAGGGGAAAACTAAACATCACTAGCCAGGAATTAACCGACACTAAAATTGTTGTTCAGTTCCTTTCCATATTGTTCATGGCATCTGCCTCAAATCCCCGTACTCGCAATTGTCGTAATCACACCTCTATTCATACACGGCTATGAGGGCGTAAAAGAGGAGTGTTTTTATCATTAACTGTGGTTAGCAGCACACTCAGCCAGAACCGCAGCCGGAACCGGTATTTAGGTTGTTCAGATTGCCCAAACATACCGTAGTTTTTCTCCAACAGCCACATTCAAACGTTCCCGCTTTGCCTGATTATCAAGTTACCCGAACCGTGTACTCACGCGGAAATTTGTTGGCGTGAACGGAAATTATTTTTTGAACCGTGGAAGAATGATGCTGAGCTGTGGAACGCCTTGCACACAGTCCCCTTCCCATAATGCTCTTTTGCTGTTTGCCTCGCGCGCTTTCTCTTTCTCCAGAACTGTTCGTTGCGCAAGCTCTCTCGCTCCCCTCTTCCCTCGCAACTCATTCTCTTCAGAATCTGGACGAACGCGAACATGTTGCGCTAGAAATATATTAGTAGTAAATATTTCACCCATCTTATTTCTGACATTATCTGTCTAGTCCTAATTAGACGAATTCTGTACACACATACTCTTGTGTTTACAAATAGTCCAATTCTTTTAACTGTTCATTTGTTATTTGCATCGTGCGCTCTATTTTTTCTCTAGCGCTCTCCTGACCTGAGAGGGTGAAGCGGGGGAGGGGGGGAGAGGGTCAAATTCGCGCGGGAACATGTTTCGAAGGAGCTAGCACCTCTTGCCTCGCGCGCGCTCTCTTTTTCTCTCGCGTTCTCTTTCTTTCTCTCGCTCCCCTCATCCTTCTCACCTCTCAAATCATTCATTCTGACCTTTAGCTCGTTCATCGACATATTGCCCGGTTTATCCTCTATTTATTATTTGTCACAAAAGATCACTACGTCCCAATCCGCCTTTGGTGTCGCGTGCATCTGTTTAACTCATTCGTGATTTGTTTGCGCGTGCGCACTTTTTCTCTCCATTATTAACATTAATAGCCGATCATTTTTGCACGCTATTTTTTTACTAAATTTCATATCACTTTATCATATAATGATGTAGAATAGCTCGCTCTCCCCCGTCTTAGTTAGGAGTTCGTTCTCAAGTTTTATAAATATTTCGAAATTGCCGCTTGTTTATTTGAGTCCCTTTTCAATTTCTCTCTCCCCTTTCACCATTCGGTCAAACGTGCTCGAACAGAGCTTCATATTAAGGAATATATATTCATTAGAAACATATCTGTGTAGGCTTGATTGTAACGCATTATTTCCCTGTTCCTTTTAGTGCGAAAAATGGCCGTGGTGACTAGGGTTGACAATTCAAGGATCGTTTCGCTCTTTTTTCGCTCATGAAATTGCCCATAACTTCATAAATAGCTGGTAAACATATGGAAGAGTTTGTTCCAATAGTCTTAAAATCTTCTCTAGATTATTTTTCCTTTTTAAACGTGTTTTGAAATGACAATGCCAAAATGTGCCCATCCTTCCGGAAGGATTGAGGAAGGAAGTAACCATTTTACACGTTTAAAAAAGAAAAAATAATCTAGAGAAGATTTTAAGACTATTGGAATAAACTCTTCCATATGTTTACCAGCTATTTATGAAGTTATGGGCAATTTAATGAGCGAAAAAAGAGCGAAACGATCCTTGAATTGTCAACCCTAGTGGTGACTAACGTTAGCACTTTAAAATGCAACATTTTCCCAAAATATATTATTCGTATTCACAAATACGCGCATGCTTACTCACCCCTTCCCTCAACTGTTTCCTTGTTGTTTGCCTCGCGTGCTCTCTCTCTTTCTCTAGCTCTCTCTTCTTTTCGCGCACTATTTCGCTCCCCTCTTCCCTCTCACCTCTCAATGCATTCATTCTGACCCTTAGCTCGTTCACTGGCTAGTTGTCCGATATCCTCTGTCGATTTATTTCGGCGATAAACCATTGTGTTTTCTTCAGATGTAAAAAGTCCCGCCCACTGGTTCAGCTCAATTCTCGTAGATATTTGATCATTTTCTACTATTCCTATTTCAGTTTGCTCTTGTGTAAAGCGCTCTAGAAGTTGTCTTTTAAAACATTTGGATGATGTTTTATGTTTAGAAGTCTTAGATTTGTTATACTTCATTATCTTGTTTTTTTTCTTATTTTTTGATGTGGATACTCCGACGCGACAGCTGCTAGCCTCTTTTATTTCCCTTTTTAAAATCCTTCTATTTTCAGATGAATCTCTACCTTGCTCGAAGAAAGAACGTCTTGAGTGATTTCCAGAAGAAACTGGAAGAAGTGAAGACGAAACATCAAAGACGAACTCCCGGACTAGCATGGGGTGAGAATGAGATTACGAAGTGGCGGCGAATGAGAAACAGATGATGATCTTTTTTTTGATTTGTATCATGCGATTGAGATGCTAAGCTATGGTGAATAGGAAATTAAGTACTTCCCGTTAAAAGAAGGCTCATATTTGAAAGGCTTTTGTCCTTTGTGTTTATTTATTTTAGATTCATTGATTGATAAAATGCTGTCGGCCTCTGGAGAAAAAAATACTGATTTTAGCGATGCGTTACATTAGACCGGGGGAAAACGGCTCATCGAGTCGCCTTGTTTACTTGTTGGATCGAGTTAAGATCGAGTTTCTCGAGCGCTAGTCTCTCGATATTTTACCCCCTAGAGTACGAGTGAGTCGAGTCGATTCGAGTCGAACTCGAGTCGGTGATTTTCTCAGCTATCAGTGGTCCGAATGGCCTATTATATACACTGTTTGTATCAGCTCCATGAGACATATCGAACACATAGAAATTTTAGGATTATACGAAAGCTTTAAAAATATTGAGAATCTCGGCACAAATCTGAAGAAATATCGGGAAAACTAAATTTTCATTTTTACCCTTATGTTTTTTCGAAAGGTCTCGTCAAGCAGAATCCAGCTGTCCAAAAATTAATTGATTTGAATATTATGAGTGTCGTAAAATGGTCATAATCTACTCATCATTTATCATCCTTAATTTGGAAGTTTCAACAAAAGATAATAAAGGAATTCGAGAAAATATTTATAATTTCGAATGCATTTGGCTAATTTTCGTTACTATTAATTTTCCTTATATTAGATAATCGGGAGAAGATTTGGAGAAGAAAGAGGGAAGAAATGGAAATGAAGATCATCGAGGTTCTGAAGGAGAAGAACAGAGAATTGATCGAATTCCTGCGGAACGAAGAACCGGTCAGTGACTTTCTGAATATTATATAGCAGTATTAAGAAATTGTTGTTGTTAATTTATCCAGCTATCTGATGATAAACATTGTAACATTTGTTCACCAATTATCGGGTGCCAGGCGTCAAAACTATGTTTTCTCTTTTAGGAAAATGTTTTGCATTCGTACTTTTCTACCAGATTCGCATGCTTAACAGGTCTCTCGCTCACAAAGTACCGTGGACACTCAGAAGTCGCCTGACGAAAGTGCCAGCGAGGTCGGTAATCCGTCTGACCACACCGAGAACAAGAGGTACTGGGCATCTTTCTTGTTGTTGTACCCGTGCTCCGCATTCGCACGAATATCCTTTAACATAATTGTAATCTTTAAATTATAACGAAACTCGGAAGGGACAATCATTACCTATATATAAAGCGCACTGTGACCGCGTCTGTTCGGATTGCGAAATAGGGAGGGGAGGGACTGATGAAGGCATCGAACCATTACTGAATACCAATCAACAATTAGCATTGGGACAACTACCGTATACCAATCGATAATTCGCCATGGGTCACCTATTATTCCGTGGGTCAGATTTATGATTTTGACTTTTGATCTTTGAATTACTGTATGCCAATCAATAATTAACATCGGGTAAACTACCGTATACCAATCGATAATTAGCCATGGACCAAAGCTTCTAGAATGTTCCAGAAAGTTCGAAAATTTCCAAAGCTTCTAGAATGTTCCAGAAAGTTCGAAAATGTTCCAAAACTTCTAGAATGTCCAGAAAGTTCGGACATTTTCTAAAGCTTCTAGCATGTTGAAGAAAATTCGAAAACGAGAGGGAGAGTAGGGGAGGGGAGAAGGAGATATGGAGAGAGTGAGAGAGAGGAAGAGAGAGGGAGAGATGGTGAGAGGGAGAGAGGGAGAGAGAGAGAGGAAGAGAGATAAAGAGGGAGAGTGGGATATAGGGATATAGGGATAGAGGGAGAGAGGGAAAGAGAATGAGAGAGAGGAAGAGACAGGTTGAGAGAGAGGGTGAGAGAGAGAGGGAGGGAGAGAGGGAGAGGGGGGAGAAATGGAGAGAAGGAGGGGAGGAGATGAGGAGAGAGAGGGAGAGAGATTTACGGAGACATATAGAGGGAAGCGAGGGGGTAGAGGGAGAGAGGGAGAGAGGGATAGAGAGGGAGAGAGGGAGAGAGAGGGATGGAGAGAGTGAGATAGGGAGAGAGAGGGATGGGGAGAGTGAGATAGGGAGAGAGAGGGATGGGGAGAGTGAGATAGGGAGAGAGAGGGTGAGGGAGAGGGAGGGAAAGAGGGTGAGAGAGAGAGGGAGAGAGTAGAAGTTGAGATAAAGACAGAGGGAAGTGAGTAGAAGGAGTGATAAATATAGAGGGGTGAGAGGGAGAGAGAGTAGATGGGGAGAGAGAGAGTAGAAGGAGAGCCAGAGATGGGGAGCGAGGGGAGAGAAGGGAAGAGATGGATAGAGAGGGAGAAAGAGAGGGGGGAGGGAGAGAGGGAGAGCGGGGGAGATATGAATAGAGGAAGAGAGAGTAGGAGAGTGGGATATAGGGACAGAGGGAGAGAGGGAAAGAGAATGAGAGAGAGGGAGAGGGGGGAGAAATAGAGAGAAGGAGATGAGGAGAGGGGGAGAGGGAGGGAGAGAAAGAATTACGGAGACATGTAGAGGGAAGCGAGGGGGGTAGAGGGAGAGAGGGAGAGAGTGATAGAGAGGGAGAGAGGGAGAGAGAGGGATGGAGAGAGTGAGATAGGGAGAGAGAGGGATGGGGAGAGTGAGATAGGGAGAGGGAGGGAAAGAGGGTGAGAGAGAGTGTAGAAGGAGAGCCAGAGATGGGGAGCGAGGGGAGAGATGGAGAGAGGGAGAGAGGGAGAAATGGAGGGGGAGAGGGAGAGAGGGAGATAGGGTTGAGAGAGAGAGAGAAAGAACGAGAGAGAGGTAAGGAGAGCGAGAGGGAGAGGTAGAATGGGAGGGATTTGGAAGAGGGAGAGAGCGCGAGAAGAGGTAGGGTGTGGGAGGGAGAGGGAGAAGGAAAGTGAGAGGGAGGGGGAGAGGAAATGTTAGAAGGAGAGGGGGAGGGAGTGTGTGAGAGAGAGGGAGAGAGAGAGAGAGGTAGGGAGAGGGAAGTAGATATGTAAAGTAAGGGAGTGTGAGAGAGAGAGAGGGAGAGAGATTTTGCATCCGAAAGAAATAGGACGAGCCGTAAGAAAAAATCAAGGAACGCCAGTCGATCGGCTGGTAAAATAATAAAATTGTCAACATCAAATATATTAAAACACCTAAATTTGCAGTCTCTCGAAGGTAGAATCTCTCCCTTGGCCGGCTCTTAATCGTATCTTCTACTTTCTCAGATCCGACAAAGAATGCACTGATCTGAACAACCTGTCGAAGGTACATCGTAACATTCTGAATTTTTTAATACTCAGGATCGTTGTATGTTCCTAACTTTGTAAAATCACTGCGTGATATCTTTTTTCAAAGATTTCGCTCAAAGCATTTTTAAATTTTTGGTGAAAATATTTGAATATCATGGCGATGCATGCATCGTAATCAATGGAAACGTATTTATATATTTAATGAATTTTCTATCCGGAATATCATTTTATTTGAAAATTCTGAATATTATTGCATACGATATATCGATTATCTTCTCGGAAAAAGATTGCGCATCGCAGGTCTCCACTCATTTCTATCACGGAGTGCACGAATTCATGAAGAAGGAGCACAATCGACCGGGAATCTTTCAAGTGAATCTGGAGGAGAAGATCTATAATAGAGAAAATGGAGAAGAGGTGATCATTGTGATATAGAATTGTGTTCACAATGTTCGACCTCATAATTTTACACACTCTCTCACTTCTATAGCCGCATAAAAAATTCGCAAAAGGAATAGAAACTAGGCCATAAACACTGAGGATAAATTACCTGATAGTTTAAAAAGCCTGAATTCTTTAAAAATCAACTAGTTTTGATTTGTTCTTTCCATTTATTTAACACTACACATAATATTTCTCCCATTTGCATTCTAATTGAATATTCAAAGGGCATGGAACTGAGAGTTCGCCTCTCCCCCGCCAATACTGCCTTCTACGATCTGTCCAAATTGGGCACAATACGATTCAAGAGATCGATGAAAGGGAAACACACTATCGAAGTAAAACTGACAGTAACACTGACCGGAGCAGAGGACCCAATCATCGAGCAGGTCTGACAAGCGAGCCCATTTTTTATATTTTGTGTATTGAAATTTTGTATCAAAATTTATTGGTCTTGGAATACGATGAATTATATTAAAGGTATGAATTTCTATTTATCCTTCCTTGCTAAGTGTAAGAATAAGATTAGAAAAATATGCTTCTTTTTGAAATCGCCTGATCAGAAACATTTTTCGCAGGTGGCCGATATTCTCTCTACATCCATCCAGAACGTCCACATCGGTGATATCGGTAACATCTCTGTCTTCTCCTCTTCTGACCTCTCGCTCTGCGCGAAACTCCTTGCCTCTTCGACCATCAGAAATCTCCATTTCTATCTTGAAAATCTTAACGACACTATTACGTGAGCCGACTTAAATATTTTTACAAGTTTTGTGATTTTCTTACATTTATGATAATTTATCGGTATAAACGAAGGAAATTATTTGTAACTAGGTGATCTCGTAGTATTAGTTCATTATTTCTTTGCACTGTTCAGTCCCTTCATCATGTCCATTCTGTCGAAGACCACGGGATCTCTCTACATTTCTGTGTATGGGCAGCTGATCAATGATCGTGGTGAGCAGCCATTTTCTATTGAAATTGTCAATACTAATTGTGTTGTAATAGATTCGTACAGTGCCTTATAAAATCGTGTCAACCTAGAGTGCTTGGCTATTATATTTAAAATGTCATTATGCTCTCTGCATTTCAGAAGCCTTTGTTCGAGCACTGAACCCGAGCTCCGCTTCCCAAATATCTCTCTCCGACTTGCGCTATCGAGAATCTCGTTTCTTCGACCTTCATCTCACCTTCTGGGAAAAATTCATCAACGAAGTGAGCGTGCTTTGTTTGGTTACTCAATATGTTGAGGGTCCTTTTAATATTCATTATCTATTACCGGAATCACGATTTTTTTTCAGAATCTGTCGAACGGCTCATTCGAATGGGTAGAAGTGGGATGGTACGGAACGAAGATCACGCAGGCGCCCATCAATCTGCCCGACTTTCGCATCGAGAGGATTGTGTGGAAGAAAGCTGAGACGAAGTGAATTACCATTATCCATCTAGCGTTTCCCCCCAACCAGAAGTTCTACTCTTATTTGACTCCTTTTTATCATGTTTACTAATGCAACTCGTATGCAACTTTATTCCCTTCGCTGACAGAAGGTTTACCCATGAAAATTAACACATACCATCTTTTTCTGAAGTATGTTCCTTTGATGCAGTATTAGGGATATGATACCATACTTTAATAGTTCTCCTCGGCAAGAAGTTGTGTCCCAGTTTTTCTGAATGCATTTAATCCATCTTTTTTTCTGCTACTATATTCCTTTGATGACGGAGTATTTGAAAGTATGATTCTGTACTCTACTCCTACGCAAGAAGTTGATTTTAGACACCTACATTTATGCGATAATATTGTTGTGCTCTTACAAGAAGGTTCCCTGATAAACTTTTGCAATCGATTCGATTGTTATTTGATTGAATACGTAGCTATGCATTGCATCAATACCTTGCTGCCAATCGATATTCGCATCATTATCTATCTACGCCCGAGGCGGTTTGATAATACCATGAATTTTGTTAATTGTGTATCTTCTTTGCAATCAACACGGAAGAACGTGGATAGTTTATCGTACGAGAAAGAAGGGGAAAATACTAATACTAAAGGGATCTGCCTCAAATCCCCGCACTCGCACTTGTCGTAATCACACCTGTACAGGGTGCGAGAAAAGAATTGTGACATATTTCAGTTAAGCCCCACGTGGTGCGCAGTGTTTTAATTTCTCCCAATTTTTGCACCATGTACCTTAGCTATGTAGCTATTTAGCGCTCAAGTATCAAACAAATATTTCTTTTAGATTACGAGATTTAATTTATTAAAAATTTAGTGAAGAAAAACGATCCTGTTTCTCTCACTGCATGAGTCGTATTCTATAATGCCGCATTACAACAATGTAATAGGTGGCGCATTCCTTTTTTTTTTCTTCAAAAGGGCACTTGTGCTCGAGTCTGGAATCAGGAATTTTATTGTTTGGCATGATTGATGATTGAGAGGAGAGTAGTTTGAATGTGACCTGTGGATAGTTACAGTACATTCCGAGAAAGTTCCGACCATAAGAGCGGTCGAGTAGGAGAACAGTGGTGGAATTACATGATGATTTAACCTCATGCGAATAATAATTACTAGCTCATGTGCAATGTCACAGGGCGGAAGGTTGAGTTGAGAATAGGCATTTCAATAGACCAGAAACCTGTGCCAAATGGTGGCGTAGCAGATTCAGACAGGAAGGTCCTGATGAATCCAGAGGTGCCCGACCGACCATAGATAAGAGCGCAGAAGAGGGACCACTAGAGGTTGGTGGTGGTGGTGGTGGAGATATAGATATAGAGTGTGAAAGCTCACACCGAGCGAGCTTTGTGCAGTGTGTGTAGCAACGAAGGGAAACGGGTCTGCCGGGATTGGGCACCTTTTATCGCAGGACAAGGGGAGAACATCTCCTTTACAGTAGTAGATGAAGACTAGTAGCGATACCCCTTCAACCCGCGTGTCAACTCACTCCTCAACTTGTACGGCCCAGCTGAGTGAGTAGAAAGATCCACAGGGGAAATAGTGAGCGAATAGAGAGAGACGAGGGGGGAAAGGAGGGGGCGACACTTAGAATAACCACGCGAAGAGATAGATGGGACAGATAAAGCTGGCGCAATGGCGAAAGTGACTACAATGAACGATACAAGCTACATAGTACAAAAAATGCAATCTTCCGTCTTGGGAGTTCCAAGACATAAAGATCTCCTGCTAACCTGTTCGGGATATTTTGAGTTAGGAACAGGGAAGGAAGACCTTTTGAGTTGTGGAGGTTTGTTCGGATATTATGTGATATATCAGGTTGTGAAAAAAGTAATTGTAGATTTTAAAATTTTCGATTCTGGGATACCCCGTCCTATGTCGAATACTGAAAATCATACCGATGTGTATACTCGTTGAGTGCTTGGATACTCTTTCCATCGCGCATTGGCTATATACAAACTAGTTTGTGGTCTTGTAACAAAACAATTCCAGATTGGATTGATTTAGAAAGTATCAACACGGCCAATTCGATGTCTTACGTGAATCAAGAGTGAAACGCTACAAATAGTGAATAAGTTTATCGGAATCAACACAAACAAAAAAATAGAACGGAGTTATGAACCCGATTAGGCCCTCAAGTCGTGTGAACTGGGATACAATTTTAAACGGTGATTACCTCATTTCCTAAATATGATTCGTCCAGTTACCAAGTGAGTTTCGTCCTCGGTTACAAAAAGTTGTGGAGGGTTTTGGTTAGACAGAGCCAAGCTGGCTCTAATTGGTTCCCACTTGATCCTGAACTTATCCAGAGGTACTCCCAATGTGTTATATCCTTCAAAAAATCAGAGAAAATTCCGGCAGGAGATGTGAGACTCTGGGGTAAGCCAAGGCAAATTCGAGGCAATCTAAAACCAAATTTGATAATTGTTAAACGCAATACCAAAAACTTACCAATAAAGGAAATTTATGTAATATCAAGTTTCACCCCAATTCGTTTGAAAGGGTACGCTCGCATGATAGTAGTGATTGTCGATCTGGAAAAAATTGGTAATGATAACACATAAAAGTGGTACCCGTTCGGGAACATCTCAATTTGTGCCTGATCACATCCATTGATTGTGGTACCCGTGATAAATAGATTACTCTCCCCAATTATAAATATTACTCACTCATAATTCGCGAAATAGTCGAAATACGTGAAGACAAGTTCGTCTACGCGCACTACTTTGAGTACGCTTTTTAGAAATTTGACTGTGGTTTGGGTAGAATCCTCGAACGTTTGAAGCGTTTCTAGCTCCAATCTTCCTATACGAGAACATCGAAGAAGGAATCCATTGACTTCTTCCATAGCTTGAGCTTCGATGGTACCATCATTGATAACACCGCTTGCAACATCAATCTAAAAAATGGTATTGGGACGTATTGGTAATTTTTTATTCAACCAATGTGTATGATTTTTCCATCACCATTTCTATGATTGTAGTTAGTATATTGTATAATAGGCAATTTTTGCAATTCTTAAACTCACATCATCCGAATCGTCGACAAGTTTCACTCCCAAATGCTCTCGATTCTTCTCCGATGCGTCAATGCTTAGGCTGAATCTACCACATCCCCACGCGGTAACTTCGATGTAGCATATCAGTTTTTGAAGAGTTGTATTTTCTACATGCTCACGAGCAAGTGCATTCCATCGTTTAGAGATCTAAGAGGTACGGTATTAGATGATCATCGAGATACTGCCACTACATTGCAAATAGTAGCCCGGAGTGAATAGAATATGCAATTGTATCCCCCACCGTTTCTATTTTTTTAAACAAATTTATGTGAATACAAATTTCGATGAATATGATATGATACTGGGCGAAATTATTTTGGAATAGCCTAAATATGTGCACTAATTCCAAAAAATATCGACCGGTTTTTTTCAGGCACAAATTGCCAGCCCTATTGTGCACTAATTCCAAAAAAGTATATATCCTAACAGTTTTGATCACTCACCAAGTTAATGTTCGGGATCGATGCTTGTCCCACGCGTACGATATTCCTGATAATGTCCGATGGTAAGTTGGCAATATTCAGAACGAGATCTTCTTTTGGCTGGGAAACTGTCGGAGAAGCAAAATCCTGGTTCATTCTGTAGTAATATTCTAAAAACAGAACGTGATAAAGCAAAGACATGGAAGAAATCGACCGAATGAGAGGAGTGGGGAGTGAAACGAGAAGAAATAAGACAAGTTCTAGGTGGAATCCTGCATATGTTGCGTGGTTTCGACCAGTGACGGGAATGAAGCATCCCCACTGGCAATGCTGATAAACATGGTACAGAGTTCGTAAATCGAGATCTGTCTTCACACTTGCAGTGGCGTTGCTTCAGCTCCGTTACAACTCTGTACCATGTTCATCAGCATTGCCAGTGGGGATGTTTCATCCCCATCACTGGTCGAAACCACGCAACATATGCAGGATTCGACCTAGAGCTTGTCTCATTTATAGTTTCTCACATTTATTGTTCATTTTTAACAATATTACTACAGAATGAACCAGGATCTTGCTTCTCCGACAGCTTCCCAACCAAAAGAAGGTCTCGTTCTGAATATTGCCAACTTACCATCGGACATTATCAGGAATATCGTACGCGTGGGACAAGCATCGATCCCGAACATTAACTTGGTGAGTGATCAAAACTGTTAGGATATATACTTTTTTGGAATTAGTGCACAATAGGGCTGGCAATTTGTGTCTGAAAAAAACCGGTCGATCGCGTTCGTTCGGACACAAATGAGTCAAAATGACGAATGACCTTGTCACTTCGGACACAAATGTGTCCGGACGATGAAAAGAATAATAAATTGGGACACAACTGTGTCCGAAACATATTGAGAAAAAAATAAAAAGAAGGCAAACAATAATGAATTTGAAATATGTTTCAGACATATTCCGGACACAGTTGAGCCTGAGACACAACTGTGCCCGAACTTTTCAGACACAGATATGTCCGAAATTTTGGGACACACAATTGTCTGAGACACAGGATTGGGCACAAATTTCCAAGCCTAGTGCACATATTTAGGCTATTCCAAAATAATTTCCCCCAGTATCATATCATATTCATAAAAATTTGTATCCACATTGATAAAAATGAAAAGAATGAGGACCATAAAATTTAAAAAAAGAAAGGGTGGGGATACAATTGCATATTCTTAATTCCCGCATACTCTTTGCAATGTAGTAGCAGTATATTGATGATAATATAATACCGTACCTCTTAGATCTCTAAACGGTGGAATGCACTTGCGCGTGAGCATGTAGAAAATACAACTCTTCAAAAACTGTTGTGCTACATCGACGTTGACTGGTGGGGATGTGGTACTTTCTGCCTAAGCATTGACGCAACGGAGAAGAACAGAGGGCATTTGGGAGTGAAACTCGTCGAAAAGACGGAATATGTGAGTTTAACAATTTCTGAATTGTCTATTATCACGAGTATTCTGATAGGTTGCAGGACTGCGCGGCACTAGGAACCGAAAGTTCGAGCAATATTCTCGAGATATTTATGCTAGAGTATATCGGGGACGAGACAACTTTTGGTGTTGGCCGTTTTTTCTGGAACCGGCTTTTAGGCATTTTCCGGTTTTGGATCCGGCTCTGCCATAAATCAGCTCCCAGATGTACTACGAGGCTGGTGTTGGGCTCAAAATGTGAGGAAAATTATTTCCAGCAACTTTTATGTTGCAATGGAAGATAATGGACTTTCTCTTCATGTTGTAAAAATCGAAAAAGCGATTCAGCAACCAAAAAATAAATCCTAGCGGCTCGGGGACCCCCTATTTAGAACAGTTTGAACACAGATTCGGATTCTACGGAGTCTGGTTAGTCAGAGAAAAAATTCAATCTAGGTCGGTAGGGGTGGGAGTATGCTTCTAAGAGGCCAAATACACCAAAAATAGCCATATTTTTAGAATTTGTTGAATTTCGAAGCATGGAAAATCGATCATTTCGGGATCGAAAGGGACATATTTGGTGTTTTTCGACATTATCTGATCAAGAAATTAAATTATTAGATAATTGAGCAAATTCTGAGAAAAAAATTGCAATTATGTTTTTTAGAGATTTTCGGATCAAAAAGGCGATTTTTCGTCGAAAAATAAAATCTCTTCAATTCAGGTCAGAAGTCCAGAAATGGAAGTACGAACAATTATGAAGCATTTGCAGCCCGCAATGTGTAGTTTAGATTCCTAAATGATCGATTTTCCATGCTTCGAAATTCAACAAATTCTAAAAATATGGCTATTTTTGGTGTATTTGGCCTCTTAGAAGCATACTCCCACCCCTACCGACCTAGATTGAATTTTTTCTCTGACTAACCAGACTCCGTAGAATCCGAATCTGTGTTCAAAATGTTCTAAATAGGGGGGTCCCTGAGCCGCTAGGATTTATTTTCTGGTTGTGGCATCACTTTTTCGATTTTTACAACATGAAGACAAAGTCCATCATCTTTCATTGCAACACAAAAGTTGCTGGAAATAATTTTCCGCACATTTTGAGCCCAACACCAGCCTCGTAGCACATCTGGGAGCTGATTTATGGCAGAGCCGGACCCAAAACCGGAAAATGCCTAAAAGCCGGTTCCAGAAAAAGCGGCCAACACCAAAAGTTTTCCCGTCCTCGATATAGTCTAACATAAATATCTCGAGACTATTGCTCTAACTTTCGGCTCCTAGTGCCGCAGAGGGGCCGTATTCATGCAAACTCTCAGAAGACTCGTGTTATACAACATACTAATTCCAATCATTGAAATCGTGATGGAAATATTTGTCAACAATATTGCAGGGGGGGGGGGGGGCAAAACCGCAATGGACAAAACCGCAACGGATCGCCGTCCATTGTATATTTGATCTAACAACTTGAGAGTTGTTGCATTGTTATAAGTATGTCCTCTACTGCATCACCCTGTATAGATCAACTAACTAGGCCATCTTGAATTTCACTCTAGTTGGTATTCATCTAACCATGATTTTCCACTCAAATATTCAATTTTGGACCATGACCATACCTGTCCAGAGCTGGTGGCGCTTGCCCACCCCTGTCCACCCATGAACCCCGGGTCATGGTCTTTTGCCCACCCCCGTCCTACCATGAACCCAGGGTCATGGTCAAAAAATCGATGGTAGGTCATGGGTAGGTCAAGATTAAGTACTGTACCAATCAATAGTACAGTACTTCCTGATACCGTATATAGCTACCGTAACCCTAATTTAAAAATCAAAGTACCGTAACCAATCGATAGTACAGTACCACCATATACCGTATCCCACTACCGTAACCCCGACGATCGCGAATTAATTTTATTTTTAAGATGTCCTGGTGACGTGCACAATCGGTCTGGTGTCGTGAACGATCAATTGTACAGTACCCAACTGACTACCGTAACCCAGTTCCTTGGGTCAGATCTAGTTCCTTGGGTCAAATATTTTTCTAAAAATTCTAAATCTATAATAAAATTATTTTGAAATATTCCACCGTAACTCTAATTAGTGTAGAACCAATTTATGATCGATTTAGGATTTTTAGAAAATGATTTTGGATTTTTAGAAAAATATTTGACCCAAGGAACTAGATCTGACCCACGGAACTGGGTTACGGTAGTCAGTTGGGTACTGTACAATCAATCGTTCACGACACCAGACTGATTGTGCACGTCACCAGGACATCTTAATAATAAAATTAGTTCGCGATCGTCGGGGTTACGGTAGTGGGATACGGTATTTGGTGGTACTGTACTATCGATTGGTTACGATATTTTGATTTTTAAATTAGGGTACGGAGTTTTCAATTTTTGAAAAAAATCAGTTCGCGGTAATCAGGGTTACGGTAGCTATATACGGTATCAGGAAGTACTGTACTATTGATTGGTGCAATACTTAATCTTGACCTACTCATGACCTACCATCGATTTCTTGACCATGACCCTGGGTTCATGGAAGGACGGGGGTGGGCAAGATTCGTGCCCACTCCCCGTCCTACCATGAACGGGGGGTCATGGATTTTTTGCCCACCCCCTGCCGACGCCGCCGGCGTGGACAGCTATGACCATGACACCCTATACGGTGATTGAGAGTGAAACTCAAGATGGACTAGTTAGGGGATCTAATCAGGTTGATGTAGTAGAGGGCATACCTATAACATTGCAACAACTCACCAGTTGCTAGATCAAATTTCCAGCGAACGGCTTTCCGTTGCGGTTTTGTCCCATATTGCACGCATATTTGCTATAAATCATACACATTGGTTGTTTAAAAAATACCAATATGTCCCAATACCATTTTTTTAGATTGAAGTTGCAAGCGGTGTTATCATTGATGGTACCATCGAAGCTCAAGCAATGGAAGCAGTCAATGGACTCCTTCGATGCTCTCGTGTATTAAAATTAGAGCTAGAAATGGAACAAACCTTCGAGGGTTCTACCCAAACCACAGTCAACTTTCTGAAGAGCGTACTGGAATTAGTGCGCGTAGACGAGCTTGTCTTCACGGAATACGAGCATTTCGCGAATTATGAGTGAGTAATATTTGTAATTGGCGAAAGTATTCGTTTTATCACGGGCATCACAATCAATGCATTTAGCCGGACTCAAATTGACTTGTTCCGAAGGAGTCGATGTCATTCGTGATACCGCTTTTATGTCTAAGCATTACCAATTTTTGCAGATCGACAATCACTACTATCATGGGAGCGTGCCCATTCAAACGAATTGGGGTGAAACTTGATATTACGGCAATTTCACTTACTGGTAAGTTTTTGCTATTACTTTTATCAATTATCGAATTTGGTTTAAGATTGCCTCGAATTTGCCTTTGTTTACCCCAGAGTCTCGCATCTCATGCCGGAATTTGCTCTGATTTTGGAAGAATATAACCGATCCGAAGCACCTATAGATCAGTTCAAGATCGAGTGGGAACTAATTAGAAAAAACATTTCTCTGCATAATCATGACCCTCCGAAACTTTTTGTAACAGAGGATGAAACTCACTTGGTAACTGGACGAATAATATTTAGGAAATGAGGCAATCGCCGTTTCAAATTGTATCCCAGTTCACACGACTTGAGGGCCTAATCGGTTCCAATATATTTTTTATGTTGATTCTGATAAACTTACTTACCATTCAATACTGTGCCAACATGCTGCAGAATCGTTGACACAGCGTTTTACTCTTGATACATGTAAAACATCGCATTGGTCTTTTTTATAGTTTTTGAATCAATCTCGAATTGTGTAATCTAAAACTCGCTTGTAGAAACATTAAAAGATCAATCCTGGATGGCCTGTGCCGCGTGGATCACAATTCCGCATTTCTTCTCAATCGCGTGTCTCATAGCTGAAGATATCGTGGTTCGTCCGGTAGCGTAGGGCATCTTGACGTACACCTCGATTGAGTTTATCCAAGGGTGCAGGTGGCTCCCCGGTGGATGAATGCGATTGAGGGAGGAGAATCACTGGGTGACCCTCGTTGACCATCGTCGATACGTCTCAGAACGTCGTACATCATCACTTCATCCCTTGGCCTGCCGCTTCGTATGAATTTTCATCCCGACACGTGATCTCTCCAACGCTAGATGATCTTAAAAATCATTACCGCTATGGATAAGTATCGAAAGTGGTTGAAGGTGAAAGTGTTATATTAACCTAGTCGAAAAATGCAAAATAGATAAATTCCGATAGCGAATAATGCGAGGAACAAGAAAATCTGTGCCTCGTTGCTTAAAACTTACTCATATTTCAACAAAAAGAGTTCCAAGATCCGTAGCGGCCGTATTTGAGCAACACGAATAGCATGTACTGTACGAATATATCAAATATGAGGTTGATGCAAAACTTTAGATACAAGACATTTTCCATATTTTCTCGTGAATACGTATCGTGTATCAAATACCACTTGGGTATTGTTTGAGAATGTTTTTCATTTGAATAAAATTTTGCATAACAAAAATAATTTATGGATAAATGGTGCACGCGGACTCATAAATGAAAATTGATGTGCACGAGTCCAGATCATAAGTCTGACACAGCAACACTCACTTACCGTAGTCATCCATTACCTGTTCCGCAAGTTATATGATTCCGCCTTGCTGGGAATAGCCTGCCTTATTCCCACGCCTTTCTAGAGATCAGTCTAGGTCTCTCCCGCCATGTTGAATGGTTGTTAGTCCAGTCGCTACCAATCTAGCCGTGTAGGTGACCCATGCAGTTTGGGGACGCGACACTACGTTTCTACAATCACTTCTCTGGTATTTACTACTCTCTATCTTCCATAGTTAACATTGTCCCGTATTGTAATAAATACTCTTTATTTCTTCCCACTTTCTCCACGCTCATACATAACAAGAATGTCATCGAACCGAGTGCCATGCAACCGCTCCATTGTTGTTACTTGCTCATTTTCCACGAGAAGTGTGTATTTTGTCCTAGATTTCGCCCAATTTTACAATTTATTCCTATCATTGCGCAGAGTGCAATCGATACATACACTTTACACATATTTTCCAGGGGGTGGCTACACATACGGTACAAGGAGGGAGTCGGTCGATGGGGTGGGGATCATAGTTGCCCAACACTGGCGGCGAGGTGTTTTCAGACCATGACCCCTATTCATGGTTAAGCACTTCCCCCCCTCAAATATAGGGGGGAAGTGCTTGACCATGTATAGGGGGTCATGGCCAAAAATCAATTGGTAGGTCAATGGTAGGTCAAGACTAGGTACCGTACCCAATCGATAGTACAGTACCCCCAGATACCGTATACCACTACCGTAACCCACGATTATCGCAAACTAACTTTATTTAAAAAAAGTCCTGGTACCGTGCCCAATCGATTATACAGTACCCAAGTAACTACCGTAACCCAGTTCTTTGGGTCAGATCCAGTTCCTTGGGTCAAACATTTTTCTAAAAATCCCAAATATTTTTCTAAAAATCCCAAATCGATCACAAAATGATTCTACAGTAATTATATATACCGAAGGATACTTTAAAATAATTGTATGCTTGATTTTGTATTATTAGAAAAATGTTTGACCCAAGGAACTGGATCTGACCCAAGGAACTGGGTTACGGTAGTTACTTGGGTACTGTATAATCGATTGGGCACGGTACCAGGACTTTTTAAAAATAATGTTAGTTTGCGATAATCGTGGGTTACGGTAGTGGTATACGGTATCTGGGGGTACTGTACTATCGATTGGGTACGGTACCTAGTCTTGACCTACCATTGACCTACCAATTGATTTTTGGCCATGACCCCCTATACATGGTCAAGCACTTCCCCCCTATATTTGAGGGGTGAAGTGCTTAACCATGAATAGGGGGTCATGGGGGTCGCCGCCGGCGTGGGCAACTATGGTGGGGATACGGTACAAGGGAGGGTCGATGGTACCAGATACATGTTATTGGTTGCACAGGGATAGAGTTGGATTGGAAGATGTCGCTTTTGCTCATTAAGAAAGTACCTTTACCTACACACAATCGCATATCTAGAGCAATGCAATATCGTCGTATTTAATCCGATTTTCAGAAAATATATGTTGTGATACCATAATTGCTGTGGAATGGGCGGAGCTCGCGCGCTCTCTCCAACTGGGCGAGGCGAGCGCTCATTTTCCCGCGCAATATTGACCCTCCAATATCCAACGTAAACATGCTGTTTTACGTTTTTATATGTTTTTCATAATTACATGACGCTTTTTCAATGTATGTTAATATTACAATTTATATTACATAACATATTAATATTTCAATTTGCAATTAATTAATATTTGAAATTCCTTCTCTCTCTTTCTGACGCGATCGCACCTGCTGTGTTGAAATGACCCTTAGTACTAATTTCCCTAATTAGATTATTCCTGTACGCAAATACTCATGTGTACTCATAGCCCCCCTTCCCTCAACTTGTTTACGCGCCCAAAAGTTAACTCGCGCGCGCTCTCTCTTTCTCTAACGCTCTCTTCTTCCCGCGCGCTCTCTCGCTCTCTATGTCTAGCCCATTCCCTCATTCTGTTGTTACTTTATCTCTAGCACTCGACCGGTCTCTCCTCCCGCTTATGTGTTGTTTATTATTTATTGGTGATTATTCACTGCTTTTACTCACATTCGCGCCCTCCGGAAACCTGGGGCCACTTATACGCCAGCATCATACGAACGTATTTTGACTCTTCAATTCGCGTGTTCCCTCGTTCTTTCTAGACGGTGAGAGAGTGTGTAAAGTATGGAGAGCGCGATGTGATGTCAATATGACTTCCACCACTCTTTCTGGTCATTTACATCAAAGTCGATGAGTTAGGGGTCGTAATTAATTGTTAAACTCATTATGTCTGTTATTTCTCTCCACCCTTTCTGTCTTGTGATGCATTCGCCTACAATGATAACATATGTCTCACTATTTCGCTTGCTGTCTCCCTGTCTGACTGGTGATTTAAAGTTACCCAACATCCTTGAAAGCATTTCTCTCTTGTTTTTACATACTCTCTCACTCATTTTACCTTGATCAGGCACGCGCGGAAATTCAACTAATTTTAAGGGTGTTTGGTAACTTTAAATATCACTTAGATTTTTGATGATTTAGTGTGAAATATCTGACGGAAGCGATGGAGGACGAGAGAAGAAAAGCGAGTGAGGAGAAGAAGAAGGATGGAGAGAAGTGAGTGATGTTTCGGAATATTTGGCCGGATGAGGTCGGATGACGAAAAATAATAATACCCTCCCATAGTATTTTCGCAGAAGACGCTTTGACAGTGTGGGAACCTAATGTGAACGCACTGGGAAGGGTACTTTTTGGTTCTCATCCGACCTAGTGATATTTGGATTCTTGTGCTGAAACCCAGATTTAAGTTATTTGTTTCCTCATTTTCAGTGTTGCATTGCCAATTCATAATGTTGATGTTCAAATTGGCGCTAATTCTTACAATGAGTGTTTCCTATGTTCACTGCTTCCCTATCCCAATCCAACTCTCCTATTATACGATCCGAGCTTCAGCACAAGAGCCGATATTTGTACCATAGTGACGAACCTTTACCATAGTTGGCGGTGAGAGTGAAACAAGTTGTTGTCGGGAAATATGAAGCGATGCAGATATTTTGTTACGGGCAACGTACGGATTAAATGACATTTCTTGGATAGTTGGTCCACCACCACCAATCATCCCTATCATTTCTCATCCCCTCCCCTCTCGCAAAGGGGTTGTGTAACCGACAATCAGGGAGAGATACCTAGAAATGAATGGGTAGAGGAGAAAGAGTAGGGGTGGGCTAAGTATCCAAATAGTTTTAATTATAGAATTCCAGAATCGATGAGCTGACCAAGAAAAACGAAGAACTGGAAAAGAGGTTTGCACATATTAGCTTTCTAACAAACCTTCTGGAGTATTACATATGTGTAATAAATTCAACAATGCCTACCGACTTAGCAGTAGAATCATTTTAGTATAGAGAAGCAAATCATTTGAGTTATATTTCCTAGTAACACTATGAATAAAAATGACATGACCTTCAGAGTCAGCAAAATGACAACCCTGCTGGCACAAGAGAGAAATCGTGCGAATGCTGATCGCAAGCGAGAATTCGATGACAGAAAAATCGATCAGGAGAGGTAAGAAATGCTTTATACCATAACGAACATACAGTAGCGGACAAAAGTTTAGCAACTTTAGTCCGCTACTGTATGGGGGGGGGTGTGGCGGAGGGTCGATTAAACCATGTCAAGTTTGAATAATATTTTTCTAATCATTTCGATACTTTCTCTTCATTTCTCCTTTGAATTTTCCATTTCTCCTTTGAATTTATAATTATCTTTATTATTTTTTTTCAGTAGCATCCCACAACACCACGCAGATATATGGAGCATCTCAGGAGACATCACAATGGACGCTTTTGGTGGTTGGTTTAAGAGACATTCCACGAGAAAACGTACCTTTTGGGAGGGGTCGACGGATGACTTTGTTGCAACCCCCCTCAATATCTCGCTGGTGAAGTCCCCATACCGAGTGCTGATATTTGGCCCAATATGAAGGGCTCTGGTGCACTTTCCGAAAAACGCCAGACCAGGCCCAAAAAAAATCGGAAATTTCATTTTTTTGAAAAGTAAGATATTATAGGTTTTTCAGGATTACTTTTCGATGAAAATAACGAAAAACATACTTTGAATGCGATAAGATGCCGATAAAGAGTCGAAAACGTCGATTTTCGACGATTTTTGGCCGTCCTGAAAATTTTTTCAACCAGTCCACCAAAACTAATTGCATTTTCGGATTCTCCGTGAGAAACTACGTATAACCTCCGAATTTGACGAAATTTTAAGCGCTCTGAAGTTATGGTGTCCAGAATAAGGATAACTTACGACTAGCTCTTTGAGCAAATCCACCACACTATCTCCAAATCATGCCGAATGGGCTCTTTTTCGCACCGAATCTTATTTATATATCAAGTCAAACAATTTGATATCATTGTCAGACAATTTGAAGTCTTCATTTTGAAATTTTCATTTTTGGAAATTCCGAATTTCTCTCATTTCACAAAGAGCGGTTTTTTCCGCCAAAATCAGGTTTCCGATCATCCGAAATGCCTCATTTTACCATATACTCATTTCTCATGCTTATTTACATCGTTTTTATGTATTGCACGCTCAATTGCACGCTCTAATGATTTGAAATCCCGTGAAAATGCGATTTTTTCGAAATTTTTGAAATTTTGAGAGTTTGAGGCTCTCCCAGATTGCTATTTGAAGTTCAACTACATTATATTTCGTTCAGAATTACTATATCTAACCGATATAGTGATTTCCAGTTGATTTGGCAGCCATCTGGAGAAAATTCTTTTTTCAAAAATTTTGATCCACCTCGAAACCAGTGAAAAAACTTTTTTCTCCAGATAGCTCCCAAACCAACTGGAAATCATTATATGGGTTAGATATAGTAATTCTGTGCGAAATATAATGCAGTTGAACTTCAAATAGCAATCTGGGAGAGCCTCAAATTCTCAAAATTTAGAAAATTTAGAAAAAAATCGCATTTCCACGGGATTTCAAATCATTAGAGCGTGCAATTGAGCGTGGAATACATAAAAACGAAGTAAAGAAGCCTGAGAAATGAGTATATGGTAAAATGAGGCATTTTGGATGATTGCAAACCTGATTTTAGCGGAAAAAAACCGCTCTTTGTGAAATGAGAGAAATTCGGAATTTCCGAAAATGAAAATTTCAAAATGAAGACTTCAAATTGTCTGACAATGATATCAAATTGTTTGATTCGATATAAAAATAAGATTCGGTGCGAAAAAGAGCCCATTCGGCATGATTTGGAGATAGTGTGATGGATTTGCTCAAAGAGCTAGTCTTAAGTTAGCCTTATTCAGGACACCATAACTTCAGAGCGCATGGATAAAATTTCGTCAAATTCGGAATTTATACGTAGTTTCTCACGGAGAATCCGAAAATTCAGTTACTTTTGGTAGACTGGTTGAAAAAATTTTCAGGACGGCCAAAAATCGTCGAAAATCGACGTTTTCGACTCTTTATCGGCATCTGATCGCATTCAAAGTATGTTTTTCGTTATTTTCATTGAAAAGTAATCCTGAAAAACCTATAATATATTACTTTTCAAAAAATTGAAATTACAGATTTTTTTTGGGCCCGGTCTTTCGTTTTTCGGAAAATGCACCAGAGACCTTCATATTGGGCCAAATATCAGCACTCGATATGGGGACTTCACCAGCGAGATATTGAGGGGGGTTGCAAAAAAGTCATCCGGGAGTTGTTACGTTTTCTCGTGGAATGTCTCTTAAATTGTTTTTATTTGCAACTTATTTATCATCAGAGTGGAATCTACTTGACTTGTTCGTGTGGTATGAGATACAACTCTGATAATGAGAAACACGATACGAAGGTATTTTAGCCTTGAATCTCGACGATTAGTGTTGTATACTAACGTAAACACAATAAGTAATAAGTGTGACACGCCGTATGCGCCCCCGGATTAGAGTCCATTCCCATCTCTCTCTAGTCTGATCACAAGTTGTTTACTGTTTACGAGAGGCGCGCGCACGTAACTCCGCCCCCCTCTCACCCTCTTCCCTTCTTGCCTCCCTTCCCATCCTGAGAGCAAGTCGCTCTCTCCCCTTGTTCCCCTTCTAGTAACTACGCTTCTCTCTTCTTTATTTCGCTACCGATAAACTGCTACAACAACTCAACGGCCATACGCACAACAAGCACAAGAAGATACACAATATTGGCGATCAGAAGTAGCTCGGACTCAGGTAAGTGATTTACATTACTTTTCTTGTTTTTCTTGTTTTCTTTCTTGTGCCATAAATGGTGGTTTTTCGTGCACTGTATGTGGCAGCAGTGTGTAAGCGTGACTGTGGCAGTTACGTGCTAGTTGTGGCAACTAGTGGAGTCGGTCTGGCAACGGCTGGTTTTCCTGCTGAGTGGCTCAGTAAGGGGTGTTACTAGTATTTGTGTCACGTGCAAACGAAGTGCTGCCAAAATTTTTATTTTGGGCTGAGAACACTGTGTAACAAGTTAAATTCAGTTGCTGATTTCGTTTTGTGTACACGAAGCCAAAATTCTGATTTTGGGCAGAGAACTTGTCGAGTGACCAAACGAATTACGTCATAATGTTTTCTACAGTGGTGGAGTTGAGTGCAAGAATTGCATCCACACTGATGTTGATGCAACAAATGACGACAGCACAGCAGGGTGAGTTGAGGATACCGAGAGATCAGAAAGGGAACGACACCCAGAGGGGAATGGAAAAAGGGATGAGCCGACCCACTCGCGAGAAGGTACTCAAGAGTGAAGACCCCCAGACCGTGACTGGCCCGAGTCGATCGCAAGTGAATGCGATGCGACAGGGGGAGGAGAAGACCCGTTCCCCCCGAGATCAGAGTGTTTCGCACGAGCCGGAAAGTGGCGAGTGTGGAAGATACGGCCTAGATCACGATGCAGAGAGGTGTCCATGTGTGACCTGTCACCATGGCGTCAACACGGACCATCTGAGGAAGATGTTCCGGTGCGAGAACAGAGGGAGGAGGAACCCGAAGTTCAAGCAAATCAAAAGCGAGCAATCAGGGAACTCTGGAGAGTTCGATGTTTCGATGAATGTGAATGGGGCGGATCTGAAAATGAGTTTAGACTCAGCATCTGACCTCACGTTTATCTCAGAGAGCACATGTGGGTTGATCGGTGCACCGAGAGCAAAGTGTACTGATATTTCGCCCGAGTGCCCAAATGGATCACTCTTCCGAGTGACAGGAAAATGTGATTTGTATTTGGAGATGAATGGTGTCACCGCTTTCGGAGAAGTATACATCACAGAAGATACGAACGTGCTGGGCAAGGACCTAATGCAGTTCTTCTTCGCGCTGCTAACCAAGAGGCCGCAGGCTCAGCTCCACTCGATGGAGAAAATCGAGGTCACAGATATGGTTGAGGAATACCATTCTGGAATGTATCACTCGGTCCAGGAGACTGAGTTGAGTAGGAATAACTATTGAAAAGGGTATGTGTCCATTTGGAATTTTAATTCCTACGATTACAAAGTATATAGTGATTTGATTATTATTTTTTCCTCAGCTTTGCATGCAGAAATATAGTAATTTTTTATGTCAGATGCAACCCCAGACGCCACGTGGATATACCGTTCATCTCAGGAGACATCACAAAACGACACTGAATGCTGTTGGTTTGAGAATTTTAGAAGAGTAATATTATTATCATCAGACTGGAATCTATCTGGCTTGTTCGTGTGTAATGAAATTTAATTCTGAATATGATCTGACGAAGCACGACAAGAAGGTATTTTTGGCTTTGACGAATATTATTTTGTTCTGATCAGCATATTCCACCATTTCATTCATTCATTCATTCATTCATTTATTCCGTTAGGTGAGATTACAAAAATAGCGAGAGGGTTTACAAGAAGCGGATGTCCGTCGATTGGATCGAATCGGTTGAAGGTTGCTAGGCAGCAAGGGTATGGGGAGGGGAAGGGATCAGAGATCAAGCCATTTGGTAATAATAGATGGGGGGGGGGGGGTAAAACAATTTCAACATGATCTAGTACTCCGGTCAAGAGTTCACCCTTCACAGTCTGGACGAGGATTAAGTTCACGTCTATTTTGAGGCGCTCTTGGAATCGGTTCCATCCAATCTAAGCATTCTTTCTTCTCAAATTAATGCATGTTGTTTCCAATTTCAACCCTGTTTATTTTTACATATCGTTTTTCCCAACCCTCAAAGCATAAAGAAGTTAAAGTTCTTGTGAGATTTGTGAAGTGTCAAGAAACCTGGTTTAATTCCAGATGAATATATTTTTACTCACTTGTTCGCGATTTCTACACTTTGTACACAAATTAAAAATGGTAAGCTAGATAAAAATTATTCATCTCAATTCACAGATTCGCGATCATCTTTAGCGTCTAATTAGGCCAAAACACGCAAGAAAAAAGGCCAAAAAAGCAAGAAAAATCTTTAAAATATTACTTGTAAGAATACAACGTGGTGTACTCAAACAGGCGCGAAATATTACGGTATCATTAATCCTCGATAGACAGTCGTGTACTGTGAGAACAGAATGCGTTGTCCGAGGTATGGTGCCGAGTGCAGGATGCAGGATCTGTGTGATTGGACAACACAAGCGGAACGATTTATTCTATCAGTCTGTAGTTTATAGTCTGTAGTGTTCGCGTCTTATTTTCGCTCTTTTGCTTTTCTTTCATTTCTTACCGTAAAGAGTATTTTTTGCGTGCTCTAATTATAATGTTTACTCTTTTTCTCTGTTTTAGATATGACAGACTCTACTTTCGGAGATCAAGATATTTCCTGCGTCAAATCTCTCGATGTGGCCATTGCCGAATCGTCTGATATTAGTGGAGAGACGGGAGTACTACTGTGCCGGTCTGTTTTTTCCTCTTTCTGTCGTGTTTCGTGGATGAATTTTTATTTAAACTTATTAAGCGAAGTTGCAATTTCTGCCTTTGGCCGAATGTTAAATATACAGAGTCTGAAGAGGAATCAGATGGAGAAGTGGGTCCAACTGTGAAGAAAGGAAAATCTGATTCAGTGGAGAGGTGCAAGGTGTGGATCTATCATCTCATGCATGAAACATTTACGAACTTATTTTTTGCTTTCAAATTAGTCACATTTCAATCTTAAGACTCAGGTCAATCCATGTAAGACAAAGTCGCCCTCAAAAGTTCCATCTAATTCGAAATCTGTGATGAAGGACAACGAACATTCTACAGAATGTGAAACATAGAAAAACGAATTGAAGTGCCCCGAGTGCGAAGTCAGTTTATCTCATTTAGAATAATTAAATTTCTAACAATTCACATCTTTTATTATTTTTAAAATATTATTTAATTTATTACAGTATCGATCCAGATCAGTATCTGGGTGGGAATCACATCTCAAACGTGTGCATTCTACTACTCCCGCACTAGTGAGGGTTTCTTTGTCAATATTCTTTCTTATAGTAATGTATATTATTAAATGCCCTTTTTCACAGGCCGGATATATCCTTCTCTACGATTGTGGGCATGAATCGTTCTCTAGAGGATGCATAGCAAAAAGGTAATAATTAGACCGAATTTGATTGCGTGGCAACTTTATCTTGAATTCGATTATGATTTCCGGAATAACAATTGACTATTTAGTGCAATATCGCCAATTTGACTGTAATCTTCAATGGAGGACCAATTCGGAGAGTGACTGATCCAGCGGTTAGTTTTGCAATGAGAATAACGTTGCTTTCGAAGAATTCGGCTCGGAACCTTTGAACCATTACTATTTGAAGAGTATTGTCAGATTAGATTTTTAAGAAGTCAATTAAAATGAACCTTAAAATTTAAATTTTTTTCTAGATTACTCCTCAGTGCATCCTATGCGAGGTGAGTGACTGAGTAGGGTCGATTAAAGCATATCAATTTTGATTTAGCTTTGCTCTATCTTTCAATAGAGCATCACCCATTCGCATTTTAACACACCGATCTACTATTAGGCTGTCAAGAAAGTAATGTTTCATGTTCACCATGATATTTGAGCCCGGTTACTCTTTTTAAATATGTATTTTTGATTAATATTGGATATCAGATTCATCCTAAGTCGGTGGCTGGATATACTCTGCATCTCGCTATACACCACAAATCTACTCTAAAAGAGGTTGGTCAGAAATACGTTTTATGTGCAATATGTTCACATTCAGAATAGAATCTTCCTGATGTGCGGCTGTGGATTCAGATGCACCTCGAATAGACACTCGAATCACGGCAAGAAGGTATTTTGTATTATTCAAGTCTACCTAATCTAAGATGATACAATTCAGTGCACTGAACGCCACTTCACTCTGCACAAACTGGACGAGGATTGAGTGAATACATTCGACTCGATTTATTTCTAATTACTGTTCATCAAAATTGCCTCCTTTTTTTATCTTATTGTTCTCTTGACTCTGTTATATTGAATGATAAACACCTTGAAGTGTTTGATACTAATGAAATTCAAAGAACTATTCTGGTATAATTCCGGATCAGTTATTTTGTATCGTTTTCTTTCGTTCGCTGTGTAAATTATATCATCAAATCAAACATTTAAGTTATGTCGACAGGTCATTCGATTTTTCTTAAGCAAGAACCGAAGGAAGAGCCATTGGACGACTTCCAATCGATGCCCTCTGACAATGAGGTTTCTTTTTATCCTCGAGTATTTGTAGAAAGACATTATTACATTAGCTTACACATAGATATAATATGGAATCGGATTCATGTCTACTTTAGTCAATTCAATTATGTGCACATCAGAATGCAAATATTTATCTATAACGAAATTTGTGTAATTTATCTAATACTTTTTTTACTAAAATTGCTATTCCGAGCGAGGAAAATTAGCATGTGTTCTTCCCGTGTCTTAAATAAATGTTAGCTTAGTTTGTTCGATGATTTCTTAAGTTAAAAATAATGCACAATTCGTTAAGGTACTCAAGGAAGAACCATCTGAGTTGGAACTTAAAGAAGAACCGATCGATGTGCCTTTATCTTTATCAGATGATGATCAGGTAAATATTTATTCGGAATTTTGGTTGCGCAACATTCTTTGAGCAATTCGGTCTTAATCTCATTGGAGATGAGATCAAGGTGCAAATACTAAATGATGATTTGGTTAGTTCTTCTAATATAATTCAAAAAGGAATGTTCCAATTATCTCTGATATAAAGAAACGATTAACATCTTCTATTTCAGATGGAACCAAAAGAAGAACTTGTCGATTTACACTTGCCGGTTAATGATGAGGTATGTGGTTTACTATACATTATATTTTGAAGAGTTCTTTCAGATATTCGGCCTGAATTTTGTGGATGAATTTAAGGACGAGCCGATGCTGAATGAAGATAATGTTTGCTAATTAATATTATTGCCATTTAGATTTTTTAAAATACATTACATGGAGATCGTTCAGGGCAACGTTGTAAAATATTTAATTTAATATTTTGATTTTTTTCATTCTTTTAAAATTTATGGCAGAGATCGTCATTCAGGATAACGATATCGGAGGTCTGGATTCAATGGGTGATATGATCGACAATGGAGCAGAGAATGAAGAAAGGATCGATAACCCCTCTAATATTCCGAATGTTTGTCCTTTCTATAACATATTTGTACATTCACAATGCGGAAATTCATCTCAATAATAATAACTTTATTGTTGCAGGACTCTTCCGAGACTGTAGAAGGGAAGAAAATGAGAAGATCTTCTAGAAACACCTCTATCAAGGTGAAATACACCGAGGCTGGAGAGGAATCGGATGGGGAAGTAGAACCAACTGTGAAAAAAGGAAGATCGGAAACAGTGGAGAGTAGAGACGAGGTTGGTCGTTGCGTGAACGTGTCGTAGAAATTGCTCAAAACAAGTTTCAGGTAGTTCCTCTGAAGATAATGGCTTCCACAGCTAAGCCGAAATCTGTGATGAAGAACAACGAAAATTCGACGGAAAGTGATACTGAGAAGAATGAATTGAAGTGTCCTGAGTGTGATGTCAGTTCATCGTCCATTAGATAATCAGTCCTTGAAAAATTATTTTAAGTATCGATCAAGATCAGTGAAGGCATGGATGAATCACCTCAGAATCAAGCACTCCACAACTCCCACTCTGGTGAGAAAGTTCTTGATGGCAAGCCACGTTCACAATTTGTTCGTTTGTTACTATCATTTCTCTGTAGGCTGGATGTCTCCTCCTTTGTGATTGTGGCAATGAATCGTACTCGTGGTGGCACAGTGAAACGGTAAGTAGATGAAAATTAGCTTGTAATTACGATCTATTCGGAAAACTATCCTTTTTAGTGCGAAATTGCCAATTTGACAGTGATCTTCAAAGGAGGACCAATTCGGAGATTGAGTAATCCAGCGGTAATTTTAGTCTCAATTTTTATTTTCTAAGTTGTCGTCTCTGTGTCATGTGTACTGTTTGAGAATGTGGCACTTTCCTATTTCCGCGCCAGGCTCCCCCCCCTTCCCTCCCTTCGCGATCTCTGACCCGCCTCTCGCCCCCCCCTTGCGCGCCCCTCCCTCCCCTACCTGAGAGGAGAACACTCCCCTCTCTCCCTCTCTCGTTCCTCCCAGCGCTCTCTGACCCGGCGCGACTAGAGAGTGCGCGCGGCTGACCTTATCTCGCTTCTCCTCACTTTCTTGGAACATCACGTTCCTAAGTTCGATGTGGAACCCTCTCGGCAAATTTTTGGAGAGAGCCAGACTCCACCCCTTTCGGGGTGCAGCCTGGCTCCACCCCTCCCGCCCCCTTGTGGGCGGGACCAAGGGGGCGGTGCCTGGCGCGGAGCTAGGAAAGTCCCGAGAATGTTATTTAAAATATGTTCAACTAGTCACACGTTTTTAATTAAAATTAACATTTATCAGGTGATTCCCCAGTGTGTCCTGTGCGAGGTTAGTTGCTGGATAGAATCGAATTAAGTTTTGAATAATTCTTTTGTTCATTCTACAGAAAATCTTCCTTTGTACGGCCTTCTCTTTACAATGTATCAGGTTGTAACATAAGTTTTGTCGCGTCCAATCTCTTATGCATTTTAACCTCAAAAATTCTTCGAATTAATTTAATCTCAATTTCGTTATTCATAATCAGTGAGGGTCTTCGTACCCTTTCTTACGCACTTTACTTCAGTCCTGTCAAGAGAGTTCGTGAGGCACAGTACCAGATAAATTTGTAGTGAGATCAGGATTTCAAATCATTTTCACACACCAGGTCTTCTTGAAAAGGAGGAATTATGTCGATTTAGTGCGACATGCGTAATATACTTTATATGGGCATAAGTTTTAACCACTCACGGATAACGACAAACGGAAAGTGTTCTAGAAATTTAGACGAGTTTGTATAATATCGATGGGAGTTCACGGTCGGGAAAACTTTTGCAAGCCGAATTTTCTTCACAATAGATATCGAGATCCAAATAGTTGTGGAATATAAATCACCCAAAGTGATCTGTATACAGTTAAAGTTTGGGGTCGATTGGGTTCTGTTCAGAGAAGTGGCTCCATGCAGAACTATGGTATGTGAATGAAACTACGGAAATTTGCACTTTGTGTTCAATATCTGATTTATTGTGTCCATCGGAACCACAAACCCTTCCGTTACCATTATCTATTTGTGATAATTTTCCAAAACGATATCTTTTGAATGACAATCTTGAATTCGAAACACCTAAACTTCCATTTTTGGCAAAATTGTTCGAGAATTGTATTAATGAAAATTTCAAATTTCCCGCAAGTAGAGTATTATCTGCCTCACATGTTTAACGATAAATTAGACCCCCATGAGCGCTAATTGGAACGCTCTTATGCTAGTCACTGTTGTTGTAATTCTGGATTCAGGAGAGTTGGTCAAGTCGGCTACGAATCAGCGGCTAACCTTAGATTCAGTGAACCATATCTTTCGTTCCGCTCAATATGGCACCATATCTGACACATATTTTGAAAGAGCTTTCACGGGGCATATCAACATGCTGTAGGAGCTTGGTTAATTTTTCGTCTCTGCGAGCTAGCACCCGATCAAACAAATAAATAAAATGTGCACCAAATTTAAATCAGTTCATATTTATCTTTTTTACATAGACGGCATGGACAGTTCAGCTAAACCCTATAGTTTGAATGTGCATGCACACCCCAAACATATACTAGGAGGTCAGGCAACGGGAAGAAGAATCATTCATGAACATATTGCGAACCTCCGAAATGCGACAAAACTTATGTTACAACCCAATACCTTTGTATTTTTAAATATGGAATTTTATATCAGAAGCATCCCAAGACGGAATATGCATATATTAAGCATCTCACTAAACATCACAAAACTACTTTAGTGGCGGTTTGTTATTTGCAATACCTTTTTTGATTAAGATCCATTATTGTTTAGAGTGGTATATACATTCTCTGTTCGTGTGGAACCAGAATTTACTCTGGGAAGTATCAGCATGATGAGAAGGTTCATTTCCCTTGAATTTCAATTATATAACGTATTTCTGATTAGCATATAATATAATTTAGTGCACTGGACACGAATTCACCCTTCACAAAGTGGATGAGGTGACTACTCCTCAGTGCGTCCTGTGTCAGGTGATCTGAGTAGAAAATTCTTTATGAAAAAAGTGTCTACGTTTGGAATTTTCATTTCTACGATAACAACAAAGAAATATTTTATTGGATATCACTCTTCTCACGAGAGAATCGAGCTGATTCTGGGAATGGATGGGGAATCGTAAAATGAGTTCTCACCGGTTTCGGCCATCCTAATTGTAAGGCATGCCTGAAATATTCCTTATAATTATGCAGACTTCATTTCGGACCTCTCTACGCCGGGCTTCATCTCGGCATCTCTCACTTTGAGAGCTCGTATCCCGATAACAGTGAAAGATAGAGCAAAATTGACCTCTGAGTGACCCCCACTTATTTTTAGAGCACTATCGATCTATAAGTTTCATTTTGTCTGAATCTCACTTTTAACCACAGTATATTGTAGGCCAGTTTTCTCAAAAGTTCAAAAGTAAACGAGCAGCTGAATTTTTCACATATTGTACAATTTTCTCTGGGCTATCGAAAGAGTGGTCTGTGCCGAAAATAGCGACAGTTAGAGTTAAGGTCATTTTACGAGCCTTGATCATTTGAAGTTATTTTTCTTCGTCAGAAATTGCTCTGCAGTCCGCTCTCATTGCTCGTTCAGCCAGGAATGATCGAGGCTCATCCAATCTTCCTGTTAAAAAATAACTTCAAATGATCAAGGCTCGTAAAATGACCTTAATTCTAACTGTCCCCCCGCTATTTTCGGCGCAGAGCACTCATTCGATAGCCGAGAGAAAATTCTACAATATGTGGAAAATTCAGCTGCTCGTTTACCTACACTTTTTAGAAAACTGACCTACAATATGCTGTGGTTAAAAGTGAGATTCAGAGAAAATGAAACATATAGATCGATAGAGCTCGAAAAATGAGTGGGGGTTACTCAGAGGTCAATTTTGCTCGGCGTAGAGAGGTCCAAAATGAAATCTGCATAATTATACATTGGGGATATGTTAGACATGCCTTATGACGGCCGAAACCGGTGAGAACTCATTTTACGATTCCCCCTCCATTCCCTAGAATTGCGGTTTTAGCTCGATTTTCTCGTGAAAGGCATGATATTTTTCCACAGCTCCGAAATTGGAAATACAATCGATTATAATTCAGATGCACCCCAAGACGCCACGTGGATATACTGAGCATCTCAAAAGACATCACAAAACGACACTGAATGCGGTTGGATTTTGAAAACAATTGATTTTTAAATAAAAATGAACATTAAAATGAATAACTTGTTCATCATCAGAATGGAATATACCTTCTTTGTTCGTGCGGAATGAAATTCAATACTGAATATCAGACGAAGTACGACAAGAAGGTACTTTTAGCCTTGACGAATATTGTTATTTTCTGGTTTTTCATCCCGATCGGTCAACATATTTCAGTGCAATGGACACGATTTCACCCTACACAAACTGGATGAAAATTGAACCGACGAGATTCATTCAACGCTCTCCTGGAATCCCCTTCATAAATTATGACCGAATCTCTCTATTGTTTTTATCATGTTGTCTTCTTGATTTGTATTAATTATACAGCCATTGAAGTTTTCTTCTTGTGAGATTGTTGACGTTCATTTAATCTAGTTAAATTCCGGTAAATTCCGGAGATAAGGATCGAATCTCGATAAAGAGAATTCTCCGTTTTGTTCTCACGTTTGTATTTTGTTGGGGCTCGCTCTAAAGAGCAAATGATGGCGAAGAAGAGGAACTCGGCCTATTTATAGGCAGAGGGATAATTTAATTATCGTTGTGATGACGTGTATTAAAATCCCTCATTTCTCTCTCTCGCGGGCGAGAGGAGAGGTGGTCAGCCTCGGCCTCCTCTTCCTTCCTTCGCCCGTGTGTTTTCTTTAGAGGGGCTGGCTTTCGAGACGCAAAAGCTATTGTGATTTCTTTCGCAGTGAAGCATAATAAATATTATACGTCAACAAACTTCGTTTGTCTACCATAATATACTATTATAGTTCTATATGTGAGTCCTTAAAAATGCAAAGATCAAGTAAACTAAATAAATTATATATGCGCCACATCATAACTACTATCTCCATAGAGTTTATAAAAAACTCACATCAACAGTTGGCTCCTTTTCCTCAATTTCAGAAAATTCTTCGATCAGCTCATCTTTTATTTCCATTGCTTCTTCTTCATTACCGTCACTCTGCATTCCAAGCAGTACATCTTCCACTTTATTTGGTTGATAAGGAAAAGCCTAAACATATGTTCTTGTCCATGAAACTATACTAATGGATATTTCAACTAGAAAAATTTTAAAAAAATATTAAATATTGAAAATATGAGAAGGACATCTTTTTTCTCGTTTACCTTGATGAAGGGAACAGCATCACATCGCAGGTATCTATGAGCGGGACTGGCCATGTAGTCGGAAGAGGCGAAATGGCTTGTGCACAGTCGGATGGGATTTGATACACTCAGTTGTTCCATGAGCAATCTCCTTCCTTCAGGGGTCGAACGAACTGCGTTTACCCATTCTATGCGTCTCTTCGGGTTCTTGGTGAATACGTGCATTTCCGATTGTTCACGAGTTCGATGGCAGACGATGCACTTGTAACGCCGCACCTGGTTCTGGGATATATGGTATATATTGTGTTAAAGTATATAAAGTATATATATGGTGTTAAAGGATATATGGTATATATGGTATATATGGTGTTACACCATATATGGTGTTAAAATTCCACGAGGGCTCAGAATAAATCCCACTGAACAAGAAAAGTATAGCTAGAGCGGACCTCGGGCGGGAAAATTGGCCACCGTTTCACCAATTGATAGTTATGAACATCGTTGCGAGAGTTAGTCATGCATAAAGTGTGCAAAAGTCACAGCTCACAATGTGATAAATCTCCTCCTTGCGTATCTCAAGTACGTGCTAACCACCTACGCAGTCACACCACTTATCGCGAACTACTCTAGTAAATGGTGTGCTAGTAACTTTGCAGAAATTATACGTGTTTTCCCGCAAAAACTTTTGAACCCTCCAAGCTGTCCAGACTTTTTGTACTAGGCTGAGCCCACGTGAGTTCCCAATAAGGATTAAATTGACTCTCAATTTTTTGTCCTCTATTGAATAACCGATGGCCGTATTAGTAGAGAAAAAATATACTGAAACGCGAAAACTCAATAATAGCCCAACGGAAGGCCGGAAAGAATCAGGGTCAAGTTTCCTGAACCAGCACTCTCTCACTTTTGCATACTCTCCTCTACACGCGACGCGCGGGCAATACATCGTGTCTTGAAATCGGGATTCATCATTATCAGGTTATGTTACTGTAACAATCTAACCACAGAAAATATGTTTGCAAAAGTTGCATAAATCAGACGCAATAATAAGACAATGACAGAGTCGTCCTATTTAATGTTTTTCTTTTTGATATGGGAAAAAGAGCAATTACAGCTACCTTTCTTTTTGATGGAATGTCCCTCTGAATCAGTGCAGATTTATCGAGTGGACGACAAGTCCCGTTAGATGGACAGAACATCTAAGATAAAACATTTGTTAGCGTTAATTTAACTCAAACAACATTATTGCAAAAAAATAAAGTACAAGGAAAAACAATTGGAGAGAAGAGATTTACATTTATAAGTAACTCTGTGTTAAAACGTTTTTACATTTTAACACAGAGTAATCTGCGCTAATGTACATTAAATACTTTCATGCATTTCAAAACCATAAACGATGGGAATCCTAAACTGGAAAGCGGACATACTTAACTCACATCGAAAATTGGTTCCACCTGTTCAACATCATCGAAAACGCCGATCGGTTCTTCCTTGATTTCTCCCCGCTCTTCTTTCAGTTCATTCCCCGTGTCTAAAGACCAAAGCTGAAAGAATATGCATATGCAAGGCTGAATATATCTCTGACAATATGTATTATACACACAAAATATAGTGTAAACTACAAGTGCGAAAATGCAGCTAAGATGATACTTTTTGATGCATTTCTTGTAGCACACCGAGCACAAAAATGATCTATTGGATTCGACATTACGTGCAATTTGCATCGGAGTTTGAGGATTGAGAGGACGGGAAGTTGCCATGGAAGGACAGTACATCTAACAAAAATTTTTTGAAAACTTCTAGAATAAATATATCGTACATCGACTATTGGCTCTTCTTCCTGTTTGGCGTCAACAAAAATGTCAACCGGATCATCCTTGACATCCCCCGGTTCTTCTCCCATTCTCAGTGCCAACAGACGAGGCCTGGTATAATGATAAAAAAGTGCACAATACGGTTAACTATTTCAATTAATTCAGTGTTGGCAATGTACGCTTTTCTCACTCACCTCAAAGAAAGGAACCGCATCAGATAGAAGAACGGTTCGCTTATGATTCAGAATGAAGTCGGATGGGGGGAAATGGCTTGCGCACAACAATGGATCCATCATTGTACTCAGTTGTGTCAAGAGATATCTCCTTCCTTCATCAGTCTGGCGGACTGCGTTCACCCAAATTTCCCGTTTCCCGAGAACAGTCGTGAATCGAAACATCTTATTCTTGCTCTGAGTTCGTTGACAGACGACACACTTGGCAGTTTCCTGACATTAGATAGCGTAAATGGTGGTAAGAGTGCACAATTCGGGTAGCCGTCTCTTTGTCCATATTCTTTTGGCGGTCGAACAGTGAGAGAATACGAAATTCGAGAAAAAAAATACTCAAATTTCGTACTCGAATTGCGGCCATCCGAAAATTTTGATGGTGTTAGAGTAATTAATATAGACATCCTATCAAGAATATTGTTCCATCCTACCTGGACACTTCTGCCTGATGTAACAAATCAATTCTATTCTATATGGACGTAAAATAGGGACCATAAGCAAATGAATTTTTGATTAACGATTCAGTGGACTACTGTGATCCTAATAATTAGAAAAAAATATAAAAATGGGTGTTATTCGCGTTGGAACCGTTAAATCAGACATAATTGATAATAAATATTGTGATTAAGCTGCACAGAACTGTTCTTATTTGCATATGTGCATATAAAATACATTGAAACCTTTGATTTCGATGGAAGAGCTCTGGAGGCCTTTGTAGTCGAAATTGGAGCGATTTGACCGAGTGATAGAGAGATTTCGGAGGATGGATGGTATATCTAAAGGAGGAAATAGTAAACTCATACATGAATCTGCATAAATTACTTATACGTGTTACGGCAATACGGTTACAAAATATGTTCGCCTAAGTGGTAACGATAATATTATTATTGGGCAAAGCAAACATTAAACTCTTTGCTTTTGATGGATTATCATAGTTCATGTTAGGAGCCGACTTATCGAGTGGACGAGAATTCCCATTGGAGGGGAGAAAACATCTTAAAAATCAAACCAAATCTGTTAGTTTCTATGTATTCGACACGGATTTATATAAAGAAGAAAGATCCTAATTTATATGAAAATATAAATTCGCATCGACATTGGGTTCTTCCTGTTTGAGATCATCGATAGGTTCATCTTTTATTTCCAATGGTTCTTCTTGAATGTAATTCGTATCGCCACTAGTCCTGATCTGCTAATGAAGAAGTGATATAATTTGGAATTATTTCAATCGATATTCCGGATGGGTTTGAAAGATTTAATTGGAAAAGAATGTATTAGGTTGAGTAGAAAGTTCTGTCGCATTTTGACGGCCCATTTCAATACTTTCGTTCTCATTTCTTTGTCAAAAGCAGAAGCCCTATTTTTCAAGTTAATGAGGTATTCAAGGGGACATTTTAGATATGATTTAGATTTGGTAATCACTGCCTGTCTAAACGAGTTAAATCTAACATTTTTTCAACGAGGGTTCATCTTTTCATGACACAATGATGTTCTTATTAATTTCTACTTTGACAGCAAAGGTAGGTAAACATCAAATAGGGCATCCATATCAGGGACTTGTCCCTTCGCTACTGCTCTGCGAAGTTTGTTCGATACAGTCATCAACAAGTGGTTTAATCTAATTGATTAGATTCAGTCTGATGAATCTACATCGTCAGCCGTTGAGCGCCCTCTTTTAGAAGCAGGCAATAGCTTCAACCCCACTATGCACAATCCCAACATCACTATTGGGAGTAACTATTCTATCATCAACCATGGGCTTTAATTGTTCCAAAACGTGTGAAAATATGAAAAATATTTTTACGGCTGAAACAGGGATTCTCACAATATCACAACGATGAATGTGTCTCTGACCTTTCCATTTCTCCGAGGCTGTTCCATTTGCCTAGGCAATGTTACTACATGCGATGATTGCTAAGTGGATTACGTAAAAATAAGAACAATTAATCACGTGATCTTGCAGCATGCTAGGCAGGATAACATTCCACAGGTCATTTTCGCTGTCTAAAAATTCCATTATTTTACCATATAAGTCAAAAAATCTATTGATTCAAAATAGCCCACAACTTTGTGCATGAATATAATGGTTATTATCCGTGTTCACTTCTGACATAATTTCAAGGTCCAACTCGAAAGGATCCATCCGAGAGGTGACATTTTCTACCTCTCAATCCACATGGCTTGCGCGGTCCCTAGAAAAGCTTCACTTCATGTGAAGGCCTGTTGTTGATGATACCTTCTACTACACTTATTTTATTCCTCGGGCATTGCACATTCCAATCATCACTTGCTCGCAGCCCCCTATCTAACTTCTAAGATGGATGGCAAGTCAAATACCACGAGTCATTGAAATGCAAATGATCAACTTATTCGAATCATAGCTCCCAAAATATTGCCATTGAGATGTCCGCAACATCATTAATTTATAGCATGGGACTATCCATTGTATTCCTTATAATATCTAGATGATGCACCCCTTTGAACCATGGTAGTAACCAAACGTTTAAATATCAAAAATACGACACAACTTTCTACTCAACCTGATAATTAGGAATAAAATACTCACGAAGCGACTTGGTTCTTCCTGCTTGATGTCAGTGATATCATCTACTGGCTCATCCTTAAACTCCACTGGTTCCTCTTTGATCTCATCCGCTACACAATAGTCACTCGACATGTCTGAAATAGAAAGTGAACCTGGGAATTGTGCACATGACCGAGCATAAAATATGGAGGAGCCGATCAAGCAACGACTTGGAACAATGAAAGGAGTGCGGGCGACTGTGAACATAGATTTTATCAGGAAGATTGAGCAATAACAAATAGTCATTTCAAGAATTTGGAAAATGTTGCCTATATGAATTAAACTCAGAAAGGAAAGGATAAAAATGAGTCAATCGAGGTTAATGAAATGTGTCAAGGAGAATTCGATAGAGGAATAGTAGAGAAACTTCGTGAGACGGAGGAATTTGCGAGAAGAGAGGATGACGTGCCTGAATTTCACGATATTCCTTGGAAAAACTACAAAATAAAAATATGAAAAAGATCAATATATTTCGATTCAACTAATAATATATAATAATAAAAAAAGAATCATTATCACCGAATTCTTCTTCCTTCGTATCTTCCTCCTTCACTGTTTCTCCGCGAAGAGCACTCGATTGACGCGCAGAGGCCAAAAAAGAACAATTTAAATATCGAAATTACAATGCAGCTTCATGAACAAAAGGACTCGAAGATAATCGAACTAAATATATCAGGATCTAACCTTGACTTCCCTCCTTGCGCCATGCACGATCTTGTTGAATACTCTTGAGCTACCATCATTCGCCAGAAGTGGTTCAGTAACTACCGACCTCTGAAACAATTCGTTTTCTTTTCATTCGCGTTATGTGGACAGACCATCGTGTGTGTGTAAACGAAAATTTTTTAGGTGCTAATGCATTCCCATAGCAAAATTTCATAATGCTATCCCATAATGAATTTTCTAAAATTACCATGTCCTGATCAACGTGCCCCACATTAGCGAAAAGATGCTCATTCAACTCGGCCACTCTATCGAATTTCCCATCACATGTTATGCATGAGTAGATCAACTGCAAAGAAAAACAATTTTGTCAAAAAATTACATGATAATTGAAAAAAATCATGTAAAAAAAAATAAAAAAATAAAAAAATAAAAAATAAACCTTCATCTTGTGAACACCGGAAATGTGCTTCTTTAGTGCGGACTTCTCGCGGAAAGACATTTTGCAGCAAGGGCACGAGAATGGCTTCTCACCTGAAAAAAATGAGATGATTTATAGCGTGATTCGACTACTTTCTCATCTTTCTGTTAGGCGAAAACAGCCCAGGGCACTGTGACGGAGGAAAACCATGGCATCATGCCGCCTTTGATATACCAACATGACACCAAAGTTCATCCGACGTAGTGCCCTGTCCATCCAATCAGATTGTTGCGCGGAAGGTGGTATTCAAAAGAGGAGATAAATACGATTGCAACGTGGATGTAGAACAAGAGCCATTGTTATAACGCGTGGATTGCAATGTTTTCTAACAGTAGGACAAATTATTTTCGGCAGCATTTATCAGGTTGGTGCAAAAGTTTCGCAACAAGACATTTTGGATATTTTCTTGTGAATGCTTCTCATGTATGAAATACCACTTGGGAATTATGTGAGGTAGTGTTAGTTCGTTGCAAGCATTAGTTTAGACCCGATCGATCCAAAGTAATTCAGTAGAAAAACAATGATAAATGAAAATTGGCGAACTTTCCATAATTTTGGGTTTTCAACACAAACCATCGCTAAAACTAAACGAACCCCATACAGCTCCCACCCTTTAGAGAAACTAATCAGTAAGGGTAAATGCTTCCATTGAACACGTTAAGTGGGAGCTTCGGGCTTCCACGGATAACTAGTGAGGCGAAAAAGGCCGATTTCGTCGTTAAATTTTGATATTCAAAAACTTAATCATGAAATCTTTCGAATGGAAGAGTGAATCTTCACCAATTTTCAATTGTAGCCTTCTCATGATATGTATATCTGATTGCGTTTATTGTGTGACCCCAAGAACTCCAAGTAAAAATTCCCGTGCATATGTTCTAAATCTGCCACACGCAATACCCCACATTTCCGGAATACATGCTTATTTTGGCAAGTTGTTTTAAGGCTGATACGGATAACTCGCGATGGTATAATCTATAGCCATCATACTTCAGGAAAATGGTGTTGAAGCGGCGCAATTATGGTCGTGCAAAGAGTAGCAAATAATCAAAAAGTTCAAAAGAAATTGCAATTCTCAGACTTTGGAAAGCTATCTCATTGGTGTTAATGATTGATGAGAGGCGATGTTGTGTGCGCTATATAGAGTACATATTGTTGTATAGGAATTAGACTAATAAGTAATTGCATTATTCCTATACATAGAAAACCGATTTTGTAATTCACTCGTTTGAATTCTAGTGTATTACTGTAATTCCCTTCCCTCACTTGTGTACGTGTTACTACGTGTTTCCCGCGCGCTCTCTTTCTCTGCACTCTCCACCTCGCGCGCGTTCTCTCGTTCTCTCGAGAGAGGCCTTCCCTCGCCTCTCTCCTCAGTTGTTCCTTTAGCTCTAGCGCCGGATAGTGACCGGTTCCTCTCTCTCTATTTTCGTCCTATTTATTGTTTGTTAATAAACCTTTGAGTTTATTCCCATCCTCGCCCTCCATACACCGGATAACAAGGGCCAAGGATACAGGATACAACATTGGCGTTCGGGATTCACTCTTCACAATCCTCAGTATAGAGTCTGCGCGTGTGACGCTGTCTCACTGAGTGATTGAGGACTCGGACCCACACAGGTGGAGACGTGGCACTCGAGCCCGAACCTGTTGTAAAAGCCAACAGGTGGAGTCGCGGCGGTCGAGCCCGAAGCCTGTTGTGAAGGCACCTAGGGGAGTCGTGGCGCGCAAGCCCGAACCTGTGGTGTATTTCGTCATTGTGGCAGTCTCTGGGCGAGAGCTCACTGTGTCACAGTGAGTACGTGTGATTGGCGATTAGCTGGAACTGGCGCAAGTCAGGTGCTAATTGTCGGTTTTCCTGGTGAAACGAGAGTGGCTAAGACCGTGACTAATCACCGTATTACATTGCGAAATCGAGGCGATATGCTGCCCGATTCTCGAATAATCACACCCACAATGACGAACAATGAGAGATTAGAGCAGAGGAGAGAAGGACAACTCACCCGGTGGGCAGGACAAGCACGGAGTGTGCAAGTGCGAAGATTCGCGCGCATGTCTGCCGCCAAGAAGAAACACGTGCGCCGGATGGAATCGCCCTCTGGCAAGTGCGACAAGGAGTCGTGCGAGCGAGAAGACTCTCGCGTGAGAGGCCACGTGTGCTGTATGGAGAAATCCATCAGCGTGGAGATCGACAAGACGTCGTTCTGCCAATCTCGCGTCCAATGGAATGGAACGGATGAATACGACAAGACGTCGTGGAAGTCGCACCTGGAGCGCAATGGATATGGTGATGGACAGCGTCAGTGCCCCATTCACCGGCTGAAACGAAGATTCTGTGCAAGGATAGAGTACGGTAGCAGCCCTACCAGAAACGTGTACCGGATACACAGCCATGGAGGCATCCTGGGCAAGAATTTCGTCAAGCCACGGAAATTCGTCAAGGTCGCAGCCCGACCCGAGGCAGAAACAAGGAATTTCGTCAAGGCCAACGGACCCGAGGCGACTGTCAAGGTCGACGACCGACCCGTGACAGATGAATACGACGTGGAGCGTGCATTCCACAACTGGCGTGTCTCATACGGTGTGAAGCGGGAGGTTCCCGAGGCCACATCGGATCGACTGAGCAGCCACAAGGAGGAGGTAACCGTACCTCCAAGACTCCGGATGATGACTCAGAGGGTGAAGCGGGTACTACCCGAGGCCACCACGAGTCGAGATCATCGGACGGAAAATGGAATCGTCAAGGTCGAAAGACCCGGGGCGAATGTCAAAGTCGAAGACCGACCTACGATACAGTGTGCCAGACTGGTCAAAGGCAATCGAGTCAAGACGGCGGAGGACACCCTGCTCAGCAAGGGCGGAATACCCACAGAGAGCTTGGTCAGACTCGTCACGCTCGATCGATGCAAGATCAGGACGCACAACACTGGAAACAGACAGCAGCTGGAGATAAATAAACACCGGATGATCATTGAGAGAAATCTCCTTGGAAAGCTGCACCTTCTCACGATGAGAAGTGACTCGATCGATACAAGGATACCGATCTTTGACGAGATGATGACCCTCGTCAACGAGTCAATGGATGGATCAGTGATCGTATCACTGGAAAGAGAGTACGATAATACTCTTGTTGGATTGGAGGATGTGAAGGAGGACACCGACATCGCTCGATTGTAAAGGATGATCGACCGTCCAAGAATGAAATATCATCCGAGAATGATATCCCTGACCAAATTTGTTGCCTTCACCTCACCTCTTTTCCCCCAGTTTTGTTTATTTAAGATCGATAAGTGTCAATCTTGAAGGGGAAGTGTTGTATAGGAATTAGACTAATAAGTAATTGCATTATTCCTATACATAGAAAACCCATTTTTTAAATTCACTCTTTTGAATTCTAGTGTATTACTGTAATTCCCTTCCCTCACTTGTGTACGTGTTACTACGTGTTTCCCGCGCGCTCTCTTTCTCTGCACTCTCCACCTCGCGCGCGTTCTCTCGTTCTCTCGAGAGAGGCCTTCTCTCGCCTCTCTCCTCAGTTGTTCCTTTAGCTCTAGCGCCGGACAGTGACCGGTTCCTCTCTCTCTTTTCGTCCTATTTATTGTTTGTTAATAAACCTTTGAGTTTATTCCCATCCTCGCACTCCATACACCGGATAACAAGGGCCAAGGATACAACACATATGTACTAATATTATACAAGAAACCACATGAGAGTTGCTCAAGACCGATGCAAGATATAGCTCAAAAACCTTAATCGAGATTTTGTTGCGAAACTTTTGCGCCAACCTAATATATACAAGCTTAATGCATGACGGGAAAAAACATAATAGTTTATGATTTTTAAAGTTGAACCGACCAGAATGAATGCGCATATGGTCGCGAAGATGGCACTTCTTAACGAATTTATTGCCACATTCCGTGCACACAAAATAGCCCATGGTATCACTTTCCCTTGAAGTCGACTGATCGAGTGGTCGGGAAGTTCCAGTAGATGGACAGAATATCTAGGTGAAACAACTTATATTAATATAAAGTATAAGCGTGCATCTTTTGGCAAGGACTTACAAATTTCACAAAGTTTAGATTTGCTAAACTAATATTTTTCTAAACAATAAAAAAATCTCACATCGGCAACTGGTTCTTCCTGTTTCAAACCAACAAAATCATAGACTGGTTCATCCTTGATTTCCACAAATTCCTCATTGATCTCATTTGGTGTGAAGGCCTCGAATAGTGATGGATTCTCCATTAAACTATCATTGGCCCATAAGCAAATGATATAACGCAGTTTTACGGAATTGTTGTTCAATTGTAATTCTCATTGACTGCCCAACGAAGCGGTGATGGTACAAGTTGAAACTTTTATTTAGTAAAATTATCATATTAGAACACAATTGCTGGAACTGGTCGTTTTTGAATTTGTTTTTATGTTTTAAAGATTTGTCGTGGAACTGGTGATAACAGAATAGATCCTGAATAGGAAATAAGTAAGATGTCATACAGTTAACGGTGATACAAAAAGATTTGAAAAGATTAAATGATTTTTAAGAAAATGAAGAAAAATAAAATAAAATTCCAAAACGACCGGTTCCATTTTTGCGGTTTAAATTTGTACCATCGCCAACGAAACTCAGATGATTCAGATATCTCGAAAGTATTATATTATTGTAAATTGGTTTTAAAAAAGGTCCGATAAAGAAATAATAAAGTTAATAAACACACTTCTATGGTCGGTTCTTCCTGCTTTGCATCAGGTAATTCTCCGATTGGGCCGTACTTTAGTTTGATTTCATTCGATGCCTCAACATCGGACAATGGAGTTGGGTCCACTCTTGAACAGTACTTAGCAGATTCCTGCACAAATAACTATAATTATTTTTAAAATAAAGTCGGTAATTTACAGTGCCAAGTGAGATAGCGGCATGACTGCTGACAAAGAAACAAAGAAAACTGATTATACATCTGATCTATTTCTATTGTATTGTACGTTATTTTGAAAGAAATAACATGAAAATAATATAATGCGTTGTCACTCACATCGAAGAAAGGAACGGCATCGGTACGAAGTCGAAGTGCGCCATACAGGCCGAAAAATTCGGAAGAAGAGAAGTGAGAATAACAGAGAAAAAGATTCTTGTGTGCACTCAGCTGTTCCATAAGATTTCTCCGTCCTTCCGGGGTCCAACGGACGGCGTTCACCCAAGTTGCGCGTTTCTTCTGACTCGTAGTGAATTTTCCCATTTCAGACTGGTCGCAATGACGATAGCAGACGACGCACTTTTGACGCACCATCTGAAATGGAGAAAATCGAGAATGGAGCCAGGGGATGGCAAGAAAAGGGCAGGCTGAAGTTTCCTGATCCTATCGCTCTTTCAATTTTTGCATACTCTCACGTGCGCGACGCACACACGCAACGCGTTTTTCCATTGGATCATACATTCCCCTCGATTTGAAAATTCAATGGAAAAATGCGCTCGGGTGAATAGCACTGCTCGCGATAAACCATTAACATGAACATATTAGGAACAGCACAAAATAAGTACGAGTCGATCATTCAACAACTTGGGGCATTGACAAGATATTTTCAGCGAGTATTTTATCAATAAATCGAATTATATCATAATAGAATAACGCGAATAGAAAAAAAACTGGAACTATGCGTTTACGAAATTGATGCAGCGGTAGCACAAACTATGCAGAGAGCGAATTCAATGTTGCGATAATGTTCTATTGCTAGCAATTTCTGGCATTACTGGGTTGTTCGTCGATGGGCTCATCCTCGATTTCCAGCTAATCTTCTTTAATCTCGTTCTGTGTTCTACCCAATAAGTTAGAGGCTTCTAAATCGGACAGGACTTATGCAACAACCTAATATATGCGGAAAAGTAAAATAAAATAAATTCAGGTGACTCCTCAGTGTGTCCTGTGCGAGGTGAGCTGGCTGGATATATTTGTTATAAAAGAATCTTCTTTGAGTTATCTCTCATGAATCCTAGAAAGCTACGAGTGTACTTACTAATGATGTCTTTTGAAATCTCTCTTTATTAATTTTAATAAATGTATAATTTTTCAGAAGTTTCCCGAGACTCCTTATGGATTTATTCCTCATCTCAAGCTACATCACAAAACGACACTCTTGCCGGTTAGTCTGACAAAATGACCCCATTGAGAAGTGATATCTTTAATATCAGAGTGGAATCTACCTCCTCTGTTCGTGCGGAACCAGATATAATTCTTCCTATGATCAGAAGAAACGCGACAAGAAGGTCTTAACCCGTGATTTGTTCTCTCAAAATTACAGCTATGGCAATACAATTCAGTGCTCTGGGGGCAATTTCACTCTTCACAAACTCGATGAGGATTGAATGGATGCAATCCATTCCAAGCTTTTCTTGATTTACTGTTTGTTAATTATCGTTCATCCCTAAATGTGCTTCTACTAATCTGTTTTTTTTAACTGTGTTTTTTTCTAACCTGTCAAACTATAAAGACATTGAATTTCTTGTGAGGTTGAAGACGTGCAATGAGATCTGGTTTGATTCCGGATGAAATATTTTGAATTGTTCGTGCTCGATAAGCCCGATATTTTTAAACGATATGTGAATGTCATGCGGCCTAAATATATTCCACTTACATAGGTAGGTGACCTTCTCCGTAGCATGTAATTGCTAGGTAATTACTTTCCGCTTTCGAAACTCGTCAGTCGAATCATGATGGACGGATGAGTTTTTTTTCAACGACGGATACGCTTCATTCTTGTGAAGATGAGCGATCAGTTTCCATCGCCATTTCAAATATTTGGTGCAGATTAGGACAAGTTACGGCGCCATTTCATTGAATTTTTGCGGTAGCTTTGTCAAAGAGGTGCGTATTAATTACACAGCTTGTATCATAATTTCGGGAAGCTGTTGTGTTTCTTACATGAAAGAACGTCACAACTTTTAGGACGCCGTGCGGAATACTTTTGCCTAGTTAGGAAAGTAACATCTCCGCTCGGCTTCACGTGAGTGAAACGAATTCGTCATTTGTTGTATAGGAACCTTCGTAATAGCTAATTTCCCTAATTAGATTATTTCTATGCACAAACAACTCACTTGTCAATTTGGTAGTTCACCATCGGCACTTCCCACTACTGTAAGTCCTCCGTCTCAACCTTTGTTTGCGTGTCGTTACGCGTTTACCTCGCGCGCGCCCCTCTCTTTCTCTGGCACTCTCTGTGCCCCGCGCACTCTCTCGTTCTCTCTTCCCTCGCTCCCCTCGCTCCATCCATTCATTCTGACCATTAGCTCGTTCACCGGCTAGTCGCCCGGTCTCTCTCCTCGTCGATTTTGTGCTATTTGTTTTCTGATGATAAACCACTGCGTTTACTCACGTCCTCTCCCTCCATACACCGGACAAGGTGCAAAGTGCAAAGAGTCCATAGCAAAGTTACCTCCATAGCAAAGAGTCGGACAAGGACAACATAATTAAATCCTTGGTATCTTTCTTTCATCTATTTATGAAATTGCTCCGTGTGGACTACCGTAGTTAGGATGTAGACTATTTACGCGACAATCCTCTGCATCTCTCTCGTTATATTTTTTGTACAGGGCTTACGTTCGTAGCTAATTTCCCTAATTAGTTTATTCCTTTACATATAAAACTCACTTTGCAAGTTAAATAATAAGGGAGCGAAAGCCACTCGAATTCTAGTAGGATTACTGTCATTCCCCTTCCTCATATGTTTACGTGCCATTACGTTGTTGACTCACGCGCGCCCTCTATCTCTAACACTCTCCTCCTCGCGCGTACTCTCTCGCTCTCGCTCCCCTCTTCCCTCGATCCATCCATTCATTCTGACCTATTGTTTTCTGACCTCTCTCGCTCTCTCGGCCCTTCCCTCGCCCCTCTCGTCAGTTGTTCCGTTTGCTCTAGCGCCGGATTTTCGACCTGTCTCCTCTCTCTTTATTTTATTTCAATTTATCTTTTGGTGATAAATATTTACGTTTGCTCATATCGGTGAGCCTAACCGAAGGGCCACGGACATAACAATATTATTTCTAAGATTGTGTCATGTTGTTCAAATAATGCACTAATATTTGTAGGACACCTCATAGATTGATTGTCTAATATTTGCATCTTATAAGCTTGCATCGCTATGTTTTCCTTCTTACGCGCATTATTTATATTATATTTTTTTTCTCGCGCTTTCTCTTGCTTTTTTTAAAAATTACAGTATTACCTCAATCAGTTAACTTATATATTTTTTCAGGCTCGTACTTCACTAGTCGCGTTGTTGTGTTGACTTTCGAAACGCTTTGTATGGATCAGATTTTGCGTATTCTATTCGTTATCATTATTGGTTATTTACTTATAGATATGACCTCAATCTCATCCAAGAATCGGGATGTTCCCTGCTTTCGAGCCCTCGAAACTGCCGATTCGGCCGAAGTTCGAGGGGACACGGGAGTACTACTGCAACGGTCAGTTGTACACTCGTTCTTCAGTTTTCCGGTTATAGTTAACTAATATTACGATCGACTTCTTTCTATTTGTCGGGAGCAGTTTGTTGTATCTCCCTTCTTTTTAGCATTCTTACGGATTTCGGCACATTCGCAACTCGATTGGAAGAGGAGGCAGAGAATTCGACGAAGGAACAACTGGAGAAGACACTCGTGAGCGATTTTTACTATTCCTTCAATATTATTTCAATACTGCTTGTTAGTATTAATATTTTAAGTATGTTAGTAATCTGAAATCGATACCTGGAAATTTTTAATTCCCTTCAGAAATCAATGAGCAATTTCCGCATGGCACTCGATGAAACGATAACTTCGATTGAGAGACGCGTCAACTCTCATTCTGATATAGGATAGGAAATGGTGAGCCGCCCCTTATTAATTATGTATGTTAAAATTAAATATGTGCATATATCAGGTTGGTCATACAGTTTTGACCGATTTTGACCATTGTGCATTCTGACATCTCCCTTCGTTCGTTGTTGCCCAATCGACTTAGGTCTTTTAGTGTTATATAGGGGCGTCTATACTCTCTTGAGCGCACATTATCATAAATCTGTCCGACCAAGGAAACGAATACAGCCATGCTCCAAACTGTATGTGAGCGGCCAACGCCCTCACTTTTCGAAGGGCCATCATATCATTTAGAACAGAGATATGATCCAATCTTTGCAATAGTAGTAAAGCATGATGGACATATGTTGCACTGGTAATGTAGATACTGATCAGCCTCGAACGGCCTATGAGAGATAAGCGCGTAATCCTAGTTTGGAGTTTCATGATGATTGTAACGAAAAATTTTTGGAATATTGTATCTATACCGACGGCCCTTGATATTTCAATTACTCATAAATGTGAACTTCCTATACAATGCAAGTCACAATTCCCTTTGGGAGAGAAGGTGGCCCTCCATTCAAGAACAGGGTTCTTCGCAGTTTAGGTGTGCAATTTTGAACATCGAAATGCACACTTTTGGCGTTTTTGTGCTAGACCTGTGGTTTGAGGAGCAGCAATGTCGTGCTCAAATTAATGAACAACCATTACCCTTTCCATCACTAAGTAGGAATGTTATGGAGTTCGCTACTTTTTCTAGGGTAATCCGTGCCTGAAGATCCTAAATTTTTGATTTTTTCGGCATTTCAATCGAAAATAATTGATTGACAAATATCACATTTTTAGATGAGAAATCCAAGTGGGCTCTTAAATATTGAAATAATTGAGAACCAATTAAGTAGTGATGACAGCGCCCATAGGTGTCAGCCTCGTCAATCCGCGAAACAGAAGATTTGGTCGAAGAAACTCTGACTTTTCTAAGTGTCCGTGATTCATTGGCCTGTATGAAGCCTATAACGAATTCAGCAGCTCTCTCTTTTTGATACTAGGTAGTGCACGCCTAGTGCTTTTCAACAAGCTATGCGATCCTCCATCTAAAAATTTCTCTGCGAAGCACAGCAACTTTAAATAAAATCGATATTTTCTGAAAATTTCAATTTTACGCAGACCTTTATTTCTCGCATAGTAGAGATACTTGCACCATTTCATCGGTAATATTAAAAAGGTCGAACATGTCCCTATATATCGGCATCAGGACAATATGTGGCGATTTGAGCCAAACAAATTATACGAACTTTAATTTGGGGTCCGAAATCGGTCAAAACTTTATGACCAACCTAATATTAATAAATTGAATATGACGTGGTTTAAATTGCGGCTTCTACTTCCCTATCGTTTCTTTAATATTTCGGCGCTTCTGCACTATCCCGGCCAATCGATGAGCAACGTCTAAAGAACCTTAACTTTGATTGAGCATTCGCATTCCCTAGTTGAATTCTACACTGGATTAGATCTGTTTCAAAGACTTTTGAGTGTCCTATTGGGAAATGCAAACAAACGGTAAACACGTGTTAGAGGATGTCCGGGATTGCGCAGAAGCGCCGATAATGCCATGCATAGGGACCGCGGAGCTCCGTCCTTTCTGCCGTTCACCATTTTTTGCATAGGTAAAACTCACACACCGTCACACCACCATTTTATTTATTTATTTTCTCAGGTTTAATTTATTTTAATTAATTACTTTTTGCGTACAATCAATAGAGCATCATCTGAAGATACAAAATCTTTACTGAATTAAGTAATTTAGTGGTTGTAAAACAAAAATAAATGGATTGTTAGAAAATTGCGCTTCACATTTTTCTAATGATTTGTATTTTTCTCTTTAAATCGGAATGCACAGTTTTAGTGCTTTATTCAGTTGATTGCGCTAACCATCCCTGCACTCTGTAGAGGTACTGGTGATGCTTGGGGTTCGTTCGCAAGCATGATATATGACTCTTTCTGAGACAGTGTCGTCACTTTTGTCAGTTAATCTTGATTTTCTCCATTTTTCTGAGTGCACAGTTTGACTTGAACCATTAATCACATGCAGCCACCTTCTCTCCGTAATAAACAAGTGCTAAAAATGACGGTCCGTCGTTCGCAGAGATGTCAAGGGGCATCGATGGGTATTCGTCCAATGGCTCTCGGTTCTTGCTTTAGAAATATCGAGTCACCGGCTGACATAACAGCAGTAATATATTTTGAATATCGGAAATTATTACTTAATTTTACTAATAACACAATTCAAAATAGTTTATCCGGAATTAAACCAGATGAAATGACACATCTTCACTTCCACGAAAACTTCAATTTCTTTATAGTTAACACAAATCAAGAAGATAACAGGATCAAGAGAAAACAATTATAGAGGAACAATAAGTATATCGAAGGAAATCGGATACACCGATGCATTGAATGAATCACATCCGCTCAATCCTCTTTCAGTTTGTGGAGAGTGTAATCGAGACCAGTGCACTGAATTAAACCTCATATTCTTCCGGTAACGGTTCGTCCTTATACTGTATTTCATCTCCAACTAAATCCATGTTGAAATCCTGGAAAAAGAACGTACTGGAACAAGTTTTAGAAGAAATATTCACCTGATCATCGTTTGGTGGTTCGTCGATTGGCTCATCCTTTGGCTGGATCTGAAAATGAAGAGTGCACAATCATGAGTTTTCGAAAATGTTTGTTTTACTAGGAATTACAGAGAACTAAACAGTGATAATTTGTAGTAAGTGTAATTTTCAGTCGAATGGAGTCTTAGTTATTATAGAGTATATAATTCAGTAGAAGAGCTTACCATGTCGTCATTAAGCGTTTCCTCCACCTTAATCCCATTATCAATGGCTTCCAGACCGAATGGCTGAAGAATGAAATTAGTAAAACTCGTCCTGAGATTTACCTGATTGTCTGGAATTGATAGAGGAGGATCAATCGGTTCATATTTCGGCTCAATCTGAAGTAATAGTTTGATACCATCTTTAAGAATCGTTAAAAACAAAGAACTGACCATGTTGTAATCCACCATTTCTTCTTCCTTTATATCATCAAATTCGAAACCCACAGCCGATGTCTGCAAACTATGTTCGCGTTAAACTTAAACTTAAATAGCGTCAGCCTTTTTCAAATTGCGTTTAAAAAATCACTTGCATGGCTAGGAACCGCGGAGGGGTGTTAAAAAATGCATTCTATATCAATTCCGAAATTCTTATCTTATGAAATCGAGGTTGCGGAATCGATTATGAACAATAATAGTCATTGAAAAAATAATAAATATGCCTTTAAAAAATACACAATTTACCAGAGATCTACCGTAATTTTTGGTCGAGTTTGGGCAAATTTATTACTTCGGAGACAATGTTGTTTTCAAAAATAAATTAATGCATTGTATCATTATTAAATTTTTATTTTTTACTGTTTAATTTGATAACATATGCGAACGATGTGCTCAAGACCAATTAATCACGCACTACTGCTGTGCAGCCCGAGAATTGAGCGTTTGCCCATTTTGAACTTGGACTGCTGTAAACAAGTCTGCGAACGACGGACCGTCATTTTTAGCACTTGTTTATTACGGAGAGAAGGTGGCTGCATGTGATTAATGGTTCAAGTCAAACTGTGCACTCAGAAAAATGGAGAAAATCAAGATTAACTGACAAAAGTGACGACACTGTCTCAGAAAGAGTAATATATCATGCTTGCGAACGAACCCCAAGCATCACCAGTACCTCTACAGAGTGCAGGGATGGTTAGCGCAATCAACTGAATAAAGCACTAAAACTGTGCATTCCGATTTAAAGAGAAAAATACAAATCATTAGAAAAATGTGAAGCGCAATTTTCTAACAATCCATTTATTTTTGTTTTACAACCACTAAATTACTTAATTCAGTAAAGATTTTGTATCTTCAGATGATGCTCTATTGATTGTACGCAAAAAGTAATTAATTAAAATAAATTAAACCTGAGAAAATAAATAAATAAAATGGTGGTGTGACGGTGTGTGAGTTTTACCTATGCAAAAAATGGTGAACGGCAGAAAGGACGGAGCTCCGCGGTCCCTATGCATGGCATTATCGGCGCTTCTGCGCAATCCCGGACATCCTCTAACACGTGTTTACCGTTTGTTTGCATTTCCCAATAGGACACTCAAAAGTCTTTGAAACAGATCTAATCCAGTGTAGAATTCAACTAGGGAATGCGAATGCTCAATCAAAGTTAAGGTTCTTTAGACGTTGCTCATCGATTGGCCGGGATAGTGCAGAAGCGCCGAAATATTAAAGAAACGATAGGGAAGTAGAAGCCGCAATTTAAACCACGTCATATTCAATTTATTAATATTAGGTTGGTCATAAAGTTTTGACCGATTTCGGACCCCAAATTAAAGTTCGTATAATTTGTTTGGCTCAAATCGCCACATATTGTCCTGATGCCGATATATAGGGACATGTTCGACCTTTTTAATATTACCGATGAAATGGTGCAAGTATCTCTACTATGCGAGAAATAAAGGTCTGCGTAAAATTGAAATTTTCAGAAAATATCGATTTTATTTAAAGTTGCTGTGCTTCGCAGAGAAATTTTTAGATGGAGGATCGCATAGCTTGTTGAAAAGCACTAGGCGTGCACTACCTAGTATCAAAAAGAGAGAGCTGCTGAATTCGTTATAGGCTTCATACAGGCCAATGAATCACGGACACTTAGAAAAGTCAGAGTTTCTTCGACCAAATCTTCTGTTTCGCGGATTGACGAGGCTGACACCTATGGGCGCTGTCATCACTACTTAATTGGTTCTCAATTATTTCAATATTTAAGAGCCCACTTGGATTTCTCATCTAAAAATGTGATATTTGTCAATCAATTATTTTCGATTGAAATGCCGAAAAAATCAAAAATTTAGGATCTTCAGGCACGGATTACCCTAGAAAAAGTAGCGAACTCCATAACATTCCTACTTAGTGATGGAAAGGGTAATGGTTGTTCATTAATTTGAGCACGACATTGCTGCTCCTCAAACCACAGGTCTAGCACAAAAACGCCAAAAGTGTGCATTTCGATGTTCAAAATTGCACACCTAAACTGCGAAGAACCCTGTTCTTGAATGGAGGGCCACCTTCTCTCCCAAAGGGAATTGTGACTTGCATTGTATAGGAAGTTCACATTTATGAGTAATTGAAATATCAAGGGCCGTCGGTATAGATACAATATTCCAAAAATTTTTCGTTACAATCATCATGAAACTCCAAACTAGGATTACGCGCTTATCTCTCATAGGCCGTTCGAGGCTGATCAGTATCTACATTACCAGTGCAACATATGTCCATCATGCTTTACTACTATTGCAAAGATTGGATCATATCTCTGTTCTAAATGATATGATGGCCCTTCGAAAAGTGAGGGCGTTGGCCGCTCACATACAGTTTGGAGCATGGCTGTATTCGTTTCCTTGGTCGGACAGATTTATGATAATGTGCGCTCAAGAGAGTATAGACGCCCCTATATAACACTAAAAGACCTAAGTCGATTGGGCAACAACGAACGAAGGGAGATGTCAGAATGCACAATGGTCAAAATCGGTCAAAACTGTATGACCAACCTGATATATGCACATATTTAATTTTAACATACATAATTAATAAGGGGCGGCTCACCATTTCCTATCCTATATCAGAATGAGAGTTGACGCGTCTCTCAATCGAAGTTATCGTTTCATCGAGTGCCATGCGGAAATTGCTCATTGATTTCTGAAGGGAATTAAAAATTTCCAGGTATCGATTTCAGATTACTAACATACTTAAAATATTAATACTAACAAGCAGTATTGAAATAATATTGAAGGAATAGTAAAAATCGCTCACGAGTGTCTTCTCCAGTTGTTCCTTCGTCGAATTCTCTGCCTCCTCTTCCAATCGAGTTGCGAATGTGCCGAAATCCGTAAGAATGCTAAAAAGAAGGGAGATACAACAAACTGCTCCCGACAAATAGAAAGAAGTCGATCGTAATATTAGTTAACTATAACCGGAAAACTGAAGAACGAGTGTACAACTGACCGTTGCAGTAGTACTCCCGTGTCCCCTCGAACTTCGGCCGAATCGGCAGTTTCGAGGGCTCGAAAGCAGGGAACATCCCGATTCTTGGATGAGATTGAGGTCATATCTATAAGTAAATAACCAATAATGATAACGAATAGAATACGCAAAATCTGATCCATACAAAGCGTTTCGAAAGTCAACACAACAACGCGACTAGTGAAGTACGAGCCTGAAAAAATATAAAAGTTAACTGATTGAGGTAATACTGTAATTTTTAAAAAAAGCAAGAGAAAGCGCGAGAAAAAAAATATAATATAAATAATGCGCGTAAGAAGGAAAACATAGCGATGCAAGCTTATAAGATGCAAATATTAGACAATCAATCTATGAGGTGTCCTACAAATATTAGTGCATTATTTGAACAACATGACACAATCTTAGAAATAATATTGTTATGTCCGTGGCCCTTCGGTTAGGCTCACCGATATGAGCAAACGTAAATATTTATCACCAAAAGATAAATTGAAATAAAATAAAGAGAGAGGAGACAGGTCGAAAATCCGGCGCTAGAGCAAACGGAACAACTGACGAGAGGGGCGAGGGAAGGGCCGAGAGAGCGAGAGAGGTCAGAAAACAATAGGTCAGAATGAATGGATGGATCGAGGGAAGAGGGGAGCGAGAGCGAGAGAGTACGCGCGAGGAGGAGAGTGTTAGAGATAGAGGGCGCGCGTGAGTCAACAACGTAATGGCACGTAAACATATGAGGAAGGGGAATGACAGTAATCCTACTAGAATTCGAGTGGCTTTCGCTCCCTTATTATTTAACTTGCAAAGTGAGTTTTATATGTAAAGGAATAAACTAATTAGGGAAATTAGCTACGAACGTAAGCCCTGTACAAAAAATATAACGAGAGAGATGCAGAGGATTGTCGCGTAAATAGTCTACATCCTAACTACGGTAGTCCACACGGAGCAATTTCATAAATAGATGAAAGAAAGATACCAAGGATTTAATTATGTTGTCCTTGTCCGACTCTTTGCTATGGAGGTAACTTTGCTATGGACTCTTTGCACTTTGCACCTTGTCCGGTGTATGGAGGGAGAGGACGTGAGTAAACGCAGTGGTTTATCATCAGAAAACAAATAGCACAAAATCGACGAGGAGAGAGACCGGGCGACTAGCCGGTGAACGAGCTAATGGTCAGAATGAATGGATGGAGCGAGGGGAGCGAGGGAAGAGAGAACGAGAGAGTGCGCGGGGCACAGAGAGTGCCAGAGAAAGAGAGGGGCGCGCGCGAGGTAAACGCGTAACGACACGCAAACAAAGGTTGAGACGGAGGACTTACAGTAGTGGGAAGTGCCGATGGTGAACTACCAAATTGACAAGTGAGTTGTTTGTGCATAGAAATAATCTAATTAGGGAAATTAGCTATTACGAAGGTTCCTATACAACAAATGACGAATTCGTTTCACTCACGTGAAGCCGAGCGGAGATGTTACTTTCCTAACTAGGCAAAAGTATTCCGCACGGCGTCCTAAAAGTTGTGACGTTCTTTCATGTAAGAAACACAACAGCTTCCCGAAATTATGATACAAGCTGTGTAATTAATACGCACCTCTTTGACAAAGCTACCGCAAAAATTCAATGAAATGGCGCCGTAACTTGTCCTAATCTGCACCAAATATTTGAAATGGCGATGGAAACTGATCGCTCATCTTCACAAGAATGAAGCGTATCCGTCGTTGAAAAAAAACTCATCCGTCCATCATGATTCGACTGACGAGTTTCGAAAGCGGAAAGTAATTACCTAGCAATTACATGCTACGGAGAAGGTCACCTACCTATGTAAGTGGAATATATTTAGGCCGCATGACATTCACATATCGTTTAAAAATATCGGGCTTATCGAGCACGAACAATTCAAAATATTTCATCCGGAATCAAACCAGATCTCATTGCACGTCTTCAACCTCACAAGAAATTCAATGTCTTTATAGTTTGACAGGTTAGAAAAAAACACAGTTAAAAAAAACAGATTAGTAGAAGCACATTTAGGGATGAACGATAATTAACAAACAGTAAATCAAGAAAAGCTTGGAATGGATTGCATCCATTCAATCCTCATCGAGTTTGTGAAGAGTGAAATTGCCCCCAGAGCACTGAATTGTATTGTCATAGCTGTAATTTTGAGAGAACAAATCACGGGTTAAGACCTTCTTGTCGCGTTTCTTCTGATCATAGGAAGAATTATATCTGGTTCCGCACGAACAGAGGAGGTAGATTCCACTCTGATATTAAAGATATCACTTCTCAATGGGGTCATTTTGTCAGACTAACCGGCAAGAGTGTCGTTTTGTGATGTAGCTTGAGATGAGGAATAAATCCATAAGGAGTCTCGGGAAACTTCTGAAAAATTATACATTTATTAAAATTAATAAAGAGAGATTTCAAAAGACATCATTAGTAAGTACACTCGTAGCTTTCTAGGATTCATGAGAGATAACTCAAAGAAGATTCTTTTATAACAAATATATCCAGCCAGCTCACCTCGCACAGGACACACTGAGGAGTCACCTGAATTTATTTTATTTTACTTTTCCGCATATATTAGGTTGTTGCATAAGTCCTGTCCGATTAAGAAGCCTCTAACTTATTGGGTAGTTTTTGCGTGTATGTCTTTGCCATTAAATGGTCTCATAGCATAACAGAGGCACATACTGGTACATTGCAACAATGATATTAGTCTAAATCATACATGTTTGCATTACAAGAAAACGAAGCTTGAACTGGCCAGACTATCGCACATCTTCACAGTTTTTCTTTGACGCGGTGTTAGTTAGTGAGAACAGATAGCGATACTTCCTGACCCGGCTAATTTGGAAGTTGAGATAATACACTTTCGAAAACTAGGTTGAATGGGCTTGCTAATTTAGCACATTCGACGTTACAACCCATTGAAGGTCATCACTAATTTATTAAAGAACAAATCTTGTCTAATTAAACCTGATTCAATAACTACTTGAATTGGGAAAATGACACCACACAATGATCACTTTTAAGAACAAAAGACATATATATCGTACGGTACGAAAATGGCATGGGTTCACTTCGGTTGGCAAAGAACTATCTGAGTGCATTTACAGATTATTATAAATTCTTAGTCACGTATTTTAAGAACAGATTGCCATTAGAGGTTTAAAATGATGTACATTCATCACACTCTGCGGCAATGTTATGAGTTTGGCACCATTTATGTTCCTAAGGAAATATATATATTTATGCTATTTCGTTCGAAATAACGTTAACAAAAATTGAAATAGAATAGGCAATTCATGACGGTTAAAATGACGAGTGGATAATGGGGCAATAGGGCAAGGTGGATCTACTCAGGGGAACTAGTTTGATTCTCGGAATTTACTAAAAGCCTTGCCGCTCTTGGAAAGAAGCTATTGTGTCTGTAGTTGTGGTTCGATCCAGGATTATTGAAGTTCATACCGTTTCTAGTGTAGTAAATTTTGAAATAATGTGGTTTTCGGTTGGAAATACTATATTTGCCTCGAATGAGATTTGTGGCTACTCTAATATCAATCGCTATTCTACGCTTCTCTAGGGACTCAATGCCTAATTTCTTGTTGCGATCTGGAACAGTGGGCATGTTTTCCCAAGTATGATTAAAACAGCGCATAAATAAGCGTCTTGTGAAGTAGTTCTGTACTTTTTCGAGTTCTTTTTTATGGTGGATTGGATAAATAATCTATACCTATATATAAAGCGCAGTGTCCGTCTGTCCGTTTGACCGGATTGCGAAATAGTTGCGAAGTGGGGGGGGAGAGATCGCGCCAACAAGTTGCGAAACGAGTGATTGCGAAACCCTCCGATACTCCGCTAGGACGGGGCCCACGCCGCACAGTATTAAGCCCCGTGCAAAAGCAAAAGCTCATTTCGCGCTCCTTTTCAAATTCAAAAAGCAGCGAATTTGCTCTTGCACGGAATTTTAGCTTACTGTATCGAGTTTTAATATGAACCATTTGTGAAACCTAGAACAATTGGGTCACTAAAACCGTTTCCATTTCATAGTGTTTGTGAAACACAAATGACCCTAATCTGCTTCGAAATACGGAAGTGGTCGATTCATTCATGTTTCATAGAAAATTAAAGTATTAGGTGCGCTTTTCGGATTTGTCCGTGGACTGCCTGGCGCTTAATACTGTGGCCGAAGGCGGGGGGCAGCCGGACTAGTGATTAATAACGTGCTAGCGCATTGCTATCGCCTCATTTGGTGTTCCAATTATTGAAACGGCAGAGATGTAGTACAATGCGCTACAAAGTGTATTACATACTCCATATATCACAAAAGGTACATGGTGCCAAAGCTCACGTGAATGGCTGTAGAAGCCGGAATTTGTAAATGATAAAATCGGACAAGACTTATGCAACGACCTGATACGAGGGTTTATTAGGTTGGAACATAAGTTCTGTCCGATTTCGTGAACCACGTTTGAGCTCGCGTAAAATTCTCATCTCAAATCGCATTGAGCTAACTTAGTAGCGTAATTAGGTGGAACACTTGAACATTCCATACATATGTTCAGATCAAATAAGTGACTCAGGGTATACGAGAAATTGATGATTGTCATCAAACCAAGTTTCTGATTTTTTTTCAAGTGTTTGGATCATTATTTTGCAGAAGAGAAAAGTCGTGGGGCAATTTCACATATATTATTGAGAAGGCCATGTCAAGTACTTTCTAAGCCTAGGTTGAATGGTGGGGTTGATCCACCCCTTCCCCGAATTACATGAGGAACTAAGAGTAAGATGGAGTGATGGAGCTGTTCAATCGATTAGTATTCCTGCCCCGATAATCAAACTGACAGTTCTTAGAATATGGGCGATATAGTGCACTACTATTGCGTCATTTATACATTAGAAAAGTCTAGCTGAACTGATCTTCATCTTTCTCGAAATTGTGATTTTTCAAAAACATATTATCCTTGCTAAACATGCAAAATTCCGACTTTTGGTGTCCAGGCTAGGATTACTTTTCTACCAAAAGTACCTATCACCCAACTTACCCAAGCCACAATGTAATAGGGTAGGGTCAGCTTCAGCATGTTATCACAAAATAACGAGCTGATCAACTGTATGCGAGGCAGTAACTGGGAAAATATGTCGATTTTAATATTGAATTTTGGGCAGCAATATTTAAATAAATTTTGCTTGTGACAGGAGGATCGCACAATTACCTAAAAAAAATAATGTGCTGAACAGGGCCGGATCTATACATTTTCAGTATGGTTTAATCTCTAAGTCTAACTATTTGAATGCACGGTAGGTAAATTCATCTGAGGTCATGTCCAGGATATCAGTAATGACCAATTGGTGCATTTTTCAAGTTGGCCTTTTGTGTTAGAATTAATTTTAAGTTGCTGCTGTAATACACGTTCATGGTACTTTCCAAAAATATAATACGGTTGGCACTATCTCTCAGACCTATAGATTGGAACTCGGAAAAATTCATAGCCTAGTTACCTGTTACGGTGACATTTGCCTCGCACTGCGACCACAATTCTGATGCTATAGAGCTGTACAAATGCGCGCTATACAGAGTGTTGAATCACTTATTGTGTGAGAACAACCATTTGAAAATCGGTAGAAAAGTAAGGATGTTGAATGTAAGATAACCAAAATATTGAAATCGGACAGAACTTTTGTTCCAACCTGATATAATATTTTGAAATTGAAGATATATGATCAAGATTAACCGGAGGATCAGTGAATCTCCGAATAGGTCCGTCTCCTTTGCGAATCACAGAAAGTTCGAAATTTTGCACTGCAAATGAACCAGTTTCAATTTAGAAAATCATGCGAACATCACATAATAATAAAAAGGATACCTCATAACTGTGAAGATTCGAGTAGCATTCGTGTCCACAATCACATCGAAGGAAGCATCCGGCCTGTATAAATTAAGGCTACAAACTAAAGAACGGTGTATACAAGTGGACAATACATTCAAATCCAGTCTCACTAAAATGGGATATGTGGAGTGATTTTGTCTGAGGTGAGATATCCATGCATCGGCCGATCTTGTGCGGTACTGTGAAGTATTTTTCATGGGTTTAGGCGTGAATAAATTAAGAATAACTCACTTCGCATTCGAGGCACTTCAGTTCATTCTTCTTCAAATCCTTTTCCTTTGATTTATTTGGACCCCTGTTGATTGGTCGTTCATTCTTCTCGTAAGGAACAATCTGGATGGGACCCAAGTTGCAACTGAGCTCTCCATAGAATTGATTAGCAAAACTAAAAAAAAATCAATATAATGAAATACACGAAACAAAGGGTTTGTGGGTGAATGCTAACCTTTTCGTTCTTCTCCACTGATTCCGATCTTCTTTTCTTCGTAGATGGCTCAACGTCTCCACATGATTCTTCCATATATATTTCGCAGGTCTGGATGCATTCCTCGGTGGTCTTTTTCTCGTCTCCACTTCTGCATTCTCGAAAGATTCCTGAGAAGATTTGAAGGAAAACTGTCATTGATTTCCTATCTCCTATATGGTTATTCCGAAAAAATCATTTCGTGCAATCTAGCGTTTATTAGAAATTTGAAACATGAATTTGTATCATATATGATTTGTATGATATATGATATATTAACTTGTATGATATATGCATATATACTCTGCAAATAAGTTGTTTTCCGTAGAAAATTATGAGATAAAGGCATTTATAATGGAAAGCACCATTTCTTCATTCAGTATCGGCTGGTCCTTAAATTCATCCAATAGATCCACGGTGAATTTCTGAAATATATTTCTTCGAATTACAAATTAGAGTGAAAATATACCTCATCAACAGCTGATAAAGGTATGTCGATAGGTTCGTCTTTTGGCTCGATCTGAAATGAAAAAAATTTTCAACTTATTGAATTTGTTAGAAGTGCTAACCAAATCATCATTCATAAATTCCTCCTCCTTAATCTCATCTCCAAAGAAATCCGGACCAGATGGCTAAAAGAAAATTATTGAAATATAACATTGAGTAAATACTCACTTGATTTCCATTCGATAGATGTTCGTCGATCGGTTCATCTTTTATCTCCATCTCAAGAAGCTCTTCCTTGGGCTCCTTCAGAAATACAGCGGATTGATTCGACTTCTGTAAAGGTTACATTTAAATTTCCATCGTCCAAAGTATGTATTCTACAAGAAGAGTTAGATTGAACTTCTGTAACATAGTGTGTAATTTGGCCAACGCAAAGCTGATGCAATTCAATATTCTAGCTATTTGCGAGGTAGTTCACATTTTTTATCAACATAGTATTAGCGAAGAAACCTCATTGCCAAGGGACATCGATGGATAGTCGTCCAATGGCTCCTCTTTCAGTTCCTCCTTTAGATAACTCGATCCTCCGGTCGACATAACTTTAATTATCCAATTGATTAACGCAAGTGACAAAGCCATTACATCAAATTCAAAAATAATTCGTCCGGAATTAAACCAGAATATATCGCACTTATTCAATCTCACCAGAAAGTGAACTTCTTTATAATTAGAAAAAAAATATTGGGAAAAAACAATATCGGAGAAACGATTGACAGAGAACAATTGAATATGAGCGGAATCTAAAAATAAATCCTCGAGTAGATCCTGCATCCCCTTAATCTTCGTCTAATTTGTGGAGAGTGAACTCGTTTCCAGAACACTGAATTGTAATTGTTATATCATGCATGATGCTGAAAAATGTACTTTCTTGTCGTGCTTCTTAAAATCATTTTGAGTGGTGTAATTGAGACCACAAGTACAGATGAGGTAGATTCCGTTCTGATGATGAAGTGATAATAAATCATTTGTTTACTCAACCAACCGCATGCAGCGCCGTTTTGTGATGTCTGATGAGATGCGTCGAATATCCGCATGACGTCGTGGGGTATTTCTGATGAAAAAGTTAAAATTGTCGATGATAAATAATCAAGGAAATATCATGCATTCTGTATTTTATAATGTCGATAATGGAACATATAACGTTGGCCCACCACTACTTCTCACCTTGCACAGAACACATTGAGGTGTCATCCGAATTCTTCGAATCTGTCCATTTCCATTGCGAATGACGGTGAAATTCGAAATATCGCACTGAAAATGGGTCAGTTTCCATTATGAAAGCTACTCTTCTTTAAGATTTTAAAATCATGCTAGCATCACAGAATAACGAAAGTATACCTCTCGACTGTGTGCACACGAGAATGATTCGTTACCACAATCACAGCGAATGAGACATCCGGCCTATAATTAAACATCGAATGCCATAAATTCTTGCTTTTAGACTAGGAATTAGTGTTGGACAAATGGGTACGGGTTATCATTTCAATGCATCACTTTGCGTGCGATCAAATGGATAATCCAAACCTCTTTTATTGCACCGCGCGCGCGTCGCGGCGGTTCGGATAGTGGATAATCCATTAATCGAACCGAATTGCCATCCCTACTAGGAGTTGCAATTTTCAGAAAGAAAGCTCACCAAAGTAGGTGTGGTAGAGTGCTTTCCCTTGAGATGTATGCACCAAGAAATGGCCGAACTAGAGCGGAACTGAAATTCACACAATGGAGTAAATTTGCATGATTTAATTATCAACAGTGACAAGAACTGACTTCGCACTCGGGACACTTCAACTCGTTTTTCTCCTTTCCACTTTTCATCGAATGCTCGTTGTTCTTCTTCACAAATTTCGAACGAGGCGGTCCTTTGCATGATGAATTTCTCTTCTTAGGAACAACCTGAATGTGTTAACATACTATATGTTAACATATTTCTTTTTCGAGTCTTAGGAAAACACAACGTGTATGTAACCAGAATACGAAAGTATCATAAGTGGTTATGTTTATGAGGTTCCTCTACAAAGAGATACAGTACCGTGCAAAAGTCTCGCAACAACTTTGTTATCGCCATAACTTTGTTCAAAACTGAGCTAGAGACTTATGGTTGGAAGCATTCGAGAGGTGAATATCAGGAGAAAATAATCATATGGCGCATGGTCTGAAACATATTTATCGCGGGTTTCTGAATTTAATTTTCGGCATCACAATTTTCATCTATTTTTTGAAACTCAGCCGTAAGTCGATGTTATCTCGTACGAACTGTGATGGAAGTATAACCATTGATGTTTACAATCCACTATCCGGCTTGCTCGATGCACATCGGAAAGAGCTAATATATCGAGTTTCCGACACCTCCGAGGCGTGTTTGAACAGCTATATCTTCGCTCCCAGTTGAGCGATAGGGCCTCTATTTCGCAGCTACTATACACTAATAATGTAGAAACATTATGCCAAGTCTGATAGTGATCTGACAACATGCTGCAAAAATCGAAAAATTTTGAACACGAATTTTCATGCATGTGGAGAAGACCTTCAACGCTATCGAAAAAATCCGTTTTCTTGAACGTGATGCAGAATCTATTAATGAATAAGTGTGTGAAATCGCGAAGTGATACGATTTGTCCAACACATTATACAGCCCAAAAACCACACACAGCGTTCTGACCCCCATTGTTCTATCCGGATAAGAGTAGACAAAGGGATTAATATTTTGAATTTTCCCGCGAAAAACCAAACTGCAAATAGGATGTTTGAAAGCTCTTCGTTGTTTGAGAATCCCTAGAAACATAAAACAATGCCCCCAATTTGATCACTCTGAGCACTTTTGCGTTCCATAGTCGAAGTGAAACACAAATCAGCCTAGCCCGTTCCGTTCACCGAGAGGGCGATTCACGGAGGGAGATTTTATGTTTCATAAGTATTTCAAGTATACTGATTGCCGTTCGACTCAGCTCCCTTTTCTGTCGAGTCAGAATGCTGTGCACAGAGAGTCAGATAGCCATGAGCCATATGACTCGGTGCAAGGTAAAAATGAATCTTGTTTAAATTGCGATAAACGCACCTAACAGCTTTGCAAGTCCTAGATATGCACATTTATCATTGAATTGGAGCCAATTTTAAAGAAACAATCCGGTTATGCTAGGTCGACTTTCGCTACGGTCCATTTCTGACGACTTTGGCCGTTCTGACTCTCTGTGGTTTTTGGGCTGTAAAATGTGTTGGACAAATCGTCTCACTTCGTGATTTCGAACAATTATTCATTGGTAGATTCTGCATCACGGTGCAAGAAATCGGATTTTTTCGATAGCGTTAAAGGTCTTCTCCACATGCATGAAAATCCGTGTCCAAAATTTTTCGATTTTTGCAGTTTGTTGTCTGTTCTCTATCAGACTTGGTACAATGTTTCTACATTATTATTGTACTAGTCCGGCTGCCCCCCGCCTTCGGCGGGGGCCCCGTCCTAGCGGAGTATCTAGGTTTCGCAATCACTCGTTTCGCAACTTGTTGACGCGCGATCTCTCTCTCCTCATTTCGCAACTGTTTCGCAACCCGGTCACGCGCCAGGAATTAGCGCTTTATATATAGGTATAGATAGTAGCTGCGAAATAGGGACCCTATCGCTCAATTGGGAGCGAAGATATAGCCGTTCAAACACGTCTCGGAGGTGTCGGGAACTCGATATATTAGCTCTTTCCGATGTGCATCGAGCAAGCCGGATAGTGGATTGTAAACATCAATGGTTATACTTCCATCACAGTTCGTACGAGATAACATCGACTTACGGCTGTTTCAAAAAATACATGAAAATTGTGCTGCCGAAAATTAAATTCAAAAACCCGCGATAAATATGTTTCAGACCATGCGCCATATGATTATTTTCTCCTGATATTCACCTCTCGAATGCTTCCAACCATAAGTCTCTAGCTCAGTTTTGAACAAAGTTATGGCGACAACAAATTTGTTGCGAGACTTTTGCACGGTCCTGTACATTTAGTTGTATTCCTCTCTGATAAAGTAATGTTCTTAGTACTTACAGTTGAGATTTCATCCAGTGAATGAGTAGGAGAGGGATGGTTCAATTCATAGTGAAAGCCAAATGAATTCAAATCGAATTGGGCCTAAAACTGGAATACGATTTGTAAAAAAACATACGACACAACTGGCCTCTCCATGCTCAGACATCTCTTCCTCTTTGCAGATATTATCGTAGGCCTGTAATTAGTTAATAACTTTAACAACGACAACCATTTGAAAAATTTCCAATCGCGTATATGAGGCCGTTTGCCTAAGAATCGAGCATGGACCGGGACTCAAAAAAAATCGATTTCCTGTAACAATGTGTTTTGGGGTAATTGAAAGTGCTGAAAACGGTGGGCACATTCGTTTCGCTCTCAGAGTCGTCGTTGGCTCCGGACGGCGTCACGTCGAAAACGGGTTTTCGCGTATGTCGCCTCTCGGGAAAGTGCTACAATTACGCGAATAGGGTTTCCGGGGTAGAATTTAATGCTGATTACGCCTATCCACTTCATTTTTCACGAATTATTAAAATAGTTTTCAACTTTTCGAAGACGCAATATCGGGACGAGTGAGTTACATGGCTGGAACCGCCGTGATGTGCGGATTCAGAATCTCAAATTTCATCGACTTTCTCCATAGGACTTTAAAGATTAGAGTAAAAACGTGATGCGAAAATGGGTGAAAATGAGGCAATCGCAGGTTCTCCCCGCGGCAGAGGAAAGGAAGAGGCGAGATAGTGTGGAAAATCGAGAGAGCGCGAGGGGCCGTAAACTGCCAGGGGGAGAGAATTGAGGAAGAGACTGTGATTGCCTCATTTTTACCCATTTTCGCATCACGTTTCACTCCAATCTTTAAAGTCCTATGGAGAAAATCGATGAAAATTGAGATTCTGAATCCGCACATCACGGCGGTTCCAACCATGTAACTCACTCGTCCCGATATTGCGTCTTCAAAAAGTTGAAATTTTAAAAATTATTTTAATAATTCGTGAAAAATGAAGCGGATAACCGTAATCAGCATTAAATTCTACCCCGGAAGCCCTATTCGTGTAATTTTAGCACTTTCCCGAGAGGCGACATACGGGAAAAACCCGTTTTCGACGTGACGTCGTCTGGAGCCAACGACGACTCTGGGAGCAATACATTGTTGACAAATAGATTGCGCAATCACTGCATTTGATCGCGAACTGACTTTTTTCCGAAGCATTATACGAACTTTCCGGACACCCCAATCACACAACATTTCGAATTAGAATTTATAGAAGAAAAACACATGCTTGATCAATAACCGACAAAGGTGAATCGATAAGCTCATCTTTTGGTTCCATCTGACAAACACGAGATTAATAGTTTAAAAAATCAGAGATTAATGGAATTTTCCCTTTTGAATTATATTTGAATAACTGGGAGGGTGACAATTGCAAAAACGACAATTGCACAACTCGTTGCCGTTCGCTTGAGAAAAGGCCAAGGAACTTGGGAGATATATAAATGTAATCAGTACGTACTCCCCTACATTTCCATGTATAAATCTTCCTACCAGGAGATGATCTTGAGTTTCACTCGTCAAAAACGACCAAGAGTTCATGGCTAAAAATTGAGAAAGTGACTTGAAAATCATGGCTATATAAGCATATACAGTAGCGCCGGAAAGTATTCATACGATTTGATTTTTTCATATAACTTTTTCTGCAAGTGACTTAGCAAGTTAGATGTTGTAGCGCTATATATCAAACCCATCGAAAAATACGATGCGAGTATTGCGTCATCACGTGCACCATAACGGATTGCGTAGTGATGACGCAATCGATTTTCACTTTTTCAAACAGGCGTTATTCTTATACAGAATTTTTCCAGCTTGCTAAACTTTCTGAAGTTGGTGATAAGACCTATTTCTATCCAGAATAAAAATTTGAAGTTGCTGCTCGGTCGCACATTTGCTGCAGCCTTGCTGCAAAATCGATGTCAAAAATAAAGATATCGGCTCCGAGTCAAGCTAGAGACTGTTTCAAGGGATCAAAATGATCGTCATCATGAGTCAAGATGATCCTGAGAATATGAAAACAATATCGCAATAATTGCCCTCAGGGCATGATAAAATCACTTTTTCACATGACCACTTTTTGGAGATTCATAACTTTTCGGGAAATCTGTATAAAAAGCTGATTTTTGCTTAGGCATGTTCAACATGTCTTATATATATGATTTCCAACTTTTTAGAGTGTTTGAATATCTTTCCTACCCGCGGCGGGCGGTTTTCAGAGGTGCGCCGTGGTCCTGAATGCATGACCCTTCGGAAACAAGTTTGTGGGAAAGTTAAGGAAATCAATTGTTATTGTGTGTGCTTGTCCAACATGTTCTGAAGAACCGATTCCCAACTTTTTGAAATTTGTTAATAACTTTGGGCAAAGTTGTAGAGACAGTGCAGACGGAAATAGCGGGTCGGGGATTCGAAAGTGCCTCCGAAAACCGCCCGCCGCGGGCAGGAAAGATATTCAAACACTCTAAAAAGTTGGGAATCATATACATAAGACATTTTGAACATTTCTAAGCAAAAATCAGATTTTTATACTGATTTCCCGAAAAGTTATGAATCTCCAAAAGTGGTCATGTGAAAAAGTAATTTTTTTCATTCCCTGAGGGCAAATATTGAGATATTATGTTCATATTCTCAGGATCATCTGGACTCATGATGACGATCATTTTGATGCCTTGAAACTATATCTAGCTTGACTAGGGGCCGTTATCTTAATTTTTGATAGCGATTTTGCAGCTAGGCTGCAGCCAATGTGCGGCCGAGCAGCAACTTCAAACTTTTATTCTGGATAGACCTCGGTCCTATCTCCATCGTCAGGAAGTTTGGAAAGCTGGAAAAATTCTATATGAGAATAACGCCTGTTTGAAAAAATGTGTAACAACTTCAATAGTTGTCAATCAAAGCAAAACGCTAAACGTGTATAATATATTTATAAGGGTAATGGCCAAACACGGATAAATGAGAACTTAACCAAGCGAAAAAAAGTTCATTATTATGGAACAAAAGCATAAAAACACGAGTGAACAAGATTAAAACTAACCGGCGCAGCACTACTCCCGTCTCTCCGTAAACATCAGCCGAATCGGAAATCGCCGCTTCCAGTGCTCGCGAGCAAGAAATATGTTGATTCCCCGATGTTTCATCGGCCATATTCACACTGTTGCCTTTTTACGTTCGCGTTTCTCCATCAAGTCGCTGTCTTGGGAACGCGTTTTTCATGAATTTGGTAGTTTCTGAACCGCGAACGCGATACGCAACGCAAACAAACGCGCACCTCCCTATCCGTGTGAGCCGCAACGCGCATACAAACACTTGGAAAATATAACTCGCTGATCCGTTGCGGAAAAAAACCCGTCACTTTGTTTTTGGGTGTAATAACTTCTAAGCTTTTAGTGAAGAGCCGTGCAAAATTAAAGGATTTAATCAAGACTGTAAACAATGGAAGTAGAATAAAGCGCAAGAACAATAAATAATGTGCTAACAAGGCGAAGAGTGTGATGAAAAAACAATCCATACCGATGGCTGTACAACAATACAAGGTTTTATTACGCGTTAGTTGGAAAGAATATGTCGGAGTCGTTAAAATAATGTAAGAAGAGCAGAATGCGCGCGAGTGAAAGTACCGTAATTAGCAAACAAGCTGGTGTCATCGATTACAAATTTTATTGTTTCAAATGATTTAAATAATTATTGTGGTTGGTTTTATTAGAGAATTATTTTAATGGTGAAATGATCGCAACAATCTGAGTACAATTTCCACGACAAAATTGTGGTTCTGACATAAACATCACACCGATCGTAAACAAGTGATTGCAAATATATTCATCTGGAATCAAACCAGGTTCTGCACTTCTTCTATCTCACAAAAACTTCAACTTCTTTATTATTCAGTTGAGAAAAACAGTGTTAAAAACAAAGAGAGTGATATGGAAAACAAAGAACAAATAGTTTAAGCTGTACTATACTTCGAATTGACTGAAACCGATTTCACGGAGCCACAAATATCGATCGCACTCAATCCTCATCCAGTCTGTGAAGAGTGAAGTCGCGACCATTGCACTGAATCATAATGGTATAACCAGGCAATGTTGACAATAATATAACAATATTCGTCAAGACTAAAAAAAACCTTCTTGTCGTGCTTCGTTAGCTCATATTCAGTATTGAATTTCATTCCACACGAACAAGTAAGGTAGATTCCGTTCTGACGATAATCAGGTTACTCAGTAAATTTAAAAAGAAATTATAGTATTAAAAAAACCAACGGCATTCAGGGTCGTTTTGTGATGTCTTCTGAGATGCTCAACATATCCACGTGTAGTCTTGGGATGTATCTAACATAAAAATGTATTATATTTCCGTTAATTATCTCTGACCGTAATCGTAGAAATTAAAATTTGAAACACTCCTTTTCAGTAGCTATTCCTACCCAGCTCACCTCGCATAGGATACACTGCGAAACCACATTATCCTCCAGTTTTTTAAGAGCGAATTCCTGACCAGTGCACTGAAATAAATTATCACTACTAGATCAAAATTAGAACATAATATTTTATCAGCAAAGGAAACGCACCTGCTTGCGATGATTCGATCTATCACGATTAGAATGATATCTGAATCCACACGAACAGAGAAGGTAGAATCCACTCTGAAAATTAATTGTAATTTCTTGCCAGATATCACAATAGACAAACCGCGAGCAGAGTGGTATGATGCTTCATAAGATGCTTACTATATCCATATGGCGTCTTGGGATACTTCTGACATAATTAAATTAATTTCACATGAAGAAGATTATTACTTATATATATATATATAAATTAATGACGATGAGAATCAATAGTTAATGACTGGATAAAAGGGTCATGAAGTCAGGAGGATCTACTCAAGGGAACTGGTTTCATTCTCGGTATTTACTAAAAGCCTTGCCGCTCTTGGAAAGAAGCTATTGTGTCTGTAGTTATGATTCGAACCAGGGTTGTTGAAGTTCATGCCGTTTCGCGTGTGGTAAATTTTGAAATAATGTTGTTTTCGGTTGGATATACTATATTTGCCTCGGATGAGATTTGTGGCTACTCTTACATCAATCGTTATTCTACGCTTCTCTAAGGACTCAATGCCTAGTTTCTTATTTGCTTATAGAACCCGTCTAAGAAACTAAGAAAAAGTTCACCTTGCACAGGAAGCACTGAGGAGTCACCTGGAATAAATTAGTTTATTTAAACTCGTAGAAGAACACGAAGACAACTATTTTTATCAAGTCAAAATGTTCGTGCTTCCCGTCAATATGAAGTACTGACCGGTGCATCAGTAAATCGACGAATAGACCAATTTTCTTTCCGAACGACAGTGAAATTCGAGATTTCGCACTGAAAATTAATGAAGAGCCGCTTCGGTAATTATCAAAAAGAAAAACACAACTACCACTTTCTAACCTCGTAACTATGATCGCTCGAGTACGATTCATGTCCACAATCACATCTAACGAGGCATCCGGCCTATAGAATTGGGAAATGGAGCATTCAATGAACTAAAATCTTATCATATTGGAAAGGCTAGAGTTGTTCAATCAAGGGAAAAACATACCAATGCGGCACTCGTGGAGTGCTTGCTCCTGAGATGAAACATCCACGCTGTAACCGATCTTGAGCGATACTGCCATTCATTCCGATAAATTAATTAAAATATAGAACAACTGACATGGCATTCGGGACATTTCAGTTCATTCTTCTCAGTTCCATTTTTCATCGAATCTTCGTTCATCTTCATCACAGATTGCGATCGAGGCGGTCCTTTGCTTGATGACTTTCTCTTCTGAAGAACAACCTCATTGGGATCGATGGTAAACAAATTCTCGTAATCTAAGGAGAATAATAACGTATACATTAAATAAACAAAGGATTCATAAGTAATGCGTATTCGAGATAAGGCAAACCTTGTTTGTATCCATGTGAATTTCTTGCTTTTCATCATTTCCACTCTTCTCCATCGTTCTCGCAATTTTCGATTCCGGCTTTTCTACCTGGAAATCCATAAGATACTCTGAGTACTTGCGAGGTCCTGTTACAATCGTGGACGAGAAAGTACATTTCAGCATTTCGTCATCCTTAGACGATATCTGAGTTGGGATAGTGAATTTTCTTTTTCTTTAACGTTTTCCTTAGAATATTTAGTCAACATATAGAATTCAAGTACAACAAATTTAAACCTTTAGAGGTTGAACTGTCTTCTGCTTCCTTTTCTTTGCTCTCGCCTCAAGCATAACGTCCTCAAATATTTGTTCCTTACGAAGACAAAGATTCATTGGCCAAGATATAACAAGAATAAATTAGGTTGGTGCATAAGTTTCGTTACAAAATCACGATTAAAGTTTTCGAGCACTATCTTGCGTCGGTTTTGAGCAATCATCATGTGGTTTCTTGTATGATGTTAGCACATGTGTGCTCTACATAGCGCACATTGCGATGCACCTTATCAATCAGTAATACCTACTAATCCAAAGACCCCCCCCCCTAATCCAAAGACAATTACAATTTTTTAAGAACTTTTTGATTAATAGCTACTCCTTGCGCAGTAATAATTGCGCCGCTTCAACACAATTTTCCTGAAGTATGATGCCTAGCTATTCTACCGTGGCGAGTGATCTGCATTAACCATAGAATAATATGAGAAAATAGGCTCGTTTTCCGGAATAATGGGGTAATCGACCTGTCAGATTTTGAATATTTTCGCAGGGAGAATTTGCTAGAGGAGCTTGTGGCCTCACATGAAACATAATCAGTAGTACCTACCATGAGGATGCTACCATAGCAAGTTCATTAAGATTCATCTTTCCGTTCGAGAAATTTCGCAATTATAGTTTGAATCTCAAATTTGAACAACGAAATCGGTCTTTTTCGCCTCACTAGTAATCCGTGGAAGCCCGAAACTCCCATTTAACGTATTCAATGGAAGCATCCCCCCTTACTAATCAGTTTCTCTGAAGGATGCGAACTGTATCGAATTTGTTTAGTTTTAGCGATGATTTGTGATGAATACCCAAAACATGGTAATTTTGCTAATTTTCACTCATCACTGTTTTTACACGAAATGACATTGAATCGATCGGGTACAAACCAACCATTGTTATGCCCTAATGCCATTATGCCTATTGTTATTGTTATGCCCCTTGTTATGCCCTTGTTATGCCTGCCTCAAATAATACTCAGGTGGTATTTGATTGACGAGAAGTATTCACAAGAAAATAGGCAAACTGCCTTGTAACGAAAAATTTTTGCACCAACCTGAAACATACAAAAATGTCTCTCGATATACAATGTAATTAATACTTACGGTAGAGATTTCATCCGATGAATGCATAGGAAGGTCAATTTCAAACCCAACTGAATTCGAAGCGAATGGGGCCTGAAACAAAAAAGGTGATTTACTTCAAAATACACGTTATTAACCTCTCCATGCTCAGACATCTCTTCTTCTTTGACACTATCATCAGCCTGATAGTTATGAAATCTTTTTGCCAAGCCAACCATTTGAAACATTTGCAATGCCATCAGCCAGCCTTCACCTTCACTTTGTAAATAAGAGAAAAATACCTGGTTTTCCAATGAATATGGTTGGAAAAGTACGAGCTCATCCTTGGGCTCTTTCAAAATTACAGCAGATCCATTCGAGATCTGATAGGAAAATTTCAATTCCATTCGCTCAGATAAATTCCCAGATTATCATAAGAATGGGATACGAAAATATCGCTACAAATTCTAGCGATTATCAAATTCGCATATGCGACTGTATTTGAAAATAAAATTAATAAACCTCATTGTCAGGAGACATCGACGAGAAGTCGTCCAATGGTTCTTCTTTTGGTTCTTTCAGAAAAGAAGTCAAATTACCGGCCAACATATCTGCAATTCTGATTAGCGAATGGAATACAGCAAAGCTTGATTAACAAAGAATTAAAGGTAAGTAATCCGGAATTTAACCAGATGAAAGGAGAATCTCATAAGAAACAAACTCCAATGTCTTTATGATTAATACAAATCAAGAAGTGAACATGATAAAAACAATAGAGAAATTCGGTCATAATTTATGAAGGGGATTCCACGAGCGCGTTGAATGAATGGCTATCGAGTATGTTCAATTATCATCAAGTTTGTGGAGAGTGAACTCGTGTCCGTTGCACTGAAATATATTGATCGATCATGATTGTTAGCAAGAACAAAACAATATTTTTCAAGGTTAAAAATACCTTCTTGACGTGCTTAGCCTGACATTCAGTATTGAATTTCATTCCGCACGAACAAAGAAGGTAGATTCCACTCTGACGATAAAACAAGTTACTCATTGAATAATTTATTTCAAAACCAAACCCCATTCAGTGTCGTTTTGTGATGTTTCCAGAGATGCGCAGTAAATCCATGTGGTGTCTTGGGGTGCATCTTGCATAAAATCGATTATATTTCCAATTGCGAAGCAGTGAAAAAAAAATAATAGAAATGAGAATGCCAAATAGACAATTTTTAAAAATTGTATTCCTACTCAGCTCACCTTGCACAGGACACACTGAGGAGTAGAAACTTTGGTCAGTTTATGAAGAGCGAATTCCTGTCCAGTGCACTGAATTATTGCTAATCGCAAAAAATGGTTCAAATTGTAATTCAAGGAAAAGGTACCTTCTTGTCATGTTTCTTCTGATCGTTATGAATGGTATATTTGAATCCACACGAACAGAGAAGATCGATTCCATTCTGATGAAAAATATAGTGGTCATGCATAAGTTAAAAAAACCAACCGCCATCAAAGTGGTTTTGTGAGGTTTAGATAGATGTTCACTATATCCATAGGCCGTCTTGGGATGCATCTGATACAAAATTTAAAACTTCGATATTTCAAAAAAAAATAAAGGTGTGATGAGCAGGTTGTGCGAAGGAAGCGGTTCTATAAAAAGAGCCGAGAAAATCATTCAAAAATTAAATCGACTCTAATGAAAAACTGAACCTTAGAACCTTGAAAAACTTAGAAAAGCAACACAATTAATAGGGAACAAATAAAAATGAACTGTATTTAGAATAAGATCCACAAGTTCATCGAATTAATAGGGCATCCGCTCAATCCTCGTCCATATTGTGTAGAGTGAATGTGCGACCATCGCACTGAAGCCATAACAGAACAATTATAGAGATCAAACCATTAAATAAATGAATAAGCATTTATCTGAATGAAAGTATAACACACGTTCTTGCCGTGTTTATTTTGATCACCATCAAAGGTATTATAAGAACATACAATTGTTGTCTCATAATTTGGAAATTTAAGAACAGTCAAGTACCTTCTTGTCATGCTTCTTCTGATCATTATGCGAGTTATATCTCATTCCACACGAACATAGAAGGTATCAGGTTGATGCATAAGTTTTGTCGCGTCCTATCTCTTATGCATTCTAACCTCCGAAATTCTTTGAATTAGTTCAAACTAAATTTCGTTATTCTTATTCATTGAGGGCCTTCATACCTTTTCTTACGCACCTTGCTTCATTCCTGTCAAGACAGTTTGGGAGGCACAGCAGGCAGACAAAGTTGTAGTGAGATCAGGATTACATCTCAATTTAATGCACCAGTGCTTCTTGAAAAAAGAGGAATTGTGTCGATTTTGTGTGATATGCGTAAAATACTATGTATGGACATAATTTTGAACCACGAAATTTAGACGAGTTTGAATAATGTTTGTGATAGGGAAGGTCGGAAAAAGTTTTGCAATCCGAATTTTCTTCTCAATTGATATCGAGATCCAAATAGTCGTGGAATATAATTCACCAAAAGTGTTCAGTATACAGTTAAAGCTTGGAGTCGATTGGGTTCTGTCTGTTTACATGGCTTAATACAGAACGATGAAATATAAGTCAAACTGCTGAAATTTCACTTTGTTCAAATTCCTACCTCACACACATGTTCATTATCTGATTTATTGTGACCATTCGAACCATCAACCCTTCCCTTACCAATATCTGTTTGGGATAATTTTACAAATCAATTGCTTTTGAATGACAATTTTGAATTCGAAACACCTAAGCTTACTTTTTTTGCACAATTGTGCCTGAATTAAATTTATGCAAAATTCAAATTTACCGCAAGAAGAGTGTTATCTATCTCACGTTTTAAATGTTAAAGTAGACCCCCATGAGTGTTAATCGGAACGCACTTATGGTAGGCCCAGTTGTTATAATTCTGAATTCAGGAGAATTGGTCAAGTTGACTGTGAATCAGCGCCTAACCTTAGATTCAGTGAACTATACCTTTGGTTCCGCTCAACATAGCACAATATCTGACATATATTTAGAAAGAGCATTCACGGGGCATATCACCATGCTACAGGAGCTGGGTTCATTATTCATCTCTGCGTACTAGCACCCGGTCAAACAAATTAATACAATTTGCTAGAAATTCAAATCACTTCATATTAGAATGTTTTGCAAAGCCGGCGTCGACAGCTCAGCTATACCCTATGGTTTGAATGAGCATGCATACCCCTAACATATACTAGAAGGGCAGGCAACTGAAATATTTGAGACGTATCCTTTATGGAAATATTGCGGACCTCCGAAATGCGACAAAACTTATGCATCAACCTAATAGATGCCACTCTGAGAGTTAATAGATCCTACGCATTAGCAACTTTTAAAAAATGAACATGTGACCAACCGCATTCAACGTCGTTTTGTGGCGCATCTTGAGATGGAAAGTGTATCCATATGAAGATTTGGGATACTTCTGAAAAAAAATCATTTTTTATAATTCAGAAGAGAATTCAAACACCGAATTTCTGAATGCACTATAACCTTCAATGATCAGTGAGAGAATGTTAAAACGAGACACCTGTGTACAAAATGCTTGCACAACATTACAAAATGCTTACACAGCATTACATTTTGGGAAAGAGTGAGGGGTTAGAGAGTGCAGAGGTTTAGAGAGTTCTCGAATGTACATACTTTATAGCCAGAGAGTCAGCGAATATTGCTGCCGTGTCTCTAGACAGCTCACCTCGCATAGGATACATTGAATAGTAGCCTTTCGAAACCCATCCAGTTTGTGTAAAGTGAATTCGTATCCAGTACACTGAATTATGTTCTCTGGGATATGCTCATAAGAACATAACGAAATTGTACTATACAGTATCAAACAAACGTTTATCCCAAAATTAAATTTTTTATAACTTATTTAAAAATTGGGCTAGAGACTTATGTATTGAAGTATTCGAGAAATAAATAACAGGACCAAATTATCGCAGCTTTCTGAATAAAATTTTTGGCATCGCAAAACGTAAACCATTTACCTTCTCCTGATATTCATCTCTCGAATGCTTCAAACAAACGATAAGCCTATAGCTCAATTTCGAAAGAAGTTATTGGAATTCTAGTTATGTGGCCAAACGTTTGTCCGCTACAGTACAGGCTTAAAATTACCTTCTTGTCGTGTTTCTTTAGATATTGTGAAGTATTGTATATCATTCCACACGAACAAGTCAAATAGATTCCATTCTGATGAACAGGTTTTTAATTTTTTTTAGTGTTTTTAAAAACTTTTTAAATTATTTTTTTTAATTTTAATTTTTTTTCAAACTAACTGCCAACAGAGTCGTTTTGTGATGTTTCTTTAGATGATCAGCATATCCACCTAGCGTCTTGGGATGCATCTGATATAAAAATATTTATTTATTGATCAAGAATGAGATCCGACACTATGCGCACTCTATAACCTTCTAGGTTACATGATGAAACCTGCACAATTAACTCACCTCGCATAGGACACATTGAGGAGCCACCTGAAATGAATACGTATAACAAGAACTGAAAAGATAACTTACATGCACAATAAAAACGAGAAACAATCAAACTAACAACTGAGTAAGGCAATCTTCGAATTGGCCCATCTCCTTTGCGAATGATGGTGAAGTTCGAAATTTGGCACTAAAAAACTTATTTTTCATATTGAAAACTGATACTGTAAAATATACGATAGTACAATAACAGAATAAAGCGATGTATACCTCGTGACTGTGCCTGTGCGAGTATGATTCTTTGCCACAATCACAACGAAGGAGAAATCCAGCCTGCAGAGAAACTATGTAAACTTTACATTATGCGTGATATTAAATATCACAATTATAATATTTATAATGCTTACCAAAGTAGGTGTGGTAGAGTGCTTAATTTTGAGATGTTTCACCCATGACCACGCCGATTTCGAATGGTGCTGTAGGATACATAATTGGAAGAACTACCAATAAGGATGAGAATAAATAAATTATGAGGAACTTACTTCACACTCGGGACATTTATGCTCTTTTTTCTCAGTTTCATCCTCCATCAAGTCCTCGTTGTCCTCATTCGTAGATTTCGAATGAGATATTCCGTTTGATGTTAGTTTTTTCTTCTACAGAACAACATAAACTTCAAGCTCTAAATGAAAGGACCTCAGATCTCATCTTCTTCACAGTTGGTTCCACTTCTTCATCCGACTCTTCCGAAGACCCAGTGTATTTCACGTATCTGGGAACAATCCTAGAAGATCTTCTAAATTTCATCCCTTCTGCGTTCTCAGAAGAATCCTGTGAAGATTATGATTATTGAAATGAATTTAAATATGAATTTACACATATATGACAGAAATTACGCACATTTCGAATGTTAGCGGGATTTTCGGCCCTTTCTTGATTCTCAACTCCATTGTCGATCATATCACCCCTCGGATCCAAATCTCCGATTTCGTTACCCTGAATGATCTATCTGCCATAAATTGTAAAAGTATCAAAGCGTAAAAATAAATAACAAACATCATTTTCATTCAGAATCGGTTCGTCCTTAAATTCATCAATAAAATCCAGTCCGAATTGCTAAATTATCATTCAAATTAATTTTTTGAGCAATAAATACACCTGATCGACATCAGCCAATGGTTCATCGACTAGTTCTTCCTTCGGTTCCATCTGAATTACAAGAGGTAACGTGAAAAATAGTGAGAGGTGGCGGTACTTTCATCTTTTGAATATATTTGAACAACAAACCAAGTCATCGTTCAGAATATCCTCCTCCTTAATCTCATCTCCAACGAAATCCATGCCAAATAGCTGAAAGAAAAATCTCGAAATATAACTTCCAGTAAAGACTCACTTGATTTCCATCAGATAGAGGGACGTCCATCGGTTCATCTTTTATCTCCATCTCAAGTGGTTCTTCCTTGGGTTTCTTCGAATATAGAGCAGATTTATTCGAGTCCTGTAAAGGTTGCATTTCATATTCACAACTCCCGCTAGAAATTAGTATTACAAATATTTGCATACAGCGCGTTCGCATTTCGCGTTTTTATATAATGAGCATTTTCTCGAATTTGCCACAGTAGATCTAACTGCAGTGAAATATTCTATCCTTATGGAAACTAGTTCAAGCTTGTTTATCATCTCTCGAGAACAAAACCTCATTGTCAAGTGGTATCGTTGGGTATTCGTCCAAGGGCTCTTCTTTCAGTTCCTCCTTTAGATAACTCGATCCTCCGGTAGACATAGCTATAATCATCCATTTGAATAACTAAGTGACCAAGTAATTACAATAAATTCAAAATAATTCATCCGGAATTAAACCAAAATATATCGCACTTATTCAACTTCACAAGAACGGCAACTGCTTTATAGCCAGAAAAAATGTCTAGTAAACAACAAGATTAACAGGGAACAAATTATGATGAATGGTATTTAATAGAAAATCAAATCCACAAGTTCCTCAAGTGAATACGGTACCCTCTCAATCCTTGTCCAATTTGTGTAGACTGAACTCATTTCCAGAGCACTAAACAATATTATATATCAAAACATTTAAAATGATATTCAATGCTGTCATAGCCGCATCATGCATGATGTGCGAATAAGCTGAGAAATTTACCTTCTTGTCGTGCTTCTTATAGTCACCTTGTGTGGTATAATAGATGCCACACGCACAGATGAGGTAGATTCCGTTCTGATGGAGATGTCATTCATAAATCATATATCCATGTATAGACTCCGCAAGCTCCGCCCATTTGCTCTCACACAAAAGTAAGTAATTCATGTAGCTCACATCACAATCTATCATTGGCTTGAGGCGGTGCACGCACTCAAAATTAAAGTTACCGGACGAGGACAAAATTGACCCCTATTTTTTGTCCTCCATCGAATAGCCGATGGCTGAATTAGTTGAGAATGAATATACAAAAATGCTAAAAATCAATAATAGCCTCAAGGGAAAGCCAGAAATGATCAGCGTAATCCTGGGCTCTCTCACTTTTGTACATTCTCTCGTACCCGCGACGAGATCAGGTGAGATCACGGTTTCGTCCTCGTCCGGTAACTTTAAGTAGGTCAGAATTCGATCTAAAGATTGTGAAACGGAAAAATAGTCCCTTAAAGTGGAAGCACATAGCTCCGCCTTCGGTAACTATGTGCTTAGGCAACTTTCTATCAAAACAGAACATTTAAAACTTCACGCGCTCGGTGGTGCTTCAAATTAAATCAGTTTGCGCGATACGCATTGAGTAGGAGAGAGGCAAATACGCCCCCGCTCCCTCTTATTCTCGCATGTTTCTGCCCCGGCATGTGTAGACCGTTGCCTGTTAAATAGCGCGGGCACCGCTCACACTTGTCTTGCTTCACGGGGGTGAGGCACAGCCGGGAAAGGGAGAAGCTCTCTTTGGTGATTTGATTGAGAACGAGTCGGGATTAACTCCTCCCCGTTTCTTCCAGGTATCGTTTTACGGACTCTATCTGTTGACAGCTTTTCACGTAGTTTTGGAGCCCTAACGCGATTCAGAGATGAGATATCAACAAACGGACAAAAGTGTGACCTTATTTTGATCACAATGGCCAGATTGAGCATAGAAAGAACAGCAGAACTGTATTTTGGCTATGTCCGTTGTGGTCCCTATCTATGTAACATACCTTCTTCAATGTCGTTTTATGATGCCTCGTGAGATGGTAAATATATCCACGTGTCGTTTTAGGATGGATCTGATACAAAATTAACAGCATTTTCTATCAGATTTGCTATATGATGAAAAAATACGGTGAGGTAATGTAATCCTACATCGCCTTATGCATTCTACATTTATCACATTCAAAATATATTTTTCGAACATTCAAAATATATTTTTCGTTTTACATCAACTCTTATACCGAACTAACCTTGCACAGTACACACTGAGGAGTCATCTGCATTCTCCGAATTGGTCCATCCCCTTTGCGAATTATGGTGAAGTTCGAAATTTTGCACTAAAATGAGCCATATTGCATTCGAAACTACAGACATTAACAATGCGAGCATACCAGAATAAATGAAAGTATACCTCGTAACTGTGCGCATGTGAGTAGGATTCGTGGCCACACTCGCAGCGAAGGAGACATCCGGCCTGTAATGAAACTATGTATATAAACTTCCAGAACCAATTCGAGCTCATGTTTAAAAAAACTCACTAAAGTAGGTGTGGTAGAGTGCTTCTCTTTGAGATGTATCCACCAAGCATTTGCAGATCTTGAGTGGTACTGGAATTTATTCAATAGCACACATTTTAGAAATAAAGTGATAAGAACTGACTTCGCATTCGGGACACTCCAGTTCATTCTTCTCCGTACTAGTTTCCTTAGAATACTCGTTGTTCTTCATCACAGATTTCGAATTAAACTTCAAAATATAGGCCGATAAATCAGAAAATATTTCAATCAATCGGAATTTGTGTATACCATACCACATCTTCTTCTAACGGTTCGTCCTTATAGGGCATTCCATCTCCAATTAAATTCGTGCCGAAATTCTGTAAAAGAGAAACGTATTTATGCAATTTCGGAAGCAATGTTCACCTGATCATCGCTTAATGGTGCGTGGATTGGCCTTTCATTTGGCTCGATCTGAAATGGAGGAGATTTAAAAATGCGTACAGGAACATTCAATTGGAAAAGGTTCACATTGTATTTTGTAGACCGTGCTATTGAAGAATTCAAATCGCTATTATTTGAATCTGGTCATTCTGTACTAGAAAAAGACAAAGAGAACTGACCATATTGTCATTCATAATATCTTCCTTCTTTATCTCATCCCCAAGGAAATCGTGGCCGAAAGGCTGAATGAATATTATAAGATCGAAAACATTTCAATGATCTACCTGATACTCGGGAATAGATAGAGGACCATCTAGGGGCTCATATTTTGGCTCAATCTGAAATAAATAATTATTAAAAATAGCGATAAAGATACGAAATCTCCTTAAACCAGAGTCAAGTAAACCGACCATGTCGTAATCAAGCAATTCTTCTTCTTTGATCTCATCATCAACGAATTCAGTAGCCGATTTCTGAAAATTATACATGCGATACGACAAAGAAAGTTAATCTGCGTTTTTTAAAAGCACTTTCGTTTCAGTATCGTCAAAAAACCATAGGAAACTCATAGTGAAGGAATAGTGAAGGAAGGGATTTAAACCACATATTCAATGGTCATTGAAATAGGGAAATGAGCAATTATAAATATAGGACCATCTTAATTTTAATGCAAAAAAATCTTACAAGGATTGACTGACCATTTCCTCGGAATCTCCTGCAATACAATTCAAGTTGATGCGTCTCTCAATCGAATTCCTGGTCTCATTGAACGCAATTTGGAAATTATCCATCGATCTCTGCAAATATTACAAACAAATATTTTCAATATCAATTAAATACATTTTTTAAAAAAATCATGATTGGATAAGTAGAAACAGAACAGACATTATAGACGCCCGAGATTATCAAGACGATCATAACATTGAGCTTCCCAGCAAACCTACAGCATGGTGACAGCTTTTTAGGCACGTGTAACCCAGTGGTGGGACTACTTTCATTGTTAGATCTCGTTCCTTTTAATTCGCATCATTACAAGCGAGGCAGCGAATAAAAATAAACAAACAATAAACATGACTCACGAGTGTCTTCTCCAGCTGTTCTTTCGTCGAATTTGCCGCCTCCTCTTCCAATCGAGTTGCGAAAGCACCGAAAACCGAGATAGTACTGAAAAGAAGGTAAAGTATGATATGCACATAGGTTTCATAAATATAAAAAAACTTCATTAGTTGTCCAAATAACTAAGAATGGTTTAGGCAACATGTATTCTGGATATGGATGGCCAAGTAGATACGGATTATCCATTTAGAAGAGACGCATGGCGCGCCATCAAGCGGATAATCTGAACTATCCGGATAATCCGTTGTGTTCGGAAAATTGAAAGATCTTTTAATGCATCGCGCACGAGTCGAGGCGGTTTGGATAGTGAATGTTCCGGTTTTTCAACGCAGGATGCGCGCCACTTTTGCGAGGCTCGCCGACATGCACTCATCGTTTCACATACTCTCTCGTGGTGGATACGCAGAGAGAAAGGGTGTGCAAGCGAGGAGTGCGAAGCTTCGCAAAAGTGGCGCGCATCCTGCTTTGAAAAAAAGTGGATAGTGGATAATCCAAATCGCCGCGACGCGCGCGCATTTGCGAATGGATACTTCACTATCCAAAACGTATTGTCATCCCTAATTCGGGATGGTCAAAGACACAAACTGTTTTAGAAATAATAAAAAATATAGCCCACCTAAGAAGAAGAACATGTTTAGTGCAATATTTAAAATATGAATTAAAAACTAAGAACGAAAGAAAGAGTAAAAACGGTATTACATTTCAGTTAGAACGCCTAAAACATCCATAGCAGAGCAAATAGAGCATGAAAAAACTATACTTTGTATGATAACATGGACAATCTCAAAGTCATAACAATAAATATTGTAAACATAACGAATGTATAACTAACCGGCGCAGTAGTACTCCAGTCTCTCCGCTAACATCGGCCGAATTGGAAATCGCTGCTTCGAGTGCCAGTATGCAGTAAATATCCTGATTCGAGGTTGTTTCATCAGTCATACTTATAAAAACATATAGTAAATAATTAAAATAGCACACAAAACGACCCCGTAATCAAAATAGTACGCAAAATAGAAGAGCTGCCAAAATAAACACGACAAGCGCGAATATTCAACCGAGTACTAGCTCGAAGTATGTTCATGATTAACGGGTTCATGTAATATTGCCAATAAAAAGATAAAATAAAACGAGAGAACTGTTAATAAATCGCAAGAAAATGGATAGGAGAAATATAGAAACGTGTAACATGTAAATATTAGCCTACGAAACATGATTTAATCATATCGCAGTATTTCGCACGTTTGAGAATACTATGGCGTAATCATAAAAGTAAAACGTTCGAAGTTGATTACAAGCGCGAGTATGCAACCTCACAGCCCCCGCAGCATCGACTAGCTCTTTGGAAAACGTCCGTGCGCTGTAAAATACTTTCGCATTAAACGCAGTAGTGGAGATTTGTAAAGCGGTTTTTTTCATTGCCAGAGTAAAGAGAAATATTAAAAGTAATATTAAAAGTAAGACAGATAATATGGAGAAATGGTGATACATTTCTCAACATGATGAACATAGAAAAAATTAAAAAAATAATAGTCGAACCGTAAAGTGATCGTGATTTTGCCTGCAAATTAAGTGATTTTCAGGATTTTTCACGCATAATCAAGCAATCTCACTGTACTGTTTTTGAACACGCGTGCGTTTTGGTTGATGCCTGCGTACGTTTTCATTTTCCTTATGTATTTTCTCCGGGGACCGTGCAACCTAGTTCTCACAATAATAGTAAAAATATTAATATTATTAATAAAGTCCAGGTAAAAACGCGGGAAGAAAGAAAGATAATGTCAATAAAACGGTAAATAATATTAATATTGTTGCGATTCATGAACTGACTGACTGAGTAGGCCCTAAGTCAACGAATTAAAGCAGTACTATACCTCGGAAAGCAAAAGAAAGCGCGAAAGCTATTAATAAATCACGAAAAAAAAACTCAAGAGAACGACAAAAGGTGGTATCACGCGAAATTGCTAGCCGCAGAAATACTTACCGTATTATGCTGTGGGAATTTTGTGATATTCGTAGAAAGAAAATTACGTGAGGTGGGTAGATTCGGCCATCTCTTCTAGTTGTAGTCAAAGTAATGAGATTAGCCTGTGCGGACATTAGAATGGACGCGCGAGTTGATTACCTCATTTGCATCTCACTCTCGCCTATAAAAGGATCGCCCCCTCACTCTCGCCGGTTCAGTCGGCCCAGTCCGGTCTACGGATAGGTTGGTCTCCGGAGCTCTCTCCCACACCCTCGAAAGGTGGAGCTCCTAGGAGACTGATAGGATCCCAGGGCAGGTCGGTCCCCTCCGGAGCTGAGACCTCCGCAAAAGGGTTGAGCTCCAGGGAGACCGTACTTGAAGTCCGTTAGGCCTGTTCTTACATCCAGGTTGGATACGGTACTCTAGTCGAAACCATTTGGGCGACTAGACTTACCGTAACCCGCGTCTACGAGGACACCCGAGAAGGCAGGCGTCTACGAGGCTTCCAAGAAGACTGACCTCTGCGAGGGCATCCAAGACGCGTCTCCCCCTGACCCCGCTCTACCCATTATCTCAATAAATGGTTATGATTGAATACTGTGCAAGACCCAAATACAAGGGATGGCTCACAAGATAAACCACAGAGTTTACAACTCTTCTCTTATGTTTGTTATCACTAATTAATGTAATGTAAACGTTGTGAGTTTTACAATTTCGAAATTTATAAATTTCAGTAATTTTTTCATCGAACATATTCTTTCCACCATAGTTTTTTTCCTTTTCTTATATTATTTTCATCTTTTAATCCTACAGTAGTCAGAATATCATCTGCCAATATTCGAAAATTGACAACTGATTTTATTCCAGGAACCCGAACGAGTCGCGCACTCTACAGAATATGAGAAGCCAACAGTATTACTGCAGCATCCAGCCAAATCTCACAACCAACATTCCAAAATCTACAGTACCCATCTACATGTCCCTTGCCGGCAGGGAATTAGGAATCATTGAGCCATTACTGAACAAGATAGTGCTGTATCCAGACAATCAGACCGTATCCCTGTCTTATTGATCTGCCTACCGTACCCCTTGACTCGGTTACCGTACTCTTCAGAAGAAGTCGCACTCTGACGGCGCCGACAGTGATCCCGTGGGAGTGGAGGAAACGGAACCGTCGCTCAAGGTACTGTAGGGGCACTGTAGATCTCAGCATACTGTTGGCGAGATTCGGCTGGATGCTGCACTAATACGGTAGGCCTCTTACGTGCTGCAGAGCACGCGACTATTAGTCTGGGGGTTACGGTATCCATTATCAACTGTACTGTATGTCTGTCTGACCATAAACTGTGGTATGTATTGTTCGCCGAGCACTGGCGAAGTAGTCTCCTACTTTTCACATCTTAACCGACTGAAATTCCCCGTTCCGGAATCATGATGGGGTACGGCTTCGGTCGTCATGGGACCCACTGCCCACAACTTGTGGACACTCTGGAACCTGTCGCTCGCATCGGCGTGGCCATCAGATCAAAATTGTCGACACTCTCTTCAGTTTCCATACTCTCTCGCCTCATTTCCAAATGGTGGGACCGGTTAGTACTTGGATCGCAAACTGGCTTGCGAATCCTGGGTGTTGTAAGCATTTTGCGAATCTCCTCTTCTACTGTAATACCTTTCACCTCTTTCTTACCGTACTACGTCAACGCAAAAAGTGGCAGCACTTTGCCCCTCCTGCTATTCAAAAACTACAAACAGCACCCGCAGATACGGGGCTGTGCCTGCCAGATGAGAAAGATTTCTCCGGCAAAAAGCGAACCAGCCTAACCGGTTACGCTATCGCCTTTTGCACATTTGAGGTGGGGTGGAAAGGGAGATCCTTTCTGGGGTTGCTGCTCTCTGCACGCGCCGGGATGGAAAAGGCCCCTTATCCGTTGATTCTAGAGAGCGCACACTTCTTATCCAGCGAAACAATTGCATGGATTCGACCCCGGATCCATCAGGGTGTCTTAAAGAACTCCCAGGCAAGGGGGATCAACCATCGGCGGAAATCCGCTGAGAAAGAGATCGGAGAAAGTCCATTGATCCCACACTTTTGAATTCGACTCAACTCTATCAATAGAGCTTAATCGGCACAAGTATAGGAAGGGAATCGAACAGTACAGGGAAGAGCGAGAGAAGAAAGAGAGAGAGTACAGAGAAAGAGAGAGAACTCTCCGCTGTTGGCACTCTCTCTCGGGTATGAGTCTCGGAGCGAAAGGTTCTGGCATTTTGCCAATACAATGCTCATGTCGACGCTCTGGAGGAATACTCGCAGTCTGCTCTAGTCTACACCGGCACACTTTCTCTAGCGGAAGACGTTGATCACTGTAAGACGACACTTACTCAAGATACGCATCGATTATGACACGAGACATGTACAAAAAAGGTTCGAGTTTTCGTGCCCAGGTGTAAATAATTCCGATTTTTTCCAAAAATGAGTGAACAATTTAAAGCTAGACCCTCGCTTTTGCGCTCAAAAGTTGCCGCCTATGCTCGAACTCTCCCAAAAATGATCTTAACCTATACCGTCGACTTTCACTTCACACCTGTCGGAAGGCAGATACTAGCCAGATGGTTACGGTATCCATTATTACGTGTACTGTACTTTTGCATGGCCGTCCACTGTGGTATGCATTGATCGCCGAGCACTGGCGTCGCAGTCGCCTACTTTTCCACACCTTTGCCTACTCAGAATAGCCGATCTCGAAATGAACATGGAGTACGGTATCGGTCACAAGGGGACTCCAGTCCACTGCCCACATCTTCTGTATACTGTGGCAACTATCGCTCTCATCGGCGTGGTCATCAGATCAAAATTGTCTGACACTCTCTTCAGATTCCATACTCTCTCGCGCCTCCTTTCCAAACGGTGGGCCCGGTTAGTGCTTGGATCGGAGACGGTTTGCGAATCCTGGGAGTTCTAAGCATTTTACATTTTGCTCGCCACATTAGTGAATTCTTCACAATTCCTGACTTCAATGTTCTGTTCATTCCTTCCTTCGATTCGGTAGTATCCAATCTCGCTTTCTACCGTACTGCCTTCCCTCTTTCTGCCGCCGGCTATCGTAGTCTTCTCATCAATAAATGCTCTTTCGCAGCTCATACAGTACGGTATTGAAGACAATTTTGCAATAAAAACCGGCAGCACTTTGCCTCTCTGAACATCCAAAAAAACTACAAACAGCACCCGCAGAAACGGGGCTGTGCCTGCCAGATGAGAACGAATTCTCTGGCAATAAGCGAACTAGCCTACGCAGTTACGCTATCGCCTCTGGGCAAAGCTGACAAGAGGTGGAAAGAGAGCAACTAACAAGGGCGCGTGCTCTCTGCACGCTCCGGGAAAGAAAAGGCCCCTTCTCCGCTGATTCTAGAGAGCGCACACTCTTTATCCAGCGAACGAAATGCATGGATTCGACCCCGGATCCATCAGAGTGTCTTGAAGAACTCCCGGGCAAGGGGGATCAACCATCGGCGGAAACCCGACCGAAAAGGTGATCGGAGACGCTCCCTCTGATCCCACACTTTTGAATTCGACTCAACTCTATCAATTGGTCGGCACAAGTCCAGGAAGGAAGCCGAATAGTAAAGATGAGAGTGAGAGAAGAGAGAGTGTCTCGATTCCACCGAGATGTCTCTTTTCTTTGCTCTTTACTGCTTCTGTTCTCTCTGGAATCGGGCCACTGGCCGAAGTGTAACAACTCTTCCGCTCTTTCCCCGCCTCCGACGTGTTCTTAGGGCAAGGCATCAGTATATATTGATATTGTGTAATGGATAAAGCAGTGTCTGTCCAACGCTCGATCTCTGCTGGCAAACAGAGACAAGTGGTGCATCGTCAAGGATCAAACTTGGACCCCAACTGAACCACCGACAGCACCAGACCCCTGCCTTCCCTTCCTGCCTCTTCTTTCCCCACCGTCCCCGCCCGGAGAGGAGACCGTGACCGCCGAGGAGAGGAGACGATCGCTTCGCTAAGAAGGAAGGAGGGGAGGTTAGTAATTCCACTCCCTGGTGTTGATCCGCTTGTCGCCGTGGCTGGTCAAGCGTCGATCCGCCAGGTAGCTTCCGTCCCCTTTCCCTTCCCTCGACCGCATCGTCTTCCGCTGACTACGGGAGGCTGACGTCGGGAGGCAGTACTGTGAGCTATTTCATCTCTTCCCCCCAGAGAAATCCCCCTGCGGAGGACAGCTGTCTCGTCAACAATGACGCAGGCACGGCTGCTAAGCACGGCAAGGAGGAAGCTGATCGCCGCTCTCAGCCAAGCGAGCAGCCAGGACTTCCAAGTGGACCCGACGGATAAGGAAGCAGTAAGGAGGTTGAAGGAGACCACGTCTTCACTCATCACGAAGATTGAGACGGCTCAGAAGATCACTCAAGATTCCTTAGCCGAGTTCAAGGGTAAACTGGAGCGGATAGAGGAGGGAAATGAGAAGAAGGATGAGACGGAGAAGTTCAAAACGCAAGAAGCAGAGGTCCTGGCCGTCCTGGACCAATCGGAGCAGGCACTAACCACACTCTCGAGCACGGAAAGAAGACTGACGGAAGCCTTCGAAGGAGGTAGGGAGATAGATCAGCTGGAAGAGGAGGAGGAAGACGAGATGAGTCATCACTCGGAGGAAGAAGAGATCGATCGGGAGAGAAGAGAGAACTCGACGGGAGAGGCAGCAGTGTCAGCTGTGCCCCGCGCTATCAGCTGACTCTGACATCACGACGAGAGGAGCAGAGAATCCGGCCAAGACTGCCAAGGCAAGAGATTCCTGCCTTCGATGGCTCTCAGGACTGGAGGCAATTCTGGGCAAGGTTCTCCATCACGGTGGACGCCCAGAAGATCTCACCCACGGAGAAGCTCGTATTTCTGCTGGGGGCGCTCCGCGGCCCTCCTCTCGCCCTGGTCTCGGGGTATTCCGTCAGCGACGAGGCCTACTCTCATGTGGTGCAAGCGTTGAAAGATGAATACGGAGACGACGGAATCCAGATAACGAGGCTCCACAACGAGCTCCTGGAGGTGCCAGAGGCCAGGGAGGACACGGCCTCGGCTCATCGCACGGTTCAAGAGTTGCAACGGATCGTCCGTCTCCTTCTCTCGCTAGGAGAGCGAGTGGACAACGGAGTCATCGACACGGTGTGCCACAGGAAGCTACCCGCGTCGCTTCAGGAGAAGCTCTTCAGGAAGAAAGTGGAGGCAGGAGGCAAGAAAATGACAATCGCGGAGCAACTGGACTTCGTGGCCAAGGAAGTCGCAATTCGGAGGCAGTTGGACGAGATGGGCAGGAATCGTACCGTCACTGCCAGGGCAAACGTAGCCCACACGGAGAAGGAGCGACCGAGGCGAACGGATCCTCGCCCACGGAATCCCGATGGAGGACGTTGGAAGAAGACGGAGACTCCCAGAGGAGGATGCTTCCTGTGCAGAGGAAGCCACATGCACAGGAGTGTCGCATGGATATCGAGCAGAGACGACGGAGAACGGCCGAACTCAACCTCTGCTTCGGATGCCTAGGCACGGGCTATCAACTGAAGAACTGTCGATCGAAGAGAACCTGCCAGAGGTGCGGTGCCAAGGATCACCACACGGCGCTGTGCAGGAGTAGCGGGGCGACGCCACGAGAGCGCCGTCCGTGGCAGGCAGCCGGAGCCGCAGCCATCCAGAACGACGACAGAAAGGCCATTCTGCTCACCCATGAGGTCAAGGTGTTGAACCCTGTCACCGGCCAGGAGGCTCTCACCACCCTATTCGTTGACAATGGGTCAGACAGCAACTTCATTTCGGAGGAGTTGGTGGAGAAACTCGCGCTGCGACCAATCGAGACGAACCGGATGATGGTTACAGGACTCGGAGAGCACCAGGAGACCGTCAACAGTGGACTCTACAGGATCAAGGCCCTGCAGAAGGACGGTACCTACGTCGACCTAATGGCCTACTCGACTCCGCATATGGCTGGAGAAGTGGTCAGAGTGCTCCAGGAGGACCAGGAGAAGAAGCGGCCGACTACGGTACGAGAGAAGCCTGGCCTTCTCATCGGAGGTGACCAATTCTGGGACATCGTGCTGCAGAAGGGAGAACGGGTCCCATCTGGACTGCGCTCCATTAAAACGATCTTTGGGCGCATGGTGACGGGAGTGGGAACCGTCGCCACCGTTCAGTCGCACACTGTCGCCACGGTCAAGACCAAGAAGAAGGAAGAGGACGAGGAGATCACCGAGCAGATGAAGAAGTTCTTCTCGATCGAATCTGTGGGTGTCATGGACGACCCCCATATCAAGGACGGAGAAGCAGCACAGCAGCACTTCGACGCCACTGTGAAGAAAGAAGCAGATGGCCGATTCTCCACTCGATTGCCCTACAAGTCGGAGAAGCCGGACGTCGCGGACAACAGAGGAATGTGCCTGGGGCAGCTTCGTTCCGTGGTCAGGAGACTCGACGAGATCGGAAGACTGAAGGACTACGATGCAATCTTCCAAGAGCAACTGAAGGAGGGCATCTTCGAGATCGTGGAGAATGAGGAACAGCATGTAGGAGTCGTGGCCTACCTACCTCATCATCCAGTCATTAATGAGGCCAAGAAGAGCACGAAGGTCTGGATCGTCTTCAACGCTAGTGCAGGGCCGAAGGGACGGTCCCTGAATAAGGCCCTGTACCAAGGCTGTGCTCATCTGCCTCATGGAGCGGCCATGCTCCTCAGGATGAGGACGAAGGAGATAGTCCTCACGGCCGACATACGGAAAGCCTTCCTCCAAGTGGGGCTTCAACTGGAGGATCGTGATGCAGTGCGTCTCTACTGGTTGAAGGATGCGGAGAAGCCTCCGACTAGCGAGAACCTGCTCGCACTGCGCTTCACTCGCATACCCTTCGGAATCATCTCGTCACCCCATCTACTAGCTGCCACCATTCGGAAGCATCTGGATGACGAGGGAACACCACTGGCCAGCGAGTTCAAGGCGAACCTGTACGCCGACAACCTGATGATCGGAGCAGACTCCCCGGAGGAGGCGCTCGAGAAGGTGAAGGAGACGAACGAGATCTTCGGGCGAGCGATGATGCCCCTTCGCGAGCGGACAAGCAACCACAAGGCCGTGAATGAGGAGATCACAGACGATCCAGGCATGAGCGCCACCTCTTTCCTCGGCATCGGATGGGATCTGACGACGGACACGATGAGAGTGCGGACGATGCGCAGGACAGGCAAGCGACTCACCAAGAGGACGATTCTCGCCGAGGTCATGAGCACCTACGACCTTGCTGGATGGCTAGCACCGGCGCTTCTTCCGGCCCGTCGATTCGTCCAGAAGATAATCGATCTCCCATGGGATGAGTCTCTCTCGGCCTACAGCAGGAATGGAATTCGATCGCAGACGGTCAGGATCGTCTTCAACGCTAGTGCAGGGCCGAAGGGACGGTCCCTGAATAAGGCCCTGTACCAAGGCTGTGCTCATCTCATCTCGATTCGTCCAGAAGATAATCGATCTCCCATGGTATGAGTCTCTCTCGGCCGATCTACAGCAGGAATGGAATTCGATCGCAGACGAAACTCATCATTCCTCGAAGGATTCCAGGGAGTCAAGCAGAGCTCCATGCTTTCTGTGACGCTTCGGGAGCACAAGGATACGGTTGTGCCGTGTATATCCGATCGAGGACCCTGTAGGGTTTCAACACATACCTATTGATGTCGAAATCAAAGGTGTGCCCTACTTCCGAGGAGAAAGCCAAGAAGAAGGAGGAGGCGAAACCAGTGGAGAGCATCAGAAGTTCGTCGCAAACCGTGTGAAGAAGATCCAGGAGATGGAGATCGACGAGTTTTGCTACGTGCCCACGTTCGACAATCCAGCGGATGTGGCCTCACGGGGTTGCACAGTGGATGAGCTGAAGGAGAACGCGCTCTGGCTGCAAGGACCGACGTGGCTGCGAAAGGAGCAAGATGCGTGGCCAGTCACCCCCCATGGATACTCAGCTCGCCCGGCAGTAGACGAGTCGACAGAGGAGGAGGTCGAGGGCATCAAGACGCAGGTAGCTGCCGCAACGACAGAAGCAGTCACGTACAAGCCGCAGCTTGATGTCAGTCGGTTTTTCACGCATCGCCGTATGCAGACGACCGCGGCCTTTGTATTGCGCTTCGCGAGGAGGACAACGATGGCACGAGGAATTCCGGTCCACTCAGAGTACCTGCAGCCGCACCCGCAAGAATCGGAGAGCCGGATTCTCACCGCGCAGGAGAGAAGCACAGCAGATCGGTGGCTGATCGCGGAAGCTACCAAGGAGTACCCGCCTCATCCGGAAATTGTGAGAAACTTCGGCCTGAAGAAGGACGGAGAGACATGGAGAGCGTACGGGAGACTGGTGAACGCGGCCAGACTCGGAGGAACCGGATGCCCCTTCTTCCTGGATCCACGGGCAGGAATCGCCAAGCTCGTAGCTCGCAAGGCTCACGTGGACCGATGCCACGCGGGGGAGAAGGGCTCACTGGCTCATCTGCGCTTGTCCTACTGGATCCCAAGAAGAGCAAGGCTGATGAAAAGGACCATCAAGGAGTGTCCCAAGTGCCTGAAGGACAAGGCCAAACCGTTCCAACTACCGCCCATGCCTCCACTGCCTCATCGTCAAGTGAATCCGTCCAGGCCATTCTCGTCAGTCGGCGTCGACCTGATGGGCCCCATCACAACCAATTCCAGTCGAGGAAGGAAAAAGGTGTGGGTGGCCCTGTGGTCATGCATGTGCACTCGAACGGTGCACCTGGAGATAGTCAACGACCTGTCCTCGGCAAGCTTCATACTAGCGATGAGAAGATTCATTGCTAGGAGAGGCCGCCCAGACTTCATCGTCAGTGATAACGGGACGAATCTCGTAGGAGCAGAGAAGGCGACGAGAGAAGCATGGAAGGCCGCAACAGAGGACGATGAGACCGGTACCTACATCGCCACGGAGGGAATCGAGTGGAGGAGGATCACTCCGAGGGCGCCGTGGAAGGGAGGCCACTACGAGAGGATGGTGGGAATGGTGAAGAACGCATTCGAGAAGTCCGTTGGGCGCAGGACACTGAGAAGCGTCGAGCTCCACTGTCTAATCACGGAGATCGAAGCACTGGTAAACTCCCGCCTCCTGGTGCAAGTATCAGACTCAGGAGAGGTGCTAAGGCCTATCGATTTCATCTCACCGACTTTCCATCTCCCACGAAGTCAACCAGGAGTCGAATTCCGTGCAGGGAAGGAGGAACTGAAGGATCTGTGGACCTCGACTACGGAGCTATTGGACTGTTTCTGGAATGAGTGGCAACGATTCTACCTTCCCTCTCTGCGAGAAGTCCATCGAAGCGAGCACAGGCATCCCCGGTCTCGACACTCGAGAGAGCCAAGGGAAGGAGAAGTCGTCCTGGTCATTGACAAGCTGCTCCCGAGGGGAGAATGGAAGATGGCACGCGTGTCCAGAGTTCTTCGCTCCAAAGGAGGAGAGGCCAGAGCAGCAGTCATTAAGATGCCAAATCGCAAGCTGCTGGAGCGAGCAGTCAATCACCTCCTTCCCCTGGAAATCAGCGCCGAGGACCCCGACGATGCCAAGAAGATCCAGGAGCCAGAATCGGAGCCGGAAGTTATCCTCAAGGTGACTAACGACCAAGGAGGAGGAGAACGAAGAGTCCACGGAGACGAATCCGGTCTGAAGATCACGGTTGGCCAAGAAGCAAGGCAGAGCACAAAGGAGGAGAAGAAGGCAAGGAGGAGTAGAAGAAAGGAGCGAGAGAACGAGGTCAATTCCGTGGGAGAAGAACCGGCACCGACTCGGACCTACAACCTCAGATGAAGGAAGAAGGCAATGCCGCTACTGACGACGATGATGATGATGGCGGCACAATTCACTCCCGCTTCTGCCGTTCTCTGCCCAAACAACTCGGTACCGAAAGGAGCGGTAATAGAATACGCGGAGGACTGCGGCCAGTCAGGAGGACCAGTGATATACAGCTTGCCCAACAAGACGAGCAATACCCTCTGCTACGTCGACGTCGCCTGTCGCAAGGAGCAGCACCTTCGAGTCTACTCGGCAACAAACGTCACATGTGGCCCGGCATGCCCATGTCCTGGGTGGAGCTCGGGATGCTCGCATTACATCGGACAGCTGACTGAGAACTCGACACTGAAGAATGCGGGAGTGCAGAGCCTGTTCGACCAATTGATGATCAAGGATGTCTGCGGATTCCAGCCGAAACCGGAATGTGATCCTACGCCCCGTTCGAAGTGGATTAACTCCGTGGAACTGTATGACGGAGTAAACCAACCGCTGGTGGAGCTACATCTGCATTTCCGCAACCCTCTCGATCCTGCGTGCGTAGGCAGTGGAAGCATCGTCACAGGCACGAAGAACTACCGCTCCAAGGCCAAGCGTGATAGCAACAACGCCACTATGTTCTGCACCAACCGTCAGAATGAGGTCGTATTCCTGAAGGCAGGGAAGGATACGGTAGCCGTCCGAGCATGGGGAAGAGCCTACACCACCGTCTACTCCTTCAAGGCTCCAGTCACGGCATGCAAGAACTGTACAGTGCAGTGCACGACATGAGGTGTTGTCGTCCAATCCTCCGGCCATCCGCGACTACTCGAGGCCTGCTCAAGAAATCACTGTGAGAGGACCGAAGACCCGGAGGAGAAGGAGGACGTGGTGTTCCCTCACGGAATTACGGTAGCACCCTACAAGGTGAAGGTCACTCTGTTCAAGGGAGCGGAGAGGGTCTTCGAGAAGTGGATCGACTGCCCCGCTGGAGCATTCTGTGACCAGATTAACTGCGTGTTCTGCTGGGAGCTCGTGCGGAACATCCACTGCGCTCCACGCACTGTAATCATTGTCGCGGCAATCGTCCTCTACTTCGCCACAACGGCCCTCACTCTCTGCGTCAACTGTTGCCTGATCTGTACGGGATGCGGGCAAGTGATCTGTGGCCTGTGGAGGGCCCTCGCAGGACTGATGCGATGGATCTACCGAAGGATCCGTAGAGCTCCGAGACCGATGGAAGCACCGAGACGACCAAGACGAGGAGGAGGTGTCAAGGCGTTGAAGTGGACAGCACTCGTGGCGATGCTCATCGTACTGAATGGAGTCACGGCCTGTGACCAGGCAACGACAATCAAGGCGACCCAGGAGAGTTGCACGCGTGAGGGAGGAAGACTCGTCTGCTCAATCGAGGATACAGTGCAGTGGCCAGCGATCGGACCTTCCGAAACAGTCTGCCTCCAGATCGGAGATGCCGCTTCCCGTCCCTTGGCCACGATCGAGATCACTGTCACGGAGGTTCAGTGGTATGGTGCACTGGTTTGCAACAAATCTCAAAATTTATCAGTAAAGCTCGGTAGAAAGGCAAAAACGTAAATCGGAAAAAGTGAAAATAGAAGAACGATGAATAAACGAATTCTAGAGGTTGCTAAAAAGAGAAATTAGGCAAAATAATTTTTGAAGTTGTGAAAATGTAAATAAATACCGAAAGTGATCTACAAAAGTCAGTTTTTTGCAGTATCAGCCAAATTAAAACAATATCGTCAGTTGTCGATTAATGATTTTACCGTACTCCCTCGCCTCTTCTCGCTTCCCTGAGCGCCAACAGGGCGGCCGGGTCCTTGTCGCCGGTCGCCTGATCGATGCAGATCATCTCGCACCGAACGCACTTTCCGACCATCTGGAAGGAGGGATACGGTAGGAAGTGATCGAGAAGTGAGTGAGAAGTGTCGATCGATGGCTCGGTGATCTCGATGCAAATGGACAAGGTAGGTCTATAGCGATGATGATTGCACGCATTTTCTGTCATCACTAATTTTGGGTTGCTCGGAAATATATCATGGGTAAGAACTGATTACTGTACCCTACCGTAGGCTTCGATAGAATAAAAAAGCTCGGGGTCACGATAAGAAGGCATTACGAGGTGCAATCATAGGCTTCGGTATAATAAATAGGCCCAGATTACGGTGAGTAAGTTACCAATAGTTTACCGGTATTCTACCGTACCTCGAAGACGTGCCCATCGATCTCTACCTGCTCCGCCTCGTCCTCGATGAAGGGAGGCAGACCACTGATTATTGATTTATTTTATTTTTTTAAAAATCAGATAAGCCCGACACATCGAATCACTGTAGAAAAATTAATGAGATGTGAAGCATAACCGAGATTCGTTAAACGATATTGCATTTATATAATGGATTTTGTAAAATTTATATAATGGATTTTGTGTGCTCATTCTCATCGGAAAGAGCGATTGATGCTAGAGTCCGCTAAAATGTTTTTCGTCTCTTCTTTTCCCTTGCTTTCTCATAGCTCGACCGGTCGAGCGATTGTTTAGAATAGAGCCGAAGGCACGTTTTTGTAAACTAATTGAGACCAGTTGTGATCAGACCAAGCTTGCCTCTTACCTCACGATGATATTCGGCCTGAACCTGCTACAGTACTCCTGTACGTCTATGCCAATCGATGCGGAGATTACGGTGGCCGATGAGTAGGAAACGAGCAGGTAGGGGGAGTCGTTCGAGAAGGAACGGTCTGGAGTGAAAACTCTTGGTTGATCTTTGAACTTTGTTGTGAAATTCGATCTTCAATTTACAAGCTCTTTAGTAGATTCAATAATCATTCGTATTTGTCGATTCGAAGGGAAACTGATATTGGCTGGAAAGGACTTGAAAAACGATAAAGTAGTAGTGAAACACAAGCGAACGCGCTAAGCATCCGAGTGAGATTTATGGACACTAAGTGGGATCAGAACTACGAAGTCATGCCACCTTTGATATACAGGCTTGAAAGACGGCATCATAGTTCTCATCCGACCTAGTTATTATTTAGCCGGAGCTTTCCACTTGATGGATGGAGAATAGTGATCGAGAGACCTGTCTCTCTTCATTCTGAGTGCTCTCTCATCGACCTGGCTGGCGAGAGCGATCAAAATGGAATGAGTAATTTCTTGCAGAACGCCGCAACGACTAATGGCGAATTATCTGCATAAAATCGATCAGATGTAAGGAGTCGTTCGAGAAGGGCCGGTAAAGAAAAATCAATCTGTTATGATTATTGATCTATGTGTTTTTAAATTTCTAAATTTTCTCAGTTTTGCATGACTTTTCGACATCCATATCTGATCTTGTTGTTGTTTGTCCTTCTCTCGAGACGCTATTGAAAGCCACACGAATACAACACGCAAAACTCATATTGACGGTTTCCCAATTTTTAATGATTTTTTCGCCTCGAATAGATGATCAACACTATAACAAACTGGGACTGCAAGATATTAGGCAGCAGTGAAACATATATTTTTGTAATTTGACAGTGCGGAAAATGAAGAGTTCAGGGAAGATGATTCGGATCAATCTTTCCATTCCTCATGCTCCTTCTCTCATAAATGAGAAACAGTGCTTGACAATATGCGGGGGCGGAGATGACATTCCAGAAACATCATAAATTTATCGTTTTTTGAGACGCGTTGTACGACAATTGGTGATTTACAATCGTGGTGAACACACAGGGATTTAGACCACCGTTGTGATCCTTGGTTTATGATAACATTTGATGTAATCATGCACTGAGTGCTTACAGTCAGTTGTAATCATCCGGGGATGAAGGCAACGATTGTGATCACACACTGCGTGAAAACATCAAATGTTTTCATCCGGAGGTGATCACAACGATTGTAATCCTTGGTGTATGATTACATTCTGAACTGTGTGATTGCAATGCATGCTATCACGCAGTCAAAAGTTGAAACATACCATATTTTCAGGGGTCATCGAAATTCTATCGAAACGACTTGAGGAGATTCTGGGGGTGCTACAAGTCGTCCTAAATCATTGTACAATTGATATGAACTACGATAAAGAGTTATTAAACTGTCTATGTGTCTGTAGTTACGTGGGGTCACGGGAGGGCGAAAAGGGGTCAGAAAGGGAACCGTTGGCATCGATAATCTTCTCCAAAAGGCATCTGCACGTATATTTGGTTGACGTTGAGGCTCAGTCGACGTTCACTGAACCCATTCATAAATTCTATGTCAATACGTTATATTTTGGTGCCAAATGAGTGCTTCACATGTCGCTGTTTGGCATAGAACTGTTTACATAGTTAAAATACTCAACTTTTATTATAATATCCGTAATAAATTAGGGCAAGAAACATACGGGCTCATATTTCTCACATGATCTCTTCGTAGTTTCCATGGCGGCATCGGATGAGAATTGCAGACGCCATGGACATGATGCTGAAAGTGAGTAATTTTTCAAGGCATTTGCTCCAATAGTACTTCTAAGATTGACAACTTGATCGAGTATTGAATCACGAAATTGAACGCCTATACTATGAGAATATGTACAGGGATTTAGTAATGCCGTTTTACTATGTTATTACCGTTTCTTCAGCATCGATGTCATGTTGGTAACTTCGAAGACGTCGTAGCCAGCTCCTGCTGGCGGACACGGCCTTCTGAAAGGGGACGGGATTGAAATGGTTTATATGGAATGGTGCTAGTTAGACGCAATTTGTGTCTAAGATTTGCAGACCGTATCCTCGTTTTTCACTAATTCTTTGGAAATTCTCATTCAACACGATAAAATCGGCATAGAACGACTAAATGCAGACCATTGAATGAGAGATTACTGTATCATTAATTTCTTTGGTTCTGGCACTTATAAAAAGTAAATAAATATTGATGAGAGCTAGAGATATGCTGGGGAGTAAAGATCAAAATGTCGAACTTCATTGGGCAAAATGTACGAGAATCTGAGCTCTGTCAAACAGAGTGTGTGAGAAGTTGAGAAAGCATTTAATTCTCTCCTCATGCTCCCGCTTTCCTTCCTAGACAAAATAACAGTCGATCCCTTGCCAATCGATCTCTTTTTAGCTGATGAGGTATCTCTCTCACGTAGTTAGACTCCGAAAGTGATCTACAAAAGTGAGTTTTTGCAGTATCAGCCGAATTAGAACAATACAGTCGGTTATCGATTAAGGATTATACCGTACCCCCTCGCCCCGTCTCGATTCCCTGAGGGCCAACAGGGCGGCCGGGTCCTTGTCGCCGGTCGCCTGATCGATGCAGATCATCTCGCACTGAACGCACTTGCCGACCACATGGAAGAAGGGATATGGTAGGTAGTGATCGAGTGAGTGAGAGGTATCGATCGAAAAACTCGGTCAGTGCAAATCGATAACAGAATTGGTGTTGCGAAAACTGTTTTCTGACAACAAAATTTGTGAGTAGATCAAAATATAACATGGTTACGGTAAGAAGTGATTAATGCACCCCACCGCATGCTTCGGTAGAATAAAATAGGCCTACGTTCCGGTAAGAAGTGATTACGGTAGTCTGTCTACCGTACCTCGAAGACGTGTCCGTCGATCTCGATCGGCTCCGCGTCGTCCTCGATGAATGGCGGAAGACCGCTGAATATTGATTTTTAAATATTTTTTTCCACAGGAAAAAATCCGTCACATCGAAACACGATTGAAACGAATAATTATGAATGAGTTGTGAAGCTTAACCGACGAGATGCATTTCTCTGATGGTTTTTGTAAAAGTAAGTGCTGATTCTTGTCGAAGAGCGTGTGTGTTGTGATCTAAAGATATACGCAGCTTGTATATTACCTCACGACAATATTCGGCCTGAACCGGCTACAGTACTCCTGCACGTCCATGCCAATCGATGCGGAGATTACGGTAGCCGATGAGTAGGAAACGAGCAGGTAGGGTGAGTCGTTCGAGAAGGAACGGTCTGGAGAGGAAAACTTGATCTTTGAACTTTGTGAATCTTCATTTTACATACTCTTTAGTGGTTCCAGCAATAATTTGTTTTTTCTAGACTATTTGCGAACTGACAACTGGCTGGAAAGGACTTTAAAAGCGATAAAGCAGCAGTTGGCGGATGGTGACTAACATTAAAATGCGTGGTGGCTTCTTAACAAACGACTCCCTTTACTATGTGTGGTCTCTCATCGACCTGGCTGGCGAGAGCGAACACAAAATGGAAAAAGCAATTTCTTGCAGAACGCCGCAACGACTAATTGCCAATTTTCTGTGCAAAATGTTTATTTAGAGAGATATATTTCTTGCTAAGCAATCTCTAGCTGAAGCCCGCTCGGCCAGGAGATATAGTATGTGAAATGAATTGGGCACAGCTCACCTCCACTCTCGACCCTCCTCAGCACACAAGCAGGAAAGTCCAATTGATCGCTCAACCAGGCCGAGACCGATGCCCCGCCCACGTCTCGAGTTTGGATACTGTAAGGATACTGTGAGTTCAGGATAGGCATTTTCAGTCATAAGTAGATCAAAAGAAGCATGATAACATAAACATTCGCTTCGACACCCGCTAGCGAGAGAACATGGAAATTAAAAAAAAATGTTTTCTACTTGTTTACACTTTCTCTCCTCCGTACGGGACAGTGAGGTATTAAATGGGTAGGAAATCTCACTTGGATGTGCACACGAGATTGGATGCGGCCGATCCGACTCTTCCGTTTTCTTCCGTCGATGAGATGAGCGGAATCTAAAGAAACTGAGTGATGCAGAAAGATGGATATTTTAATTGATATTTTGAAGTAAATGAAAATCTGATATCGATGTGTTGTAGATGACGCCGGGGTAGTGAAGTGAGCTACGGACAACTCAACGAATTATGACTTCATTATTACGGCCGATCCAACTCTTCCGTTTTCTTCCGTCGAGGGGGTGAGCGGAATCTGAAGAGACTGTTAATGCTGCAGAACAAATGAATGCTCTAAATGCTGAAGTAAAAGGGAATCTGATATCGGCGTGCTATATCGTGCACGAATAATAAAGTGACCTTCGGATACCATGAAGAAATAAGACTTTATTATTACAGAAGATGGCTCAAGCCGGCCTGACTAGGTGTGCTCTAAAAATACGAACCTTGAGCCCCTACCTCAATTTCTTGATCGTCGTCCTCTGATCTGAGGAAGAGCGTAGATGAGTCGAGGTCGATCTGGAAAGATTCACGAAATAGTTTCCTCCACATCAGGGATTGATAGCTCTGCGTCTGTTTCCCATTGAAGTCTGGCTCTATTTATTTATTTTTCACTCAGCGGATCCAGATTAATCACTCCTTCATGTGAATCCATTCCCAAGAATCAATCACGATACATAATACTTCTTGGACTGAAAATCAATGTGAAACGCACTTTCGAGTGCAATCATGTATGCTTCACAAAATTTTCTAATGCTCGAATTCACGAAATTTAGTGATGGTTCCTGCTTCTCTATTTAAAAATATAATAAATACTCCTCCTATCTTTTCAATTCCCGCTCTCACTTTCATTGCAAAGAAATCGCTATAACAGCAGTTTACACTACCGTATTCTCAGATTTTAGTTACCGTATCCTCACTTGAGACTGAAGCTTTCATCTAAGGATTGGATAAAAACGTATTGTCGCATTATACGAAAAAATTTTGGCCTCCGTATCCATTGATCGCTACAGTATCCCAAACCACCGTACCCTGGGCACGATCCTGCACAGTCTCCGGACTCGCTTCTGTGTGAGAGTCGCATCAGAGGAAACGATGAAGAAGAGTCGATCGAAGGAGAGACCGGAGGATGAGTGAGCCCTCCTGGGAAGGATTTCTATAGGAAGCGAATATGGTTGACAATTATCGATTTGCAAGAGATACCGTAAACTAAGCAAATATTGAACCTGTCCACCGTAATCCCGCAGCACGACTTGTGTGTTCTCATCAATAAACGCTCCTTCGCAGCTCATACAGTACGGTATTGAAAACCATTTTGTAATAAAAACTGGCAGCACTTTGCCTCTCTGAACATCCAAAAAAACTACAAACAGCACCCGCAGAAACGGAGCTGTGCCTGCCAGATGAGAACGAATTCTCTGGCAATAAGCGAACTAGCCTACGCAGTTATGCTATCGCCTCTGGGCAAAGCTGACATGAGATTTAAAGGGAGCAACTATCTAGGGCGCGTGCTCTCTGCACGCGCCGGGACAGAAAAGGCCTCTTATCCGCTGATTCTAGAGAGCGCACACTCTTTATCCAGCGAAAGAAATTCATGGATTCGACCCCGGATCCATCAGGGAGCTCTGAAGAACTCCCGGGCAAGGGGGATAAACCATCGGCGGAAAATCCGCTGAGAAAGAGATCGGAGAAAGTCCATTGATCCCACACTTTTGAATTCAACTCAACTCTATCAATAGAATTTGGTCGGCACAAGTCTAAGAGGGAATCGAACAGTATATGGGAGAGTGAGAGAAGAAAGAGAGAGAATTCTCCGCTGTTAGCACTCTCTCTCGGGTATGAGTCTCGAAGCGAAAGGTTCTGGCATTTTGCCAATACAATGCTCATGTCGACGTTCATCAGGAATACTCGCAGTGTGCTCTAGTCTACACCGGCACACTTTCTCTAGCGGAAGACGTTGATCACTGTAAGACGACACTTACTCAAGATACGCATCGATTATGACACGAGACATGTGCCAAAAAGGTTCGAGTTTTCGTGCCCAGGTGTAAATAATTCCGATTTTTTCCAAAAATGAGTGAACAATTTAAAGCTAGACCCTCGCTTTTGCGCTCAAAAGTTGCCGCCTATGCTCGAACTCTCCCAAAAATGATCTTAACCTATACCGTCGACTTTCACTTCACACCTGTCGGAAGGCAGATACTAGCCAGATGGTTACGGTATCCATTATTACGTGTACTGTACTTTTGCATGGCCGTCCACTGTGGTATGCATTGATCGCCGAGCACTGGCGTCGCAGTCGCCTACTTTTCCACACCTTTGCCTACTCAGAATAGCCCATCTCGAAATGTTCCTGGGTTACGGTATCGGTCACAAGGGGACTCCAGTCTACTGCCCACATCTTCTGTACACTGTGGCACCTTTCACTCTCATCGGCGTGGTCATCAGATCAAAAATGTCTGACACTCTCTTCAGTTTCCATACTCTCTCGCCTCATTTCCAAATGGTGGGCCCGGTTAGTACTTGGATCGCAAACTGGCTTGCGAATCCTGGGTGTTGTAAGCATTTTGCGAATCTCCTCTTCTACTGTAATACCTTTCACCTCTTTCTTACCGTACTACGTCAACGCAAAAAGTGGCAGCACTTTGCCCCTCCTGCTATTCAAAAACTACAAACAGCACCCGCAGATACGGGGCTGTGCCTGCCAGATGAGAAAGATTTCTCCGGCAAAAAGCGAACCAGCCTAACCGGTTACGCTATCGCCTTTTGCACATTTGAGGTGGGGTGGAAAGGGAGATCCTTTCTGGGGTTGCTGCTCTCTGCACGCGCCGGGATGGAAAAGGCCCCTTATCCGTTGATTCTAGAGAGCGCACACTTCTTATCCAGCGAAACAATTGCATGGATTCGACCCCGGATCCATCAGGGTGTCTTAAAGAACTCCCAGGCAAGGGGGATCAACCATCGGCGGAAATCCGCTGAGAAAGAGATCGGAGAAAGTCCATTGATCCCACACTTTTGAATTCGACTCAACTCTATCAATAGAGCTTGGTCGGCACAAGTCCAGGAAGGAAGCCGAATAGTAAAGATGAGAGTGAGAGAAGAGAGAGTGCAGAAAAGGAGGGCGCACTCTCTCGATTTTGCATGCTCTCTCGCTTGTGAGTCTCGGAGCGAAAGGTGTTGCCAAAACAGTGCTCTGCAGGCATACCCACATTGTGTAAAAACAATGCTCTGCAGACATCCACACCGGCACATTTTCTCTAACAGAAGACGTTGATCACTTTTATGAAAAGTGTGGTGCACTCGTTTGAAACAAATCTCATTATTTATGAGAGACTGTCTGAGAGGATTCGCCATAGGCCGTACAACGAAAAATAAAGTTCTGATTTTAAGATCTCCCTAGGGGTAACTTTTCGCGTAGAGTTCAAAAATCGACCTTAGAAAGCCGTATCTCTTTCCCCTCATTTCGTGTGTTGCGCTGAAATTGGGTGGTCGGTTTTCGTAAATCGTGAACGGCTCATTCAAACCCCACAAATGCATAGTAATTCTGAAAGATCTCGACGAGATAAGCATTTTCAATGTTGGAAGTAAAATTCTAGCTCATCTGTGAAAAAAGTTATGACCAAAGTAGTGAAAAAAGTATTCTCAAAAATTCCGCACCTGAAAATTTTTTTGGCGCGTTACGTAAAATAAAAGTTTTCAAACGATTCCTCATCAAAAACTACCCCTAGAAATGTTTCTCTCATTTCGAAAGGAGTGATTATTTTGGTAGTTCTGGCTAGCGGAACAGTCAGAGCTCCGGTTTCTTCAATTTTTCAAGTCGGCTATCTGCAAAAGTAGAGCTCAGAATTTACTCCCAGCGCCTGAAATATTTCATAAACACATTATTCGGAACGTTTCGACTCAGAAATACGTCATACAGACTGGCCAAAATCAATCATGGTGGTCCTATAGATACTTTTTTCGACAAAGCCTTGTCACATGTTTTGACAATGATAACGCAACAACAAAAGGTTCGACAGTTGACAGATGGTAAATATGTATTAGTTAAGATATATTAAACACTTATAATTTGTTTTAGGACCACTCCTACACTTTTCAAGTATGAAACAATCGATATTTGTAAATTTCGTGCCCATGTAGCATGCATCCCGAACGACAGCAGCCTCAAACATAACTTTTAAGCGTTCTAGTTCGAAAATTCGGATTCCACGAGTTAAAATACACAAAGAAATATTGATTTCATATGTTTCCGTCATATCGACATTTTCACCCCCTACTGCTCCAGGGGGCAAAAATGAAAAATTATTTTTTCGTAAATGTTATTTCGTGAATATTTTTTCTAGTGTACTTTCACTCGTAGAAACCGAATTTCCACGTTAGAACGCTTAAAAATAATGTTTGGGGCTGCTGTCGTTCTCGAATCATGCTACAGGGGCACGAAATTTACAAATATCGGATTGTTTCATACTTGAAAAGTGTAGGAGTGGTCCTAAAACAAATTATAAGTGTTTAATATATCTTAGCTATTACATATTTACCATCTATCAACTGTCGAATCTTTTGTTGTTGCGTTATCATTGTCAAAACATATCGTCAAAGTGCGTGGCAAGGCTTTGTCGAAAAAAACATCTATAGGACCACCATGATTTTGGCCAGACGTATTTTTTTTTTGTATGACGTATTTATGAGTCGAAACGTTCCGAATAATATGTTTATGAAATATTTCAGGCGCTGGGAGTAAATTCTGAGCTCTACTTTTGCAGATAGCCGACTTGAAAAATTGAAGAAACCGGAGCTCTGACTGTTCCGCAAGCCAGAACCAAAATAATCACTCCTTTCGAAATGAGAGAAACATTTCTAGGGGTAGTTTTTGATGAGGAATCATTTGAAAACTTTTATTTTACGTAACGCGCCAAAAAAAATTTCAGGGCGGAATTTTTGAGAATACTTTTTTCACAACTTTGGTCATAACTTTTTTCACAGATGAGCTAGAGTTTTACTTCTAACAGTGAAAATGCTTATCTCGTCGAGATCTTTCAGAATTACTATGCATTTGTGGGGTTTGAATGAGCCGTTCACGATTTACGAAAACCGACCACCCAATTTCAGCGCAACACACGAAATGAGGGGTAAGAGATACGGCTTTCTAAGGTCGATTTTCGAACTCTACGCGAAAAGTTACCCCTAGGGAGATCTTAAAATCAGAACTTTATTTTTCGTTGTACGGCCTTTAGGGGATATGGCTCAGTTCTCTCAGAAAGTCTCTCTTATATGTACAGCTCGGCAGAAAGGCAACAACGTCAATTGGAAAAAGTGAAAATAAAAGAACGACGAATAAACGAATTCTAGAGGTTGCTAAAAACAGAAATTAGACGAACAAATTTCTGAAGTCGTGAAATTATAAATAAATACTGATTTGAACTAGAGATATGTTGAGCAGTAGAGTTCAAAATTTCGAACTTGTTTGGGAAAAAAAGTATGCGAATCTGAGCTCTGTCAAATAGATCGAGAGAGTGTGGCAACTTGAGAGAGCATCTCGTTCTCATTTCGTGCTCCCTTTTTCCTTCCTCGACAGAATCACAGTCGATCCCTTGCCAATCGATCTTTCCTTAGCCGACGAGGCATCTCTCTCACGTAGGTAGACACCGAAAGTGATCTACAAAAGTCAGTTTCTACAGTATCAGCTGAATTAAAACAATATAGTCAGTTATCGATTAAGGATTATACCGTACCCCCTCGCCCCGTCTCGATTCCCTGAGGGCCAGCAGAGCGGCCGGGTCCTTGTCGCCAGTTGCCTGATCGATGCAGATCATCTCGCACCGGACGCACTTGCCGACCACCTGGAAGGAGGGATACGGTAGGAAGCAATCGAGAAGTGAGTGAGAGGTATCGATCGATGGCTCGGTGACCTCGATGCCAATGGATAACGTAAATTGTAGTTAAACAGTAATGGATGCATGCGTTTTATATCAACACTAACTGTCGGTAGGTCAAAATAGGTCTGGATTATGGTAATAAGTTATGACGGTAGTTTACAATAGACGACGGTAAAATTAAATATGTATGGGTTACGGTAAGCCAGTTTCTGATAGCCTACCGTACCTCGAAGACGTGTCCGTCTATCTCGATCTGCTCCGCGTCGTCCTCGATGAATGGCGGAAGACCGCTGAATATTGATTTTTAAATATTTTTTCCACAGGAAAAATCCGTCATATCGAAGCACGATTAAAACGAAGAATTATAAATGAGTTGTGAAGCTTAACCGACGAGATGCCTTTCTCTGATGGAAAAAAAAGTAAAATTAAGTGCTGATTCTTGTCGAAGAGCGTGTGTGTTGTGATCTAAAGATATACGCAGCTTGTATATTACCTCACGACGATATTCGGCCTGAACCGGCTACAGTACTCCTGCACGTCCATGCCAATCGATGCGGAGATTACGGTAGCCGATGAGTAGGAAACGAGCAGGTAGGGTGAGTCGTTCGAGAAGGAACGGTCTGGAGAGGAAAACTTGATCTTTGAACTTTGTGAATCTTCATTTTACATACTCTTTAGTGGTTCCAACAATAATTTGTTTTTTCTAGACTATTTGCGAACTGACAACTGGCTGGAAAGGACTTTAAAAGCGATAAAGCATCAGTGAAACACATAAAAATTATCACAAGAATCTGCATTTAGCCAATGATTTTCAGTTGGCGGATGGTGACTAACATTAAAATGCGTGGTGGCTTCTTAACAAACGACTCCCTTTACTATGTGTGGTCTCTGATCGACCTGGCTGGCGAGAGCGAACACAAAATGGAAAAAGCGATTTCTTGCAGAACGCCGCAACGACTAATTGCCAATTTTCTGTGCAAAATGTTTATTTAGAGAGATATATTTCTTGCTAAGCAATCTCTAGCTGAAGCCCGCTCGGCCAGGAGATATAGTATGTGAAATGAATTGGGCACAGCTCACCTCCACTCTCGACCCTCCTCAGCACACAAGCAGGAAAGTCCAATTGATCGCTCAACCAGGCCGAGACCGATGCCCCGCCTACGTCTCGAGTTTGGATACTGTAAGGATACTGTGAGTTCAGGATAGGCATTTTCAGTCATAAGTAGATCAAAAGAAGCAGGATAACATAAACATTCCCCGCTAGCGAGAGAACATGGAAATTTAAAAAAAATGTTTTCTACTTGTTTACACTTTCTCTCCTCCGTACGGGACAGTGAGGTATTAAATGGGTAGGAAATCTCACTTGGATGTGCACACGAGATTGGATGCGGCCGACCCGACTCTTCCGTTTTCTTCCGTCGATGAGATGGGCGGAATCTAAAGAAACTGAGTGATGCAGAAAGATGGATATTTAAATTGATATTTTGAAGTAAATGAAAATCTGATATCGATGTGTTGTAGATGACGCCGGGGTAGTGAAGTGAGCTACGGACAACTCAACGAATTATGACTTCATTATTACAGAAGATGGCTTCAAGCCGGCTTGACTAGGCGTGCTCTAAAAATACGAACCTTGAACCCTACCTCAATTTCGTTGTCGTCGTCCTCAGATCGGAGGAAGAGCGTGGTTGAGTCGAGGTCGATCTGGAAAGATTTACGAAATTGTTTCCTCCACCCCAGCGATTGATAGCTCTACGTCTGCTTTCCCATTGAAGTTTAGCTTTATTTATTATTTTCTCTCTGCGCCCTCAGAACAATCGCTGCTTCATGTGAATCGATTGTCATAAATGAACCACGAAACATATTATTTCCTGGCCACAAAATCAACGTGAAACGCACGTTTCTAATGCAAACGAATCTGTTTCACAAATGATTCTAATGTCCAAATTCACGAAATTTAGTGATGGTTCCGGTTTTCTCAGGAGTAAAATATAATCAACACTCAAACTCCCTATTCGAGCAATGTGATCTGACTCTCTTCGTTTGCACGCTGGGTCATACGATTGCTCCCATATTCCATCCTTGCACTCACTTTCATTGAAAAGGATTCGTCATCCGAGCAGATTCTATTACCGTATTCTACGAATTTCAGTTACAGTATCCCCGAGCCGAAATATCGATCGCTATAGTATCCCAAACTCCCGTACCCTGGGCACGATCCTGCACAGTCTCCTGACTCGCTTCTGCGTGAGAGTCACATCAGAGGAAACGATGGAGAAGAGCCGATCGAATGAGAGGCCGGAGGAGGACAGCGACCACCTGGAGAAGGATTACTGTAGGAATCGAATAAGATAGACAATTATCGATTTGCGAGAGATACCGTAAATTAAGCAGATACTGTACCTGTCTACCGTAATTCCGCGGCACGACTTCACCGGGTACACGTGAAGGCTCTCAACTCGCGCCCTGAGTATAAATTATTGATTCGAGATAATGTAACCCTATTATTTTTATATGCTCCACAAAAAAGTCTAAATAAGATCGTATTATCGATAGCTATAGCAACCGTATACCTGACGAGGCTCTCGAGTGGAATCACGGGCGGGCGCAGGGAGGAAACGGCGCCGCCGACGAAGCAACACGAGAGCATCGAGGAGATGAGATCGATATCCTGAAAGTACGGTAGGCTTAGAATACTGTAGGAAAGGGAAGCATCAAGCACTAACTCTATCCAGCTACGTCTGTTCATCACGACAACAAACATGTTTTCACATGATATTGTATCTTCTTTCTGCGTTCTCTCTCGCTAGTCAGACTGGAGAGAGAGAGAGCGCGTGCAGTATGAAGAGGGCCTTCTCATGCGAAGCTACCCATTCAGGAAATAAAGTATGAAATTGGTCACACGATAAAGGGTAATACGGAAGGAACAGCCGGCTTTCTTAATGCATACAATTAAAACAGTCAAGATCAAAGAGTGACCAAATATCAACTGTTCTCACCTGCATGGTGGATCCCTTTCCGAAGGATAGTCTCACGGCGCCCACTGGCCTGCCGTCGATGAGGTCCACCAAGTCACCGCAACGCTTTCCGGACTGAAATTTGATAGATTTCCAAATATTCCTTCCGTTTCCATTGCCTTCCGCACTCATCGCTTCCCTGACTAAAAACTGCAGACTATTCGAACATTTGGATTGTATGTCTCATCATTCTAAACATTCTCTCACATACGCCAATTTTAGAGTGAAGAATGAACACCCTGATATGTTCATCTTTAATCATTTCCCCCGAAAACACGCACCTCAAAGTTCGCCTTGAGGTCCTCGTTAGACAGCTTGAGGTACCTGCGAAGATTATCATTTTCACCGAAACCTCAGTTCTTCCATAACAAAGGAGGCACGTTCTTACAAATTCTGTCTTTAGTAGGTCATAGTGCGGCAGAAAAGGGAAGAAGGATCATCAACGAAGTGCAAATATAAAAGTTCAAAGATCCCACTTCTGGCAGGCGCCCGCGTTGCAGAAACAGCCCGTGCGGAGGTGGATGCCGAAGAGATCCGCCATCTTCTCCACCTCAAAATAATCAACCATTTAATAATTTAGTTTAGACAATTCACCGTTCATTTTTCTTTTGTAAAATAAACTATTGCATCTCCATATTCTCCACCTGTAAAATTAGTAACTAAAGTAAAAATAATATAAATTTTGAAATTCCTTCTGTTTCAAGACACTCTCTGAATCTCTGTTTCCATTATTTCCTCATTCGAAAAATCGCTTGTATTTTAAATAAAATTTTACGACTTTAGGCAATTTTGGAAGGAATAGCCACATCACAAGCATTAGTGATACTTCGTCAAACTCAATTTCATCAATTGCACCACCATGGCACTTCTCATTTCAATCTCCTTCACCTACAGAATTTTCCTAGAGAATATTAATTACCGCCCCCCCTCCTCCTCCTCCCCCCCTCCTCCTCCTCCCCTCCTCCTCCTCCCCCCCTCCTCCTCCCCCCCTCCTCCTCCTCCCCCCTCCTCCTCCCTCCCCCCCTCCTCCTCCTCCCCCCCTCCTCCTCCTCCCCCCTCCTCCTCCTCCCCCCCTCCTCCTCCTCCCCACCTCCTCCTCCCCCCTCCTCCTCCTCCCCCCCTCCTCCTCCTCCCCCCCTCCTGGTGGCAATGCGGTTCGGGCGGCGTCTCCACACAGCTGGCGTATTCGGGAACATTCGCAGTGTGCACAGAGCGAATGCTCCCCATCAACAGATGCTGCAAGTAAGCGCTGGTAACGGTACAGGCCCGGGTCTGGTATCAACAGCTATCACTCTCGGTGCCCGCAGTGGTCTGGTTCTATGTGCTATTTCTTGGTACCGACCAGGGCGAACTTGGTTCTGGTACAAGAGTTATAGCTTGGTACCATGATCTGGTACCATTCCGGCACCACCTTCGCGCCGGAACCCGAAAATCGATCGTTCCAGGCAGCATGACGTATTTTAAGCAAAATGAGAATCGAATGCGCGCTGTACTTTCTGATGCATCGGAAATCGAGAAAAACATGAACGGACCAGCATATTCTCTCGCAATCTTGCTGCTATAAATTATCACTGTATACTTGCGGGGACAGGGCAATCGTGAAGTGACTAACAGAAAAGAATTTGACAGTTCGAAACGGATTAAGGAGGTGTGAATTAGAGTTCGAGAAGTGAAACCACGGTCTCTTCACACACTCTCTTGCCATTCCACCGGAGTGTGTAAAATGAAGAGAAGGTTACCCGAATTAGGGTGAATCCGAGTAGGGGGGCTGTATAGTAGAGACCGCCTAATGCTTATATAATCGAAAACATTTTTTTCGGACTCAGGAGTCGGATTTGAAATTGTAAGAAATATTGAGCATTCTCTACTAAGGCACACATCCATCCTGAAAATTAACTAGATATCACCAAATAGTCTATTGGCCAATTGACTAGATAGTCGACTGTTAGTCGACTATCAGGCAATAGACGGTCTGTATCTACTGTATAGGATTCACTGTCTAGAGCCATCTCTATTCGATAACACGTGTCTTCTGAGAGATTGCATGAAATCGAGACACCACCTTTACAAAACGTTCAAAATGCTTTAATCTCAAAGCCACTTTGGTGGTAGATGCCCCTAAGATCACATAAGTTTTTATGAAGACAGAATTCCGGAAATCCTAAAACTGCCTAAAATGCGGCTCCGGTCAGCTTGAAATATGAAAAATTCGTAATTTCTTTAAAAGTTTAGTGAAAAGGTCGATAAAAAAAGCAAAATGTTCAGCTCATCAAGACCTACAACTTTCATGTTGATCACTTTTTCGATAGATAAAGTCTAATGTATGAAAATGTGAAAAAATCTAAAAAAATATTTTTTGTCCTGAAAATTGAATGAGATGAAAAATAAAGTTCCATATCCCGTTGAGATCTCTACGGATTCGGAATCTACGTACCTTTCTACCACGGTGCACTTATTTTCAGGAAATTTCATGATGGTATATTTGTTTTTTTATCGCCTCAAACATGCTGATACTCGTGTTTTCAAGAAAAATCGAAAATTTCACGTTCTTACATTTAAGTAATTATCGCTCGGGGATATAATTTCTTTCAGTTTTCAATGTTTACTGACCTAGGTTTACAAATTTCCATTGAAGAAACCGAAGATTTCAATACTTCACAAAATCACATTTTTCACCAAATTTCTCGAATTTTATGATTTTATCACGCCCGTCACGAGAGAATCGAGCTAGATTTTCCAAACTTGGTAATGGGATCAAAATGGAAAAATATGTTCCTATCATTTTTATTCACCCCTAGGTATGCCCTAACACCACCCGAAGCCATTTTGTTCTGAGATTATTCTTTAGGTCACTACGTCGAGTACCCTACCTGCGACCCTAACTTTAACGGCGTATATCTCGTTTCTAGAGCGATTTTGAGGTAAATTTCGCTCTGAGGAGCCCCTGGTTATTTTTCGAGCTCTATCGATCTATCAAAACTAGAAGTCATGAATGTTCGTTAGAACTGAGTTACAGTTAAGGTAGGTTAAGTCAAAAGTGTAGGAAAGATTCCATAAATTTTGGGATATGTGATAGTTCGCGTCGAGCTCTTTCGAATAAGGTATTTGCGGTTCTAAAAAGAGGGGGACCCAAGCAACGTTTTGGCCCTTAGAAAAGGTTTAGTAGATTTGAAGATATTTTTCAACATAAAATAAAAATAAAGACCATTCATTCTTGGTTGCGCGCGCCGAAGGGTTCGGTGTGAGAGATATTGGTCTCTTCATTTTCAATTATCTTTCGCATATTGAGCGCGGCGAGAGATGAAATGAAATTACTTCAAATAAACTAAACATTACTAAGGGCCAAAACGTTGCTTGGGCCCCCCTCGTTTTAGAACCGCAAATACCTTATTCGAAAGAGCTCGACGCGGACTATCACATATCCCAAAATTTATGGAATCTTTTCCTACACTTTTGACTTAAACTATCTTAACTGTAACTCACTCCTAAAGAACATTCATGACTTCTAGTTTTGATAGATCGATAGAGCTCGAAAAATAACCAGGGGCTCCTCAGAGCGAAATTTACCTCAAAATCGCTCTAGAAACGAGGTATACGCCGTTAAAGTTAGGGTCGCAGGTAGGGTACTCGACGTAGTGACCTAAAGAATAATCTCAGAACAAAATGGCTTCTGGTGGTGTTAGGGCATACCTAGGGGTGATTAAAAATGATGAAAAAATTTTTTGCCATTACCACTCCCAAATCGATTCTCTCGTGACAGGCGTATTATGAAGTATTGAAATATTCGGGTATTTCAGTGGAAATTTGTAAAAATAGGTCAGTAAACATTGAAAACTGAAAGAAATTATATCCCCGAGCGATAATTACTTAAATATAAGAACGTGAAATTTTCGATTTTTTACGAAAACACGAGTTTCAGCATGTTTGAGGCGATAAAAAAGGAAATATTCCATCATGAAATTTCCTGAAAATAAGTGCACCGTGGTAGAAAGGTACGTAGATTCCGAATCCGTAGAGATCTCAACGGGATGTGGAACTTTATTTTTCAGGTCATTCTATTTTCAGGACAAAAATAATAATTTTTTTTCGATTTTTCACATTTTCATATATTAGACTTTATCTATCGTAAAAGTAATCAACAAGAAAGTTATTGGTCTTGATGAGCTGAACATTTTCCTTTTTTATCGACCTTTTCTCTCAACTTTTAAAGCAATTACGAATTTTTCAATAAATACAATGATCATTAGAATTCCTCGAATTCTAATGTTCATTGTATTTTTGCGGGGACATAGCAAGGAATCGCAAAATGAGGAACAACAATGGATCGATGGAGGGGGGTGACTTCTGTATCAGACTCACTCTATCGCGATTCCCTATTCTGATATCTCGAGCAGAGTTCTCTTATTGGAAAAGTCCAGCTGTATTTTCGCGTATGTTTCGGGTGCTTTACATAAAGAGAAGCGAATTCGCCATATAACACACATGTTTGAAAACGAGCTAAAATTTTGCAATAAGAGAACCCTAATCTCGAGCGGTCTTCAATCTCTCCTCAGTGAACTCAATGGGAAGCCAGTTGCGACTAGTCCAGCCCATAATTAGAACGCAGAATCATTCAAATTGAGCAGATATTATCAATTTGAATACAAGATTTGATTACTCAATAAAATTATAATGCACTCTCTCCTCTTCGTTCTCCAATGGATCTCCATTCACTTCTCTACTCGTCTCTCCTCCCGACTGGTCGCTCGTCCCCTCTCCCCCTCCCCTACTCGTCTTTTCTCCCTCTCCCATCCAGGTTCGTGCCATGGCCCCAAACCCTAACCGGTCATACCGTATCAGGTACCGTATCGCTCGCTCATCTCTCCTTCTACTAGCTCCTTTCTCCCTCTCCAACCAAGGTTGGTGCTCGTTCTTTGAACCCTATCCGTGCTACGGTATCCAGTCAGTTACCGTACCCAATTCTACCGTATCAGTTACCGTATCCGCTGCTCTACCGTCATGCATCTGCCGACTCTGCTGGGCTTCTGCGTCTTTGCTTCTTTCGTTGGGTGAGTTTAAAAGACTATTTGATGTTTGAGATTTTGGCACCATTCCAAGTTACCGTAATCTCAACCTTGTTTTATCCCTTGGTGAAATGTATATATCGGGTTACAGTAACCGTTCAGTGCCTTGGGAGTGCGGGTCCGATTTCATTTTCCGCGCTTTGAAAAATATAGCTGACGCACTTTCAGTATCTTGGAATATTGCTGGCGCACTTTCAGTGCCTTGTAATTGCTGACACCCTTTCAGTGCCCTGGCATTGTGATTCCCGAGTGCGGGTCGGATCTCATGTTCCGCGCTTTGAAAAATATTGCTGGCGCACTTCAGTGTCTTGGAATATTGCTGGCGTACCTTTAATGTCTCATAATATTGCGGACGTACTTTCAGTGCCTTCGTTATCCCCGAGTGGTGGGAGTGCGGGTCGGATCTCATCTCCAGCCAGCTCGCCTACACTGGTGCGTACGTACTGTGCGACGACGACTGCATGCCCCAGATCAACAGCTGCTGCAGGTGAGGATGGGTTATGGTACCGATTTGGTTCGGGTACCAACATGGTTCCGGTACCAACCTGGATCTGGTACCGCCTTGGTTCGGGTACCAAACTGGTTCCGGACCAAAACTGGCTCGGGTACCAAACTGATTCCGGCCCAAACCTCGCTCGGGTACCAAACTGGTTCCTGTACCAACACTATTTGCAAATCGCTTCCTTTCAGTCAGCACGACGGCTGCTACGGGAAGAAAGAGCTGAATCGGGAAGCTTGCGATAATCAATTCGAGGAGTGCTTACTCAAGGACGATACCGATTAGTGATGCCAAATCGGCGCGCGCTCTCCTTGTTCCACACGCTCTCTCGTCGGTCAGACAGAGCGAGAGAGCGTGTGAAACGAGGAGAGCGCGCGCCGATTTGGCATCACTAATACCTGTACTGTGTAGCGGTGAAGAGAGTGCTCCGCGAAAAAAAAATGACTTTTTTCATTCTGTCTACTGTATCTTCATACGAAGGTTAAGAACAAAAACAAAACTAAAAACAAATGTGATTTCTTGCGGAGCTATCAATAGCATAATGGCAAAATAGGGAATCCCTGGTGCAAATTGTAGTCGAAAATTTAAACGAAATGCGTAATTTTGCACATATCACATATAGCTTACTTCGGCGGAGAACCATTCCTTTACTCAGCCGGAAAAATGAATTTTAGAAAGCTGCGAATTGGTGATGAGAAGCTACGTGTACGTTGTGCGCACCTTCGGTCACAATGCGTACGAAGGAAGCAACGGAACGATTTTCTCCTGGCTTTGAAATCCCGCGATTTCCCGAAGAAATGTGAATAAAATATCATGGTGTAATTGAAGAGACACAGGAAAGCATCGGAAACTGAAACAAACATACGATCAAATTCAAATTTTAAAAGAGGGCAATAGGTCGGGAATCACTCGTAACGTCTTATATGTTACCGCTGATAGAATCGTAAACATATTTTCGACGCAAACAATAGTTACACAACAAATAAATAGTTTCAATTCTCCTCTCCTCTCTCCATTCATTCGCTCGCTTGTCTCTCCACTCGCACTCTCCCACTTAGGTTCGTGCATTGGCCCCGTTCCCTAAACCCGATGTGCCCGAACCCAATTCTACCGTATCAGGTGCTGTATCCGCTACTCTACCGTAATGCATCTGTCGACTCTGCTGTGTATCCTGGCCTTTGTGTCTGTCGTCACGTTCGTTTATTAATCCGATCCCGGAAACAGTCACCTGTTTTTGGCACCGTGCCAGCTTCTGATTACCGTATTATTCCTTTCTTGGCACCGTACCAACGCCGTCCTACCGTATCTTTAGTGCCTGGGAGCCAATCGAAAAATGGTGGAGATGCCGTATCGAGGCGGATATTAGCAAGGATATGCTCCGAGCGGAAGCTGAGGATACATTCGATTTCGGTTGCTAAACCTATTTTAATAACAGTATTTTTTGTTCGTACCTAGTTCGTTTATGTTTCACTCATTTTATATATTCGCCTCTCTCTCAGGGGCTACTTCACTAAGGTTTTCACGTTGGGCCTCCCTTGAATTCGCTCATTTTACTTATTCTTTAATTATCAAATTCAGCTGCGTATAATTCCTTGATTCTCAAATTCTTCCTTGGTTCCGCATCTTTGTGTGACCATCTACTGCCGATCAACAGATGCTGCAAGTGAGTGTGGTACCGGTACCAGGAAGCGGCCTGGATACGAGACCATTATGGGTCCAGTATTCGTCTGGGACCAGAACCGCTTAAAGGAGGACTCTCGGCAAAGTAGCCACATCGATAGAAGGGAGGTTCCACCCTCCAAAGATCATAGAGCGAGCTAGGAAGTGAACAAACATCGCTAGGATAGCTTAGTGGTAGAGCAGCCGTCACGTAATCGGAAGGTTGCGGGTTCGATTCCCACCAGTTTTTGACAAAACTTCAAGATATTTGAATTCGCGCACTTCCCTGGCCCATCAAGCGTCCATGGCACTCAGCCAACTAATCAGAACTCTGTTGATATTAGAGATATTGTTGTAATTTTTTAGGAGCCTTTAGTCGTTAAGGGGAGCTTGGCCATGGTTATTAAAGGCTCCAAAGTTGAACTTTGCCTACATTCCTCCTTTAAGTATCGACTTGTACTAGTGCCGGTACGAGGTATCAACCTGGACCCTGTGCCTACCCGCACCTACATGGATTCGGTACCACCACAAGCCGTCATTTTCAGGTCTCATAATGCTTGCTACGCTGAGAAGAAGAATACACAGAAAGGATGCGATGACAAGTTTGAAGAGTGCTTAGACGACGCTTCGTCAGGTACGCTTTTATTGGCACTAGGTCGAATCACAATATTATGCGCCAGGTTGTCCACGGACAAATCCGAAAAGCGCACCTATTACTTTAATTTTCTATGAAACATGAATTAATCGACCTCTTCCGTGATTCGTAAAAGATTAGAATCATTTGTGTTTTAGTGAGGTTTCACAATTGTTTCATATTAAAACTCGATACAGTGAGCTAAAATGTGCAAGAGCAAATTCACAACTTTTTGACTTTGAAAAAGATCGGGAAAAGAGCTTTTCCTTTTGCATGGGGCTTAACACTGTGGAATAAGAACCATAACGTTATGCCGGATTTTGTATTTCCAAGGCGGAATGACGTCATTATTCTCATCTGAACTAGCGCAGTGAATTTTTTCTTACGAAGCTAGGATAATGTTACAGGGCGAGAGCGAAAGAAAAGAGAATGAATTTGCTCTTTGATCGCTAGCTAGGGGTTATCTGGCCGAATGTTGTTGTGCAAAAAAAACTGAAGATTGATCTGCCTTCCCTGATTCCCTGATTCCCTGATTCCCTGATTCCCGGATTCCATGATTCCCTGATCGGTGGTACCTGATAACTTTGTGTCAAAACAGAATAAATCTGAAGTAGAAGTGCTTGCACTACATGGTAAGAAAAAAGTGGAAATATATTGAGAGATTTTCACGAAATGTGCGTTTCAGGGGGAGCTAAATAAGAGAAAATTGTCAACTTGGCAAATTATTTTCGATATGAATAGCCTGACTTTAATGAATGGGCAATTGCCCTTTGTCCCCTATTATCTCCATTCATTCGATCGCTCGTCTATCCTTCCGAGTGGTCTCCTCTCCTCCCCCAATCTAGGTTCGTACCACTGAGCCAGATCGTACCCGAACCCAATTCTACCATGTCAGGTACCGTATTCGCTACTCTGCTGTCATGCATCTATCGACTCTGCTGTGCATCCTGGCCTTTGCTTCTGTGGTCACGTTGGTTTATCAATCCGTGCCCAGAACCAGACATCAGTTTTTGGCACCGTGTTAGAACCTGATTACTTTATAATTTCCTACTTGGCACAATGCCAAATCCGTCCTACCGTATCCTTTCAGTGCCTGGGAGCCAATCGAAAACTGGTGGAGATGCCGCATCGAGGCGGATATTAGCAAGGATAAGCTACGAGCTGACGCTGAGGAGACATTCGAATACGGTTAATTATCATTATTGTTAATTGTATTAATTGCTAATTACTAATTACATTTAGCCGCTGTTGAGTTCCTTGGCTGGAAGACTTTGTGCGACCATCTACTGCCGATCAACAGATGCTGCAAGTGAGTGTGGTACCGGTACCACCATGGGTCTCGTATCGAACTGGTACCGAGCCGAACTCGTCAATTTACAGGTCTCATAATCTTTGTTACTCTGATTATGTGAACTCTCCATTTTCGCGGGATGCTTGTGATGAAAAGTTCGAAAAGTGCTTAGACGAAGCTACGTCGGGTACGATTTGGGCAAGGGTTCCACTGGACTACTTACCAATTGACCATGGAATATAATCCTAATGGCTGTTAGCATGACTACCTGGTCGCATAGGGTATACAGTATGAACATCTGCCACGGTTAATTGCTATGTGCTCATTTTACTGGCTTTTATAAAATCATTCCTGTTCTGTGTCCGATTATCAGAAGCTTTTGTTGCTGGCATTAAGCCCACATTGAATTTGCACATTTCAGTGTTGTGCTCGTTGTTTACGAACGCCTACATCAACTATGTGAAGGACCATGGACGCTTGGGCTACGAATCGCTAAGATATGAAGAGGAGAAACGAAAGACATCAAACACTATAGCTTGATCTGTCTCCCCTGAACCACTGACTCCCTGATTCCCATGATTCCCTAATTATCTGATCTGTCGTCCCTGACAGCTTTGTGTCAAAACAGAACAAATCTGAAATAGAAGTGTCTCATGACATAGCAAGATAATACATGAACAACTAATCAGATGAAGGACAGGGAGATCTGGGTAATAGGAACCTATAGTTCGTTGGGAAATAAAAGGTCATCGAGCTGACCAATTAGATGAGCTATTAACTATTTAAATATATCAATCCACCCATCTCGTCTCCACTCATTCTATCACTCATCTCTCCTCCCGACTGGTGGCTCGCTCCTCTCTCCCTCTCCCGCCCAGGTTCGTTCCATCACCCTGTCGGATATCGGCACCCATTTTACCGTAGGTACCGTACCCGCTACTCTACCGTCATGCATCTGCCGACTCTGCTGTGCTTCTGCTTCTTTGCATTGGCGACTGCGTAAGTGATTTTGGCACCTTGCCAACACTTATCTACCGTAATCGTCTCTTCTTGGCTCCATGTCAACATCATCTTTTCAGTTCCTTTGAGGCACTTGACTGGTGGCAGTGCTACCTCAATGATGTAGTGGAAAGGGAGGTGTGTCGCCGTCTCCTTATTTCTAGTTCAATCTCTCTCGTAAAAGGGCGAGAGAGCGTGATAAGTGAAGAGAGTCAGAAACAAAAATCTCTCGCAGAACGCCGCAATGACTAATTTCAAATTTCCTCTACAAAATACAAGATGGCTGAATTTCGCATTCGCAGGTCTTGGGCAAGGAAGAGGCACTCAAAGAGCTTCGAAGACGCTGGATCTTCGGCATTTTCGTTGCGTGCGAGAACCGGATGCTTGAGATGAACAGATGCTGCAAGTTAGTGCGTGGTACCGACCTGGCACCGAGTGGTGCTGGTACCAGATTGGAACCTGGTTCCGGAGCCACAGCGATATTTCAGGACCCATAAAGAGTGCTACAAAACAGCCCTGCCTCAGCGCGCGTGCGACGTTGCGCTGTGGAGGTGCATGAAGAATGACTGTCCTAGTGAGTAAAATATTATTATTAATTAATCAATAATAATTAACAATTTATTCCAAATCTTGCCACGTTGTTTTGTATTTTCTAGAGTATAAAGATACGAAGGCCCTTCTTCGAGCTCTAGTAATAACCCGAAAATGTAATTAAATTTATGTAAACATCCTAATTCCTACATTTTAAAATTACAAATTAAATTACAATAAATAAATAAAATATAAAAAATAAGAAAATAATATTTATTTCTGCTTTGCAGTGCCCTGCAGATGGATCATAAACTCCTATTACGAATACGTGATCGAGGCTGGAAATGGAGACACGAAGGAATTTGATTTTAGATACCAATTCACAAATATTGGATAAGACAATGATTAAGTAACGACAAGTGTGAATAAATTTGAATACACTCTTTTCATTTGTGTTGTTTCGCATGTGTTTTGGGGGTGGGTAGTGATTGTATTTTTTATAGAACGTATTAATTTTAATTTCGATAATCAAATTTGAATGCCCTTTCCGTCTCCCGTTCATTCGCTCGCTCGTCTCTCCTCCCGACTGGTGGCTCGCTCCCCTCTACCTCTCCCCCAGGTTCGTGTCCTCAGCCATTCGATACCCAAGCCCATGTTACCCCCTCAGGTACCGTATCCGCTACTCTACGGTCATGCATCTGCCGGCTTTGCTGTGCTTCTGCGTGATCGCTTCGGTCACCATGTAATTTTTTAATCCTACAAAAATACATTTTTGGCGCTTTGCCAACAAGCTACAGTATCCTTCCTTTCTTGGCACCGTGCCAGCCCTACAGCATCCTTTCAGTGCCATGGAGCCAATCGATTGGTGGGAGTGCAGTTTGGAGATATTCGAGGGAGAGGAATTTCTTAGCAAGGAGAAGTCCCTCAAGTGGGTTTCGAGAAACGATGAGAACTCAAAAAAGACTCTTCTACATTATTTTCACAATATACTTTCACACTACCAAAACGTTTTCTATGAGCACTTTGAAAGGGTATATTTTTTTATTCTCATCCAATGGGTTCTGATTGGGGTTCCGGAATTGGGCTTAATTGGGCATCTTGTGAATCATTTTCAGTGTCACGTGCGCTATATATGGATACTATATTGTACATGAAACATATCTGAATATGATTCAAAATTTCCCAATTACGCCCAATTCCGGAACCCTAGTTTCCGACCGTTCTAAAGAGTAAGCTAAATGAAAAGAGTCAGACTCTTGCAGAGAGCCGCAATGACTAATTGCGAATTTCCTGCACAAAAAGAGTCTACGAGCGGAATTTCCAATTTCAGGCTCTATCAGAGTCGCTGGCTGTACGGATGGTTCGCAACGTGCGAAAACCGACTGCTGAACATTAACAGATGCTGCAAGTTGGTACCGAGCTGGTACCAGTCTGGTACCAGTCTGGTTCCAGCTTGGTATCCGTTCGAAACCAACGCTTTCAGGTGGCGTAGGGCCTGCTACAATATGCCGGATAAAGTAAACTATAAGCGAAAACGGTGCGACGGCCTGTTCTACACGTGCATGAAGGAAGATGTTAATGGTATTTTTGCGTAATATTAAAGGAGCTTATTAACTTAAATAATTAAAATAAATGTAAATTTACTGACTATAAAATATGCTTTCAGCGCTTTGCAACTTCGTTATAAACTCGTACATGAGATTGGTTGACGAATATAGTCAGGACATGTTTGGTGGAAAGAAGAAGATGGATTATTTCCTTCGTCGAGGAGTCCCTAAGAAAATTAACTAACTTGAATAAACCGTGCCCTAGATCCGATCTAAAAAAAGAGGAATGACGACGTTCAGATGTTAGGTAACCAATTGCAAAGTTTCATCGTGACGCGCATATTCGATTTTTCAAATTTACAATTCGGTGATTGCATTCCGGATAACATAGTTTTATGGTCATACAACTACATTTTCCTTTTTATCCCAGCATACAATTCTGAGAGCTCAAATGCAGGGATAGTGGTGTTGTCAAGTCGGCATAGTAGTCACTACAACCGAACACCTAGCATATGAAATCACTACTCTCTGACGGCTATAATCTGCGAGAAAACGTCGAATAAAGATAGTAAGTTCGTTCGAAGTCATCCCTGCCTTAATGTCGCCGTGAAGTAGGAAGATATAGAATCCGTTACGTGCAGAACAATAGACAAAGCATAATTGAAAGTGCAAATCGATCAGACAATAGCCCATTGTCCATTATCCTCCCCTCCCCCTCTCCTCTCCTCTCCATTCATTTGCTCGTTCGTCGCTCGTCCCGAGTGGCCACTCGCTCCTCTCTCCCTCTCCCGCCCAGGTTCGCACCTCCACCATACCGATATTTTTGGTTAATTTCGTGTTTTTTCGGATCAGTCTTTAGCGCGGTAGATACTGAAGAGATGACATATTTTGCGCACCTAAAACGTGCTGAAAATAGTGCAAAATCAACCAAAAACGGGAACTGTGTTGTTACAGTAACCCTTGCTCACCGTAACCCCGCAGGTACCGTATCCGCTACGCTACGGTCATGCGTCTATCGACGCTTCTGTGTCTCTGCGCCATTGCTTCGGTCACCACGTGAGTTTGTAAATGTTGCGAAATTTCGTGTTTTGGCACATTGCCAATGCTGAGTTGCAATATCATTCCATTCTTGGCACTGTGCCAACACCTCATTACAGTATCCTTCCCATCTTAGCACTTCGTCAACACCGGAATACAGTTTCGATCGACTTGCTCAGTGAAAACAGCAAGATATCGTCTCCTCCGCATCTTGGAACCGTGCCAACACCTTGATACCGTAGCACTCCCATCTTGGCACCGTTCCAGCGCCATCATACAGTATCCTTCCCATCTTGGCACCGTGTCAACATCATAATACCGTACCCTTTCAGTGCCTACCACTATTCGATCAGTCCCATTAGTAGAGTTTGACATGGTTGGAACCGTTCCAGCACCTTGATACCATAACCTTGGCACTGTTCCAACATCATGATACCGTACCCGCATCCCTGTGTAGTCGTGCTTCAAGGCACAATGACGTGGGCAAAAACAGAGACGAGGTTCAAGTGGTTTCACGTTCCCTCACATTTCCGTTTCGCAATCATCGATTTCGATTTACAAAGAATACCTCGATGAATCCGACCCAAGACCCGTCGTGTCTCTTGAGGTTGAAGGCGATAGTCGGGCCCTTCGTTTCGCTGGTTGGATTCTTCAAAATTCATAAAATAATCATTATATTTTCCAATTTATCCCTCAAAACGGATCTATAGCAGCATTATTAATGCATGAAGAATGATACACGAAGGCGATTGGTCTACTCCTAGGGAAAATCATAGATAATCTTCCGAACCAGAGGCTATCATATCATGCGAAGTAAAATATCAAAGATCAAACCTCCTCGTGCTCGTACAGCTCACACAGCGGGGCGCCGTTTGCGTGCCTGTATTAAAGTTGTGAGATAGGTTAGCGATCAATGACCCAACTTCCCTTCAGTTCAAAGCTAAGTTGAGATAACACACCTAGGATCAACTTGCTATCCTAAGTTTGCGTCCTCAGATACATGAGACATCACATATTTCTCTCCATCATAAATCATTATAGACTAGTAATGATAGATCAGAGACCAAAAGAGATCAGAGATCAAACATCACCCACTTTTTTCCTCTCAGCATCTCCCTGGCTGCTCGAGTGATGGCATCGCAGTGAGAGTGGATGGTCTCGATCCCGCCTGGAATGTGATCGTTGATCTTTTATTTCTGATATCTTGCTATTGCCTCCTTTCGTTTTCTCAGAACAATTCTCTTTACCCCACGCACTTTATTATTGGTAAAAATGGACGCAAGCGAGGTAATTGCTCGTTTCCACGATCTCTCTCACAATCTTTTATCAGAGGAACGAATATAACAGGTATGTTTCAATCAACCTACGAAGCGGCTTACGCCATTCGATTTCCAATTTTGGATGAATCTTGAGTGCTCAATAATTAAACACTCGTTCACACTGTCTCATGTCAACAGAGCAAAAAAAGTATTTCCCCATTCTCTAAAAAAATGTTGTCTAAAACCGATTTTAGAGATCTGGCTGAACAACAAAAATACATCGAAACTAGTGATATTCATAGCTGTCTTCACTATACACATTCCCCGGTTGGATTGTTTAATACAATGACCTACCGCATCGATCCAGCTCCTCGAATCCCTCCCTCAAGGCAGCGATTGCGTAGTAATCCGGTGTGCCCTCTTCGAAGCTGAAATAATTGATGGAACACGCGAAATCTACATTACGAGTTTTGGTCCGGCCTGATGCCATACTTCATCCACACAACTCCTCATTACATTTAACGTACTGGTTTAACAACAACATTATGTGTTGATTTATTGATTTATCGATTTTTTAAACTAACCGTCGATGGTAGACGTCCTTGTCCGCATGGTAGAGTTGCTGCGGCAGATACGCAGTTACCGTACCACCTGAAGTATCGATTTTATCTTATGCATATACAACACTTCAGCATTGGTAAATTTTAGTTCAGAAAAGAGATGCAAATCGATTATCCTAATGCAAAATGGTGTAATCCAGGGATCAGATATCAAATATCATATCAAATATCACCAGCGAAAGAGCGCTTCTGGAGTAGATTCCGGGCTGATCGATGAATGAGCAGTGCCGCGACTCCAGTCGGGTAGCCGAACATCTGAAAAATTGATCTTTGATCTCTCCATAGCGATGGCATCTCACGAATTACTCATTCATTCTATGTGACCTCGCACTAATTTCATCGGTCAGATATAATGAAGAGTAAAGAAAATATAGTATTTCTCTAGTGCCATCCCAATCTGTCAAGTTTCGGAAAGAGCATTTACAACGGTATTTTCAACAGCGATGCCGTCTTTCCGAGTCCGAATTTCCACCCCTATTTCTACTTTTGCAGGCACTCAAATCATTGAAATGAATAAATCCTTGACGAGATGAACTAATCGTGAAACATATCTTGGGAAAATATTTTATTTCATTTAAATTCTCTCCCCCAATCCCTCTTTGATCCTTCTTTCAAGAATTGAAATTGTCGAAAGCACACTCTGATATTACACTAGTGAAACATATCCGCTCACAACCCATTTTGCTGAAATGAGTATAACAATACGATTGTTCAAGGATTTCTCAAATCAAATGGTCATATATCAGAGATAAAAGTTCAAAGATCAACGATAAGATACCTTGTAGAAGGAGAAGGCGACAAAGTGTGGCCTGCATGTGTCCAGTCTCAAGGGAGAGGAGGAGACGAGCGACGCTGCGTCGAGGAGAACGGAGAAACCTTAGGATGATATTTTATCCCTGATAAACAGACTGAAAATTTCATACGGTATTTCATACGCTAGAGAGAGTAGGACGTAGAATTAGATGACATCAAAAAATCACCTATTGCACCTCTCTATTAAATCGTATTATTTGAATAAAATTTTGCGCAAAAGTTTCTTTCTTGGTTGAGTACTATTTGTAAAGATCAAGGAGCAAAAATGAAGTCCATACCTCTCTTCTGCAGCTCTTCAACAGCCACGAGTGGGTACTTGCGACCGCAGAAGTTGCTCTGAGCGGTCAGGACGAAGAGAGAGTGAGGAGGGGAGGAGGGCTGGAAAGGACAAATCTCAAGCTGACTGGATTACTGTAACGGAAGTTATGCCTGAAATCCAGATAACTATGCTAATTTGGGAAACTCTGCATTTTCGCACTTTTATGTACGCTTTTGATAGAAAGATCAAAGATCGCTCTTATTGGCTACTGCTTTCACTTTGGACATGAAGAAGATAGTTTGTTTGTTATTCCACCATATGCAATTGGCATATTGAAATGGGCAGAGACTAGAGGAGATGAAGCACTCGTGAAGCATAATGAATCTATGGGAGAGTGCGGAGGGGAGGAGGACGGGAATAATCACACTCAGCATAGTTCTCAATTCGGATTTCTTCATTTTCCAAACGCTCTCATCGCAAGATCGGTCGAGAGAGAGAGAGAGAGTGCAGAATTAAGAGACGATTAACCGAATTAAGATAAACTGGGTGGATCACCGTAATGGAGTTTACAATTGAGAGGACTGAGCTAATTTTGGAAACTGTGTGAATCAATAATATTTTTATGGAAACTATTGATAGCAAAAAGATCAAAGATCGCGCTAGGATTATTCTTTATCTTTGAATAAGTCTTGGGATTGGCTTGTTTGTTATTCCACCAAGCGTTATGGACGCATTGAAATGGGCAGAGATTAGAGGAGATGAAGCAACCGTGAAACATAAAAGATCTCGGGGGGGGGGGGAATAATTTATTTTTAGTGACGTTATTTCTAGTTGAGTTATTTCGTGTATTTCGTGTTATTTCGTGTCTCTTCAGTTGCCACACGCTCTCATCGCTAGATCGGTCAAGTGAGTGTGTAGAGTGAAGAGACGATTACTTGAATTAAAGTTACCGGGCGAGGACGAAACCCTGATCTGACCCTGTTCTCTTCGCCTCTACGAGAGACTATGCAAAAGTGAGAGAGCGCTGATAATTTCCGGCTTTCCCTTGAGGCTATTATTGATTTTTAGTATTGTTTTATATTCATTCTCAACTAATCCATCGGTTATTCGATGGAGGACAAAAAATAGGGGGTCAATTTCTTCCTCGTCCGGTAACTTTAAGATAAACAGAGGACTGAGAGAATTTATGCAACTCTTTCTTAAGCATTTCCCCATGTTTATGAATGCTATTGATGACATGGCCAATGATCGATCATGCATGCACTGCTTTCTCTTCGGGCTAGAAGAGAAGCGTGTTTGTGGTTTGACCAGATTACAAGGAACCATTGGAACGAAAATATGCTCGTGGAGATGAAGCAACCGTGAAACATAACAGATCTTGGGGGAAAACGATTTTTCATAACGTTATTTCTTTTTGAGTTAGCAATTCGGGTAATTATCTCTTCATTTCCCACAATCTCAGATTGTTCGAAAGTTTGTGCAAAATGAGTTGAGCATTACACGAATTACGAACTCTTGATCAACCTGGCTGAATGCCAGTTGTGGCTTCTGCAATCGACGTTGTTGAGCTAATTTTGCTTTAGTTATATCGATAAAAAACTCGCTATGTCGCTTCTGTTATTTTCTCTGTAGACGGAGCCGTAATCGAGGTGTTTTTGTTGTTTGACCACGCGCAATGGCATCATTGAAATGAAGAGAGAGTAGAGGAGATGAAGCGCCCGTGAAACTTAACATCCCTAATGGAAAATATGGATTTTTGTGCAGTTCTTTCTCTCTCTAAATCTTTCTCGGGGATTGCATGAAAAAGAGGAAAGAAACAATAGAAGTGCATTGCCACATTTGCCCAATAGCGATCAGTGTGCATCTCGATTAAAAAAGAACAGTTTCACTTTGCAAAATTTTCATTTCCACTACCGCGAGCCTCACTAAACGAACAAGCCGAGCATTGCTAGAAATGCGTAGGCCCCAAATTCCTAATCTGGTCCATTCTAGGCTACGTAAAGGTGGCTCAATGAGATTTACAAGGAACATTCACTAATCTTTTTATAATGTGGAATACTCGCCTCCTTCACTGCCTCCTTGTCCCAGTGCTCTGGCAGCTCGTCTAGACAGCAGATTGAATCGACCTGAGGATAAAGATCAAAGATCACCTCTCTCTGTACTCATATTGCTTCAAAATGAAACATTATCAAGTTAGGGCGTTTCTTTGAAAATTCTGAGAAGACCGAGAAAGATTTGCTTCTTGCATGATATCTAAATATGTCGAACACGTCAAGAAAGAGCTAAATTTTCTCTTTGGTGTAAAAGATGAAAGATCACTCACCTTATCTCTCATGATCTCTCGCGCACCCACAACTGACGTGTGTGAGTCGAGCAGGTAGGCGTAGGAGGGGCCTGACGATAAAGATTAAGGAGTAATTCTAGTCCAATGTCTAAATATGTGAGGAAATTGTAACAGAGAATATTTGAGGAAATTAGAAGCAATTCTATTCCTTTCTAAATGCTCCTAATAAAAAACAATTACTACTTGAATAAGTAAGTTAAAAGCAGCATTTTCGCTTGGAAATTAAAAGCAGAGATATAAAGTTAAAATATATCAAAGCTCGCCTTTGCAATCAGCAAGCGAGTAGACCATCGACGGATCGCCAGGAGGTTTCTCCTGAAAGACCTTTTCTCTTTTAACACTGTTTGTACATCAATTTTTATTAAACTTTGAAATTATTTGGCAATAATCACAATATGTTTCATTGGCCGATAATCATCAAGTGACCTCAAAATTTCCAATATCTGCGAAAGATTAATTGAACAGAAAGCAAATTTGATATCTGGCCTTCTTCAGGAGCATGGAGCGTTGTTACTTTTAGTTCGCATGGTAGGATATTTACTTAAACCGGTGGAATACTAACGAGTAAGTCCACTATGAACAACAATAAACAGCTTATTAAGAGAAAAGAAGATTTTAGGGATGTTTTTGGGCTAATAAAAGTAGAACGCACTATACGTGTCAGAAATAGTAAATCTGAAAGAAAATAGTAAAACTGCAATCGATTCTTCGTTCACGTATACGCTTGTCGCTTTAAAGGAGGAGTAAATGCAAACGCGCGCCCGGTTGGAATACGTTTCACCTAGGGACGCACTCTCTTCAAGTCACGTGCTATCTCGCCCCCTTCCCTGAGCTTTCCCTGATCTGGCTACCAGCTAACTAGCTATAACTCTGTTCGGAATGGAGATGTCAATGTGAAAATTTCGGAACTTCTTACCGTTGTGGAGCTCTAGGCAGTGCATATGATAGCTTCAAAAAATGAAAAAAATGAATGCTCATCCTTTAATAACCAAAACAAATATTCCAACCTTCTTTGGAATCACGTAGCTCTAACTATAATGTTTTAGTAATCAATTTTTCAGGGCAAGTTATGATCCTCCTACCACTGAAGATCGTAGCTAATCCAGCTGAAATAACTGTGATCTCGGATTTCGTCGGAAATTCGATATACTCCGGAAACTGGTAAGGCTTCGTGGGAAATGGCCGCGTCATTATTCACAATTTATCAACTATCTGACAAGTGGGAGAGCACGTTGAATAAAGCGACTTTCAGAAGAAAACATCATTAGTTTCAAAGGTTCTTTGATCTCTAACCTTCTTCGGAAAGACAAAGCTCTCCGCTACGATCTTGATCGAGTGCGTACTATTCGCAGTGAACACGAGGTCGTAGTCATCGGGAGACGTGTGCAAATGAGCGAAGATACTGAAATGTTAATCTTTCCAATCATAATCTTTCGCAATAGCGCATTAATCATTTCCCCTAGGAAGTGAGCAAAGATGCTGAAGATAAATGTATCTGTGATCTTTCATTGGTTTTGATCTTCTTTTCTCTCCTCACACATAATTTCGATCATTAGCTCCTGCTTTTGCATGACTGCGCACTTTTATCGATATTCATCCTACAACACCACTGGAAACCAACCGCGCCCTCTCGCTCTCCACCAGCGCAGCAGTCGTGCCACTCAGTGCTATGTACACATGCTTACCATACTGTTTTAATTGTACCCTCTATTACTTTAGATGTGCCTGTGAGGGTGAACGACTGATACTGCCGGCATCAAAGCGTATTTTCCACAATTATTCAAAACAAGACACACTCACCGCGCCCTCGCACTCTCCACTAGAGCAGCAGTCGTGCCACTCAGAGCGTGTCTCGAGTGCGGATTGGCCAGAGGAAAGGAGAGCAAACGGGTGTGCAAAGCCTCCAGATGGGCTGAAATGGAAGACACTTCAATTTACAGTTGGCAGAAGATACTATGGAAATATGTCTAGTTAGTCTAAGCGAATGAATCATATTTGGCATCTCTATTTGGCATCAGTTAGCTATTGATGGAACCTATGAAGAAGTTGCACTCATAATTCGAGATCAGAGGTGAAAGATTAAACATCAAACCTGCCGAGGGCAGTGCGGCTCCCGCATAGTCGCAGTATGCCATGGCGAGGAGTTCAGGCGAAACACTAGAATGCACGATTGATATGATCGCTGTAATTACTTTCAAGTTGAAAATGTCAGCTCAAAGCTTGAAGTCGTTCTCAGTAAACATGAAATATAAACGAGCAATATCATCTTAAAGCGAGCAAGATCATTGATATCACTGAGGTTAATAGTAACTATTGGTCGATGATGCTTTCTATCGTGCTAAGGTAATCTGAGCGAAAACTTTGCATCAATTGATCTCGGGTGGACGAATTTAGAGGAGGAGGAGCGATAAGGCCCAAGGGCTCTAGAAAGCGATAAGGTAGAAGGTACAACGAATGAATCATTGATTTTCAACCCTTCTCTCTCGTTCGATAAACGGCTTTCGCCTATTCATTTCACATTCTCATCAGTCGACCGTTCTAGAGAACTTGTGAAACAAAGACACGAGGGTATGTTTGTCTCTTCTGGAAAAGAAGGGCGTAATTTTTTTGGATAGGATGGATCAACGAGTAGATATGAGGGTATTATAGGATTGCGACACACAACGAAATTATTCCAATGAAATTTATTGGCTAATTATGGGTGAAGTGAAACACAACAGCTCACTGGTTTTCCGATTGCATTAGAACGAATGGAGAACGGATAGAAAATACCGCCTAATCTCCGCCTCCCTTGCAAATTAACAGTGGAGTAGTGGAGAAATGGTATGAATCATATTGCTTATCCATCTTGGAAAGATTTCACAAATAGCGCGCGCCACAATATAACAAGGATCTCCTGTAATAATGCAGGAAGCGATGTGACAGAAAAATATTTTGGGTCATGAATTTCGCTGAAATCAGAAATACTGACTAAAGTGAGGACGGCGAACACGCCTATCAACTTCGTTTTTCAAAATTTGCATATCTTGACCTACCACTTTGGAGGGCTGTATTTCGGTCTATTTTCGACCTAGAGCGACAATCGATGCGTATTTGTGTGCTATACAAATAAGTTAGCCAAGCCTAAGCGCAGAAATTACGTCTTCATATTGTTTTGCTCCAAAAACAAATTTACCGATGCTAATCGACCTTCCATAGTGAAAAACTCTCGATTTTTTTTATTTGATTCGAATTCCCCACCCCGAAATTGAGGTACGTACATAGTTCGTTTCTCCTGTCAGGTTTCATACCGCTACTCAGTAGGGTGAACCTGAACTTGTTTTAATTTTTGGATGAAAACACGTCTCGGATAATATCTCACCTCTAATTTATGCAAATGAATATACCAGTGGTATCAGAAGGTAGCTATCGATGTGCTCTACAATAATGACTCAGTGGTCCATTACTTTAAATTTGACCGTTCTCGAGATGAAAACCTTGTCACAAGGTCCACACTCTTTTTCCCCCACAGCTCTCCACCGGATTAGGTGTCGCGTCGTATCTCGAGAACGGCTAAATTTAACGTATTGGACCCCTAAGTCATTATTGTAGAGCACATCGATAGCTACCTTCCGATACCACTGGTATATTCATTTGCATAAATTAGAGGTGAGATATTATCCGAGACGTGTTTTCATCCAAAAATTAAAACAAGTCCAGGTTCACCCTACTGAGTAGCGGTATGAAACCTGACAGGAGAAACGAACTATGTACGTACCTCAATTTCGGGGTGGGGAATCCGAATCAGATATAAAAATCGAGAGTTTTTCACTATGAAAGGTCGATCAGCATCGGTAAATTTGTTTTTGGAGCAAAACAATATGAAGACGTAATTTCTGCGCTTAGGCTTGGCTAACTTATTTGTATAGCACACAAATACGCATCGATTGGAAAACATGCGGTCGCTGTAGGTCGAAAATGGACAGAAATACAGCCCTCCAAAGTGGTAGGTCAAGATATGCAAATTTTGAAAAATGAAGTTGATAGGCGTGTTCGCCGTCCTCACTTTGGTCAGTTTTTCTGATTTCAGCGAAATTCATGACCCAAAATATTTTTCTGTCGCAAAGTGGTTTCTTTTTCCTGCATTTTTTACAGGAGATCCGTGATAACAAAATGACGCAAGAGAAGCGCCTAGACATCAGAAATTAGCAATCGAATCATCAGAATTTCCTAGTGATTGATATCGTTTTGAATGATTCATAAGTTCAAAGGGTGACGCAATATCATGGTACGCTCGCGCCAACGATGTTGCACCACCTCTGTTTTTTGAAGAAAATAATTCGAACTATCGAAGGAAGGTAGATATCACTGTAGTCTACCACTTTGCAATGTAAACTAACGAATTGCAAGAATCAATTTCTAATTTCAAATATTGCCCTCGTATTCCCTAAAAATTGAAGTGTGCTTCATATTGCTCTCAAATCTACTGGCGAGCTGCATGTTGAATGCCAGTTGGACAGCCGTTTGAACTAAAAACAGCCAAATGAATTAAAAGATTAGCGATTTTGAATAGACTGCGACAAGCACTATCTCCCTCTCTCATTTTTCGTCGCCCAACTTCTGCATACACCCTCGGAGTGGTTTCGAAAGTATATTCTGAATACTATTTCTGTCTTGATTCTGAATACTACGCCGCCATCCAAACGTTCACTCAGAATCAAGAGAGTCAGAATGCGGTGCTATTCCATCTGTACGCGTTCTCCTCGAGAGCAACAAACGTATTCGCAACCATAAAAACTAAATAAAAGGCTTCAGCAGTCAATCAAATTTCGCATTGCTTGGATATGTTTCACCATGATATCGAAAAGGTCAATGAACTATTTTCTCAATTGTATCTTGGTTTCGTTTGACAAACAAAATTACTATCATTAAACAAATCTAAAACATCGGCAATTCGCTGAAGCCCGTTAAACATATCCATGTTTTAACGTCTTTAAAATATTTTGCGGATTCGGAAACAACCAGCTGGTTTGCATGAAATAGAGAAGAAGAAGAATAGTGCACGGGGTCTGTGCTCGCGGACGGAAAATACGGAAAGATAGAGAATAAACAAACAATCTGACGCAACTTTCCCTAGTTATCACTTCATGCTCCCTTGATACTACAGTTCGAGATTCTGGTATTCTTCACTTCTACAATATCATACCACTCGAGCGGTTTCGAGAGTGTGTGGGGTGAAAACGCTTAATCGAATTTCGAAATCTATTTGAAATAAGGATAATATATTATGAATAAAGTCAGCATTCGGTTCGCTTTACATACTGAAACTGCTACTTCGGCCAGGAAAGCAGAAAAAGGCGACATTTTTGGGCATAATATAGGCACTCGGCAATGACACATGGAACAAGTGAGAAAGTGAGCACTCATAATAATATACTTTGTTCGTCTACGTCTGTAAGAATATCCTATTCGGAAAGTTCGAGTGCGGAAACAAGACAAGGAAAGCAAGAAAAGGCAACAGTTCACCGGCCGTAGTGGTCACTCGGGGGATGACAAATGGCAAGACGCGTGTATACACACAAAAAGCACTGAAAACGCGGAGAAGGAAGAGGAAAAGGGGGGAGAAGGAGAGTAGTCGAAAGAAATAGTGAGAGAGATAGAGAGATAGAGAGAGAGGGAAATAAAGAGAGCAAGAGAGTCAGAAGGTAGAGAAGAAGTGGAGAAAAGCGCGGAAACGAGAAGTAAACATGGCTCAGGCGATTCGAGAAAATACAAGTGCAAGCTTGTGCGAAAAATAGCACCACGTCAGTGGTAAAAGTTCTCGATTGAAGGATTTGAGACCGAGCGATGAGAAGAGAGGGGAGTAGACACGTGGACAATGAAAAATGAGCGCGCGCGCCTCTGATACCGTTGATAAGATTAGCGAGATTTATCGCATGGTGCCAAAATGACTGGTAGAGATAATCAATCGATGATAAATTGGATATCCACCTCATGATTTTTTTTTAAGATTATGAGTGTCTTCCATGAATCACTTGAAATTATCGGAACTTCTTCGATATTTGGCCCGCCCACCCCCCCCCCCCCGCTCCTTTATCATTTCTCATTCCCTCCCCATAGAAGTGGGGTCGTGACCGAAAATCAGGGAGATATACCTAGAAATGAGTGAGGAAGGAGAGGAAGGTGGGGGGGGGGGGTGGGCCAAATATCGAAGAAGTGCCAAAGTATCGGTTACTATACATTCATCCTCTCGGAGATCGACTTGCGCGATAGAGAGTTGTATTGCGAAATTGTCCAATATATCTTTGTTCCCCATAATCTATCGCCGATCGATCTGTTAGAGAGTGCGAGATGAATACTATGCATCTGGCATAGTTCCAGCAGTAAATTTGCTTGCAAAACAACGCCATTAGCAGATGTCTACAAGTGGGAAGAGAAAGACGAGAGGAGGAATGACCAGAAATGGAGCGAAAGATCATACATCTAGCTCGAAAAGACATAACGAACAAGATCGAAGCTTCGTAGACAATAGCAACGCATTGAAAGTCGTTATTATTCTAGAATCAGCATGGACACGTGAGGCAAATCAGAAGAGAGGACAAACTCACAACTCATGTCGATAGAAATGTGAAAGAGCAACGCGTGCAAATGCGATTATCACTATGCAATAATTGTTGAGGGGAGGGGAGAGAGGAGGTTGGCATTTGTCGGAGCGAGTGCCTTTGAAGTTGGAGGAAAGAGGGATGGACAAAACCACCGGGTTGTGAACCAAGGAATGAAAATACGTCATGTGAACATCGAATGTGATGATGTGCATCGGTATTTGCTCGAAATGTGTGGATATTGTTGTGAAAGTTAGTTCATTGTTTGTCTGTAGCTGCATGATACACAAAGGTGACATTTGGCGGAGCGAGTGCCTTTGAAGTTAGAGGGAAGTGAATACAAAAGAGACTGAAATGCGAATGAGTTCTTGGCGCACCTTGACTTTGCTAACGTACGCTCGTGCAAGACCGTGGGCACACTTTGTTGTTCGGTTCTTTTTAATCCAAGATTTGAATTGTGGTAACACATGAATCTATACCTGATAATCAACTATACATATTATTATATTTGCGGGGTGAATATTTATCGCACAATAGTGTTCACATTATCAATAGAATGCTCCTAAAAAAAAGAAAAAAAAACTATTCATCATCATAGCTAGTAATTATAGCAACTGGTAAATACTGCATGTTTCATGCCTCATTGAAACATCACAAACATTTCTTTGTACAATCGAGTCCAGATGGCCATTGCACACAACCATGCTTGTTCATTCGGAAAAAAAAACGTCCCGACCATCGATCAATGCCGAGCATGCTGTGCTGATGCATCCACCTCGTAATTTCGCACAAAACCTTTCTAACTACATAATTTATTGTGGACGGCTAACTATTGGGGTGTCCGGAAATTTCGTATAATGCTTCGGAAAAAAGTCAGTTCGCCATCAAATGCAGTGATTGCGCAATCTGTTTGTCAACAATGTATTGCATCATTCTGACGTTGAGTAGTGAGAGGATTTAATCAGTCTCCTAGTTGCTACATTGATTCTTGTGATGGACCCCCATCTCTACCTCCGAGCAGTTTTACTTCATTACTACCGTCTTGGCCGATCCGTGAAGGAGGCCCACTCTGCCCTGGCCCAGTCGGAAGGAGCTGACGCCCCCTCCATACCCTTCTGCTATAAGTGGTTCTCCCGCTTCAAGAAAGGGAAGTTTGGAATCGATGATCAACCCCGCTCTGGACGTCCTCCCTCCCTCGATCAGCCTCTCGTTCTCCGCACACTGAAGCGCAAGCCCATGGCCAGTGTGCATGAGTTGAAGAAGGATACTGGTACTCCCAGAACGGTGTCCGATATCCTCCATCGATCTGGGAAGAAGCCGAAACTCCCACAAGTGATTCCCCATGACCTCTCCCCCGAACAGCTGAAAAATCGTGTTCAAGTCTGTCGGGAATTACTCCATCGTAGATCCAATCTTCGATGGGTCAATTCCATCATCGATACAGATGATAAGTGGATCACGTACGATAACCCTGTGAGGAGGCTGCAATGGGTGGATGCAGATGAGAAGCCCACGCCCGTCCCGAAGAAGGAAGAGCACGGAAAGAAGGAGCTCCTCTGCTTCTTCTTCTCAGTGCTCGGTCCCATCTACTGGGAGATCCTCGCCCCTGGCACCAGCATCAATGCCGACCTCTTCTCTGAACAACTAGAAGATGTCGCGAGCAAAATTCTTCTTCTGATGGACAATGCTCGCCCACATTGAGCGAAGATGACCCAGAAGAAAATGGACGAGCTGAAGATCGATAGGATTCTCCATCCACCGTATTCCCCGGATCTCTCCCCATGCGACTACCACTGCTTCCGCTCTCTCTCTGACTTCTGCAAAGGAAAGAAGTTCAAGAATCGAGATGAAGTTGTGAGGGATTTCGTGAACTGGGCGGTCTCGAAGAAACCCGCATTCTGAAAGAGAGGAATCGAGACCCTGCCCAATCGCAGGAGGGAGGTAGTGAGAAAGAAGGGGGCATACATTGGTCACTGAGAATTGTAAAGCATTGAATAAAAAATAAAAACAAAAAATTATACGAACTTTCCGGACACCCCAATAATTTGAAGTACGTTTCACCCATTATTTATATCTTTCAGAAATTTCTTTGAGCAATCTGATCTGGTCTGGCTGATGCACATCACAAAAAAATAATACAAGCAAGGTGTGTTCGTGTAATTAAAGAAAAAATCACAAATATTAACTAAGAAATGCAACGTGCAACAATACTTGTTTCAGCAGTTACAGGATCGCCATTTCACTATCGAGGAAAACATTTTCTGTTATTTTTTGTTGCGCATTCAAATGCTAAAATCTTACAACATAATGTTTTGCGACAAAATATTTCGACCCTGGCAGGACTCGAACCTGCAATCTTCGGATCCGAAGTCCGACGCCTTATCCGAAGTCCATTAGGCCACAAGGCCGGGTGGTGGTGATCTTCGTACAAACGCTATTGTGCTATACCCTTTCTCGTGTTACGCAAACCTTATTGTGAAACTCTAGTGTCGGTTCCCGTCGTTACAATCCTTCTCCTCAAATTGTGCATGCACTATCATGGAATAACTATGAGCTAGCGTGTGAGCGAGGGAAAAACTAAATATTGGAAGTACACTAGAGCATGCTCTAAAGATTTCTTACCACCCGGCCTTGTGGCCTAATGGATAAGGCGTCGGACTTCGGATCCGAAGATTGCAGGTTCGAGTCCTGCCAGGGTCGAAATCTTTTTGCCTGAGGTCATCAAATATTTTGTTCGCCGAATATCTTTCTCCTCTATCCAATGTATTCTCCTCAAGAGTGGAAACAACTGACGATATTACTAGAAACATCCCTTCCATTTCCCTCTTCACTCTCGGGCAGTGCGAAAACATCGTTATGAGCAGCCCTTACAGGTTAATCCATGTTAAACGCCCCAGTTCATAATATGATTCGAAATGGGTAATCGTCCCTTCATTTTGTGTACTCTCTACACCATCGAAGGACGGGAGGGCAGAGAAAAAAAACTTTAAAAAAATACTGGAATGGCGAAGTAACACATGGCGAGCGAGATCTCTGACCCACGCAACCTCGCACTTCCGTGAATTTCGAACTCTTTTGGGTTCTAGAGGGATCAACATGGATTAAACTGTACAGAGTGTTCAGCATGACGAGAGCGTGCTTTCCAAGAGTTAAGAGAGAATTGGATGGGATTCTCCAAGTATAACATCATTAGCTGTTTCCCGAATTGAAAAAAAAACCGCCTCGAAGATTTCGAGGACATAATCTATTCTGGAATAAAGGATCCTGCAGTAGCAGCAGTGTCATGCAAATCACAGAAGATATTCGATTGTTGTTGAAGATTCTGGTGGAAAAGTAGATAAAGTTTTGATCTGTGCGCTGATTTTTATCTCCACATTAACTCCTGCAAAGCAAAATTCGAGGTTTGAATGACCAGTTGTGTGACAGAGTTGTACAATGACGATGTTCGAACTCCTGTAAGCACTCCATGACGACTGTGATCTCTAGCCCCCAAGCGGCCTAAATCCCCATTTTTTTCAACAATAGAGCACATCCACGTACGGCCCTCGTGCTCGCTAGAGTTCAATTATGTGGAAAGCTTATCATCATTTGTATCGTTGGAGCTGCGTATTGCAGAGAGCATTGAACATGAGGGTGTCTAACAACGTCGAAAATAGCACATCATAAGCGAGGTATAGTTTCGAGAAAGCTCTCTTCATTCAACACACTCTCTCGCCCATCGACCGGTCTAGAGAGTGTGTAGAATGAAGAGAGCGTGGTATCGTTTCTCGAACTCAAAAGCGAGGCACAAGCACGCAGTTCTGGTCGTTTTCCAGAGCTCGAATTTCGGGGGTAGGACATTTGCGCAACGGATATTTGCGCAACGGAGCGCTGTTGGATGACTAGTTGGAGTTAAAACTTGGGAGTAGTTTCATTGTAACTAGTGTGTGATACTCTACAATTACATATAAAAATCTCATTGCCAGACGATCATGAATTTCACTCGTCACCAACGACCAGGAGGTCGTGGTCCAAAATTATGAATTTAAGTAAAAAACCATGATTAGATAAACACCAAATGACGAAACAGATATACACCAATGTTACCGGGATACATTGGGTACAGAGGCACTTGAATCTCAATTGGTCCCGGTACTCTGTGTTTATCTACCCATGAATTTCAGCTCAAATTCACAATTTTGGACCATGACCCCCTGGTCGTTGGTGACGATTAAAATTCATGATCGCCTGGGAAGGAGATTTTTATATGTAATTGTAGAGTAGCACACACTAGCTACAATGATACAAATCCCATGTTGCTAGCTTAACTTCCCATCGAACGGCGCTCCGTTGCGCAAATGTCCGTTGCGCAAATGTCCTACCCCCCGAATTTCTGGGAATCTTAAATTAGTTTCAGACATTGAAATCATTTTAGCGCAGTGTTGGAAGAGTTATGGGAATGAGGAATCACCATCCCGAATTTCACACTCTAGGAATTTCAAAATCCAAAGCAAACATCTACATTCTCTTAAGAGAGGGGGGAGTTACATTGGTGACATAGACACGCAGAATTAAGGCACGATTTTTGTATAAGTCATTCCTAGAAGAGACAACGTTAAGAGCCAGTCTCTCCATATCACCCACTCTCTCGCAGAGTCTGATGGACGAGAGAGCGTGTGGTTTGGAGAGAGTCAGACCATTCCTCAACATTAGTGATCGCTTCCATAGTTCACGTTCAGACATCGAGTTGAATCTCCTGTGAGGGAATTCCAGAGAATCCCCGTAAAATGTTCAAGAGAAGGAATGCCCGAGGGTATTATGAAATTCAGGGACTAATCGTAAATGGTCACAATCAGATAACACCGCACGAGATGTGTCCATAATCTGCTGCGCTCTCTTCTTTTCCCACGCTCTCTCGTTCGTGGATATCTAAACGCTATCGGCTAGGTCGCCGCATTTGCATATCAACTCCAACCATCTGAGCATTGAAACAGTGTCGGGTGCACGGATCTTAGGTGACTCGAGACACGCTGACCTTTTAACTTCGTATATATTTTTATTCAATCGCATGTGTGCGATGCTCCCAAATTTGGCACTATTTCAACCCTCAATAAGCTGTCATGTAGAATGAATAGTTTCCATTCCGATTTCATCTACTCCTTTTTCGTCTCTGTGCAGTTAACCAAGTGTGGTACAATCACGTTATCCATGCTAAAGGGCTCGTGTATCTTGCAAGGATTTCATGCGGATTTCACGTCACTCTTTGAGCACTTTTCCTGCAAGTCCACACGTAGGCAATCTGATCGGATTTTCGCAACCTATGTACCTCAATAAGCTGTGATGTAGCTTACACATATTCTCTGCAGATTTCACAGTTATGATACTCGTGCAAATCTGCACGTAGACTTTCTTCCATCTGATCGGATCGGATTTATTTTCTGCGTCCAAATGCTTTTGAAGTGATTTGCTACCTTACAGATTTCAAAAAGCGATGTTTGGGGGGGGGGCAAATAAGTAAAATCTCTCTAGCCACGATCGCAATCACATTGTATCAGAACATGTCTCACGAACACAGTTACGAAAGTTTTTCTGAGAAGCTCCACAGCAAACTAAGTGTTCGCTTTGGCCACGAACGATGATTCATCTAATCGGACATAGACGAGATGTTTGTGCGTTTGTTTCAATGTTTCTTAGTGCGCCGCATCACAGTTATCGAGAAGCGCTGAACAGAACAATGGAACACCATCGATAGTAGGAGTCAAGCGTAAGTCAAAATAATTATGATGAATGTTGTGTTTGCACTCGTTATGATTTAAATGATTACCTAAATGGGAAAGAACGGACTAATATAATCCGCTGTTCGATGATAAGATAGAACTGTTGGATTTCAGTAGTGAAATTGCCTAACAATGAGAGGTATGCTTTGAACTGTCTAGACTAGTGTTTTGGCCACGACCAGTCGGTGATTCACTCATTCATAGATCGGTCATGCCGGTATTTGCGCATTGCAAACTGTTGCGCAACGCGATTTTCTGTAGTTGAGAGCCCGTTTGCCGCGCAAATTCTGCACGAAAATAGCATACGCTTATGAGATCCAAGCCATTTGCGAAATACTGGAAGTAGAGATGAGTAATGTGTAGTGTTCGAGAAATGAAACCGCGGTCTCTTCATTCTACACACACTCTCGCCATTCATGTCACACTCATGTCGAGAGTGTGTGTAAAATGAAGATACGGTGACCCGAAATACGAACTCTAGTAATGTGAATCGAAAGTTATGGCGAGTCAATATGTCTGATGCGCAAAATTGGACCAACTTTTTGAGGACGAAACAACGATGTCGATATCATTTTTTTCTTGAATGTGGTTAATGTTGTGGTTTCGTCTCGTTAGAGATGCAAAATGGGCACTAGGTCGGATGATAACCTACTGGATGATAACCACAAATGGACCTTTCTTTAGAACTTTCACAGACTCATTTTTAACACGGGAACCTACTGTGAAAGTTCTACAGAATGGTTCTTTTTTTGGTTATCATCCGACCTAGTGCCGCGAAATCCGTGGATCATGTAAACGAGCGCGGCTTGATTTCATCTTTGGGGTGGGCTAGAGGTGAACGAACACTTGTTGATTTTTTTGGACGAATTCGGAAAAGAGAGATAGTACGATACGTTGGTCTCATTTCGATCTTTACCGGAGTCCATTCTAGGATGAACTTCGAATGCGGAATTATAGTATAGTCAACGTCACAGAAGTTGCGCCCCTGAAATTCCACGCTTATCCGGATAAAATATTAAAAAAATAAGTGATCAACGATCAAGATTTGTGACTCCAATGCATTGTGACCAACGTTATTGAAAAGGGGAGTTAACATGATTGCATAATTTATCCTTTTCTACACAATTTCTAGCAATTTATGTTACCCTAAATGTTCCCTTCACAGTCATTTCATACCTTATCAGTGCCCTCTGTTTTTCTGGTCTAACACGCATGGTGGGAACACTCTAGTCATAGAAAGTAAGCATGGGTGAATACGGACTCCCACGTCAGTCTTCATATTCAATAGACTCCCTCACATTCATTTTGTCACGTACTAGTTGACTCCATTGTGGCCTAGCAGTAAAGTCTCGAAGATGACAACGATTTGTTACCTCTCATTCATTCAAAAAGTTATTATTATTCATTTTGTCATGTGCTACTTGACTGTACTACTTGGCAGTGATATCCCTTGAACAGAGTCTCGATGACGAGACCCATCTTTTACCTTTACCTTTTCCACTCTTCGAACCCGGAAACCACTAACGAAGTCCTTCAACCTCATACACATGAATGAATTATCACTAATTGGACATCCCGTGTAAAATTATCCCATCATTCATTCATTCTCATAACAAGGAGAAGCTTAATCAGCATACTGATAATGGCTCTCCTTTCCCATGGGATTTAAAATGACATAGATCTATCTTCTAAGAATTAGCTTAATCATCACGCCTACTCAATGGATTACTGACAAAGTTGATAAAGAAAAAAACAAACAAAAATAGTTCTAGAAACGGCACAACTGCAACCGCATTATACACGCTCTTTCGACCGTGGTTTGAGAGTGGAAACGAAAAAGACGGTGGTTTGGTTTCTCGAACTAGAAAAGAAAATAATGACATTGTTCTCGAATAGGCACCTGTTGCATCTTTCTTGGTGCTTATCTTGTCTTTCACGGAGCCTAGTTTTGCACATTTGCGCAACCGAAAATCGACTCATTTAAATGGCCGTTCGTTATTCCCTTTTCATCTGCTCTCTTCTCCTATCTCTTGGGTATCCATCCAATCCGCACTCGGCGCGTTATATATGTTCCCGTGCTTAAGCTGTGCTCCCCGTGTAGGGGAGGGACTAAGGCGAATTGCAGGGAGAGCGCGAAGGGGCGGAGATTGCCCCGCCCTTCCCTGCTCTGTGCACTGAAAGAGATCCCCGGTCAGATATATAGACGGTTTAATTTGGCTGGGCCATAAACAGTTGGTTGGCAGCCTCTGAAAGAGTAGCTGTGCTTCAAGGCACTATTCATGACCGTACCTTTTATCCTTGCAGAAGGGTAAATCTTTAATTATCAGTTATTTTAGCCAGAGCGTATATCTCAATTCGCCTCTTCTTGTCAGCCGCATTTGCTCGAATCTCATATCTCATCCCATCATTAATTCGAAATACGTGCCAAATCGGGTCTCCAATTTATGCCGCTTGATGTTTCTTGATGCGCCTTGTTGGCTAATGTGGGCATGTCATTCATTTCCTATCTAATCTTGAATTATGCTCTCCACCCCAGTTTGAGTCCTCATTGCACCATCTTATTCCAACAGTCGCGCAAATGCGAAAGTTGATAAATTTCCAATTTTTTTGTTGTAAATGTGCATCTCTGCATCAATTTCATTCATTTCTTTCAGAATTCCCATCCGCATTGTCACCCAACAATCATCATCGACGATGAAACAGGAGGCTGCTGAGCTCTTCGAACTCTCTTGCTCATCATTCGATGAACTCGAGAAGAGATTGAGAAAATCACTCAAGACGACCGCGAGATTTGGGCCGAGGAAGAATCTTCTAAGGATCGGAAAACATGGCGTGAGTTTTTAAAAATTCCAGTAATTTCAAATGGTTCTACCTGCTCTACTCCAAATATTCACCCGTATAATCTTGCTATCCTTGGTCTATGGTCATTTTACGCAACTGCACTGTCTAGTACCGTGCCGCACAAGTTGTGTCTATTTGTAGCGCGCATTCCATTGCCCGTAATCATTCGTAAGTCAGAATGCAACAGTTGATCATTTTGATCGGCCACAGCTCGGAATCTTAGAAGGGGATTATAAATGCACCGTGTAGTTCATACTTTATCATTCCTCTATTTCTGCCTCAGGCACTCTTCTATTAATGAGCGACAGTGCACAATTCTACAAATGTTGAACTCTTCGGGAGCATATTCCGAAGTGTTCATCATTCGCTCTTAAGAAGGACATATGTCTTAGAAGGTATTTGGAAATATTCCGTGCAGTTTAATTGTTATCAGCGCAATTTCCCTTTTGTAAGCCTTCCCTGTTCCAAAATAATCGTATTTTCGTGCAAGCGTCAGAGATCTCGATCGAATTTTCAGATTTATTCCTTGTTGGAATGTGAAGTGGGGTGATTAACAGAGAGATAAAAGCAGTGAAGAGCTCAAACTGTATGAGCACTAGAAAACATATCTGAAGTGGTTGATGCATTTCTGTTGAACACGTGTATATTGCAAGTTTTCAAGAGTTCAAAGATCACCCTTGCAGGGTTTCATGTCGATGTGCTGCATGCTGCGACCCGATTGGAGAGATTGCAGCAAGGAGGAGAGAGCGAGACTGCCAGGGAAAATACTTTTCAAGGTAAGACAAAGAAGAATGGTTTGTCCGCTGCGGAGAAGGTGATTTTCTCGCGATGTCTCTCATATACAAGGTAAAATGAGTAGGGTTGTTAGTCAGCGTGAACGTGGTAAGCGCCTATTCACGTGATGCGCATTGGATTTAGCACGCACTGTGCACCTTTGTAGACAATTAATCTGAAACATCAATTTCGCCCTGTGCGCTTTAGAGTTCGAAGTTCGGGAAATCGAAGTTCGTCATTCAGCACACTCACCCTACCAGTCGAGTAAAGTGTAGGGCATGAAATTACCGAAATTGGACCATTCTTGCGTTTCCATCTCCTTGAATTGCGTATTTGATCGACATGGGCATTCTAACGTTCAGAGAGACAATCACATCATATTTTCCCTCAGTCCTTAATTTCCTGTTGAATCGCCTCCAGTTCAATCAAATAAATCAATCAATAATCTGATTTCCCTTTAGTTTTCCTACTCCGATCATCTCGAGGCCGTCGCGATGCAGTTCATCGGATGCAGATTGAATGAGGAAGTCAGGAATGAGGCCCTGAGAAAGGTGAGACTATCTTCTCATTTATGGAATACTTAAAACTTGGTTTATTCGGATTGGAGTTGCGCTTTTGGTTAGGTTCTTCTGAAATTTGAACAGCATTGATCACATCTGAACAGCAGCGGTGTTTCAAACTGACCTCAGAGGCTCTGATAAAGGTACTTGAACAATTATTTTCTTCCCGTTTCGGCTTCAGTAGTGGTTCTAATTGCTGATTATTGTTGTGCAAACCTAATTAAGCGTTGTATGTACTACAACACAGAAGAGTATAGGAGCCCGTTTGCGTAAGAGTCGAACAATAGCCCGAAGATTCTGGCACACCATTTTTTCGAAAACTCGCGATAAGGGGTTCTCGAGGGTGCTGATCACCGTGGTCAACTTCATTTTGCACCATCTCGATCCGCCGAGCCAGGCTGGATGTAGGCTGCATCTACATTTCTGATTATAACTCGGGCACCGATTTATGAATCGCCTTCAAACTTGCGCAATGGTTGAATGAGGTAACAACAAAATTTTTAAAATATAATTTGTATTTTTTAAAATATGCAAATTTCATGAAATTTCTGTTCTCGAATATAAGGGAGAAACTAATATCAGGAAATATGTGGGAAGATGCGTCTTGTTCTGGGGATTATTTTTCGTATGCCGAGTATGACGTTTCAGTTAATCGATTTTTTGCTACACCTCATTTTCTATCTCATTTCTCGCACATTCGCCACTCTGTGGGCTTCTAGAGTGAGAATTACTGATATGTTTCACCTTGGATGTAGTCAGAACAAAGGAATCAGGCGAAAAATGAACTGTATAAGTGAAACATATCAGTAATTCTCACTCTAGAAGCCCACTGAGTGGCGAATGTGCGAGAAATGAGATAGAAAATGAGGTGTAGCAAAAAATCGATTAACTGAAACGTCATACTCAGCATACGAAAAATGATCCCCAGAACAAGGCGCATCTTCCCACATATTTCCTGATATTAGTTTCTCCCTTATATTCGAGAACAGAAATTTCATGAAATTTGCATATTTCAAAAAATGCAAATTATATTTTAAAAATTTCGTTGTTACCTCATTCAACATTTGTGCAAGTTTGAAGTCGATTCGTAAATCGGTTCCCGAGTTATAATCAGAAGTGTAGATGCAGCCTACATGCAGCATGGCTCGGCGGATCGAGACGGTGCAAAATGAAGTTGACCACGATGATCAGCACCCTCGGGAACCCCTTATCGCAAGTTTTAGAAAAAAACGGTGTGCCAAGAATTGTCCGACTCTTACGTAAACGGGCTCATAGGGAAGGGAAGGGTAGATACATCTTTACATGCCAGGCTCTTTAGTAGCTCCAGTGATTCAGAGTTTGTGGTAGCTGAAAACACTTTTATCCGATCTTTGAATTTTACTAGTGTTTAGCAGCGGTCAAAGACATCCAAACGAAGGGCGTTTTGAGCGCATCAACGAGCTAATTTCGTCGACGGGATGCTAGCATCTTTCCATCCCTTACCTAAAGTGATGCAGACTAAAAATCAGTTACGTCATGCTAACAGTTCTGCTAATTTAAAATCCTTGGTTTGATGGATCTCATTCAGTTGTATGCCTTCGGGTTCAGCTCCCATTTAGGCATTGATCTGGAGATCGACAGATTAAACTTCGGTCTAGGGGATCTAGATTATGCAAGGGAACCAATCGCGCACTCGAGAGAAAGGGAAGTGACATTTTGAACCGCGTCGACGAAAGACACAACTCGTTCTACTCTACTCTCTTCTCTCTTAGCTGGCACTTAATACGTGACCCGTGTTAATTTGATCTTGAGAAGTCTTTAGCGATGTTTAAAGAGGTAGATGGAGCCACCTGTCAATGCTAATTAACGCATTTGTTTAGGAGTGGGAACTTAAACTGAATCGAGGGTTGGATAGTGGAGATTGCAAAAGACTGTCTATGAGCCCGTTTACGTAAGAGTCGGACAATTCTTGGCACACCGTTTTTTTCTAAAACTTGCGATAAGGGGTTTTCGAGGGTGCTGATCATCGTGGTCAACTCCATTTTGCACCGTCTCGATCCGCCGAGCCATGTTGCATGTAGGATGCATCTACACTTCTGATTATAACTCGGGAACCGATTTATGAATCGACTTCAAACTTGCACAAATGTTGAATGAGGTAACAACGAAATTTTTAAAATATAATTTGTATTTTTTGAAATATGCAAATTTCATGAAATTTTTGTTCTCGAATATAAGAGAGAAACTAATATCAGGAAATATGTGGGAAGATGCGCCTTGTTCTGGGGATTATTTTTCGTATGCCGAGTATGACGTTTCAGTTAATCGATTTTTTGCTACACCTCATTTTCTATCTCATTTCTCGCACATTCGCCACTCTGTGGGCTTCTAAAGTGAGAATTACTGATATGTTTCACTTATACAGTTCATTTTTCGCCTGATTCCTTTGTTCTGACTACATCCAAGGTGAAACATATCAGTAATTCTCACTCTAGAAGCCCACAGAGTGGCGAATGTGCGAGAAATGAGATCGAAAATGAGGTGTAGCAAAAAATCGATTAACTGAAACGTCATACTCAGCATACGAAAAATGATCCCCAGAACAAGGCGCATCTTCCCACATATTTCCTGATATTAGTTTCTCCCTTATATTCGAGAACAGAAATTTCATGAAATTTGCATATTTCAAAAAATGCAAATTATATTTTAAAAATTTCGTTGTTACCTCATTCAACCATTGCGCAAGTTTGAAGGCGATTCATAATTCGGTGCCCGAGTTATAATCAGAAATGTAGATGCAGCCTACATGCAGCCTGGCTCGGCGGATCGAGATGGTGCAAAATGAAGTTGACCACGGTGATCAGCACCCTCGAGAACCCCTTTCGCAAGTTTTCGAAAAAATGGTGTGCCAGACCCTTCGGGCTATTGTTCGGCTCTTACGCAAACGGGCTCCTATGATAAGGAGGGAAGGGGTTTTACTTCCTAATAATGAGGTTGGTTATTTCAGTCCCTGGGCATTTGAGTATTATTAAAAGTTGAAATATTTTCCAATTAGCGCAAATAATCTCGCGTGCAGAGGACTATGACTTGCACTGAGGGAGTGAAGAAACACTGTGTTGTACATTGTGTTCAATGACTTGTGGTAACTATCATAGTCCAATCAGAGATAGCAAATGATAATAGCATAGACTCTCCCGATTTTCTCTTCTCTGTCACCGGCCAGGGAGGGAATGTGCTCGACAGATTAGGTTGTGCGATAACGATACCATGTTACTCCAAGCAATCTTAACCCCGATCGCACACCAGTGATCTCTTGATCGTAGGGAGTGTGCGATTATCTGAAGTGAGTGTCCGAATACAAAGGGGAAACAATACACAATCTGCGCACGTTGTTTAATCAATTGAGGGCACATTTTATTTATCTCCACTGTCGAAGTTCCGTGTTTTGTTGATTTCCATATTTCAACAATGTCTTGATGTATGTACATTGCGGTCGAAATTGATGATTATCATCAGACTATAGGAGCATACGAGACATCTATGTATATTGTGTGCTGACATAGTATTAAGATAATGCGTAAATTGACCGTTCCATGGGCGATTTGTGTGATTGACTACAGGTGGTTACAACAAATACGCACACATAGCACAGCTGCGATGTCACAAAATATGCCACGATAGGAAACCCCAAGGTAATCTCTATCTGATCCTCAATGACCATCAATCTCTATCGAGAGATCGGGATGGACAATCTCCTTGAAACAGCCTCAGGCATGGGGGATACAATGCGATCAATCAGCACAGCAAAAATGACACTACACATCGCTTCCAACCCACCATAACTCCATATCCCTCTCTCCCCCCTCAGGGTCAATTTCATTTCCTTTCAATGAGGTTGATCTTTGTTGCCGGATGGGTGGGGCAATCGAGGGAGATATATTGAACCCGGAATTTACAGGGGATGCGAGTGGTTGACTGACTAGACTTGAGAAATAATTTGAAATTCTGAACTTGAAAAGTGAAAATGCTCGTCCAACTACGTGGACCATCAACATGCCAAAATAAACACTTTTTTTCAGACAAACAACTGTGAGGGTCTCTTCTACTCTCTTCTCTCTTCCTCCACAGCTGATTCGCTCCCCGTCCCCGGTCCACTCTGCTTCAAACCGATAAGAGATGATAGAGATGTCGGATTCGTCATGATGGACTACGTTAAAGGTATGGTTTTTCCCTATATTTCACGTTATTAACCCATTTGCTCCAATTTGAATGTCCATTTAAAATATCACACTTTCATGCAATTTTATAACGTTTTTCTTTAGGAACCTCTTCCGAGTGCCACGAGCCCAATTCCCTCGCTGAAGTCGAGCAGATCATCTCTTCTATCGCTCGACTCCAGGTTATCTCAGTGAGGGAAAGACTCGATCAAGTGAAGAACTTCAACTGGAACCCTTGGAGGACGATTGGAACGTGCGTTCTGACTAAAAAGGTGATTTTCGTATACACATTTCGGTTAATGAAATAATGCGCTTCAGGTTTCCCGCAAGGTCATCACAGAGATCCCCGGCTTCTACGGTTCAGAATTCGAGCCGCTGACTAGTAAATTGCTCGCGAATCTGGACGAATATTATGACCCCGAAGCACCTATGAGGGAGCTCAAAGGTACCATAAATTACGCTGATAAGGGACTTCGAAACGGCTTTTCCGAGCGTTCATCGGTCTAAATTACCGGATATTGCCACTTTCAAGCCTTTCTGAAAATCCGTAAATCCCCACTTTTTCACATTTATGATTACATAAACTCTTTAACATGTATACAATTATACAGTAGAATTCGGAGGTCGAGTATTCTTTTTTCATTCGCTTTCTATTTACGCTCTCTCGTTCTATCGAGCGGAGAGTGTGGGCAGTGCGATGCAAATTACCCGATGTTCGATCTCTACTATGCAGCTCTCATTAAGTGCTTTCACAGTACTAGCAAATGAATAACGAGAAATCGGTCTTGATCTATCTGAGATTCTGAGTATTTTCGCCATGTGAAGTTCGCATTAGTACACACTAAACTATCGGGTGGCTTTCCAATCGACTCTTAAATACTCGGATGTTGGGGGCAGTGCGAATGACATCGGGAAGTTGAGAATACCATCGGGATGTTCGAACAGGGAAAGAGTGGAATCTGGCGGTGCTTGTTGTCATTTCAATGTTAATACCAAAGGAAGAGGTACGGTCTCGCTAAGGTTTGTAGACGTAGAATGATGAACGAGGGACGATATTAGAACCAGTCATAATCATATGAGTCGTACAAAGATCTCCTATGACTCTCAGTAAGCGAGCAAGTTATGCATTGTTTGAAGTGAAATAGTACTTCATAAAACTGGTTAACTTTGCTATATTGGGATTGCATCGAACTATGCAGCAAGCCAACGATCAAAACAGTAGAGGGACATTCTGCCAAGCATTTGGGGAACCATTTGGCGATTGAATAGATGAAAAAAAATGTTTTGCAGAGATAAAACCCGTGCTGGTCCACGGAGATATTTGGCAATCGAACATCATCTGGAGCTATGGGCGCGATCGTCCGAGACAACTGAAAGCAATCATTGATTGGCAGGTAGGCTAAACTTCAACATCATGACCTAAAAAATGCGCTCTGGTTTAAGCAAACTATGTGGTTTCCCGGTCCTTATGCTAAAATTATAACCATAAAAATAATTTAGGTCCCTAAGCATCTTTTGTAAAATTTATGCACAAAGCTTGATCATAAGGTAAAATAACTATTAGATCTCAATATTTTCCATGTCTGGCCCCGTGACTACATTTTCCCATGAAAACGTGTCATTTATAGTCATACAGGAATTGTTTACCCTCCCACAGTATACCCGGATGCATTTGCTAACGTGTCTATACGACCATTAGGCGATGTAGAAAGATCTTTGAACACCCAATACGACAGACCGGAAAACAAAATGATCAAAGTAACAAGCTCAACTATAGCCAAAACTCCTTTCGATTGTCAGCGACAGGTGGTTTTAGCAAATATCACGTTTCAAATAGTTTAAACAAATCGGCACGAGCCCACATCTTTCCGTGCGCTATCTCACCGGTCAGACATAGCAAGGTAGTATGTAAAACGAGGATGGTACGCGCCGATTTGTCAGCGCTAGTTTCAACTGTATCAACGAGTCCGAGAAAAATAATCAAGTTCCATTTATCGTGTGCACTTCATCGACCGGTTGAGAGGTGAAAGAGCCTGTATAATGAAGAGTATATGGTATACTTTCTCGAACGCTAGTCTCAGTTGTATCAACTCTGGTTGTGTGCAACGACCACTGACATTGAGAGGTCGAAATGCAGAGATTTGCTCCGATCGAACAGTAGTGACGCGAGTGTGTGTGCTATTTACGGCTTTGAAAGAGTGAAAAGCCAAACTGGATAAAACGAAAGATCAAATAAACACTTTTCTACGCTACACTTTATCCAATTCGTTGCTTTTGAAGGGACTTAATTTTAATATTGGTCTAATGAAATATGAGTTCTGACATTAAAGGGACAGATTACCAGAGATCAATGCCATAGTAATATTTTTGCCATAGGCAATGTTAGTACATTTGCTACCTTAATACTACACACCAATGAAGATTCTAGGTCACAATAACCCGATAATAAAACTTGATTGAAAATAACGAAACGATACTGATTTCAGTCAGTGCACGTCGGATCCCCAGCTGCTGACATCGTCTTCCTCTTGGTTTCCGTTCTTGATGGCGAGGAAAGAAGAACTCACTGGCGTTCCCTCCTCGGGCTACTGTACCAATCGATCGAGAGGGAAATGGCACCAACCAAACCCTCGTTTTCCTTCGATGACCTACTCGCTTCCTACAACAGACTCTTCCCCATCCTGGGATTGATAGCGCTCATGCGATTCTCGGTACTTTTCAAGTGAGTTGTATCTTACCCAGCTCATTTAAACTACTTTATCCGCAAAAATCATACTGTTCCGGGGCAAACTTTGAGCACACTGCATTGAAAAAAAACTGCAATACATGTGTACAAAGCCATGAAGCAATACAAAAATCGTGCTCCCTTTCCAGATGTTCATTGGCCCCCGCGAGTCCCGAGGATCGCATCAAATTCACGGGAAGAATGACGAAGAGATTGTACTGCCTGACTGAGGATGTTGTCGAGGCTCTCGAAAAGAGCCGAAAGTCGGGATAATGTGTTAGACACCAAAGTCCAGGAAAGTTGGCCATCTTGTTATTGCAAACTATATCAGATATTCGTGATAGAAATCTAAATAATCTCAGACACCCTTGGTAACCCCTATTGAGAAATTGGAAATATGCACCGATTATGTCAAAATTGTAATTTAGTTGTAGTTTTTCTATATTTGTGTGAAAAGAGCTCTATAAGAAACTTTTCTTCTATTTACTCTTGTGTATATTATGCTTTGATCCAGAGTCAACTTGACCCGAGTTCAATCCTTGTTGCATTAAATTATTAGGTGCTATGTGCCATTGTTATCAGGAACATTCTTGCCGAATTTTTATTGGTCATATCGATTCAAATAATTGCTTTGTTTACGGTCATTCCTACTTTACCACTGTCAATACGAAATATACTTGCTTGCCTACCTCATGTATATGTGTTATGTGAGAAAACTTGATAAAGGACACATCTAAGTCGTCGTGATCGACAATTTCGAAACGTTAGAGACTCTTCATTATGTTTATTACAATAATGCCCAATAATTATAGCTTCTATTATTTGCAGCATCGGTTCTTTAACAGCTATTTTACCAGAAACTCATCTAGAAAATATTTCGTCTTACTGTATTGAACTCAACTCTCTTTCGCTTTCACTCGCACTTTCTCGTCTTCCCAGTAGTATCTAGGCTCCGCCCACACCCACAAAATAAATGCCCAAAAAATTCTCAAAAAGTTTTAAAAAAACACACAATCATTACGCAATATGAGCCCGGTTCTCTAAGAGTCGAACAAAGTCTGGCACAGTGTTTTTACGAAAAATTGAGAAAAGGGGTTTTCGAGGGTGCTGAACACAATGGTAAACTTCATTTTGCGCCAACTCGACCGGTTGAGCCATGCTGCATGTAGGCTTCATCTACATTTCTTTCAATATCTCATCAACCGCTTAACCAAATGACTTCAAACTTGCACAGTGGTACAATAAGATCGGAATCACTTCATTGAAATCAAATTACCATATTTTAAATTACGGCAAACATGTATAATGTCAGTACTCGAATATAAGGCAAAAATTAAAAACATGAGTGACACCAGTAGATGCACCTTGCTCTGGCAATCATTTTTCGTATGCTGAGTATGGGGTTTGATCCCCGCTCCCGTTTGTTACGCTCCATTTTGTGCGTTGATGTAGCTCTATTACCGTGCGCATAGGCCCAAAGATCAAGTCATGAAAGGAAATGCCTTTGTTTATGCGATGTCGAAAATGAAACATAAGTCATTTCTCACACTCTGGCGCTTTTTGAGCAGCAAAAGGGCGAAAATATTCCTTGAAAATACTTGTAACTTAAAGGAGCGGGGGTCAAACCACATACCCTGCATACGTAAAATGATCGCCAGAGGGCGCATCTACTGATGTTATTCGTGTTTTCAATTTTTGTCTTATATTCAAGATCTGAAATTATACATATTTGCCATGTCTTAAAATATGTTAAGTTGATTTCAATGGAATCATTCTGAACTTATTCTACCACTATGCAAGTTTGAAGTCATTTCATTACTCGGTTGCTGAGATATTGAAAGAAATGTAGATGCAGCCTACATGCAGCCTGGCTAAACCGGTTGAGTTGACGCAAAATGATGTTGACCATCGTGTTCAGCACCCTCGAAAACCCATTTTCGTAAATTTTGGTAAAAAACTGTACCAAGCCCTGTAGGACATTGCTCGACTCAGAGAATCGGGCTCATATATTGCAGAAATGCACTAAACATCAGGTAAATCAAACTCTCCATTATCCAAAGGGTTGTTTCCAAGAATGGAAACAACTGATGATATCATTTGGATCATACCCTCCTGCTCTCCTTACACATGGGTGCACAAACACCTCCATTTGAGCAGTTCATACAGTTCAATCCATGTTGATTTCACCAGTACCACGATAGTTCGAAATTCGAGCAACCGTCTCTTCATTTTGCACACTCTCTCCACTGTTACAGTGGCATAGAAAATATAATAAAACGATAGCTTATGCTGAACTGTGTGACCCATGACGAGCGGGATCTCTGACCCCTCCTCGCACTCCATGAATTTCGAACTCTGTTGGGTTCTATCGGAATCAAGATGGATTAAACTGTACGGACTGTTAAACGTGGCGTGTGTGTGGTTTTCAATATCGAGGAGAGAAATATAGGGGATGCTTCAAAGAATATTTTCTCTTCCACAATTAAAAAAAATCGTCTCGAAGTATCTTACAATTAGACGTCGCGGAGTGTCCATGGTGTTTCATAACGAGACCTAGCGCTTTCGAAAGAGGAGACAATTATAAGAACTTCTGTTGTTTTCAAATGTGCTACACGATCATGTGGAAATCTGGGCTCATAGTGGGGAAAGGCCAAAACCCAGTCTATTTCTGTCCCGAAATTTCAATACAGCCCAGACCTCCACAAAATCGTTTAGCAAATTTGAAAACAACATTCTTAGAAAGTTCTTAGAATTTTCTCCTCTTTCGAATGCGCTAGGTCTCGTTATGAAACTCCATGGACACTCCGCGACGACCCCTTGTTAGGACATAATTTTTTTTGTGAATGTTTATTGCGCTCAAGGATCCTGTAGTAGCAGCAGTGTTATCAGTTTAAGATTCGAGTATTGAGGGGCCATATGTGTGTGCCAGAATTGTGCAATGACGAGACGAAGTTTGAACTTCTGTAACTAATGCATGATGACTGCGTTCTCTGACCTCCACACGGCCTAAATCTCTACTGTTTTCACCGCAGAGTTTTACCGGATTATACTGCGTGCCCTACGAGACCATCGGGTGGCCAATAACCTCGAAAAGAGCTCAGCATAAGCGAGGCAATTCCGGTCATTCAACAGAGTTGGAAATTTTGGGAATCATCTATTAAATGGGAATGAGGTATTAATATCCCAAATTTCAATCTTCAGTAACGAGTAAAACTCTCTTTATTTTGCGTGCTACCTCGCTGACTACTCCGATGATAGAGTACGCAGAAGTCAAATTTACTTTTTCAGAATACATTGTTACTATAAATGAAAGAAATGAGTCGAAGTTCAAGTTCACACATCGGGTTGAATCCCCGTTAATTTTCCATAGAGAAAGAATGCTCGAGGGTATTATGATAGTTCATGCAAGGACTAATCGTATATGATCATAATCAGATAACACCGCGTGAGACCGCGTCCATAACATCCTGCACTCTCTTCCTTTTCCAAACACTCTTGTATATCTCTATCAAATCCTCTGAGTTGTGCACCTCTATTCCGTTCCGATGTTCCCTCACTTAGATCGCATCATTTGCATATCAACTCCGATGATCTGAGCACTGGAACAGTGCTGGGTGCGCGAATCTTAGGTCGAGAATTGACTAGAGGTGCAGTGATGCGCACGTCGACCTTTCTTTTCATAGCTGTTCGAAGAAAATGAATGTCTAGTAGACTATTCTTTTGCAATTGCACTTGCGCAGTGGTCTAGAATCAGGCACTACTTCCACCATGCCGTAAGCTATCATGTAGCTTTCACAGTTAGCACGCCGATTCCCTCAACATTTTTTTCCGCATTTTTTTGGTAATCCAAATGTGGCACTACTCACTTTGTCCGTGCTAAAGAAACTATCATGTAGCTTACACGGATTTCATGCAGATTTAACGTCCCTCTTTCAGCGTTTTCCTGCAAATCTGCACGTTGGCAATCTTATTGGATTTTGCCAACCTATGTACCTCAATTAGCTGTGATGTAGCTTACCCAGATTTCCTGCAGATTTCACAGATATACTTTTTCTGCAAATCTAAACGTAGGCGTCTTTCCGTCTGATCGGATTTTCGAAATTGTGCGGTGCACAGACAATGAGCAAGTGAGTCAGATTCTGCCATCGACCGGATACTAGATTTATTAAATGTAGTGATGACTGAACAGTTATTTGATCATTTGAATAGGATTGGTCCATTTTAATTTGAACGGAATGTTTTTGATATTCATGAGAAGGCGCCTTACTGAACGGTCGAAACATTACGATTGTGTGCAGATAAGTAATTTAAAATATCCGATCCCTACAATCAAAAGCGTTTCCTTATCGCGTTTTATCAGAAAATGTATCACCGAGACAGTTGCGAAAGCGTTTCTGAGAAGCTCCGCCGCATACTATGCGCTTGCTTTGGCCACGAACGATGATTCATTTCATCAGACAGAGACGAGATGGTTGTGTGCGTTTGTTTTAATGTTTCTAAGTGTGCTCCATCTAAGTTCTCGAACAATCTTTGGACAATATAGCAGTCTCGATAGTAGATATTTCCCATCCAGATTTTTTTTCCATTCTGCTCATTATCTTGCCGGCCCTACGCGAGAGCTAACTCGCATAATGGTGATTTCATGAGTAGCTTTCCCTCAAAATAAAAAAAAGAAATAAATGTAAAACTTGGGCTCATTCCAGGAAGATTTAGATCATCTGAAAATAGTAGTCGTATGCCGAATTGTCTAGACTAGTGTGTTGGCCTCGACCAGTCGGTGATTCACCCGTCCATAGATCAGCGGGTATTTGAGCATTGCAAACTGTTGCGCAACGCGACATTCTGTAGTGGAGAGCCCGTTCGTCGCACAAATTCCGCACGAAGATATCATAAGCTCGTGAGATAGTGGGCGTTTGCGAAATACTGGAAGTTGAGATGAGTGTCGAATGTGCATCGAAAGGTATGACAAGAAAAAAACAACATTTTGCACATCAATCAGCTACTTGCCAATCGTTTACTGTTCTTATGGAACGATACGTTCTCCAGCTTAATTTACCTGTTAGTTTTTAAAAAAATTTTGTAGGATGCCCAGATGGAAGGGAATTATAGTATAGTCAACGTCGCAGAAGTTGCGCCCCTGAAATTCCATGCTTATGCGGATAAAATATTAAAAAAAATAAGTGATCAACGATCAAGATTTGTGACTAAAATGCATGGTGACCAACGTTATTGAAATTGACAGCTAAAATCATTGCATAATTTAACCCTTTCTACACAGTTTCTAGCAATTTTTGTTACCCTAAATGTTCCCTTCACAGTTATATCATCCCTTATCATTGCCCTCTGTTCCTCTGATCTAACACACATGATGAGAACATTCTAGTCATAGACAGTAAGCATGGACGAATACTGACTCCCACGTCAGTCTTCATATTCAATAGACTCCCTCACATTCATTTTGTCACGTACTAGTTGACTCCATTGTGGCCTAGCAGTAAAGTCTCAAAGATGACAACGATTTGTTACCTCTCATTCATTCAAAAATTTATTCTTATTCATTTTGTCATGTGCCACTTGATTGTACTACATGGTAGTGATATCCCTTGAACAAAGTCTCGATGACGAGACCCATCTTTTACCTTTACCTTTTCCACTCTTTCGAACCCGGAAACCACTAACGAAGTCCTTCAACCTCATACACATGAATGAATTATCACTAATTGTACATCCCGTGTAAAATTATCCCATCGTTCACTCATTCTCATAACAAGGAGAAGCTTAGTCAACATACTGATAATGGCTCTCCTTTCCCATGGGATTTAATATGACATAGCTCTATCTTCTAAGAATTAGCTTAATCATCACGCCTACTCAATGGATTACGGGCAAAGTTGATAAAGAAGAAAAAAACAAACAAAATTAATTCAAGAAACGGCACAACTGTAGCTTCATTCTACACAACCGTTCTAATCATTCTATCACTTTATATCACTCTTTCTTCATTATACGATCGTGGTTTAAGAGGGTAAAGGAAAAATGCGGTGGTTTAATTTCTCGAACTCTAGAAAAGAATGCAAATGTTCTCGAATAGGCACTTGTTGCATCTAAAAAAAACAACGAATGGGACCTACTTTTGCACATTTGCGCAACCGAAAATCGCCTGGTTGACTCATGCAAATCGCCGTTCATTATTCCCTTATCCTCTCCTCTCTTCCCCTACCTATCGGGTATCCCTCCAATCACTTTGAGCGCTATCTATGTTCCCGTGCTCGAGCTGTGCTCCCCGTGTAGGGGAGGGGCCACACTATTCATTCATTCCTCTATCGTTCTCGTAAGTTAGAGGGTGTGAGAGAGTTCGTGATATGTAGAGAGTTAGGCGATTTGGAAAGAGAGCGCGAAGGGGGCGGAGCCCGGACCCGCCCTTCCCTGCTGCTCTGTACTGAAAGAGATCCCCGGCCAGATAAATAGGTGGTTTAGTTTGGCTGGACTATTAAGAGTTGGCAGCTCCTTAAAGAGTATCTGTGCTCCTGGGTATTATCCACGGACGGAAACTACCATTCTTGTTTTAGGCCTTACTCTATAAACAAAACTTAGCCACAGGGTTTTCTAGGCATATCGGTTATCTCACAGCCTCTTCTAGCCAGCTGTATCTGTCCTATCATCTCATTCCCTCTGATTCAATGCCATCATTCATTCGAAATACGTGGCAAATCGGGTCTTAATTTGTGCCTCGCCTTTCTATCTATATCTCTTAAATTTATGCCGCTTGATGTTTCTTCATGCGCCTTGATGGCTTATGTGAGCAAGTCATTTCCTCAAATCTTGAAAATCTAGTATTTCTCCCCTTTTCACCCCACTTTGAGTCCTCGTAGCACCAACTCTATTCAGTCGTCGCTCAAAGGCCAAAGTTGGTTCATTTCCTGATTCTGTAAATTCGCATCTCTGCATCAATTTCATTTATTTCTTTCAGAATTCCCATCCGCATTGTCACCCAACAACCACCGTCAACGATGAAACAGGAGGCTGCTGAGCTCTTCGAAGTTTCGTGTTCATCATTCGATGAACTCGAGGAGAGACTGAGAAGATCACTCAAGACAACGGCGAGATTTGGACCGAGGAAGAATCTGCTGAGAATTGGAGAACATGGAGTAGGTTTTTCGAAATTTTTCAGTAATTTCTAAAACATCTACCTGCTGTTCTCCAAATAGGCACCGGCGTCATCTTGCGCTCCGTGATCCATGGTCATTTTACGCAACTACACTGTCTAGTACCGTGTCGCACAGTTTGTGTCTATCATCGCGCATTCCATTGCCCGCCGTCATTCGTAAGTCAGAATGCAACAGTTGATCATTTTGATCGACCACAGCTCAGAATCTTGAAGGGGATTACTCATTCACCGTGTATTTCATACTTTATCATTCCCCTATTTCTGCCTCCGGTACTCTTCTTAGAATCGGCAGGCATAGTGCATATTTCTACAAATGTTGAACTCTGATATGGTGCTAGGAAGGATTTGAAAATATTCCACTTAGTTTCCACTTTAGCGGTTTTATAATCCTTCCGAAACCTGACTAAAAATCGTTGCATTTTCATGCTAATGTCACACATCTAGCTCGAATTTGCAGATTCCTTCCTTGTTAGAATGAAGTGGAGTGATTAGCCTGGGCTGAAGAGTGGAGTGCCCTCAGATAGCGTGCCAAAATAGATGTCTGTAGAATTTACTGCAAGCAGCCAAATCATCCATATAGTGCTGCAAATGTATAGTAAATTCTCAAAGATCAAATTCCACCCTTGCAGGGTTTCATGTCGATGTGCTGCATGCTGCGGCCCGACTGGCGAGACTGCAGTAAGGAGGAGAGAGCGAGACTGCCGGGGAAAATCCTCTTCAAGGTAAGACAAAGAAGAATAGATTGTCAATATGAGTGAACGTAGTAATTGCCAACTCACGTGATGTGCATTGGATTTAGCATGCAGTGTGCGCGTTTGTAGACAATTATTCTGAAACATCACTTTCGTCCTGTGCGCTTTAGAGTTCGAAGTGCGGGAAATCGAAGTTCGTCATTCTGCACACTCACCCTACCAGTCGAGTGATGATAAAGTGTAGGGCATGAAATTGCCCGAATCCACGCTTACGTTTATATCTCTTTGAATTGCGTTTTTTTCATCGACATTAGCGTTCTAAGATTCATAGATTCAATCAAAACATATTTGCCTCCAGTTTTCCTTAATTTCCTGTTGAATAGCCCACAGTCTAATAAAATAAATCAATAATCTGATTTCCCTTCAGTTCTCCTACTCTGATCGACTCGAGGCAGTCGCTCTGGAGTTCATAGGCTGTCGATTGAATGAGGAAGTCAGGAATGAGGCACTGAGAAAGGTAGTTGAACATTTTTTTTTCCTGTTTCGGCTTTAGTAGTGCTTCTAATTGCTAATTATTGTTGTACAAACCCCGATGTATGTACATCATCAGCAGCATTGAACAGTATAGGGAAGGGCAGGGTAGACACATATTTATTTACCAGCCTCTTTCGCAACTCTAGTGATTCAGAGTTTGCGGTTTGTGAAAACACTTTGATCCTAATTTTACTATAGTGTTTAGCAGTGGTCAAAGAAATCCAAATGAAGGGCGTTTTGAGCGAATCAGCGAGCGAATTTCGTCGACGGGATGCTAGAATCTTTCTATTTCTTACCAAAAGTGATGCGGACTAAAAATTAGTTACGTCATGATAATCGTCCTGCAAGTTCCACAGAACATTTAATTTTATGATTTTACATTGAGATGTATGTATACGAGTGGAGCTACCCTATTTCACAGATATTAATCTTTGACCTGTCGAGACCGAGATCGAAAGATAGAAATTTAACCTATATCTACCCAGATTGTGCAGGGGAACCTAGCTCGCACTCTAGTGGAAGGGAGGTGACATTTTGAACTCCGTCAACGAAACTTGGAACTCGTTTTACTCTACTCTCTTCTCTCTTATCTTACGTGACCTGTGTTAATTTGATCTTGAGAAGTCTTTAGCGATGTTTGAAGAGATCGATGGAGCCAGCTGTCAGTGCGAATTAACGCATTTGTTTAGGAGTGGGAACTGTATCGAGGGTTGGATAGTGGCGCAAATAATCTGGCGTGGAGAGGACTATGTATTGCACTATAGGAAAGGAAGATAATACAGTGTTTACCTTGTGCTTAGGTACTTCTGATAAGTATGATATCACAAGACAGATGGCAATTGATAATACCACGCGCTATCCGCGTTTCCCCGGTATTTGACCTGTTATGCGAGGCGAGCGTGCTCGATTGATTAGGTTATGCGATAACGATACCACGGTACTACGCGCAATCTTGACACCGTGCTCTGTGACATTGTACCACAATTTGGTCGCTGATCTCTTGAACGTAGGGTGTGTGCGATTATCTGAAGTGAGTGTCCGAATACTAATGAAAAGGTCGCCTGGCGGAGCAAGTGTGGTCGTTTAGGTTGTCCACACGAAAGATACCCCGTGCTCTGTGCCACAATTCGATCGCACATCAGTGATCTTCTGATCAAAAGAGTGGGGGTGATCGTGACCGAATACAAATGGGAAACAGTACACAATCTGCGCACGGTGTCTAATCCGTTGAGGAAACATTGTATTTATCTGAACTGTGGGGGTTCCGTGTTTTGTTAATTTCCAAATTTCAACGATGTCTTGCTGTGTTTTCATCGAGGTCGAAATAGATGATTATCATCAGACTATAGGAGCATACGGGAAATCTATGTTTATTGTGTGCTGACATTATAATATGATAATGCGTCTACTGGCCGCGCTATGTGCCATTTGAATCAGGGACTACAGTTGGTTACAACAAATACACACATATAGCACGGTCAGCTGTCACAAATTGTGCTGCGATATGCAACTCCCTGGATATGGCCCTCTACTGATCGATAGTGATGGTCATCAAAAACACATGGAGAGTGGGCAATCGCCCAATAATCACGTAAAAATAGCACTAAACATCTTCGCTGAACCGGAACTTTCGCTCTTCCCCTCAGGGTCAATTGCATTTCCAATCAATGAATTTGATCTTTGTTGCCAGATCGAAAACACAACCGTGGTAAACATATTGAACCCAGAGATTTGTAGGGGGTTACAAAGGGAACACTACCAGAAATAGTTCATACATGATTGTAGGATGAAAAATGCGACTATCAGCACTTTCGTCCGACATATAACTATGCGAAATCTTCAGACAAACAACTGCGAGGGTCTCTTCTACTCTCTTCTCTCTTCATCCACAGCTGATTCGCTTCCCGTCCCCGGTCCTCTCTGCTTCAAACCGATAAAAGAGGATGGAGATGTCGGATTCGTCATGATGGACTACGTTAAAGGTATGATCCATTGTCATAATCCCGGTTATTAACCCATTTGCTCCCCTTTTCATGTGTAACCACGTAAAATAACAAACATTCCTGCAATTTTCTGACGATTCACTCTTTAGGTTCCTCGTTCGAGTGTCACGAGCCCAACTCCCTTGCTGAGGTTGAGCAAATCATTTTTTCTATCGCTCGACTCCAGGCTTTTTCTGTGAAGGAACGACTGGACCAAGTTGCGGAATTCAACTGGAACCCATGGAGGACGATTGGAACGTGTGTTCTGACTAAGAAAGTGAGTGAATCTCAGATTTTATTTTTTAAAGAAAAATGCACGTATCCAAAAGTGTAAATCACCGCGAGATATGCTATTATTAAGGATCAACTTTCTGGTTTGAGTGTACAACTGAGCACAACAGCTATGTTATCTCTCATCCAATCTTTATCTCTATTCTTGAATCTGGAAATCTCCAGGTTTCTCGCAAGGTCGTATCGGAGATTCCCGGATTCTACGGCGCAGAATTCGAGCCTCTGACCAACAAATTGCTAGCGAATCTCGATGAATTTTACGACCCCGAAACACCGATGAGGGAGCTGAAAGGTAAATGAGTTTGATACTTCTCTGATCATTTTCGAGATCAAACTATAAACTGAAAACTATATCTGATCATAGGTCAAACTTCCCCCTGCAGTAAATTAATCCGTAATTTCCTATTAGCAGCACATGAATAACGAGAATTTGCTCATGAGCTATCTAAGATTCTAAGAATTTTTACCATATGAAGTGCGCATTAATTCAATGATGGCTAATTTCGTCCAATGATCATGCGTACTTCCTTATTTACTCTACCAGTTAGAGGGTATTCAGAATATTTCTGGGAATATCCCTTCTGCAAGCTGTGTAGTGCACTAGATCTGTGATCCTCAAGTTTGAGTTACACTAGCACGTCATTACAACTGAATAGCTTCTCTATATTGGCCGCAAATCGAGCTAAGCTGCAAGACAGATACCATGATATTATGGGGAGTGAAGTACTTTAACAATCTGCCAAGCATTTGGGGAACCATTTGGAGATTGAATAAATGGAAAAAACATGTTTTGCAGAGATAAAATCCGTGCTGGTCCACGGAGATATTTGGCAATCGAACATCATCTGGAGCTATGGGCGCGATCGTCCGAGACAACTGAAAGCAATCATTGATTGGCAGGTAAGTCATACATCAATTATTTACCAGCTCTAGTGTATACTCAGATGGATTTTCTGACGTGTCAATACTACCATTAGACCTAGTAGTAAGATCTTTGACCACTCATGAAGGCAGACTAGAAAACAACACGACCAAAGAACTACCATTGTCGGGTGAAACGCAGTGTTTGCAACTATCATGAAGCAAGTGCATCAACTCTGGTAGCGTTGAACAACCAATGACGTTTAGAGGCCAGCATACAGCGGTTTGCTCCTATTTAACGGTAGTGACGAGAGTTTGTGCTATTTACGGCTTTGAAAGAGTGGGCAGCCAAACTGGATAAAACGAAAGATCAAATCAACACTTTTCTAGGCTACACTCTATCCAATTCGTCGCATTTGTGGGGATTTAATTGTAATATTGACGTAATGGAGCGCTATTTCTGACATAGAAGGGACACAACCTGAGAGGATAGTGATATTGTGAAGGCAAAATTAGAATATATCAATCCATCTGTATATAATTTCTATCAGGAATATCGCAAAAATAGATTCCACATGAATACATTGTAGTCCGTGCACGTCGGTTCCCCAGCTGCTGACATCGTCTTCCTCTTGGTCTCCGTTCTCGATGGCGAGGAAAGAAGAACTCACTGGCGTTCCCTCCTCGGGTTACTGTACCAATCGATAGAGAGGGAAATGGCACCAGCCAATCCCTCTTTCTCCTTCGATGACCTACTCGCTTCCTACAACAGACTCTTCCCCATCCTGGGATTGATTGCACTGATGCGATTCTCTGTTCTCTTCAAGTGAGTTTTTGAGAATTTCATGTTCATTTTCGCTAGTATACATTCAACAACAGCCATGGACTAGGATACTTCCACATACTTGGAATAACATTGTTAGATAGGTTGACCCACTCTTTTACAAAGGTGATCATAACAATAAAGTAAGCCTTAAATAACTTGAAAATGATTACTTCCATGATCAATTACAGTTTCCATTTCAGATGTTCGTTGGCCCCCGCGAGTCCCGAGGATCGCATCAAATTCACGAAAAGAATGGCGAAGAAATTGTTCTGCCTGACTGAGGATGTTGTTGCGGCTTTTGAAAGGAGTCGAAAGTCGGGATGAGTAGCTGTTAAAATTCATCGCACTCTTTTGATACCAGAATTGCACATTTAAGTAGATATTAGTGAATACTATTTTCAGAAACCCTTGTTAGCATCCCTTTTCGAAATAAGGAATATGCACCAATTATGCCAAATTGTAATTAAGTTTTCCCCTTTTCCCTTTTGTGTAGAGCGAGCTCTATGAGTGATCCTCCAACTAGCTACTCTAGTTTGATTGGTATCACGCCTCTCACGAGAGAATCGAGCTGAACCAGGGATTGGGAGGGAAATCGTGAAATTTGTTCTTGCCAGTTTTGGTCATCCCTGGACATGTCTGAGTGACCCCCAAAGTCTCGATTTTTTTTCAGCTCGATTCTCTCGTGAGAGGCGTGATATCTGTCAAATTGACCCGAGTTCACGCATTTATTGCATTAAATTATTAGGTGCTATGTGCCATTGTTATCAGGAACATTCTTGCCGAATTTTTATAATCAGATTGATTCAAAGAATTATTTCATTCACTGTCATTCCCACTTTATTACTGTCAAAAAATCAAATAATTGTCTACCTCATTTTTAAGAGATAAAACTCGATAAATGTATATATTTGTGTTAAAGGAGGAGTAAACTTAAAATTCAATTTGTGAAGCTATCTTATGTATTGCCTAGAGCTCCACAACGATCAGAAGCTCCGAAATTTTCACATTGATATCTCCATTCCGAATAGAGTTATAGCTAGTTGGCTGGGAGCCAGATCAAGGAAAGCTCAGGGAAGGGGACGAGATATCACGCGACTTGAAGAGAGTGCGTCCCTAGGTGAAACATATTCCAACCGGGCGCGCGTTTGCATTTACTCCTCCTTTAACGAGCTCTTATAATTCATGATATCATATATCTAGCGCATTTTACCTGTATAGGAACTTTACGCAACGTTTTCTGATAGGCATTTTTTTCGAGACGTTCGATAGCTCCTATTTTTTTTAAATAAGGAATAATCGCAGATTAATAAAAAAATGAAATTTAGCACTACGCATCTCAAACATAACTTTTTAACGATATTGAACTCGAATTGTATCCCTCCATCGTTCAAGTTCAGATACATCGTCCCTCAGCATCAATTCCATATTATTTTTATTCACATACTCATTAAACTGGCGAGGTAGGATGATTTAGCAAAGTACGTATGACTATCATGGTAGGGTTAAGCTGATTTTAAGAATCGATACGATCAACTAGGTACATGGCAAGATCGTCTCTGAAGACTATGGCAAACAAAGTAAACCACTCAACATTATCAAATAAATTAATGGTACAAGACATTAACTTGACACACGAATGTGTAATTGAAACTAGATTTCTTAGAGGTACCACTAAATTTAAATTGTGTCATAATTCGTGCACATTCCGTATCACCAAAGGGGGCCTAACAAACATTTTTTTACAAATATACATTTCTCTGTAGTGGATAAAGATGTCTCCTAAATTTCGGTTCTTGAGTGAATGCTGAGCGTCATAGATTGATATTTCTGATCATCCTGACTTTCGGCTCTTTTCGAATGCCGCGACAACATCCTCAGTCAGGCAGTACAATCTCTTCGTCATTCTTCTCGTGAATTTAAATCGGTCCTCAGGACTCGCGGGCGCCAAAGAACACCTACAATGGAATCTGTAACTAATGGAAGGAAAAGGCATAGTTACAATAAGGAAACTATTTTGTTTTGTTTTGAGTAAATTGGTGTGTAATCGATTCTGATATTTGTGCATTGCCTTTGCTCGTAAACTAGAGTTATGAGATGAGAAAATAGTAGTTTTAACACACTTGAATAAAACCGAGAATCGCATCAGCGCTATCAATCCCAGGATGGGGAACAGTCTGTTGTAGGATGCGAGTAGGTCATCGAATGAGAAAGAGGGCTTGGATGGTGTCATTTCCCTCTCGATCGATTGGTACAGTATCCCGAGGAGGGAATGCCAGTGAGTTCTTCTTTCCTCGCTATCGAGAACGGAGACCAAGAGGAAGACGAGGTCAGCAGCTGGGGAACCGACGTGCACTGACTGAAATTACTGCATGTATAATTTCTAGTTTTATTTTCGAATTGTCACTATGGCATTTATCTCAGGTAATCCAAATTGTACTGACTGAAATTAATGTATTTCCAAACATATTTAACCGTTCTCTCGGTGTAATATTTTACGGGCACTTGAAAATTAGGAGAATTAGGTATGATGTTTGGCGTTTGGAGTAAATGTGTTTCTTTGATCATCATCAATTTTGGATCTCCATTTGCTAGGACTCTCACAAACAAGATGGCATTACGGCTGAACTGCCTACGGTGTATTGGAGAAGTGATGTGTACAAATGTGTTACTTTGATCTGCATCCCTATTTGCTTTCCACTAGACTGGCTCTTTAGTGGGAAACAGGGAAGTATTACGAGTCAGCTCCCTCAAACTACGGTCTATTGGACGAATTGATGAGCATGTGATACTTTGACTGTTACTTTGATCACATCTCCCTTCATTTTTCTCTTCACTAAGTTTGCTTTTCTACTAACAGTGAGAGTCGTAAAACGCACGTACAGAATCGCAACCGTTCATTGAAAATGCTTTCGATTTCGGTTTCTTCCTTAGATTTTGGCCTCGCATCGTAACTGATTGTTGCGCGGAACCTCTAGAGGGCAAAGTCCGGGTCACACTCTCTCCATTTTACACACTCTCTAGGGTCACGATAAATGAGGCAGCGATTGCCCGAATTGTTCCTTCGGCAACCAGTAATGTGTGGAACGGTTGCCTTGAAACAACGAAAAATAAAGCGTCATGGTTCTTGTCACTTTGGTTTTCTTCCTAGCTTGTCTTCATGTGTGACAACGATCTTCCAACAGGCTGTATTGACACGTTAGCAAATGCATTCGAGTATAGTCGGAAGATGGTAAATAAATATTGTATCGGCAAGAATGCCACGTTCTCTTGGTAAAAGGTGTAAATGACGGCGCCAGACATGATAATATTGAAATCAAATATTCAACCTGCATTCCGATTAATATTTACAATGCTAGCCATGGTGTACAGGGACTGGTTATTATTTTGCGTATAATGTAAATTCAGGGGTTCTGCGAACCCTCGTACTTCCAGGAACACTATGGGAATTTCTCAAATCAATCTGTGGAATTTGCATGAATAAGAATACAGATATGTAGGCCATGATATTGCATGCATACCTGCCAGTCCATGATGGCCTTCAACTGCCTTGGACGATCGCGACCATAGCTCCAGATGATGTTCGATTGCCAAATATCTCCGTGGACCAGCACGGGTGTTATCTCTGCAAAATACACTGCAATTTATTCAATCCTTGAATAAATCCCCAAACGTGTTTCAGAATGTAAAGTGAGTACTACTGTCCTCATCTCTGATCTCCCGCTGCATACCTCTACTCCCTCCCGATATGATAGCCAGTTTTGCAAGACCTGCTAATATGCACCCCGCACTTGATGATCACAAATCTAGTGCAATACGCAATGGCACTAGGTCGGATGAGAACAATGACGTCATGCCGCCTTTGATATATCAAAGGCGGCATGACGTCATAGACTTAGACCATCCGACCTAGTGCAATACGCAACCTGCAGAATGGAAATATACTCAGAAATATTCCGAATGTCCTCTCACAGGCCGACAGAGCACACTGATTGAATGGCATAATCTCGTCATAATGTGCACTTTTCGCGTTCAAAGCGCAATTTTCAGAATTTTGCTTTAGATAGATCATTGCATATTCTTACTATGCATTTGCACAAACTCAGCGCATAACCCAGTAACACCTAGAAGAATACGATAAAACGGTACAGTGAGCTAATTCAGAAATATCGTGTATCAATTCTCCCTGAAATCAATAACCATCACATTCTTCCTACCTTTGAGCTCCCTCATTGGTGCTTCGGGGTCGTAGAATTCGTCGAGGTTCGCTAACAATTTGCTAGTCAGCGGTTCGAATTCAGTGCCGTAAAAACCGGGAATCTCAGTGATAACTTCGCGGGAAACCTGAAGGTCTTTCTTGATATTTGAAATGTTTAGAAGGCACTCGCCTTCTTAGTAAGAACACATGTTCCAATGGTCCTCCAAGGGTTCCAGTTGAATTCATGCACCATGTCGAGTCTTTTGCTCACTGAGAGAGCCTGGAGTCGAGCAATCGAAGCGATTATCTGGTCTACCTCAGCGAGTGAGTACGGTTCATGGCACTCGGAGGAGGTTCCTGAATAAAAAAATGCGGTAGAAAATTGGATGAAAGTTTCTATTTCTAAGTGGACATGTAAAATGGTGAAAATGGGATGATAATCTGGAAAAAAAAGGAAAAAAAATACCTTTAACGAAGTACATCATGACGAATCCGACATCCCCATCATCTTTTATCGGTTTGAAGCAAAGAGGACCGGGGACGGGAAGCGAATCAGCTGTGGAGGGAGAGAGAAGGGAGTAGAAGAGACCCTCGCAGTTGTTCGTCTACAACTTGCGTTTTTTTTTCGTAATTCATATGGACACACTTTTTGCATAATTGGACATTTGCTTACAAGTTATCTACTTAGTCAGTTATCTACTTGCAACCCCCGTGTATGGTTCAATATATGCTTCTCTCGACTGCTTTCCGTTCTGGCAACGCTGTAGCGCGCGTAAATGAACAGATATAATCTCACTTTCAACAGATGAAATGTTTAGCACATCATTCGCTACATTTTCCTGTAAGGGCCAAGTCGTTAGGACAATTTGAACATGAGCTGCAGTTTTGCTACTTTTCCATAATTTATCGGATGAAATCTCATATTTCAAGGAACACGCTTTCTTCAGGACGTTTCAAGGCATGTTTCCACATCATTAGCAACCCATTTATTACATTGGGCCCCAGATTGCAACTTGTAGAGGGTCAAAAAATCAATTTTTGATTTTGAGGTGATACCGTAATTTTTGACCAATGAAAGTGTTATAACTATAGGGGAAACAACTTAAAACGATGTTTTTGATGATTCTCGATGCATTTGAGCGCAATATGGATCAAATAGCGCTTTGGAAGCACTCCTGTCCGTGGTCCGATTCGGACCGCCCGAACTGAAAAGGGCGCGCTTTTTGGGATATAAAAAATCTATTTCTGATACTTGGGGAATATAAACACTATGGTTGGAGTTACAAATTACCCGTTGGAGCAAAGTTGGGAAATTCCGATTTTTTGAGATATGGTCACTTTTCATTCGGGCAACCACCCCGGATCGGAACCATGACGGGGAATGAAGTTGTTAAGGACGATGTTGTAGAGGATTTCACGAGCGTCATTTCTAAAAAAAAAGTTTCTAGCTCAATTTAGAAGCAAGTTATGATCATTTTTGTGAGGTGTATTTCACTAATTTTAGTGAATGACGTCAACTTCGAGAAGCAAGTACTCGAAAAATAAAAATTTTAAAAATAATCGGCCAACGCAGTTTGAAAGAGCTTTGTTCGTAGTACTTTCGGTAAATTTTGCAGAATTTTTAAAATTATCGATTTTATTTTTCCAATGACCCCATCCTGGTGCTCGATTCTCGCGATTCGTCTCATATGGAGGAATTGTGCCCTCGATTAAAATATAGCAAAGACAATTGTTGAAGAACATGTAATTGAGAAATTAACTGAACAAGGAACTAAAGTTCCTCCAATGGACTACTCACCGTGCGAAAATAGTGTATTGTTTCTAATTTGTATTCGACCACCCCTCGATTTACCCCAACCTTCGATTAACCGATCAATGGTGTGTTTTAAAACATAACTCGGAATTATCATAGCAATCAAAAACCAAGTTACAAATTATTAATGATTTACTAAACCAGGAACTTCCACATAATAAAAAAGTGCCCTCCTTTGATTAAACACCGTGCGCAGATCGTGTATTGTTTCCTATTTGTATTCGGCCCCGTCACTAACCGCGCACTCCCTACGATCACGATAACCGCGCACTCCCTACGATCAAAAGTTCATTGATTGCGATCAGATTGTGTCTCTCTGGCACAGAACACGGAGTCAAGATTGCGCAGAGTAACATGTAGGGTTGGCAATACGAGGTGAGGTTACGAGCTCGTTATCCTCCTCTACTCTTATTTCGCAATCGGAGCAGGAGGAGGAGGCGTAACGAGCTCGTATCATGGTATCGTTATCAACCAACCTAATCCATCGAGCACGTTCCCTCCCATTGCCAGTGAGAGAGAAGAGAAAATCAGGAGAGTCCGTGTTATTATCAATGAGAGTCTCCGTTATGGATATCATAGTTATCTCAAATCAATGAGCACAAGGTACAACAACGTGTCTTCACTACCGAAGAGCAAGATATAGTCCTCCATGCGATTATATTTGCACACTTTTGATTGTCACCGAAGGACCGAAACAACCATCCACTTTATCTTAGGGCCCTTTCCTTCCCTTCCATAGACAGTGTTCTGCAAACTGTCTCCACCCCTCGAATCAGTTTAAGTTCCCACTTCCAAACTAATCGCATTAATTTGCTCTGACAGCTGGCTCCATCTTTCTCTTTAAACATCACTAAATACTACTCAAGATCAAATTAACTGAGGGCACGTATTAACAGTGTCAGCTACAGAGAGATAGAGAGAGATGAGTATAACGAGTTCTGAGTTTCGTCGACACAGTTCAAAAAGTCACTTCCTCTCACCCAAGTGCGCTCTAGGTTCCTTTACATTATCTGGGCCGATCTATATCCCGAAGTTTCTTCTTTCGATCTCGATACCGAGAGGTCAAAGATTGTGATCTGGACTATGGACCCGTAAACGTAGAGCTGAATGTTAAACCATCAAATCAACTGTGGAGTGCAGCTTGCAGAACAGTTCGCATGACGTAACTGATTTTTAGTCGGCATCAATTTAGCAAGTGAAGAGTGAATAGTTGTAAGCAGCCCGTCGATGAAATTAGCTTACTAATGAGGAATTGGGATCTATGTACTGCTACACAGTGTTGTGAGATATATTATGTGTCTATTTGAGGCACTACGGCGGATGAGAACCAAAAAAGTACCCTTCTCTAGCATGTTCACAGTAGGTTCCCAATGTGTCAAAAATGCTTCAGAAAGTCCTACGGAAGGGTCATTTTTTTGGTTCTCACCCTTCATAGTGCCCTATTTGAATCGTTTACGGTTCCGAATGGATTGGACTGTGTTCGATTTGCATTATCCAAGACTAATACCATTAGCTGGGAATATGAATACCTAGAAATCCAAACAACCTCAATAAGGGGATCAAGACGATTGAAGTTTTCACCTTTCTCAGCGCTTCATTCCTGACTTCCTCATTCAGTCTGCATCCAATGAACTCCAGAGCAACGGCCTCGAGCCGATCAGAGTAGGAAAACTGAAATGAACTACGATGTCATGGAATCTCTCAACGTTTGAACGTGTATGACGATCAAACATGCGAACAGAGCAGAGCTGTATCAGAGGTGAAAATGTAAGCGGACGTAACAAACGCGCGGATTCGGATTAATCGTCTACAAAGGTGCACAGCGTGAGAATGATCCAATGCACATCACGTGTATTGGCCGAACTGTTCACTTTCACTCAGATTACCAACCGATTCTATCTCGTCTTACCTTCGAGAGGATCTTATAAATTGGCGGAACTCTTCACGGATATGTTATCATATCTTCCGCTTTTGATGAAAACCTTACCTTGAAGAGTATTTTCCCAGGCAGTCTCGCTCTCTCCTCCTTGCTGCAGTCGCGCCAGTCTGGTCGCAGCATGCAGCACATCGACATGAAACCCTGTAAGGGTGGAATTTGATCTTCGTGAAAAGATTCTAAATTTATAGCGCTCGAGAGCTGATATACGCAATTTTCGCAACAAGCACCAGAAATCTATTCTCGCACCCTATATTGCATTCAGACCACTTCATTGCTCTTCATGCCCCTGCGGTTACTTACCCCTGATCAATTCTAACAAGGAAGACATCTGCAAATTTGAGCTAGACGTGTGACGCGGACAACCGAAGTCGGTTATTTTTAGAGTTGGATGCTTAGCCGAAGGGTGATAATGAGGATAAGGCGAAAACTACGCGAATTGATTCTTAACCCCCATAACGACCAAAAATCGTGTATTTCCTGTTAAATGTGCTGCATTTGTAGAATTATGCACTGCGCTTGCCGATTCTTAGAATAAGAGGTAAGAAAAGACGCACGATATAGTATGAACTACAAGGTGCATTTCTAATCCCTAACTTGACGGTAATTTGAGCTATGGTCGACAAGAATGATCAACCGTTGCATTCTAGCTTACGAACGATAATGGTCTCAATGGACAAATATATACAGAATGTGCTACACGGTACTAGATAGTGTAGCTGCATTTGGCTTTGCTCGAATTTCGAAAAACCTACGCCGTTCTCTGATTCTAGCTCACACTCTCGATCGCTCTAATAAAATGTATAGAATACGTGGTATGGCTTGTTCTAATTCTACTACGCAGGGCAGTTGAAATGATGAAAATTCGAAAAAAACCTACTCCATGTTCTCCAATTCTCAGCAGATTCTTCCTCGGCCCGAATCTCGCCGTTGTCTTGAGTGATCTTCTCAATCTCTCCTCGAGTTCATCGAATGATGAGCAAGATAGTTCGAAGAGCTCAGCAGCCTCATGTTTCATCTTGGAAGGTGGTTGGGTGGCAATGCGGATGGGAATTCTGAAAGAGATGAAAGAGGTGCAGAAATGTAACAACAAAAACAATCAGGAAATTTACGAACTTTGGCATTGAGGTAGGATTAGAATGAGTTAGGGCTGTGAGGACTCAAACTCGGATGTCGAAGAGATAATTCAAAATTAGAGTGGAAATGACATGGCTTACATTAACCATCAAGGCGCATCAAGACACATCAAGCGGTATAAAATTGATTAGAGATAGAATGGAGTGATCTACCATTCTCCATTCTAGCGCTCGTGATGGGCGGTCGTCCCTGACCCCGCTCTTTTCCGACCTAGTTTGGGGAATCCTCTCCCGTCAGCTTGGGCAACCCGGAGAGTATCGCCTACTTGGTACACTTCAAGACGAGGAGCACGGACGGATTCCCATCGTCTCGAGTGATCTACCGTCAAGAAAGCCCCGCTGTCTGCGATGTGAGTTCCTAACAGGCGCAAGTCAGATGTTCGGCGGCAGGATGATCTACTTCGATGCTCAACGGAGATCCTTCACGATCGTCCCTACAGTTGACCAGAGAAGCCAAAGAAGATCCCATCCCTTGACCTAACGACGCTCTGAGACCGAAGATCCCCATTCCCTCCACACTGAAGTCACCCTCCTGCAGGACCATTGTGCCTGACGTCAGGATAAATATGATATATGATGATGAGAGATAGAATGGAGAAGCGCAAAATTAGTGAAAAAATTGGCATGTATTTCAAATGAATGATGCGATGAGATTGGAGTTTCGAAAGCATCATAATGCGTCTGGATGGAAGAGACACAGAGAGAGAGAGATACCCCTCTAGAAGACGGCCTTCGTTACTGAAAGAGTAACCCCTTTGTCAAGAATGGAAGGTTCCGGTCATGACTAGTATCCAGATGCACAGCTACTGCATAAGGAGCTGCCTAACAACTGTTTATGGTTCAACCAAATTAGACCATCTATATATCTGACCGGGGGGGATCTATTTCAGTGCAATGAGCAGGGAAGGGCGGGCACAGGCTCCGCCCCTTTCGCGCTCCCTCTCTGCAATTCGCCTAACTCTCTCTATTGCACGCACTCTCTCGCTCACTCTAACCTACTAGACCGATAGAGGAATGAAGGGAGAGTCTGCTCCTCTAGAGGGTGAGCACAGCACGAGCACGGGAACACAGATAGCGCGCAGCGTGAGGATTGGAGGGATACCTGATTGATAGGAGAGGAGAGGAAAGGACAGAACGGCGATTTAGACAAGTCACAAGGCGTTTTATTTGCAGAACTAGACCCATCGAATAACACGTTGCACATCAACTTCAGCACACAGTTAGATGAATTTTCTGCTTATTCAGGAACATTTATATTTATTATCCCTTTTCGTTCGTAATGACTTTCCACTAAGAATGGCATATTTACATAAGTTAAATACGTTGAATATTCCAAAATTCTTAAAATTTTGCATACTCTAGTGGCTTAGAAAGAAATGCCTCTGTTTTTTTGATTTCGGAAACCGTCCTACCGAGGATGCAATTAGTGGAATCCCATGAGAGGTACCCAGGATATCAGTATCGTAATTACGCTCTTGCTTATTGTCCTTGAAAATACGCGAAAACGGCTGTCAAACGTGATCAATTAGTTAATTGTATCTTATACTAATTATACTAATTAGATACTAATTAGTCTTTGTGTTTAACTTCCTGGTCGGAGAAGTCTTGTGTACATGGGAATGCATAGAGTGGACTCTACTGAATATGAAAATCGCTTGTGCGTTAGTATTCTTCTTTCCACGTTTTGTGTGCCCTGGACGTTACCTACGCAAAAGAGATCAAAATGTCAGGCGGAATGATGTGGGTATGATGTGATTGGGAAGGATAACATGGAGGCTAATAGCAATATCCGGGCAATGAAGGCAAGTTAAACGAATTTATTCAATGCTTTAGGTCACAATTCTTTCGCGTCGCCATGTATTAAAGACACAATTCTAGATCGTTGATCAGCGAATGTTATGATTTAAACCGGATAAGCGGATGCATTTTCCTCATCTTTAGGGTATACAATGTTTTTGCACCCGAAGTTGATCATATTTATAGTTCAGTAAAGATTGAAATGAGACCAATGGATTTCACTATCACTTCGCTGAATTATTCTTTAACACACTCCAATTTGTATTTAAACAATTAACACAAATCTGACAATGTCAACATTGCAGTGATGTTCGTCTCGAAATTGCAATATACCCCCCCCCCTTACTTCTCACTTTCAGCCCTTTTGCTATTAGAGTTTCATGAAAATATGTGACATCTGAGATCACTAAACCCGGACTAATATATTCTGAAAGAATCAAACTGGAGGAAGCTTTCTTTTCAGGTCACCATTATCTTGATGCTCAGAAAGTTGGGTTGTTTCTAGTCATACCTTTCGCTTCACATTGCTCATCTACTCTTCCGGTATTTCGCAAATTGCCACAATCTCGTAAGCTTATGCTATCTCCGTGCAGAAGTTGTGCGGAGAAAGGGTTCGCCACTACAGAAAGTTGCGTTGCGCAACAGTTTGCAATGCGCAAATACCGGCTGACCGATCTATGATTGGGTGAATCACCAACTGGTCGTGGCCAAAGCATTATTATTATTATTTATCACATCAGGCAGTAGTGCTCAGGTGAGGATGGGGCCATATTCTTCAAAGGCTGCGCTCCACCAATGGGGTCCAATGGCTCTCCTCAGGTCATCGGCCAAAGCATGTGTCTAGACAATTCTGCATGATACTACCGCAATCTTAGACGATCTTCTGAAGAACAAACTATCCTCATTATGAGTGCATTATCCCCTTTCCGACCGGCAAGATAGTGCGCATAAGATAATATTTCTAGTGAGGCGAAACAATGACATTAGAGCCATTCTGCGTTCCATTAGAATCATTACATGCGAAGCCGACCTGCTTTCGAGTATGTTGCACTGAACAACTACAGGTTGCACGATAACTGAGATGGGGCATACTTGCAACCATCGATTCAAACGCGCAAACATCTCATATCAGTCTGATCAGATGAATCATCTTTCGTAGCCAAAAACAACTGTATGGTTTTTTCAACTGAGTTGATGAGCCATTTTTGATAAGACGTCGTGTAGAAAGCTCGCATTAGAAGAATGATAGTATATTAATTTGTTAGTAGAACTTAACCTGTACTTGGAAAAGTAGATGTTATTTTTACTAATAAACCTTGTATTCAAATTATATTAGAAGAAAAAACATGAGTCGCGAAAGACTCCTGCAGCATTTTGGATATCTAGGAACCGGTCAATGATGGCAGATGTGACTCACTTGTTCATCGTCTGTGCACTGCACAATATCCAAAATCCGATCAGTCGGAATCAAGTCTACGTGCAGATTTGCAGGAAAAAGTGCTCAAAGCGGAGATGAAATCTGCATGAAATGTAAGCTACATGCTAGCTCTTTAGCATCGACGTGAGTAGTGCCACCTTTGGATTACTGCACATATGCGGAAAAAAGTGATGCAGAAGGTTGAAGGAAACTGTGAAAGCTACATGGTAGCTTATTGCATGATTGAAATCGTGAAACATTTTGGACTATTACACACACGCGACTGTGACAAGCAATGTTCTCACTCTCTCCATATCACACACTATCTCGCCCACTCTGATCGACGAGAGAGCGTGTGGTTTGGAGAGTCAGACGATTCCTCGAAAAATGAGTACCCACAAACATCTAGATATAAAATTATAATAATTGTTATGAAGTGAGAGGTCGAAGTCCACCTCTCTTCATCTCGAGTCAATCCCCGACCTAATATCCGTGCACCCAGTACTCTGTTCCAATGCTCAGATCATTGGAGTTGATATGCAAATGCGGCGACCTGTGTGAGGGATCAGCGGAACGGAACAGAGCGGGCAACTTCGTGATTTAGATATACACGGAAAAGAGAGCGTTGTAAAGGATGAGAGATATAAAGTGAAGGAGGTTATGCATACATCTCGTGTGGGGTTATCTGATGGGGATCATCTACGAATAGTGCTCCATGAACTGTCGCATGAACATAATACCCTCGGGCATTCCTTCCCTTGACAAATTTTACGGGGAATCAACACGGTGTCTGAATTTGAACTATGGAATCTATCACTAACGTTGTCTCTTCTAGGAATGGGTTTTCAAAAAAAAAGAGCTGTCATTTATGATTAAAATACCCTCGAGCATTCGTTCTCTTGAACAGTTCACGGGATTCAAACCCGATATGTGAACTTGAATAGCATTAGGTTTTCAATTTTCAGGTCATTCAGGCTCAATTTCGGGGATGTTTCAGGTGCTGCTGCTTAGCTTATAGCTTATGAGCTAATCAGATATGTAGCGCACCTGAAACACATTCGAAAATGACCCGAAATTACCAGGAAACTGAAACCCTAAACTGCATCTACTGAAAATATCAGGTTGTTGCGAAAGTCTTGTCGCGTCATAGTGCTTGAACATTGTAGCGCCTATAGTCCTTATTTCAGTTATCGATATCATGTAACTAATTACTATCGGTGAGGTATTGGATGGTCGTTCTAGCGCACCTTACTCCGCAGCTGAAGGATCATTAACACATTAACAGTGCAAGACGAAACACTGCCCACTGATATCACCGACAGCTGTTTTCTACGTTTACTACTACTCGGAAAGGAGTGATATGGACAAACGCATAACAGATTCATAAACCTCATGATACAGACATTACCAGGGCTCATTAATAGATAGCCAGGCACAAATGCCTTTCTGACAATTTTTACATATTAGGTTGTTGCAAAAGTCTTGCGGTTTTTTGATATTTTGCCTTCCATCTTCCTTTCAGTTTGACTGATGAACTTCCGAATATTGATTACTAATGAGGCCTTGTATACTCTTTCATATGCGCGCCCTATCAGCATTGCCCAATCGGCGAGGCAAGAACAGGACAATGTTAAAATCGCGCAAATTTATCCATCGAAATCGACACATTTCTCAATATTCTGTTTCCTCTGAAGCATGAATGCTCAATTCCTGGTGGTTATATATAATATATGAAGCTCCCATCTTTACCCTATACATACTTTTTCTCATGGACGATGGAAGTTACATCCTTTTGAGAAATGCATTGATCAGTAAATCACTACATATTGCATTTTACATGTTGATTTTGCATATTTTTGAAAAATGAGAAATTCAAATTTTCTGAAACGAGATAGATGCAGGCGCCAATATTTTTTATGAGAATATAGTCTCTTGGTGGGTGAATATAGCGCACTCATAGTGGAGCCTATATGATTGGTCTTCGATGCAAAAAATCTGAACAAGTTTCATGTAACCAGAATCGACAGCATATTTTCAATATCATGTAATTCGGTATTTTTTATCACATTTTCACTCAAAATAAAATTCGTAAAAATGTATGGTTTGCAGTAGGGGCTTCACTAGGGGTAACCACATAGCTATGGTTCGCATGTATGTACCTAACATATATTATGAGGTCATACAACATAAATGGCAGAGAAGCAAAATCGGTGTAGTTACGCACGCGACAAGACTTTCACAACAACCTAATAAATGGAATATGGCCTTGATTGACTGTGGCTTGGAAATATTATTTGACGATTTCACTATCGATTGCATGATTTGTCTTTTTTTTACTTTCATTTCGGCACAAGTACACACGCCTGTGCTATCCGGTGGTCTACTAGGACACACACTATAATTCGGCGAAGGCTGCGGTGAAAACAGTAGAGATTGGGGACGTGTACAGGTCAGAGAACGCACTCGTCATGGATTACTGAGTTCAAAGTTCGGATTATCGTTGTCTATATTTTCTCCCTACTCGGCCGTGAAGAGAGTGTGTACAATGACCACACGGCTTGGTGGTAAGCTCTCTTTAGCACTTGTCTACATCCTTAACTTAGTATTTTCTCACCCTCGCTCTTTCATCTTTATTCCAGGCAAGGGAATCTACAAATAGGGGGTAGATATCGTAAGAACGGGAGAACATCGCAGAGATTCACAATAATGTTTATCAAAAACAAGAAAGGGTTGAGCACAATACTGCTTGTAAGGATAGAACAGCCACCCGGCCTTGTGGCCTAATGGATAAGGCGTCGGACTTCGGATCCGAAGATTGCAGGTTCGAGTCCTGCCAGGGTCGAAATCTTTTGCGATGTGCAGATCAAATGGAAGACCAATATTTTGCGTCGTTTCAAGAGTTCAAAGTAATCATGATCAATTCAAGACAAAGAAAAAATCGAGAAAGTCAAAGGAAATGCGTGTTGTCATTGATACGCTGGCAAAACAGTGTCATAGTCGCATCTTGACTAGGCATAGCTTCAAATACATCATGAGAGCAATTTAAATCCCCATTTGCCCCTTTGTTTCGGACTAAGTATTATCTATCTGACGTGCGCCATTTCGATCTTCGAATTTTCCTCTTCGATCCCTGCGCGAACTCGAGATTATCGGATGAAAAACTGGGAGAGCGCGCGAATTTACGCGCGTAATGACCGCGGTCCAAAACCTATTGGATCCCATCTCTCGATGGTCCTAAAACGGAAGTAAAAGATGTCTAGGATTAGGATAGGACTAATTTTTGGAAAATTGCTTTCTTCATTCTACTTCTGCTTGCCTGTAAATCCGGCTAATAATGCAGATTTTAAAAAGCAACATTTCTTGAGAAACCATCCTTAAAGGATGATTAAAGGCAAACGCGCGCCCGGTTGAAATATGTTTCAATTAGAGGATAACTCTCTTCAAGTCGTGTGCTCTCTCACTCGTTGCCTGAGCTTTCCCTGATTTGGCTCCCCGCCAACTACCGATAGCTCTGTCCGTAATGGAGATATCAATGTGAAACTTTCAGAGCTTCTTATCGTTGGGGAGATCTAGACCGTGCATATAAAAACTTCAAAAACTGAATTTTGCCTTTACTCCTCCTTTAAACTGTAACCAACATTCCTACTCAACGGTAATATATTTGCTATGTTCTAGTTGTCTGAATACATTTCAATCCAAAACATCAATACAAGTGATGTTCATTTACAATATAACTTGTCATGTCTTTAATAATATTAAAATTGTTCCTCTCTTTCAAGTCTGCACGTAGGTTGTATCTATATATTCCGTATTTCAGGGATTGTTGTTCATGTTTTTTTCCACTGTTTAACGTTGGATGCAACTAGGTACTGGATGTTAATTACCATACTTATGATATTACTCATAGTGGATCAAATGAATGCGCAATGTCACATTTTGTTCATTTAAAAAAAATACCGATTCTATCCAATCGACGGAGTTCATTTATTCTCAGATCTTTTTATATTTTTTGCAATTTCAAAGAACTGATCTGCATTGCAGAGTTTGCAGCAAATTATTGCTTTGGGTAATGCTTTCACCAGCAAGGATTGTTATGAATCACAATTCAGAGATCTGCGAGCATTACCGCCGGCTGTGTCTATCGTAGGGTAATGAATATCTGTAAGCACACAGATAGACATGTGGTCGTTGTGCATGTTATGAAAAGTGAGTCACTACGATACTAGTTACTGATTACTACTAATAGTGCTGGAATAATTCAACGGATGATTCACACCTTGATGAATCTGTGAGGATCGTGTGATATAATCTGTAAAACACAGACTGTGTCCATATCGGGTGTTGCTCACAGCCGCTATGTTTGGTCGAAACCTATAAACGCACACATACCGCGCTCATAGCTCATCTGCTTACACTCCGATTTCTTTGAAATACAGGAAAATTCAAGCGCCGCGTTTAGCAGATAATGTTCGATTTTTTATGACGAGGATTGTAATGTTAAAAATATCTGAGAAGATTCAAAATGACGATGTAAATGTATAATGAATGGACACTGAATAATATTTGTACACGAAATTACGGCACAAAGTCAAGTGCAGAAACTTCCTGGTTGCGTCCGAATTCAGACATCAATCATGTGTTTACATGTGCAGGAACAGTGACGTCCTTTATCTTGACAAACATCACTTGCTCTTCTTCCAATATTGAGGCACAATTAGGTGGACATGCTTCAAATGATTTTCACACGCTCCCTGTCTGTCATGGTTGGACATATTTTGATCATGCTAATGACAATTCTCGTTATTATGATGATATTGTGGGAAAATGCACTAACTACACCTTTGGCTGTTAGTTGAGCTTCTCAGAATGATCAAAGTCATCATTCCGACTAGATATCGTGTATAGAGGTGAAAAATTTGAGCAGACTCTGAACGTTGTTTTCTGAAGCACTTTTACCACGCCTCAATTAATTCACCAACTAAACTTTCCCGAGGAAACGTTAATATGCTGAATTAAACACGTGTGAGGTGTTGCAAATAGATAGGATTTCCTCCCCTTACTCATCCATAACATCACCAGTCTCCAGTCGGTCTCTTCCTCATTAGTGCGATCCCCTCCATCTCCCAGTTTCGCAACATCACAATTCGCGCTCTTTGGCCTACACTGGAAATGGATTTCTCGATTTTCAACATTGCTCAGTAGAGATCGAAATTCGGCAAATAATCTCATCATTTCCCACACTGTCTCTCAGCTCGATAGGCCTAGAGAGTGTCTGAAACAGGATGTGATTATTCGAATTTCGCACTTTACTGCTCCGTATTCAAGCAGGCAAGGGATATAACGGATGGAATAGAAAGATATTCGTTTGCGCTCGATCGCTTCGCGCTAGATCTGTGAACTAGTGGGCGGAGCCAGAAATGAGCGGAGTCGAGACTGTGCCCGTCACCGATATATTCGTGCTATTCTGACGAGTGTCATCATACTACCATCTGGTGGTTTCGTAGTGAAACTCTAGAGCTATCTTTAGTATGAACATGTTTAATCACTCGACCTAATGCGCATTTCCTCTTATCACATCATATATCCCGAATCTGCAATTTCTGGAGTAATTTAGTAATTAATTAGTAATTAATTAAATTAATTAAATTTAGTAAAAAACTGGAGTAATTAATTTAGAAGCTACATTTGGTTCCTATCCATTCGTTTGCTGTTTCTTTATTAACGGCGATGATAGATACTTGGCTTAGTCACTGGGTCATTTCAGAACACGTTCCCATTGCCACCCTACTTCCATTCCCAAAATGAAGCAAGGTGCGTCCGATATCTTCGAATTATCTTGCTCTTCCTGGGCAGAACTCGAGGAAGAGTTGAGAGGAGCGCTTAATACGAATGCAAGATTCGGCCCTCTGAAGTGTATCCGCAGGATCGGAGAGAACTGTGTAAGTGATACTCATACTTTAGGAATCAGTAATCATCAAGACGTTTTCCCGTTAAAACTTAGTCGAATTTCAAAAGAGAGACATATATGTAACTGTAGAATTGTTTTATTTATGGTCACGTCACATACATCTCGTTTACATTTTGCTTGACAGCTCTTGCAAGATACGAAATTTTGTAGGAAATTTTGTAGGAAAAACATTTTGCTTGACAGCTCTTGCAAGATATGAAATTTTGTAGGACACAAATTTATTGCTAGCATATTGTGTGATTTGGAGATGCATACCTAAAGTATTCTGAGAGAGATTCAAGATATCAAAGATCATTCCTTGCAGGGTTTCATGTCCGTATGTTGCCTGCTTCGTCCCAATTGGATTGGTTCTAATGAGGAAGAGAAATTCCTTCTCCCCTGCAAACTCGTCTACAAATTCTCGTACTCTGGAGGACTCGAGGCTGTGGCACATCAACTACTTGGATGCAATCTCAATGAAGAAGTCATCTATGAGGCCCTCAGAAAGGTATCGTACTCCTACCGTACTCTTACCGTATCCAGTCCCTCCCTTTGAAGAGCAACAACTGTGAGGGTCTCTTCTACTCTCTTATCACTCCCTCAACTGCTAACTGGTTGCGAGTCCCTGGCCCTCTCTGCTACAAGGAAATCGCAGAGGATGGAGATGTGGGACATCTCATGATGGAACACATCGAGGGTACGGTATTGATGATCTACCCTGATTTACCGTATCCAAACCCTCCCTGATTCAGGTACCTCGTTCGACTGTCACGACCATTCTTCAATTGCTGAAGTAGAGCAGATAATTTCATCAATCGCTCGTCTTCAGTCTCTTTCATACAAGGAAAAACTCGATCAACATAAGGAATTCAAGTGGAATCCATGGAAGACAATCGGGACTTGTGTGCTTACTAAAGCTGTATGTTATCCTTACAACTGTCGTTTTTTAAATGTCATGTTTTGAAAATTACATGAACATTGTTCTAGGTTTCTCGCAAAGTCGTCGCCGAAATTCCCGGGTTCTACGGAGCGGAATTCGAGCCTCTCATCAGAAAGATGCTCTTCTCTATCGATGAATTCTACGATGTGGAAGCTCCAATGAGGGAACTCAAACGTATATAATCTATTTTAGAATTATTACCGTGGTTACCATTTTTCCTACTCCATCCTCCAGAGACTGATAAATGCGTAATTCTATTTTTCTAGCTTCCGCGTTAGATATGCACTCGATTGTAATGAGTTCTGTTATTCATGTCCACTATTAGCTAATAACAAGAACGTAATCTTTTGAAGTATATAATTCGAAGAATTGAAAGCGGTTTGCGATTTTCACTTGTGATTTGTGCGAAAGTCTAGTGAGAGTCGCTCAACTTCATTAGAATCTATATGTATTAACAAAATCTTAAAAGACTAAGCAAAACTAAAATAGTTCTGACATATCGAGAATTTTGCAGAACTTCCGCCTGTTCTTGTCCATGGGGATTTGTGGCAGTCGAATCTCATGTGGGACATCACGAATGACAAGACCAGACAACTCAAGACCATCCTTGATTGGCAGGTAATTTATTCGATTATTTTGCAAAGATGTGTGTGATTGATTGTGTGAACCTTTCGTTTATCAGTTTTCTTACATAACAAGTTCACGTGTTTTTCACATCTAGAATAATCTCTGTGAACGCTCATGCCTTTCCCTCGTATTAGCACGCCTTCAAAAATCTCACGAGACTGTCAATCAGGGAAAACAACTGCTAAGCAAGATTACAAGTGTAGAAGGGACTAGAACAAAGGGAATGTTGATTGGGGGGTTTGCAAAGAGATCTTAGTTCTGCATGGTGAACTATAAATACGCAACTCCTTCTTTCTATAGGATAAATGAAACAACATGCTATATCTGGGTTTCGAATAGTGACGTCATATGGTATCCAATTCAATACAATTCGATAAACATTGTACATTGATCTCATCGACAACTCTTTATGTAAGAATGAATGATAACTAGATTAATGTACTTTTTGCAATGCTGCTGACGTACGGAAACTAAGCATTATTTCAGTAGAACACTGAATGACATTTTAAATTATTGTTTATTCAACGTTTTCAAGAAATTCGGAAACTAAATTTTGTGAAGTTCAGCGAAACACTTCAATATCACATTAACACGTCTTCAAAGATCGAGCCTGCAAACTTTACAATGACGAAAACAACACGAGTCGTCAAATTACAAGTTGGAATACCAACGCAAATATCAAGTCTGTATTCAAAAACGAAAGGAGTATTATGTTGAGTCATCTATAAACAGAAAAAGTTATACAAACTCAAAAAAATCAATTGGGATTTTTTTGCAAATCAAAAGGTAAATAGTACTGGTAAAAATATGTTATAACACATATCCCGAATATATTTTTCCAATTCCAGTCGATCCACGTCGGATCCCCTGCCGAGGATCTCGTCTTCCTTCTAATCTGTCTTCTCTCTGGAGAAGATCGACGAACACATTGGCGTTCCCTTCTCTCTTTCCACTACCAATCAATCGAACGAGAAATGGCACCAGCTAAGCCCTCATTCTCCCTCGATGACCTACTCGGATCGTACATTCGACTCTTTCCCGTACTGGGCTTTATCGTGTTAATGCGATTCTCAGTCATATATAAGTGAGTAGCATTCGCTCATTCCATCCATTTATTTTATAAGTGGATTGCACGACAGCTAGGATAACCTGATATCCCAATTTTGTCGGACCAGGCAATGAACGATATCATAGTTTGACCTACCCCATTGCAGATGTTCCCTTCCAAGTCTCAACGATGAAGACCGCATCAAATTCTCGGAAAGAATGTCGAGAAAGTTGTTCCTCCTAGCAGAGGACGTCGTTTCTTCCTTCGAGAGCAGTCGAAAACGACAGAAGAAACATCTGCCTTTGTGTAGACATCAGTCACTGCCTGTTAGTGTATCACTCGCTCTTTCGTGTTGAGTTGATATGTTGATAGGGTATAGTTAGTTACGTAGGGTATAGATGATAGGGTATAGTTAGTGACGTAGGGTATAGATTTTGATGTATTCGTGTTTTAATGCGTGTTTCTCTGAAAATATTCACCCAGCATGCGGTCATATTTATTATACTTCTTCTGCTTGTACTGTCTGCAATCATCTACCTCAAATTGCACTGTTATTTCTGGAGAAATTTTGAAATTTGTGCATAAAAACACTACAATCACTTTAATTGACTTTTAGAAAATAATATTTATCAGCTAATAAAACGTTGAGAAAGCGCAATTTCAGTCTATATAGAATTTCACCTTGCAGCTGAAGAAACTCTTAATTCTAACTATTCAAATTAATTCCTTCAATGCGATTTCAAAGTTACTGATCTGGAAAATACTATAATTCAGCGAAAGCTGCGATGAAAACAATAGAGATTGAGTGCGTGCGCAGGTCAGAGAACGTACTAGTCATGGATTATTGAGTTCGAAGTTCGGATTATCGCCTTCTATTATTTTCCTCTGCTCTCCCTCTATTCGGCCGTGCAGAAAATGCGTATCATAATTGGAAGATACGATTACTCGAATTTCTAACCCGAAAGAGTGTTTGTGGGATTTATTGAACATATATACTGTTCAAAATAAGTTCCCAAAATCGAGGAGATCAAGGGGCTAATATCACAGTTCCCACTCTTGGAGCAAAATTGTCCACGGATAGCGTGATAAACGATTCGCTGAACGAAAAAAGACCGAAAAAAGTTCGAACCTGGCAGGAGTCGAACATGCGATCGTCGAAGTCCGACGCCTTATCCATTGGGCCATAAGGCCGGGTGGTAGATCTCTTTAGACCATGTTCTAATTCACATCCTTCATTTAGTATTGGCTCTCACGCGCTCGCTCATCGTCATTTCATGAAAGGGATTGTGCAAATTCACAATAATGTTCACGTAAGACAATAAAGGGTCGAGCACAATAGTGCTAGTAAGGATTGACCTACCACCCGGTCTTGTGGCCTAATGGATAAGGCGTCGGACTTCGGATCCGAAGATTGCAGGTTCGAGTCCTGCCAGGGTCGAAATTTTTGGCGATTTGCAGATCAAAGGTAAGATCAATATTTTGCATCATTTCAAGATTTCAAAGTAAATAATGGTCGATTCAACACAATTATAGTTTACGATATTTCAGAATATGCTCACTGTGAAATGCACGACTTTGTGGGTAGACGACCTCTTCTTATTTCGTTTTCCGATTGTTCTATCGAACAAGCCAAAAGCGTGCTACACTGGTATAACAGTGTCGTAGTAATCTTACACACTCTTTCGAAATATATGGGGATATTGGACAAGCATGTGTGTGGTCTGGCGACGACACTTGGAGTTTAATTTTCCTGAAAAAATATATTTATTCTCCAAATGTCCAATTTTTTTTGCGACGGAATCCCCACTCGCTCCTGTATGTTTAGGACTAAATATTACCTCACTGACGTGCGCCATTTTGATCTTCGTCTTTTCCTCTTCGAACCCTGCGCGAACTCGGAATATCCGATGAAAAACTGGGAGAGCGCGCGAATTTACGCGTGTGATGACCGCGATCCAAAACCAATGAAATTCGACCTCGGAACGGTCCCAACCAGGAAGGAAAGGCTTCACTTAACGTATCATCAGTAGTATTAGGTTGTTCGGAAAGTTTCTTTGTTTTATTTTTGTCATGCCAATTCTTGTGGCATTCGACTTCAATTATTTTGTCTATGGTATGTGTAAGGGCCTTGGCGGTGGAATACAATAGTATTATCAAATCGCATCTCGGTCATATAGCAGGCTAGAAAAAATATCAAAAGGTAGCAAATTCCAAAAACACCTCAAAAAACAGAATTTCGGTGTTTTTTGTTGGGTCATTTCTTCCCGAGAACTAGATGCCTACCGATATTAAGCCGATAATGAATGGTAGGGCAAGAGTTGATATTAATGATAACAAACAAAAAAACAGGCTTCCAACCTTCGAGAGAGACGAGAGATATCAATTCGGCACCATTTCGATGTTCAAATTTCGGCCTAAATATTCTGAAGAAAGCCTGCTCTTGAATACGTAATTGGATTCCCACCTAATTATGGATAGCAAGTGGCCATGTACAGTACTTCACAAATAACAATCGCTTTGTTCTCTAGGTTGATTGGGGGAAGCACAATAAGTTCAAAATTTGGCTCGAAAAACAAATCGTAGTGCGGATTATCCAATCGACGCTTCACTAGATTAGGTAATACGTGCTAGATTTAAAACTTTATGTTTACTAATAACCCTATTTGACGTACTTCACAATAGTGGGTCGTTTGTATGCCTATCTATATTCTGCAAAGAAATGTACGTCCTTAACAATCTCGGAGAAAAGTCGACTGGGCTATCTGCGGACCTCTTTTGCTCAAGATCTATTGATCGAAACGGTATGAACTACTGGTTGCCATAGAGAGTGTCCAAGCCCACATCAACTACAAAAACCATAACATGATTGGTCAAGGTTAAATAAAGGAGAAGTGAAAAATGTCCATACATGAAAAAAGAAAGAAACTTTCCGAACAAAATAATATATCGGTCTAATAATTCTCATATATCTGACTTGTCCATAATGTCAGTAAAAGTAAAGAGAATTTGACATATATTTTACGCGTATTGTATTGTATTTCAACTTATCGCATTTTCATTCAGCTTTCAAAAACTTTATGCATAAGTCTCGATCTATCCGGATCGTATCGGAGATCTGACTGCTTTAACGTCGTATGTGTATATTTGTAGGGTAACGTAAATCTCTAAGCGCACAGCTAAACACGACACTGTTGTTGTTGTGAAGTGAGTCATTACTTAATTCTAATAATGCTGGCATAATTCAACAGATGATTCACACCTTGATGGATCGGTGAGCTTCGTGTGATATAATCTGTCAAGCACAGATTGTGTCCACATCCGGTGATGCTAACAGCCGCTATGTTTGGCCGAAACCTTTAAACGCACACATACCGCGCTCACAGCTCATCGGCTTACACTTCACTTTCTTTGAAATACCGACAAATTCAAAGTTTAGCACAAAAGAGTATTGTACACGTATGACGAGAAGAATATTGCAACTAGGGAGATTTTAATAGGACGGAGTGTATTGTTTAATGGTAAAATATCAAAATATCTGTGAGGTGACAAAAACGGGTCCTTGACCATGGATTTCCTGTTGAAAAATGTAGATAACGTTTATGAAGACGCAGCTTGTACTACAGTTATGCGTAGTCCTACTATTTGTTCAATCCGAACACAACCAAGTCATTTCTCGACGACTGTAAAATCGCATGGCGTGGCTGAGTTTACCTTTTCCCTTTATCTTACAGCAATATATTTTCGGGAATCTGTTTCCATATAGAACGACATAACAATGTACGTAACAAAGTCCAGGCAGAAACACCCAGTTCCTTGTTGCGTCCGAATTCAGACATCAATCATGACATTGTTTTTGCAGGAACACGGACTAACTTTATCTTGACAAACATCACTTGTTCCTCTTCCAATTATGTATTGTCTAGAGTTCTTTATTCGGGCAATCGTCTCTTCATTTTACACAGTTTATCAGCCCGTCGAGTGGCGAGAGAGCGTGGAAAAATGTAAACAATTTTCCCGAATATCGAACTCCTCAGTATATGATAAATGTACGAGTGCATGTTACTGTATGGTTTGTGATACACTTGCTGCACATGCATATTTGCCGAACACTCAATGTAAATTTCCTCGCTCTATTATTCTACTCATGACTTCGATGACTAAATTATCATGCTTGCATCGATGGACTGCCAAAAATGTAATACATTCACACAATTTGATCCAAGAAATACGAGACACATTTAGTTGAAGATACATCATAAAATTTTTATGTGATCCCTGTTATGGTTGGCCATATTGTGATAATAATAATGATAATTATCTTTATTATGATGATATTTCTCGTAATGCACGAATTGTACCGTCAGCGGATAGATCAGCTAGTGAAAATGATCAAGTCATCATTTCGACTAAATATTGTGAACAGAAGGAAATAGTTTACGCACTCTCAACGATTTTTATTCTTTTTTTCTCGAATTTTCCTTAGTAATGGCCAAAAATTATTATTCTGAATTCGCGTCAACCTAGAGATGTGCCAATCATCTCATATCTATCACATATCCTCCCCTTACTCATCCTTACCATCATCAGTTTCCAGTCGGTCCCTTCCTCATTAGTGCGATCCCATCCATCTATCGAATTCGCTACATCAAAATCCGCGCTCTTTGGCCTACTCTGTAAATGGTCTTTCTCGATCTTCCACTCTTCTCAATTGAATTTTCGTCTATTTATTTACCATACGCTTTCGCCACTCGATTGGAATACTGAATGCATGAATTGAAGATACCAAAATTTCGCACTATACTGTTATGTTTCCAAGCAGAGAAGGGAGAGACCAGAAGAAATTGAGAGATAATCTTCTGTGGTTCGATCGCTACTCTACTTCGCGCTAGATCTGTGAACTTGGGGGGCGGGGCCTAAAATAGGCGGAGTCAAGCCTGTGCTCGACACCGATATATTCGCGCTATTCTGACGAGTGTCATCATACTACTATCTGGTGGATTGCAGAGAGGCTCTAAAGATCTTTAGGATGCCCGAAAAATGGTTTAATCACTCGGCCGAATGCGCATTTCCTTTCACCGCATCATATATTCCAAATTTGCGCATCTCTGGAGTCATTTGGAAGCTACATTTTGCGGCTCTGTTAGGTTAGGCGGTCCCGGCCAAAATAGTGCGGTCCCAACATTTTTTCCGGGACCGCACAATTTTTTTGAGAAATCCAGTAGTGCGGTCCCAATATTTTTTTCGGGACCGCACTATTTTTGAGTCATAGAACCATTTGCTCCAAGTTCTTTCTGGGACCGCGCTATTTTTAAGGTTTTAAAATTGTGCGGTCCTCAACTTCTTCCGGGACCGCACTATTTTCGTTCACAAATGCCATAACATTTTGCAGCACATTCGAAAATAGAGGGGTCCCTAAAAAAGTGCGGTCCCTTCTCGCCCATGTTGAATCTCTGTATCGGATAAAACGTTTCTTTCGTAAATACATTTATTGATATGCATGTTTCGTTCGTTCAAGTTTACCGTACATAATATATTCAGCATATTTCGATATCAGAGTCAGATGAGAAAAAAATCGGTACAATTGAAAGATAACAAGTAGAGTTCCCTTGATGGAAAATTAGGCTTTTGGAATTCTAAAATCGTGAACTCACTTCCATTACCGAGCCTGCATACGAGCGGTCAATAATTAGAATTCCGATCGAAATGTAATTCCAAACTGTTATTCGAATTCTATACAGGGGGAATATTGAAATTAAATGGCGAAAATAGGTTGAATGTTCGTAATTTATTTAAATGAAATTCCAAAACTTTGCTCCGCGTGAGGGGAATGGAAGGAATGGAATTGGATCACTCCTTTGTCCGCGACATTGGAATTACGGATTCAATTATATCAAGGGAAACTCTACTAACAAGAGTTAAAAGTTAAAAAGGGTTGCGTACACATTGCTGTTTGAAATAGGAAAGCTTACCATGTTTAATTGCAAATACCCTTACAGAGATGATTCTTTCTTCGAAGGGAACCGATTGACAATATCACAAGAATTCTACCTAGCTGCCAACTTCAACGAGAATCCATTGAAGCCGATCCGAGAGGTAAATGTTTTCATACTATCACACGTTTTCTGAGAGATTAAATGAAATGACACCCCATTTGACAAAATTGCTCGGATCTATTTGAGATTATCGTAGTAGGTGTCCCTAAGGTCTAGGATGTTTTTTGTACATACGGATTCCGCGATTTCTCAAAACTGCCTAAAAGCCGACTCTGGAAATTTCGTTCAAAAAGTTCAAAATTAATAAAATGCGTAAAAATTGAGCTAGAGTTTCGTTCAAAAAACCATAAAGACCGGCGTTTACAATAGAACAACTGTTATGTTGACACTTTTTGTGGTGCGAAAAGTATTAGTTTCGAAAAGTGCAAAAAAATTTCCTCAATACCATTTTTTCTAATTTTTTTTTTCGCCGTCGTGAAAATTAAAGCTACCTTACCTCCTGAGATTTTATCAGAATCGTAGTCTACACCTTTTTTTACCCCAGGAATCAATATTTCAAGAAAATCGATTTTTTAAAGAGTTTAACGTTTTGGATTGTACCAATGATTTGCTAAATTCCATTTCTCAGGTGTCCAAAGATTTCGGTATCAGCGTTGCGACTGTCAGCGTACACTATCAAATGTACCGTGACCTTACGGAACAATGGGCTGATAGAGAGTTAAACCAAGATAATCTCAAGATGGGAGGACCTGGTAAATGCATTTAAAACATTAAATGATGTTTTATCACTATCTCCACAGGTACCATCGTTGAGATTGACGAATCACTCGTCTTCAAGGCTAAATATAACCGTGGAAAGATGTTGGGCCGCAAACAAGTGTGGGTGTTCGGACTCGTGGAAAGAGGTTCCAACAAGGTAATATTTTCTTGGCATCGATTGAGTAGGTTAATGTATATGCTTATAAATTTAAAAAAAGTTCAATGATACATTCAACATTGAAAAAAACAATGAATCAATATTCAGGTTGCAATGGAAATCGTCGATAGCCGTGGAGCTGATGTTCTTCTACCTATATTAGAGAAATACGTGATGCCAAGTAAGAATTAATACCAATAAAAATTTTGTCTCGCTAATGTGTTTCATAAAAATATGTTATTAAAAAAAATACGAGAATATTGATGATAAGAACGATTCACTATTCTTTCAGATACGATGATTATGTCCGATGGATGGGCCGCTTATAATGGAATCAAAACTCTCAACAACGCTTACGGACACGGAGTTGTAAATCACAAAGTGATCATTTTATAAACTTGCTCACGCTTGAACACGTATCTCAAATCTGCCAAAAATATAAACGTTTCACAAATTCTAAAACACTTCATTCGTTCATAAATTACCGTTTCAGTACAACTTCGTGAACCCGATTGACCCCGACATCCACACTCAGTCGGTAGAGGCGACGTGGGGGCTCTGAAGAGAGGGCTGAAGGCATACTACGAAGTGCCAGAGATGAGAATGCAGAGCTACCTCTACAATTACATTTGGAGAAGGAGATTAGAGAAGACCAAACTTCTAAACCATCTCATCTATGAGATGATGTTGTATAGAAGATCTAAACACAAGTTTGATGATGATTCCACAACTCCACCTCCCCTTGTCACTCACTACTGAAAGCAAGGACGAATCCGATGATTGCAAATCCGATGACTCTTCGGAGACAAGGGACTCCGACGAGGATCAGATTCGATCCCCTCCTGGCAAGAAGAATCGACCGAATAATCCCAATTCGCCGAACGCCGTCACACACTCCTCGACCACTACAACCTCATCAGCTCCAAAGGTGATACTTTTTCACTCTTCACTTCATTGAATAACGTACTACAATTCTCATTTATCACACTTTTTACTAAATATTATAAATTAATAATTCATGCTTAAATATAAAGTATTTCAGTCATCAACGACAGCGCTCACCACGACTATCAGGCTACCGACGACGACTCCAAGAACTACTACTACTACTTCAATTGTAAGATTATTATTTAACTTTTCCTTTTTTTTTAATTTGAGAACTCAGTAAAATCATATAAAACATTTCCCCTGAGAACTTTCCTTAGAATTACTATTTACCTTAACTCTCTTAGAGACACATTTCAGCCTTTCACTACGACTCCAAAGCCGACTAAATCTCATGGAACGAAAGCCGGAAAAGCCGATGCAAGCAGTGGAAGCGGATCAACCGGAAAAAAATATTCCTTAAATTATTATAAACCAAACTTTTCCAATTTATGCGAACACATACGTAAACATAACAATAAAAATGTATTGCAAAAAATGCAATTCCACGATTAAAATATCATCGTTTCAGTCAACGGAGGACGCACGAGAGGACAAGGAACTCGAGACGGATCAACCGGAAGCAACGGAGTACGCACGAGAGGACAAGGAACTAGAGATGGATCGACTGGAGGCAATGGAGGACGCAAGAGAGGACAAGGAAATGGAAACGGTACGATTGTAAATATTTTTGACAAACATTATTCGCGAGATTACTATCATTGGTGCTAAGAAATATTCTAAAGTTAAATTTCCAAAAAAATTTCAAGAAAATACAATTAATAAATGTTTTAGGAAATAGAGGGCGTGGAGGCGAATCTGGAAAAGGAAGAAAGAATGAGAATAACTGAATACACTTCGTTTGTCGTTTTCATCATCATTTACAATTTTTTTTGCAATAACTGTGTACAATACATGTGTTGATCAATAAATGTATTTACGAAAGAAACGTTTTATCCGATGCAGAGATTCAACATTGGAGTGGGCGAGAAGGGACCGCACTATTTTTTAGGGACCCCTCTATTTTCGAATGTGCTGCAAAATGTTATGGCATTTGTGAACGAAAATAGTGTGGTCCCGGAAAAATTTGAGGACCGCACAATTTTAAAACCTTAAAAATAGCGCGGTCCCAGAAAAAACTTGGAGCAAAGGGTTCTCTGACTCAAAAAAAGTGCGGTCCCTAAAAAAATATTGGGACCGCACTATTTTTTAAAGAAAACCAGTAGTGCGGTCCCAGAAAAAATATTGGGCCCGTACTACTGGTTTTCTCAAAAAAATAGTGCGATCCCAGAAAAAATATTGGGACCGCACAATTTTTTAAGAAAACCAGTAGTGCGGTCCCGGAAAAAATATTGGGACCGCACTATTTTTATAAGAAAACCAGTAGTGCGGTCCCGGAAAAAATGTTGGGACCGCACTATTTTGGTCGGGACCGCCTAACCTAACAGAGCCCATTTTGCACCTATCCATTCGCTTGATGTTTTGTTTCTTCATTAACGCTGATGATATTGGCTTCATCACTGGGCCATTTCAGAACATGTGCGCATTGCCGCCCCACTTCCATTCCCAAAATGATGCACGATTCGTCCGAGATCTTCGAATTATCTTGCTCTTCCTGGGCAGAACTCGAGGAAGAGTTGAGAGGAGCGCTTAATACGAATGCAAGATTCGGCCCTCTGAAGTGTATCCGCAGGATCGGAGAGAACTGTGTAAGTGATACTCATACTTTAGGAATCAGTAATCATCAAGACGTTTTCCCGCTAAAATTAATCGAATTTCGAAAGAGAGACATATATGTAACTGTAGAATTGTTTTATTTATAGTCACGTCACATACCTCTCGTTTACATTTTGCTTGACAGCTCTTGCAAGATACGAAATGTTGTAGGAAATCTGATCTCACAAATTTTTTGCTAGCGTTTTGTGTGATTTGGAGATGCATTCCTGAAGTATTCTGAGAAAGATTCAAGATATCAAAGATCACTCCTTGCAGTGTTTCATGTCAGTCTGTTGCTTGCTTCGTCCCGATTGGATTGATTGTACTGAGGAAGATAAATCCCTTCTCCCCTCCAAACTCGTCTACAAATTCTCGTACTCTGGAGGACTCGAGGCAGTGGCACATCAACTACTTGGATGCAATCTCAATGAAGAAGTCATCTACGAGGCCCTCAGAAAGGTACCGTACTCTTACCGTACCCAATCCCTCCCATTTTAGAGCAACAACTGTGAGGGTCTGTTCTACCCTCTTCTCTCTCCCTCAACTGCTAACTGGTTGCATGTCCCTGGTCCCTTCTGCTACAAGGAAATCGCAGAGGATGGAGAAGTGGGACATCTCATGATGGAACACATCGAGGGTACGGTAGATATGATCTACCCTGATCTACCGTATCCGACCCTTCCCTGATTCAGGCACCTCCTTCGACTGTTACGACCACTGTTCTATTACTGAAGTAGAACAGATAATATCATCAATCGCTCTTCTCCAGCCTCTTTCATTTAAGGAAAAACTCGATCAACAGAAGGAATTCAAGTGGAATCCATGGAAGACAATCGGGACTGTGCTTACTAAAGCTGTGTGTTTTCCTTACAACCGTCGATTTTTTGTAAACGCCATGTTTTGAAAACATCAATGCACTCTTTCCAGGTTGCTCGCAAAGTCATCGCCGAAATTCCCGGATTCTACGGTGCTGAATTCGAGCCTTTCATCAAAAAGATGCTATTCTCGCTCGATGAATTCTATGATGTAGAAGCTCCAATGAGGGAACTCAAAGGTAAACATTTATCCTATTCTTACTTTTTCATATTCCAGCTTCCCCATTAGATATGCTCCCGAGACTGATTAATGCCTCTCTGTCTCTAGCTTCCGCGTTGCATATGCACTCGATTGTAATGAGCTCTGTTATTCACGTTCACTATTAGCTAATAACAAGAACACGCTCTTCGAGAATACTGAAATTTATCTGCGCTTTTTCACGTGTGAATTCTGCTAATGTCTAATGAGAGTCGCTCAACTTTATTAGAATGTATGTGTCAACAAAATCTTAAAAGACTAAGCAAAACTAAAATAGTTCTGACAAAGCACAATTTTGCAGAACTCTCCCGTGTTCTTGTCCATGGGGATTTGTGGCAGTCGAATCTCATGTGGGACATCACCAATGACAAGACCAGACAACTCAAGACCATCCTTGATTGGCAGGTAATTTATCCGATATAACAAGCTCACGTGTTTTTCACATCTCTAATAATCTCTATGAACGCTCGTGCCTTTCCCTCGCATTAGCACACCTTCAAAAATCTCACGAGACTGCCAATCAGAGAAAACAACCTGCCTGTTAAGCAAGATTAGAAGTGTAGAACTGACTAGAACAAAGGGAATGTTGATTGGGGGTTTGCAAAAAGATCTTTGTTCGTGAACTATAAATACGCAACTCCTTCTTTCTATAGTATAAATGAAACAACATGCTATATCTGGGTTTCGAATAGTGACGTCATATGGTATCCAATTAAATACAACTCGAGAATCATTGCACATTCTCAATGATCTCATCGACAACCCTTTCTATAAGAATGTCAATTCGATTATTGTACTTTTTATAATACCACTGACGTAGATATGGCATTACAAATTTTACAGTATGCAGTACTTTAAAATATTTTAAGCCGATTATTTAGTTCCAAAGAACAAACGACAAGAAGAAAAAATACCCAAATTCCATTCGCGTAAAAGATCGAACTAGAAGAGTGTAAAACGAAAACAACATGCGCCGCGAAATTATAAGGGGTGATAACAAGCAATGACATTTACAAATAGCAAATGCGCATGTACAAACCAAAGTATTTCTCGGCTCAGAATTTGCATCTATGAATAAAAACAAATTTATTTCGAACTCTGCAAATTAAATTGCGGAATGTTTCACAAAAACGACATAAGGAACACTAATAGTTTGTTGATAATGAAAAAAATAAAGTAACAACTTTTAAAATAATTTCCAATTCCAGCCGATCCACGTCGGATCCCCTGCCGAGGATCTCGTCTTCCTTCTAATTTGTCTTCTCTCTGGAGAAGATCGACGAACCCATTGGCGTCCCCTTCTCTCTTTCCTCTACCAATCGATCGAACGGGAAATGGCACCAGCTAAGCCCTCATTCTCCCTCGATGACCTACTCGGATCGTACATTCGACTCTTCCCCGTACTGGGATTTATCGTGTTGATGCGATTCTCAGTCATATTTAAGTGAGTACTATTCTTAATTATCGTACGTGATGGAAATATAGGAACGTATACCGTGAAGTTCGTAAAAATATCACCTTTATTATGGTGAATTTACATTTTTGTGACTTTTGATTTTTTTCATTCTTTTTTCATATACGTTTACATAAAACGGATGGGTTTTTTTCCATGAAAAGTGGCTAAATAATATTTAAAAGAGAAAATAAAAATTGAATAAAATTGCGAAAATTGCACTACCGTAATCGCAGTTTCGTCAGTTATTTGGCAGCGGTCGTCCGCGAGCGGACGTCCGCGCCATGAATTTCGCAATTTCTCGCTCCTACTTATTTCCTTATTTTCCCTCGAATTTCCTGTTATATCGTTCAATTAAGTTTAATTTTAATTAGTTTCACACTCTCATCTGCCCAGTTTCGTCGAGTAAAGTAGATTTGCCACTAGTTTTAGGCAGTTTACGCTCGTTTTACGAATTTTAGGCAGTTGACCTTATTTCATAATCGGGCTCGTCGTATTTCGACAACATTTTTGCTTGACTTTTGCGTTACTTTACTTAATTTAATTAAAAACTTGCATGTATATTGTTTCGCACTCACGCTTCCCCGCTTCACCCGCGTAAATGAGCACAAATCGCTAATATTAGGCCGCCTCAACTTCGAATTTGAACTGTTATCATTCTTTTTTGTTTAGTACTTTTGCTTTGCAGGTCGCGAGTATCGGAATCATGTCGAATCAAACTCCGTACATCGGCAGCAAGAGGGGGGCTCTCCCGTCGGTCAGTATTTTTAAATTTATTATTATTTTAAAATATGCTATTCTGTCCTGGCCCAATATTAGGATCCGGGTCCCGTCAGAGAGTACCCATGTTCTAAAATATTTTTGCTATCCCGAACTCATCAAATGCTACCAAGGATCCTACTGCCTGGTACCCGGATCCATTCACGGGCTACACGAATTAGAGGCTTGGGACCGGGATGCTGAAGCAGTCTTTCAATATTTGTTTATTTTTGTCTCGATGCTTGGTACCGGGACACTGTATCTAGCTCTTCCTATTAAAAAAGGATCGAGTATCTTGTCAATAATCTGTTTTTGTGAGCACAATAATACTTCTCCTTTCAGGAGTCAGCACCTTCGACAGCTACAAACTGATGCGCGCCAAGCAAGCCAGGAACCGATTGGTCAAGATGGAACTCGCCTAATTGTATTTATATTTGTGAGTTTTTCGTGGATAAAGATTTATCATTATCATGGTCTTATTTCAATAACGAATACAAACAATTGTAAACGAAACACTGGAGAATGGGTCAATCAAAGACGGGGGCTCCCCTTACGGCAATCACTTTTCGCATTTGTGACTGAACTCTTCTGATGTAGCGTCTGCACCGTTCTACGGTGAGATGCTCCTCCCAGAACTTGGAGATTCCCTGTATCAAGTGATCCTTCCCCTTAGTCTTCCACACATTTTGCAGCCATCTCTTGAGATCCAGTAAGATCAGTTCAGTAGGGCCGTCCCAGCTGATCCCACCCCAGATCATTATCTGCAAATAGATTTTCTCGTTCATAATAAATAGAGGGGTGAGAAACTAACTCTGACTGGATTTTTGTGGGTGGATTTCACCCTTCTGAGCACGTCCCCTCTCAAGCAGAAACAGAATCGAGAGTTAGCACTCAACTGAACCATGCATTCGTCAGTGAACACATGGTTAGTGAACATGTCTCTCTCTGCGATTTGTTGTTCACAGAAGGACAGACGGAGTGGTCGATTGACTTCTCGCACCGAATGGCCATATCGAGTGTTGTAGCAGATCAGGCCACACTCCTCTCTGATTCTTCGAACCACAGCCTCAGAGATCTGCAAGTGGGGGTCTGGGGAAGTACTATTATGGGTTACGGTAGTGTCTGGATGAACATAGTTCGGTACCTCCTCGTCAAATGTTCCCTTAATGGTCTGCTTGATGGACGATAGAGTGGCCTCGCTGTCGTTAAGATAGGAGAACGAAATCTCTAATCTCGGTGAACATCTACCTGTCCTTCAGAGATGTCGGCTTGTATTCGTGTAGAGTGAACACTTTGTTCACATATCGATGTGCCATGCTCTTGGAGATTGGATGCCCCCTTTCATCAGACTTTTCTCTGGTAGGTATCTCCGCCCTCTCTCCACACTACCATATCGTCTCTCCAATCTTTCTGAAGAGGAGGACGAGCGACATTCTCAAAGAAACTCATTGATTACTCACATAGTATACATTCGAAGGTTTACGAAAGAATGGAAATCGATAAACGCTCACCTTGCGAACACGTATGTTGGGAAGAGAAGACATTCTGGCGAAATAATCGAGAAAAAAAGTAGTAAATGGAACGTTTTCGAACGTCTACAGAGACATATTTCCAGAGATGATGCAATTATCACGAAATTGAGAGACAACTTGGTCTTTGATTACGTTGTAGTTTCGTCCTTTTTATTCGTTTTCCATCTATTTTATTTCGATTTTACGCTTCCAGATGGCATTCGTCGTCGTTCAGCAGGGAAACATGCTCAAGATGATCAAAGCGGGGGATCTCACTAAAGGTCCTGGTCACCCTGGCCGAGCTGTCTCTTTTCGAGTAGTAAATGGAGACGATGAGAAGGTGGAATCAGGCACGTTTGCCTTCCAAGGGACCAAGAAGAAGTGCCAAGGGTTCATGGATCTTTCCTCGAGCGCAAGAGGGAAAGCGGAGAAGGGCGAACAACCAGTTAGTCCTTACTGATATTCGACCTACAGTATCCAGATACTTCAACGGTTTAGTTCACCATCTTCCGTCCTTCTCTGGTGAAGCAGGAGACGTCAAATGGCTATGATATGGAGGAGGAACCAATGGACGAGGGAGATCGTACTCGCATCGCAGATCCCTTTCTAGACCAATCTCGCGAGCCTACTCCCGACGATTCTCTTCAGCTCCGAGGTACTGTGTTTTCAGAATGTCAGTTAGTCAGTGTGCTTTATTAACCATGATAGAAATGATTCGGGACGTTGTCCGCGAGGAGCTCGCCCCGATTCGCACGCAAATGGACAAGATCATGGAGAGAATGGAAAGACGTCAATACAATGATCGAGGGCAACTGGAGTCCATCTCCCACTCGGTACCGTACTCAAATCTTCACCTTGAACTCTATTCGATATTATATCGTCGGTTTGAGGTCATCGAGAGGGAACAGACGGATACCGAGTTGAAGGATGCAGTGAAGAAACTTACAAAGGATGTCGACGTTGCCATCAAGAATCTTCCCGCCCCTCCTCCCGGTGATTAGTCTACAACAATAGTCGTTTCGTACACACAAATGCATTGCTGTTACTGTAATTTATTTCAGACTTCGACTACAATCGTCACGGGATGAGCAAAGTGAAGGTGGACAGACTTGATGGGATCAACGTCCATTAGTCCTCTTCGCCGCATCTCCGATGTCCTCTTCAAGGATCAGCTTGATCTCCCACTGGATGAGCGAGATCCCATCCGAGTGAAATGGCTAGAGGACGTGAGATATTCTAAACTTTATGACTTTCTTCACTTACTATAACCTGCAATGTCTGTATTACGGATTACACTGTACTTTGTCGAATTCAACACATTTGTAGCGCTTGGATCATCGGCGCAAGTTCAGTTTGGCCGTGGAGGGATGCGTGCAGACGCATCGACCACAACTACAAGGTGCACATCGGCAAACTGGCAAGAGGTGACCCTCCCGTGGACAGAACGACTCCAAGGAGCAATCGGGGACCAGGAGGACAATTCGTCTCCAGAGTACAGCTGGGAGGAATTGCAAAGTCTCGCCCCCTCCGTCTTCCTCCTACTCATTCTCATACTAGATCCCTCAACACACCCAGAAGACCCGTGCCCTATCTCCCTCCTCGTTGGCAAAACCAGATAGTTATGTCAGAGGAAGAGGAGGAAGTGGAGATGGGGGAGATTGAAACGGGCAACGAAGAGGGTGAAGATGATGCCTATGTTTATGCAGTAGAGCCCAATTTCGAGTCCCTGTACAGTCCCGAGGCCACATACTCCTATCATTGATTCCCCAGAATCCCACTCACCCCCTTACTGTTGTTGTTTTTTCATTGTTGAAATAAGACCATGGTAATGATAAATCTTTATCCACGAAAAAACTCATAAATATAAATACAATTAGGCGAGTTCCATCTTGACCAATCGGTTTCTGGCTTGCTTGGCGCGCATCAGTTTGTAGCTGTCGAAGGTGCTGACTCCTGAAAGGAGAAGTATTATTGTGCTCACAAAAACAGATTATTGACAAGATACTCGATCCTTTTTTAATAGGAAGAGCTAGATACAGTGTCCCGGTACCAAGCATCGAGACAAAAATAAACAAATATTGAAAGACTGCTTCAGCATCCCGGTCCCAAGCCTCTAATTCGTGTAGCCCGTGAATGGATCCGGGTACCAGGCAGTAGGATCCTTGGTAGCATTTGATGGGTTCGGGATAGCAAAAATATTTTAGAACATGGGTACTCTCTGACGGGACCCGGATCCGAATATTGGGCCAGGATATAGAAAGAGCATAACAGAATAGCATATTTTAAAATAATAATAAATTTAAAAATACTGACCGACGGGAGAGCCCCCCTTCAGGCTACGGACGCTGCGGAGAACTCCGGAAGCGGGTCCATCGAGAAGAAAGTGTTAATAAAATATTAAATTTAAAAGCTGTGGGACCTTAATGGAATACTTTTAGAACATGGCTACCCTCTGACTGGACCCGGATCCGAGGATTGGGCCATAGAACAGTAACACAGCCTTACAAAATACCACACTTTAAAATATCAATAAATTTACAAATACTGACCGACGAGAGACTGCATCGGTTCACTCCTCGAGCCCAATGGCGACCTTGAACTTAGTCTGCTGGAGGTCCTTCAGGTTACGGACGCTGCGGAGAACTGTGGAAGCGAGTCCATCGAGAAGAACCTTTTAATAAAATATTTAATCATGCAAAGTTGCTTATTTTTTAAAAAAGGACAATACAATTTCGAAAAACAAGACAATAACGTGGAACTGCTCGGGACTCGGGTTCAATGACTTGTCCGTCTCAATTTTGAGACATGGTACCACGCTGTGGAACCAGAGCAGCCTTTGATGGGTCCTAGATGGCCAACATATTTTTGGAACCTGAGTATCCTCTAATGGTAACCGGGTTCGGGAACACGATACAGAGTCGAACAAAATACCACATTTTTAACTCGAATATTTTGCGACTAATACGGGCATTTTGGAAGCAAAAAAGAGGTAAAAGGACTGAGAGATAATTGGCGTCTAATCCCTATCGGATGACTCTCGGGGCAGCAAAAAATATGGAACTGGTTTCAGTGGTAGCGATAAGTCCCGACCAATCAATTAGCCAAAATATAAGATCATACCTTGAGCTTTCCATCTTGATCAATCGGTTTATGGCTTGCTTGGCGCGCAACAGCTTGTAGCGGTCGAAGTCGGGGAGAGCAGAGCGCTGCAGAGCAAAATTGTGTCGAATTTATTCCCGGAATATAAACAAAGAACATAAAATATACGCTTACAAGCTTGCTGGCAGCGAGCTCCTTGGTCCAGGTGCTTCCCTCCCACTTCATAGGAAATTTCGGCCTCGGATCAAGCCTTCTCGACTTTCTCGGTTCTGCAAATCAAAAGTACTCAGCAAAAAAGAACGATAACAATTCAAAATTAAATTTTAGGAGCATCTTATGAAAATGAGCGTAAACTGCTTAAAAGTAGAGGTAATGCTACTTTACTCGAGGAAACTGGCCTTGAAGATAATGTGTTCGTACACATCATCACGAGTAGGGACAGGGTTGGATACCGGTCGGTCCTCAGTGATTAGACAACGCACTAAAACGCTCGAATAATTAAATAAAATATTCTATATTAACCTTTCACGAGTGCGATGGTGGACTCCGTGGTGCTCGAAGAGTAAAGAATTCCCTCGTAGCGAATATCGAGCTTGGAAATAAGACTAATCTTGCTGCCGATGTACGGAGTTTGATTCGACATGATTCCGATACTCGCGACCTGCAAAGCAAAAGTACTAAACAAAAAAGAATGATAACAGTTCAAGTTCGAAGTTGAGGCGGCCTAATATTAGCGTTTTGTGCTAATTTACGCGGGTGAAGCGGGGAAGCGTGAGTGCGAAACAATATACATGCAAGTTTTTAATTAAATTAAGTAAAGTAACGCGAAAGTCAAGCAAAAATGTTGTCGAAATACGACGAGCCCGATTATGAAATAAGGTCAACTGCCTAAAATTCGTAAAACGAGCGTCAACTGCCTAAAACTAGTGGCAAATCTATTTTACTCGACGAAACTGGGCAGATGAGAGTGCGAAACTAATTAAAATTAAACTTAATTGAACGATATAACAGGAAATTCGAGGGAAAATAAGGAGAAAAGTAGGAGCGAGAAATTGCGAAATTCATGGCGCGGACGTCCGCTCGCGGACGACCGCTGCCAAATAACTGACGAAACTGCGATTACGGTAGTGCAATTTTCGCAATTTTATTCAATTTTTATTTTCTCTTTTAAATATTATTTAGCCACTTTTCATGGAAAAAAAACCCATCCGTTTTATGTAAACGTATATGAAAAAATAATGAAAAAAATCAAAAGTCACAAAAATGTAAATTCACCATAATCCAAGAAAGGTGATATTTTTACGAACTTCACGGTATACGTTCCTATATTTCCATCTCGTACGATAGTAGGATCACATTTCACATGATAAGGTATATAATTTTATTTGCTTTCAGATGTTCCCTACCCAGTCTCAACTTTGAAGACCGCGTGAAATTCACTGAAAGAATGTCAAGAAAGTTGTTCCTCCTAGCAGAGGACGTCGTTTCTTCCTTCGAGAGCAGTCGAAAACGACAGAAGAAACATCTGCCTTTGTGTAGACATCAGTCACTGCCTGTTAGTGTATCACTCACTCTTTCGTGCTGAGAGATGTGGATGAGCGCAATTTCGATGTAAATATATGTATTTTAACTAGTGGGCAACTACGCCTCTTTTAAAGTTAGGAGTTCTTGGAATGTTCTTGGAAAATATTTAGAAAATAATCCCCTATTGATGCCGGCAAAATCATGGTTCTTAAGCAGCGTCCGTCCCAAAGCTAGATGTTACAAAAGGGACATGGTATCGACGTTTTTCATTAATTAGCTATCGAAATAATGAATCTGACCCAGCGTCTGACCCCCCTGGGTTACTGTAGGCTTTGGTTACGGTAGTAGTACGGTATCGATGATTTCCATCCATCCTCCGATGAAATCATGAATCTGGCACACCATCTGACCCAACGCCACTATGGGATACTGTGCACAAACTGACAGACCAAGCAACACCATATTTGTGGTCGTAAAAAATTTTCTTCTGGGAATTTCGGGAATCTTTTTCGTCTGCTGACCTATGCACAGAAACTGTCAAAATCTTGCTCGAAACGAACACGCCAGACAAAAACCCTTTCAGTTTATTGTATATGTAGCAAAAACTATGGTTTAGACTAGGATAGGGATATTGCCATGGCTTGTCGATTCTATTTATTCGTGTATTTATTGACTGTTTCTCTTAAAACAGTAACCCAGTCTGCGGTCATATTTAGCTCTAATTTTTGTTCTGTAAAATCCACTCAATTGTATTGCAAACATCTACCTCAAATTACGTTTTTATTTGCGGTTGTAAACGGGATCAATTTATGGAAAAATGCATTACAATAACGTTAATTATACCAGAACCTTCATTTAGATAAAACTTGTTGAACTAATACAACATGTACACTCGTACTGAGAACAACATTTAATACGAGAACAAAGTCAGTTTGAGAGTTCGAATATTGCATATTGTGAGATTCAAATGTGGAAATGAGTAATTTAAAATGGATGGGATGTCCCCAAGTAATTTCATCAGCGATTTCTACTCTTATAAGAAACCGCTGCATTGAAGCTGAATATACTCTTAATTCGAGTTATTCAAATTAATTCGTGAACATCAATGCGCTTTCAAAGTTAATCGTCTGGTAAATACTATAATTTGGCAAAAGATGCGATGAAAACAGTTGAGATTGAGTACGTGCGCAGGTCAGAGGGTGAGTTCAAAGTTCGGATTATTGTATATTATTTTCCGCTGCTGCTCTCCCTCTATTCGGCGGTGCAGAAAATGTGTCATTGGAGGATACGATTACCCGAATTTCTAACAAATAGCGGAAAGGTATTGAAAGAACGATAATCCACAGGGCATTATCACAATAATGTTCATGTAATACAATATATGGTCGAGCACAATAGTGCTTGCAAGGATTGACCTACCACCCGGCCTTGTGGCCTAATGGATAAGGCGTCGGACTTCGGATCCGAAGATTGCAGGTTCGAGTCCTGCCAGGGTCGAAATATTTTGCGATTTGTAAATGCTCCAATCCAATTTTGTAAATGCTCCAAGTGCTCCAATTTTTGCCACATTTCAAGATTTCAAAGTAAATCATGATCAATTCATCGCAATTATTGAAGTAGACAGTTCGGAATGTTCTCATTGCGAAATGTACGACTTTGTTGTTAGACGACCTCTTCTTATTTCGTTTTCCGGTTATACTATCTAACAAGCCAATGCAAAAGCGTGCCACACTGGCATAACAGTGCCATAGTCATCTTAAACACTCTTTCACAATATATGGGGATATTGGGCAAGCAGGTGTGTGGACTGCCGACGACAAGTCAATTGGAATTGTATTTTCCCTGAACAAATATATTTATTCTCCAATTGTCCAATTTTTGCTGCGACGGAATCCCCACTAGCCCCTCTCGTTAGGACTAAGTATTACCTCACTGACGTGCACCATTTTGATCTTCGTATTTTCTTCGAACCCTGCGCGAACTCCGATTATCGGATGAAAAATTGGGTAGAGCGCGCGAATTCACGAGTATGATGACCGAAATCCAAAACCCATCAATGTTGATCTCCGAACGGTCCCAATCAGGAAGGAACTGACTTAACGTCTCATCCGTAGTATGATATATCGTTCTAATAAGGCTGTCATAATTCAACAGATGTTTCACATTTTGATGGATCTGTGAGCTTCGTGTGGCATAATCTGCCAAACACAGACTATTTCCATATCCGGTGTTGCTTACAGCCACTATGTTTGGACTAAACCTTTAAACGCGCACATACCGCGCATAGCTCATCGGCTTACACTCCGATTTCTTCGAAATACCGAAAAATTACACGCATGATGCGAAGATTGTTGCAATTATGGAGATTTTAATAGGACGGAGTGTATTGGTTAATTCCATTCCTTGTTAGTCGTCGCGAGCAGTTCCTCTCCCTTTTCTCTCTGATTTGGATTGGTTTCCCCTAATACCCCTCGCTTCCGCCTTCTACTCATCAAAAGAAGAGAATCCCCATCCAAGCCGGAGTGCTCACCGTGTGATGGGTATGACCTACTAAGATGTTTGGTCCTTGAGAATCTAGACTCGATCATCTCGTTGAAAGATTGATCATCGAGTCTGGAGGATTCGAGCAGAGAAGATTCTAGAACACGCAGGGCTTCGTTTACGACCTATAGTGAGATTCTATCTATGCAATACAATCCAACATCCTCTCGCAAGCACACCGCAAATGACCATCTTGAAATGAGAAGAACGACCTTTTCTGACCCCAGATCTTGATCTGCGCCCAGAAAGCGATAACAGATAAATATTATATTGTATTGGTTAACGGGAAAATATTAAAATATCTGTGAGGTGACAAAAACAGTTCGTTGACCATGGATTTCCTGTTGAAAAAAAGTAGATGACGTTTCTGAAGACGCAGTTTGCACTGCAGATATGCGTAGTTCTACAGCAGTAATTGGTCATTTCGAACAACACAAACTGGAGTAGTTATCTCTCGATTACTCTAAAATCGCTTGTCGTGGATGCTTTTACCTTTACCTCTATCTTCCCGCAAGATATTTCCAAGAATCTGTTGTCCATATAGTACGGCATAATAAAGTACGACAGAAAGTCCACGCAGAAACTCCCAGTTCCTTGTTGCGTCCGAATTCAGACATCAATCATACGATTGTTTTTGCAGGAACACAGACGAACTTTATCTTGACAAACATCAGTTGCTCATATTTGGATTGTTTAGAGTTCGTAATTAGGGCAATATTGTCTTAAGTTTACTTACCCTGAGTGGGAAAGAAATATAACACGACCGGATTAGTTATATAAACGGGCAAGTGTACGTTGTTCATGAGTATTGTATAGTTTGTGATACACTTGCTGCACAGGAATGTTTACCGAACACTCAAGGTGTACTCTAGATGCGTAATGTTATTCAAATAGCACTTTTGATCTCCGAACGAGGGAAACGTATATGCCATAAAGTGAAAGGAAATGTGAACAGTAGCTCGTTTGAATGACGTAAAGCCTTTCATTAAAGTTACAGTTATCCCGACTTTTCAAAATCGTATCATCTTCACATTTTTGAACCAAGAATGGATATACGAGACACAATTTTACGATGCTTCATACGATTTTCACATGCTCCCTGCCTGTCATGCTTGGGCATACGTATTTTGATCATAATAATGATAATTCTTGTTATTATAATGATATTGCGGAATATTCACTAATTACACCATTGCTGCTTAGTTCAGCTTCTCAGAATGATCAAGTCATCATTCCGACAACATATCATGAATATAAGAGAAGCTTTGAGCAGACTTTGAAAGCTGTTTTCTGAAGCGCATTTACCACGCCTCAATAAGTTCACCAACCAACCTTTCCCGAGAATAAAGCTTTAACGTTAATATGCCAAATCCAACACGTGTGAGGTGTTGCAAAAAGATCGGATTACCTCTCCTTACTCATCCATCACATCACCAGTCTCCAGTCGGTCTCTTCCTCATTAGCGCGATCCTATCTATCTGTCGGTTTTCGCTACATCATAGTTCGCGCTCTTTGGCCTACACTGGAAATGGAATTGCTCGATCTTCAGCAATGCTCTGAGATCGAAAATCGGCAAATAATCTCATCATTTCCCACACTATCTCTCAACTCGGCAGGCCTAGAGAGTGTCTGAAACAGGATGTGATTATTCGAATTTCGCACTTTACTGCTCTGTTTTCAAGCAGAGGAGGAATAGAATAGATGGAATAGAGAGATAATCTTGCAAGATCGACCATTTTGCCATTTGCGGCTAGATCTATGAACTAGGAGGCGGGGCCTAAAATGGGCGGAGCAAAGCCTGTGCCCTGCACCGATATATTCGCGCTATTATGACGAGTGTCATCATACTACCATTTTCTGGTATTTTAGAGAAGCTCCAGAGCTGCTTTTAGGATTTCCGAAAAATAGTTTAGTCAATAATGCACATTTCCTCTTATCGCATCATATATTCCAAATCTCTGGAGTCACTTCTAAGCTAAATTTTGGTCCCTTTTCATTCGCTTGATGTTTTTTTTGGTCATTAACGCTGATGATTTTGGCTTCATCACTGGATCATTTCAGAACACGTTCGCATTGCCACCCTACTTCCATTCCCAAAATGAAGCAAGGTGCGTCCGATATCTTCGAATTATCCTGCTCTTCCTGGGCAGAACTCGAGGAAGAGTTGAGAGGAGCGCTTAATACGAATGCAAGATTCGGCCCTCTGAAGTGTATCCGCAGGATCGGAGAGAACTGTGTAAGTGATACTCATACTTTAGGAATCAGTAATCATCAAGACGTTTTCCCGTTAAAACTTAGTCGAATTTCAAAAGAGAGACTTATGTGTTACTGCAGAATTATGTTTTTTTATGATCACGTCACATACATCTCGTTCACATTTTGCTTGATAGCTCTTGCAAGATACGAAATTTTGTAGGAAATTTGATCTCACAAATTTATTGCTAGCATATTGTGTGATTTGGAGATGCATACCTGAAGTATTCTGAGAAAGATTCAAGAGATCAAAGATCACTCCTTGCAGGGTTTCATGTCAATCTGTTGCTTGCTTCGTCCCGATTGGATTGATTGTACTGAGGAAGATAAATCCCTTCTCCCCTCCAAACTCGTCTACAAATTCTCGTACTTTGGAGGACTCGAGGCAGTGGCACATCAACTACTTGGATGCAATCTCAATGAAGAAGTCATCTACGAGGCCCTCAGAAAGGTACCGTACTCTTACCGTACCCAACCCCTCCCATTTTAGAGCAACAACTGTGAGGGTCTGTTCTACTCTCTTCTCTCTCCCTCAACTGCTAACTGGTTGCATGTCCCTGGTCCCCTCTGCTACAAGGAAATCGCAGAGGATGGAGAAGTGGGACATCTCATGATGGAACACATCGAGGGTACGGTAGATATGATCTACCCTGATCTACCGTATCCGACCCTTCCCTGATTCAGGCACCTCCTTCGACTGTTACGACCACTGTTCTATTACTGAAGTAGAACAGATAATATCATCAATCGCTCGTCTTCAGTCTCTTTCATTCAAGGAAAAACTCGATCAGCAGAAGGAATTCAAGTGGAATCCATGGAAAACAGTCGGGACTTGTGTGCTTACTAAAGCTGTGTGTTTTCCTTACTACTCTCGTTTTTTTTGTAAACGCAATGCTTTGAAAATATCAATGCACTTTTCCAGGTTGCTCGCAAAGTCATCGCCGAAATTCCCGGATTCTACGGTGCTGAATTCGAGCCTCTCATCAGAAAGATGCTCTTCTCTCTCGATGAATTCTACGATGTTGAAGCACCTATGAGAGAACTCAAAGGTAAACATTTCTCCTATTCTTACTTTTTTCATATTTCAGCTTTCCCATTAGATATGCTCCTGAGACTGATTAATGCCTATCTGTCTCTAGCTTCCGCGTTAGATATGCACTCGATTGTAATGAGCTCTGTTATTCACGTTCACTATTAGCTAATATCAAGAACACGCTCTTCGAGAATACTGAGAATTTATCTGCGCTTTTTCACGTGTGAATTCTGCTAATGTCTAATGAGAGTCGCTCAACTTCATTAGAATGTATATGCCAACAAAATCTTAAAAGACTAAGCAACACTAAAATAGTTCTGACAAAGCACAATTTTGCAGAACTCTCCCGTGTTCTTGTCCATGGGGATTTGTGGCAGTCGAATCTCATGTGGGACATCACCAATGACAAGACCAGACAACTCAAGACCATCCTTGATTGGCAGGTAATTTATCCGATATAACAAGCTCACGTGTTTTTCACATCTCTAATAATCTCTATGAACGCTCGTGCCTTTCCCTCGAATTAGAACGCCTTCAAAAATCTCACGAGACTGCCAATCAGAGAAAACAACCTGCCTGCTAAGCAAGATTACAAGTGTAGAACTGACTAGAACAAAGGGAATGTTAATTGGGGGTTTGCAAATAGATCTTTGTTCTGCATGGTGAACTATTAATACGCAACTCCTTCTTCTATAGGATAAATGAAACAACATGCTATATCTGGGTTTCGAATAGTGACGTCATATGATATCCAATTCAATACAACTCATTGCAAATTCTCAATGATCTCATCGTCAAAACTTTCTATAAGGATGCCAATTCGATTATTGTACTTTTGCAATACCACTGACGTAGATATGGCATTTTAAAAGTTACAGTATGTTAAAAGATTTACTAACAAATAACAAACAACAAGATAAAAATTATGCAAATTCCACTGGCGTACAAAAATCGAACTATAATAGAAGACTATAAAACGAAAACAACACGCGTCGCGAAATTATAAGGTGTGATAACAAACAATGGGATTTGCAAATAACAAATGCGCATGTACAAACCAAAGTATTACTCGGCTCAAAATGTGCATCAATGAATAGAAACAAATCTTTTTTTCGAACTCTGCAAATTAAATTGCGGAATGTTTCACAAAAACGACATAAGGAACACTAATAGTTTGTTGATAATGAAAAAAATAAAGTAACAACTTTTAAAATAATTTCCAATTCCAGTCGATCCACGTCGGATCCCCTGCCGAGGATCTCGTCTTCCTTCTAATTTGTCTTCTCTCTGGAGAAGATCGACGAACACATTGGCGTTCCCTTCTCTCTTTCCACTACCAATCAATCGAACGAGAAATGGCACCAGCTAAGCCCTCATTCTCCCTCGATGACCTACTCGGATCGTACATTCGACTCTTCCCCGTACTGGGCTTTATCGTGTTAATGCGATTCTCAGTCATATATAAGTGAGTAGCATTCACTCATTTCATCCATTTATTTTATTAGTGGATTGCATGACAGCTAGGATAACCTGATATAGCATTTTAGTCGGACCATGAAATGAACGATATCATAGTTTGACCTACCAAATATTGACATACCGCATTACAGATGTTCCATTCCCAGTCTCAACGATGAAAACCGTATCCAATTCTCGGAAAGAATGTCGAGAAAGTTGTTCCTCCTAGCAGAGGACGTCGTTTCTTCCTTCGAGAGCAGTCGAAAACGACAGAAGAAACATCTGCCTTTGTGTAGACATCAGTCACTGCCTGTTAGTGTCTCACTCACTCTTTCGTGCTGAACGAAGAGAATACCATCAATAACTAATATGTTCTCTGAGAGGACTGACTATTTATTTATTGATGCCAGGTTAGTGTTGGATCGGTCTAGGAATGCTAGATTATTGGATGGAATTCAAAAAAATATGTATTGGTGTATTTATTGTGTTATGTGAGTATGTTCACACATGTCATAATATCCATCATTCATTGTTCAGTCAAGAATTGTAATTATATTGCGCAAAATAGCCTACCTCAATTCTCACTGGAAAACGGGGCGTGTACATTTCGCTTGTCGAAATGGATAAATAAGTAATTATTAACGCAACTGTGATGTGCATATCACGCCTCTCACCTAAGAATGAACGTGATCGGGCATTGGACCACCATTCAAAATTGAGATTAGTGCATTTCATAGGTCAACGTAACCCTACTAAGACCCCTTGCATTAATTAGTGTCGAGGTGCTGCACCGGCCGGGTGGAGTCCGTTAACTTCGAGTCGGAACTGCTGCCCTTCAATGTAGTCGTTAACATTTCTTCAGGTGGTCCGGCTACTTTTTCATGCTCTATTTTATTTATTTATTCATTTTTGTTTCGCGTTTGGAACATGTAATTTTTAACGCAATGTAACTTTGAAAATCCCCCACTTTATTGCATGAGCGAATAGAGCTTGCTGAGATGATTCGAATGAGTACCTTGCGTTCGCATATCTAGGGAACCTAGGGGGTGATCATCCCAAACAAACTTTTGAAACTAGTTTTCAACAACGTTTTGACACGACATTCTTCCATCTCGCGGACAAAAAATCGGTGACATTGATATTATGTTTCAGTGGAACATTATGACTGGCGAACATGTGGCTCATATTGTTGGGCTGAAACGCAATACAATCGCTGTTACAGCTATTTTAGCTCGCGAGAATGGAGAATGACGTGTTAAAGATTTGTTGAAAACCAGATTCAAAAATTGGAAAGTGTTGTTTTCTGGGCAGATCATCCCTTAAGTTCCCTAGATATGCGCGAGCAAAGTTCTCATTCGAATCCTCTCAACATGCTCATTCAACAGGGGTGACTTTCGAGCGGTTTTCAATTTACATAGCGTTGAAAATTACATGCGCCCATCATATCCAACCAATCGAATGGGCTGAATAGGGTGATAAACCATATTAGCCGGATTACCTGAAGAAAAGTTTTTGGTACGACTACATTGAAGGGTAGAAATTGCTCTACACCATCCGACCGGCGCAGCAACTGGATGAGCACAGACAATGATTAATGTAAGGCGCTCTTAGTTGGGTTCTGTGGACCTAGAAAATGCACTAATGTCCAATTTGAATTTTGGTTCAATGTCAGGCTTAGGTCGAACGATAGGTCAGAGTCGTGATATGCACAAGATACATCGATGATATTGGAATGAGTTTTCTAAAAAAAATAGAGTGGGCAATTCGGGCACCCGTTGAATTGAGTCGAATTATTGCGATAGAGAGGGGAGTGAACAATAGAGGGGATTAGGGATCATTAACAAGAAAATAAGTCGAGTTTTGAATTAAGCATATAAAACTAACGTTTTTGTGCGTTAAATGGCTTCCTTAATTTATGGTTTTCAAATTATTCGATCGATGCATGTATGGATGCAAACGACCGCATAGATTGTCATAACGTGATCTTGGACTAGTGCGTGATTATATGCCATGGTGCCGCCGCTCTAACATACTGTATACGACTACAGTAATCCAAAAGATCGTCACCTGGATCGATTCGGATGGCGAGGGGAACATGGGTAGATCATTATGCACATCATAGCCTTGTACGTTACCCCAGGGCCAGAATCACTTTCTTGAGACGTTTTTTTTTAAATAAAAAAAATAGGTTGAAAATCGGAGATGGCATATCAACGCCGTTTGCAATAAAGCTTCCGCGATGAGGTATGAATTGGGCGATGATCATATTTTACAAGTGATCTATCAATTCACCCTTAAATGAAGTAATCAGCTCAATTTATATCCCAATTATATGCCTTCTCTCCCCGCAGCGAGAGTCGCGTGTCGCATTACTGTAATGACTTTTCCTCTTTCAGGAGCTGTTTTGGACCTGTTAGCCGTTACCAAAATGGATCGATTATGGATCACGCCGACGCATCCGGTTAGAGTTTCTTGAGTCGTATAAAACGAGTTATCCGAGCCGCGAATGCAACACGCGACGCACGAACCATGCATACTATACAATACGTTTCGGAGTTGCGGAGAAAAAAGGTCGTTCCGACGGCACAAGGATATCGTCTCATGATTTGTCATTACACGAACTCATTTCAATAATGCCAATTTGAATCTGAACTACGTGCGAAAATGTGTTTTGATTCCGCATGTCCACGTCATTCTTCATTCACTCTCTCCCTTACTCGGTGTCGCGGGCGGTCGCTCGATCGTTTTCTGGTGAGCCTTTCGTTTCAATTTTTTTTGAATAGGACGTTGTAAACAATATTTCAGCTTCACATGCTGCTACAGTGAATGCTACAAAAGAGTACAAGGCTGTTCGACTAAACTGCGAAGAGCCATTCAACAGTGAGCGTATCTCTATTGATTACTGTTTCAGTGTCAAAGCTCTGATTGTCATAAGAATGATGAGTGAATCGTGTGATATCTACATATTTCAATCGATAGTCAATAGTGTGCTGATAATGCTATTAAAATGGATATTAAACATAGTTTAGATCTAGTGATGAAATAGTGAAGCGAGTAGGATAATTAGGCAATAATTACGCAAACATGAAGAAGATACCCCGAAAAATGGCATGACAGTATAATTCAACAGGCCCAAGCCCTCAAGTTTGAACAAAAATTGATGTTGATTAGATCTGACGACGGATGATCGATACTACCTACGCAATCTGCTCCGGACATATCACAAAAAGAGACTCAAGCGCCTCTTCAAGGTACGTTCTGACACGTACAATACAAATATATAGTGTGAAAAAATATAGTATTATTAAAAAAATCTATATGTATTATACTGATCACGCAAGTAAAATATGTCTGCGTATGCCACTCAATTCTAAATCCGCCCAAATTTACACTGGCCTATAAGTGTTCTCCCACGAGCCTAGTCTCGAAGACGCGGCTTGCCTTTCCTTTACCGTGTTTTTTTTTAAAATAGAAATCGCCGTCTACCGCTGGAGTCTTCATGCTCGTCTACCGCATTTTCGCATCGGAATCAATAGAATCCCTGAAGAAGAAGGCAATGGATCAAGTGAGTTGATTATAATATAATCATATGAAACATATCTGAAATATGAAACAAAAGATTTCCAATAAGAGAACCCTAAGTGCGAACGAAGCGAATATTGTAGCTGCGAGAAGTTTTTGACGTTTTGTCCCTACTCGAGAATTATTTTGTTATTCATGGATTCAATCTTAAGAGTTTCTTCGAATTTGTTGCGTGGATTCTTCAAGATTTGATTAGAATACTTTGCGGCGGATTGTCGTTATGGGGGGAATGGATGATGTGCTTGAATGCTATCTGCATGTGGTCGTAAACAAGACACTTGTGATGAATATAAATCGGCTTAACTCCACATGATCTAGTCGGATCTAAAGCAAATATTTAGGGCATATCGAAGGATGCATGGGAGGGACTACTCTTCTGGGCAGCTCTTCTCGCCTGACCGTCATCGCGGAAGCAACAGATGCTGTTCCCAAGATCAACGAGGTACAGCATCTGCCGACACTAGGTCGGATGCGAACTATTACGCCATACCGCCTTTCATGTATCAAAGGCTGAATGACGTCGTACTTCTCATCCGACGTAGTGCCACTCTATCGTTGCTGTTTGCTTACGCTACTCATTCCTTAGAGATCCCTGACGTTGCTGTCTGAACAAGTTTTTTTAAAAATATTTATTTATCATGCCATGTGACAGAGTTGTAGAATGCAAATGTACGTTACAGGGCATTGGCCACGTGATAACTATAGAAGGCAAAGGAAAAATTGATGCACAAAATTATCCAAAACAGAAGGATATTGTTTTTATTTTTTTATTTCAGGATATTCTACGAAAATTCGTGGCTTCCGCTGAAGCCGTTTCCCGCTTTCCCGATCTCCTCGACAAGTTCGACAGACTTGCACCATTCATCTACTGTCTGGACCTAGAGGACGGAGTCAACCCTCTCACCAGTGAAGATGTGCACATTTTTCAAAACTAGCAAATTCAATTTAATTCTAAAATAATTTGCTGAATTAACACATTATGCTTTAATGTACAGAAATTCCCACCCGCACCCGTCTCTTCCTTTCATCTCCCATTGTTTTTATATCATTGCTAAAAAAAATTCTAGAACTTCGGAGGGATTCTGTTGTTGTATGCAATGAGAAAAAGATGGCGTCCAAGGAGTTTGCTGCGTTTAAGACGAGATCGGGAGGCATGCTCAATGAGTGGAGTGCAATTTCATTTTGATGTTTCCGTAGTTTACTGGTATACATCCGTTTCCATACTTGTACAATTTATATGTTTTTTTTTGTGCAAAGTCGTAAACTGTAAACAACCTAAACGCCGGCTCAAGACATTTCTAAATTGCAAAATAATCATAATTCCCTTAAACTTTGGCGATATGTCGCGCAAAAAATCGCGCAAAAAAATATGTCGCGCAAAAAATCATTTTGTTCGTCTTCTCGAGAGTAAGTATTATGTTGGACCAAAAGTGATTGGAAAAACAAATCATGTCGAAAAGTCCACGAAATCGAATTTTAGAAGCATGCCGTAAAAATTTTTTAAAAAATTGCCCAAATTGATATGAGATCTTTGCAGAGTCGAATTCATCATACCTTTTTACACACAAACTGCTTGTTTTAGCTCTAATTTTTGTTATGTTGGTTCAAACACCGAAAACCAGCTGTTTTTTTGGAAATTCCTAAATTTCAATGATCACATATTATCTAGCTAGTGCGTAAAAAGTGGTTCCATTGCTCGTATGTGATATATCTGGGTCTGAGATATGAGTGAATTAAGCGTATTTTATGACGAAAATGACGAATCGCATTTTTTTTCATCGCATTTTTTCGTTGTTATTTTGGGGAGGCTCAGAAAATCCAGATTTTTTCAGACTAATTTTTTTCTCTGGAAATTATTGGGGTGTCCGGAAAGTTCGTATAATGCTTCGGAAAAAAGTCAGTTCGCGGTCAAATGCAGTGATTGCGCAATCTGTTTGTCAACATTGTATTGCATCATTCTGACGTTGAGTAGTGAGAGGATTTAATCAGTCTCCTAGTTGCTACATTGATTCTTGTGATGGACTCCCATCTCTACCTCCGAGCAGTTTTACTTCATTACTATCGTCTTGGCCGATCCGTGAAGGAGGCCCACTCTGCCCTGGCCCAGTCGAAAGGAGCTGACGCCCCCTCCATACCCTTCTGCTATAAGTGGTTCTCCCGCTTCAAGAAAGGGGAGTTTGGAATCGATGATCAACCCCCCTCTGGACGCCCTCCTTCCCTCGATCAGCCTCTCGTTCTCCGCACACTGAAGCGCAAGCCCATGGGCAGTGTGCGTGAGTTGAAGAAGGATACTGGTACTCCCAGATCAACGGTGTCCGATATCCTCCATCGATCTGGGAAGAAGCCGAAACTCCCACAAGTGATTCCCCATGACCTATCCCCCGAACAGCTGAAAAATCGTGTTCAAGTATGTCGGGAATTACTCCATCGTAGATCCAATCTTCGATGGGCCAATTCCATCATCGCTACAGATGAGAAGTGGATCACGTACGATAACCCTGCGAGGAGACTGCAATGGGTGGATGCAGATGAGAAGCCCACGCCCGTCCCGAAGAAGGAAGAGCACGGAAAGAAGGAACTCCTCTGCTTCTTCTTCTCAGTGCTCGGTCCCATCTACTGGGAGATCCTCGCCCCTGGCACCAGCATCAATGCCGACCTCTTCTCTGAACAGCTGGAAGATGTCGCGATCAGAGTCCCTCCCAGACTCCTGAACCAGGGCAAAATTCTTCTTCTGATGGACAATGCTCGCCCACATCGAGCGAAGAAGACCCAGAAGAAAATGGACGAGCTGAAGATCGAGAGGATTCCCCATCCACCGTATTCCCCGGATCTCTCCCCATGCAACTACCACTGCTTCCGCTCTCTCTCTGACTTCTGCAAAGGAAAGAAGTTCAAGAATCGAGATGAAGTTATGAGGGCTTTCGTGAACTGGGCGGTCTCGAAGAAACCCGCATTCTGGAAGAGAGGAATCGAGACCCTGCCCAATCGCTGGAGGGAGGTAGTGAGAAAGAAGGGGGCATACATTGGTCACTGAGAATTGTAAAGCATTGAATAAAAAATAAAAACAAAAAATTATACGAACTTTCCGGACACCCCAATACTTCAAACCTCTAACAGTGAGACAATAATCTGAATTATGCAAATTGGGGTCCATCGGAGCGATGCTAAAGGAATTTTCAAAAAACAGCAAATTTTCGGTTTTTTGCCAAAATTAGTAGCTTATTTAGTGTAAAAAGGTATGATGAATTCGAATCTGGAAAGATCTCATTGCAATGTGGCTTATTTTTTAGCAAGGCATGCACTTTTTTACATTATTTGCATCTAAACTTATATTTCGTGAACTTTTCGACATGATCGACTTTTCGACCCTTCTCAGTCATTTTTGCTCTCCTACGCAATACTTATTCCTCTCGTGAAGACGAGCACAATGCATTTTGGGCGACATTTTAAATAAAATTTGAAGGGACGTGTGACGTTTTTAATTTCGAAATCTCGAGAGCCGGCTTTTAGGTTGTTTACAATTTACGGCGTTGCAACTTGAAATGAATGCGTCTTGGCCTTTGGGGTATCCACCCCTTCAATGATTCAAGGTGTTGGAATTTTTTGTCAAACGTGTTCTGGATGTCGTACATGCTCTCAGTAGACCTCAATATTAGTTGTAATGCAGAAAACATTTCTGGTCAGGCATTGCTGTTTCTAATTAACAATAAACAACAATGTAAACAACAAGCACGGCAAGCAGCGATGATGGGAAGGAGCATTGTGAAGTGCATGCTGTCTCTTCAGTCGTCGAAGCAGCGTCTTCTCGTCCCCGATCCTGTCTCTGGTGCACTCTCTCAAGCAGCAACCAAGACAGCGGTGAAGACCTTCTTTGAGGACCTCTACACGCCAGGAGTGCAGCTTCCTCTCACTGTGTCCCCTCCCGCTCTAGACCCATTGCCACCTTTCCAATCCGATGAAATCAGGCATGCGATGTCTCTCCTGAAATGCGACCATTCCCCTGTTTCGGATGGGATTCTCCCTGAGATGCTCTTCCTCGCCAGAGATCACTTGGCCCCAGACATCGCTGATCTGCTCAATCGACTGGTTGCCGGAGACGCAGTTCCAAGCGATTTGACGGAAGCAGTCGTTTCATTGTTGCATAAGAAGGGAGATCCTAAGAACATCGGCAATTTCCGCCCCATTTCGCTGCTCACCGTCACTCTCAAGACGATGACAAGGGTGATTTTGAGAAGATTCGAGCAAGTGTTGGAAGAGAATGAATCGACGACCCAAACCGGTTTTCGTCGCGGATTCAGCACCCTCGATAACCTTCATGCGATCAAGCAGGTAGCAGAAAGAGCCCACGAGTACGGTATCCCTATCTACTTGGCGTTTGTCGACTTCCGCAAGGCCTTCGACTGCGTTGAGTGGAATGCTTGCTGGAACGCCCTCTTCTTCTTCGGAGCCCACCCCATCCTCGTCCACCTTCTGCGTCGTCTTTACGAGTCTTCTTCCACACTCATTCGAGTAAACGAAGAACTCGTCCCTGTCACCGTGAGAAGAGGAGTTCGCCAAGGGGATACACTCTCCCCTCGCCTTTTCAACGCTGTGCTAAGATCTGCGATGGACAAGATTGACTGGGAGAAGGATGGAATCCAAATAGATGGGAGGAATCTATGCCATTTGGAGTACGCGGACGATGTAGTTCTCATCGCGAAGTCGAAACCCGAATTGGAGAAAATGTTGAAGAAGTTGATGAGCGCTTGCAGAAGAGTAGGTCTCGAAATCAATGCAGCAAAGACCAATCTACTCACCTCCTGCACCTCTACTAGGAATCCAATCACTATTGACAATCTACGGTTCGAATTTGTCGAAAGAGCCACATATCTAGGAGGGCGAATCAGTCTTCCCCTAGATCACTCCGACGAAATTGAACATCGGATTGGACTGGGCTGGAACGCATGGAGTAAGCTGTCCCATCTTCTATCGTCACGCCTTTTACCCATGAAGATCAGGCGACGGCTCTTTGAAAGCTGCATCACAAGTACAGTACTCTACGGATGCGAAGTCTGGGCATTACGATCGAGTGAGAAGGAACGACTGAGTGTTACTCAACGAAATATGGAACGGAGGATGTTGGGAGTTACGATCAGAGATCGTTGGAAGAATGAGCGAGTTTGTGGAATCACCAAGCTAAGAGACTGGGTCGAGGAGGGATTGAAACGGAAAGCACGGTGGGCACTCAAAATTAGGCAAATGAATCTGGAGCAGTGGAGTCGCGCTACTACAGTCTGGACACCCTACAACAGGAGCCGCCCTCCTGGGAAGCCACGCGTACGCTGGAGAGACGACCTTAGCCGAGCCATTGGCACACATTGGTGGAGTGCAACCTATGCAGAATATAGACAAATCCTCATCTGAGCAAACTGTCTGATATGATAAACTGATTGATTGATTGATTGCTGTTTCTGGCCATCATTTTAAAGTAGCTTTTGGGAACTTATTTCGAATGTTGTACCAGAATTTGAGGGGTAGGAATGAGGAGGAGGTATGATAAGATAGGATAGGTGATGGTAAAACAGTATTTACTTAAATTACTATCTAATTTAACGTATGGTACTAACCGTCCCCGGTACTACCCTATCCTATCATACCTTCTCCTTATTCATACCCCTCTCATTCTGGTACAACATAGTAACGAAGCTCTTTCTTTACGACTGCCGTGGGGAGTAGCGTACCAGGCGGACGGGCTGCCCGAATTCTCCATTGTGGATGTCTTCGCTTGTCGATCAACGCGATCTCTCGGAAGGAATTCAGGGGAAGGTATACCAAATATTCTTCGATATTTGGGCCCTCTTTCCTCCCTTGCCTCACTCATTGCCCAGTCATTCACTAATTTTCGGTCAAACGAACCCCTCTGGGATGGGGAGGCAGTGATAGGCGAGGGGGTGGAGGTTACCAAATATCGAAGCTTTACCTAAAATACTGCCAAAGGAAACTGAGGTCATAGTTTTTACATCAGTGGCATGCAAGGAACTCTTTAAACAACAAAGCGGATATTGTCTATGAATAGGAACTAGTTCTAGTGAAGTCATGTATCAAACGCATATAGTGTATTTAATTTGTTTACATGAATCGTATTGGTTACATTATTCATATTGACTATAATATCGTAGCGCCTTTCTCGTTGTTGGTCCGTCCGTCCGTCTGCATCTCTGTCACACTTGCGTAATACACAAACCATTGGTATTGGGACAATCATTATTCCTCGCACCATGCTGCATTTTCCCTGATCGCAGAAACGGCAACTTGTTTACAACTCACGCAGTGCGCCGCAAATCCCTGTGCACTACTCACCTCGCACCATCGTGAATTCGGCTCAGTTTTCGAATCGGGGTCCTTACAAATAATCGGGGTCCTTTAAGGACCCCGAATAGTATCGGGGTCCTTTGACGACCTATTGGACCCCGATATTTTTTGGGGATTCCTATTTGTCTTAGGACCCCGATTTTTTGGGACCCCGATATTTTTGGGACCCCGATTTTTCATAGGACCCCGATTTTTTAGTGTCTTCGAACGGTCTTTAGGACTCCGATATTTTTGGGACCCCGATCTTTGTTGGGACCCCGATATTATTGGGACCCCGATTTTTCTTGGGACCCCGATTTTTTAAGCATCGCCGGCCGTTATTTGTGCACAAATTAATTAATAAGAAACAAACACAAAAGTGCACATGAGAAAGAACTAATGCAAAGCAAAATCGATACAAATACAATTTAATTACGTTCTCGGGGCTTTGTTATAACATGCTTAGGCTTCCTGGTCCGTTTGAGGTTCGTAGGGGTCATTGTCGCAGTCGTTGTGGTTATCGTCGTAGTTTTCATTTCGGCTATACCACTTGCGGTCTCTACTTATGGTTCACCCATTTGTGCCCATTATACTAAGAGAGTCACTACTTCTAAACACAGAACTCGAACAATGACAAATAAAGTTGAGCTGGAAAAAAATAATCATTCCACTCGAACCCACCAAAATCGCCGCCAAGTTCCGTTCCGCTTCAATCATCGATGGGGACCCATCAATTAAACTGTTCGTCGCCGCACTAATTATTTGTTGTTTTCGGAACTCATGTGCAATTTTGTATTTGTTTCCTCAAGTGTTATAAAATAATTTTGCACAAATAATTTTTACTAGATAGAAATCTTTTGGTATGGGACCCCGATATTTTTGGGACCTCGATCTTTCTTGTGACCCCGATAATTTTTTGGGATCACAATTTATCTTAGGACCCCGATATTGTTGGGACCCCGATATTTTTGGGATCCCGACTTTTCATAGGACCCCGATATTTTTTAGTTGGAGAGTCGTTCTATGGGACCCCGATTTTTCTTGTGACCCCGATTTGCAGATAGGACCCCTATAATAACCGGGACGACCTATTGGACCCCGATTTGCAGATGGGACCCCGATCTTTTTTTGGGACCCCGATTCGAAAACAGAGCCGTGAATTCTACAAAGCCGCCGAAACACGAACTGCACCCTGCGATCACCCAGCACAGATGATCGTTAAACTACCGTATACCAATCAATAATTAGCCTTGGGTGTTTTTTTATTGCGTGGTTGCGTGACATTCCATGCGAGTGTTTCCGCGAAAATGCTTCCTAACCTGCACACATCCCAGCAGCGTGACTTTTATGAAATGCTCATGATGCCGAGGGCGATCCGAACCAGTTGCGGATGGGGTGGAGCGGAGCCTCATCGCAACTTTTTCGGGCTGGCTCTAGACAGTCGCTTCCAACTAGGGTTCTCTGGGAATTTTTGTATCATTTCAGATATGTTTCATGTGCCGCTATATATCATATGTATCGTGTACGTGAAACACATCTGAAAATGATACAAAAATGTTCAAACCCTATTTCCAACCTTTATACTTAGCGCACATCACCACGGAAAACCTCATAGACCGAAGAAAGGAGTAATGGTCTGACTCTCCTCGATTTGCATGCTCTCTCGTCTCTCTACTCGATGAGAGAGTGTTTGGTTTGGAGAGAGCGAGACCATTGCTCGAAGAAAGATACAATGAATGCATGTTTAGTAGCACGAGCCGTGGTCTTCTCGAACGTCATTGCCGCCATGCCTCCTCCAATGTATTTCCTTCGACGCGAGGATCAGGTGAGAGGTTCGGCTAAGTTTCGATAAAGGATCTTGTACCATAAATAATGAACAACTCACAAGTTGCTCCGACTCATCTCCCAAGCGATCAGCGGAACCTTGCGATTTTTTGATTGTGGATTTATCACCCCACCACCCATACCGTGTACACAAGCCGGGAATTAGGCTCAGTTCTTTATCATCCTCACGATAGCGTTCGTTAGCATAGTTCGTTAAAGTTACCCAACAAGGACGAAACCCTGTTCTCACCCTGATCCCGTCGCGTGTACGAGAGAGTATGCAAAAGTGAGGGAGAGAGAGCGGGATTACGCTGATCATTTCCTGCTTTCCCTTGAGGCTATTATTGATTTTTAGCATTTTTGAACATTCATTATATACTAATTCAACCATCGGCTATTCGATGGAGGAGAAAAAATAATGGGTCAATTTCGTCCTTGTTGGGTAGCTTTAACAGACGGCTCGCTGAGGTAACTCTCATACTTCCCAACGGACACTCAAGTAGAGATCTCGCTTTCACCATTACGTACAATCTCTCTCGCTCACACTCTTAGCGACGAGCTGGGTTGTGCAACAAATTTACGGTCTCGGTCATTCCTTATACTCTCTCGCCGGTCAGACAGTGCGAGAGAGTACGCGGAATGAAGAGACCGTAAATGTTTTGCACAACCCAGTCGACGAGTGAACGTGCGGCATCAAGAACGTCAGGCGATCGCGCACGACTGAGCTTACAGTTTAAATTTCCCGGCCCAACGTCCCTTCATTTCGAAACATACTGATCATCGGCAAATTATGCGCATGAAATCCGCAATTAGTCGCTTGCGGCGCACTGCAGGACTTAAACCGGCACTAGTTATGATGATATCAGGAGTTGTTGCGTGAATACCATCAGCGCGCCGAACTCCTGGAGACGGAATTCCACGAGTTCATGGGTCACCCCAGCGGAAAGCTGTTCGAGGTGAGTAAAAGGGTGTCAATTTCCAGGAAATTTCGGGCCATTCCCGAATGTGTTTCAGGTGCGCTACATAGCTGATTAGCTCATAAGCTATACAGCGCACCTGAAACATACACGAAATTGAGCTTAAATGACCTGAAATTTGAAACCCTAGTGATAAATGCAAGTAAATACACGGCGCTCTGCACTAGGTGATCGAACCTAAGAGAGTGCTCGATTATTAAACGAGGAGTAAAGGTAAACGCGCGCCCGGTTGAAATATGTTTCAATTATAGGAGAACTCTTTTCAAGTCGTGTGCTTTCTCGCTCGTTGCCTGAGCTTTCCCTGATTTGGCTCCCCGCCAACTACCGATAGCTCTGTTGTGAATGGAGATATCATTGTGAAAATTTCGGAGCTTCTTATCGTTGGGGAGATCTAGGCCGTGCATATGGAAGCTTCAAACATTGAATTTTGCCTTTGCTCCTCCTTTAAGCAAGGCTAGCCACAAGCGATTGTGACACTAAATCATGACTTTTCGGTGTCTACAAGGTTCCTGATAGGGTTAGAGATATTTCGCGAGGGGTTAGTTAGTCGTGTGGAGAAAGCAGTAGGCCTGCCAGAGATTTAAAAAAAACATAATTAGGGTTCAATCATAGATGAAGTCCGCTGTAGAATTCATGTCAGATGTGAAAATCAGGACGACTCAACTTCGACCAGAACAGGGCTAGGGACTACGTTATTGGAGGAAAAGTAAATGTTTATATGTTGAAGCTATACGTCGGAAGGGGCATCCTCCCGGAAGCCTTGCACTCTCAACAGCCCTGCAAACAGCCTGGTATCCAGCAGCCTATTCGTAGTCCGGCGCTGTCGGTCTGTGTGTTTTTGGCTGGCACATCAATGATTCTGGCTGAGACAAATTGGACTTTGTGGGATACATTAGAGATTTGAGCGCCAGAAAGAGTCCGTGGTCCATTATGAGGGGTCCATACCAAAATGTCCCCCCTCTCCCCCTGGCAGTCCTCAAATTTTGTAGTTTTAATTACATAACTCAGATTCACAGGAACTTCGCTACACTATCAAATGTAGTAATTATCGCATTATTAATTAAGTTATGTAATTAAAACTCCAAAATTTGAAGAGAGAGGAGGGTACTGCCAGGGGGGGAGAGGGGGGGGACATTTTGGTATGGACCCCATTGTGAGATAAGCTTGGATAATAACCATTTCATGTGAAATCGTGGTACACAGCTGGCGAAACATTCGAATCAGTCTTCGGGCCGCTTGCAGTCCCCCTCGAGGAGACGAGACATTTTACATTTTGAAATACCGGCAAATTCGGGTTGTTATTTGTTCATTTCACATGCTCAACGTGCGAGAGAGTGTGGGAATGAAGAGAGCGTGACGTGAATTCTTCGAACTCTAGGTGAAAGCAATGGCAGTCTCCCTCGTGCTCTGCTGGAATGAAGAGGTTCTCAAGTGAGATTTCCACGACTGTTTACGGTTTTAATTATCAGGTAATTGTGGGCCACATTTTTGTTTCTTTTGTTTGTTGTTTTTTTGTTTGTTTGTTTGTTTTTTGTTTGTTCTTTTCTTTTTTGTTTGTGTTTCGGGTGCACGAGATAGATGATAAGCTCATCAGCTATGCAGCGCACCTGAAATGTACCTCGATATGAGCCCGAATGACCTGAAAATTGAAACCATACTACTGTTCAAGATACAAAAATTCGAAATACATTCGCAACGCATGCATGATGTTGGGCACTTCTATAAAATGTGGTACCACAATTATAAATGAGGGATGTAAGGTAGAATTATCGAGCTCTATTGGACTTAAATACACAGTAACATTACCGTATCATCCACCTCTATCACTACTAGGGTTCCCCCAATTGGGCTTTTTGGCCCAGTTGGGCTTCGCCCATCAAGTATGTTTCATGTGCGTTAAATAGTACATACATAAAGCGCACATGAAACACACTTGAAAGCAGAAGCCCAACTGGGCCAAAAAGCCCAATTGGAGGAACCCTAATCACTACCCAACTTGTGGTCCCTCTCCCATCATTCGTCTCCGCTATAATTGTGGTACCACATTCTAGAGTAGTGCCCCTCGGATTTCTCCCAACCAGTTGCTGGGGAAGCCGCCAACACTGGATAGCAACTGGTTAGCCCAAGCTCCGCCCATTCTAACTAGGTAAAGCGGGAGTATAAGCAAAACTAGGCAGGACAAACTGATAACGCAGTTTCGAGAGAATCATAAACCGTAGCTCATTATGGAAATTCCGATTTTGAAATTAATATTCTGAATTGAGTTATGGTTACGTTAAAGAATTCATAGTTGACCCTGACGCACAGACAACGAGTGAGAGAGCACGCGAATTGAAGAGAGTTCTCTCCCTATTTGAAACATAATTCAACCAGACGCGTTTTTGCTGATAATCCTGCTTTAACCAGTTGTTAAACAGTTGTTGACCAGTTGTTAAACAATTTGAGTGGGGCGGAGCTTAGGCTAACCAGTTGGTAACCAGTGCCTTGACCAGCTGGTAACCAGTGCCCTGACCAATTGCTGGCGAGTTCCCCAGCAACTGGTTGGGAGAAACCGGAGCCGATGCTTCACCAGCGCTGTCGTAAATCGAGCTGCGCATTTACATAATCTATAAGTAGGGTTTTCTTATTGGAAATTTTTTTGTACCATTTTCAGATATGCTTCATGTACGCTATATAGTCCATATATAGTGCACGTGAATCATTTCTGAAAATGATACAAACATTTTCCAATAAGAGAACCCTATCTATAAGAGTTCGAGCAACGGGTGTTCTCCATTTCCAATACCCTCTCAACCACTCGACTGGTCGAGATAGTGTTTGAGTCGCGAATATTTAATATATTCTAAAATCGACAAATTGTGTGCATAACATCGGCAAATAGTCGTTTGCGGCTCACTGTAGACAACTGAATTTTTGAGGATGACCGGAAACGAGGGAGTCAGCGGCAGACATGTGGCGTACGTAATCTGGCTGTGCATGATGAGAGACGGACTGCTCTGCACTGGTAATGAGTGGGGCGAGGTAATGCAATTGTATCGATCATTTATGCAAACTAGCGTTTCAGCCGCACAATTGGGCGCGCTACGTCCTATTCAGAGTCGTGCGCGAGGCCGGAGGGGGTTGCCTCGATATTGATCTGGTACGGTAGGAGTACGGTAGGAAGACATGATCGTGAACTTTCTGCATGTCAGAAATACGATAACGATGAATGGAACTTGTACGTGGTGCTCAATCGCGACAAAATCGAGTCTGTCGCCTTGCCAGCCGTCAGAAAGTTCCTCAAGTTCTTGCAAGTGAGTGAATTCCCAAAATGGCACTTCTTGGATAATTGGCCCACCCTCCCCCATCTGACTCTACCCACACTCATTTCTACGTGTCATTCCTTGATTTTCGGCCGCACAACCCCTTTGTGATGGGGAGGGAATGAGAAATGAGAGGGAGGGGAGGGGGTGGGCAGAATATCCAAGAAGTGCCACCAAAATAATTTGAGCCCGTGAAAACACGGAGACTCTTATACTGAATAGCGCGTGTATATAAAATAACTTACGATAGTGTAAAATCATACAGTAACCCACGAATTTTTAAAAGGGATCTCAAAATTGATGTTTTGCATTGTGTAATTCATTTTTTTAAAAATATATTTCTGTGTTTGTAATATTATAAAATACATAAAAGAGAAACTAAAATATGCGAAGGAAACATTGCAAAATAAAAAAAGCGCTTGAATTTCCCTTCGGAGATACTACGTAAATGAGAAATGTGACCCCTCCGCAAATCCTGCTTTTAGAGAAGAGCTACTAGATGTCACGAACACATTCTTCGAACATTCTAGATAAAAATATAATTTAACAATCTTTTTTTCACATTTTCTCATCATTGAATTGCCAGCCCTAACCATAAAATGTTGATATGTATTAGGTTGACTAGAAAGTTTTGCACGATTTCGACCATGAAGTTTGAAATCGCTTAAAAGGCTTCACTTGAATCGGACCGATCTAACCGGATAGCATATATTTAGGGACTATTTACCCAATATATCCGCTACTTCGAATCGAATCCTGATCTGAGGGTATACGAAAAAAGAATGTTTCTTCATGCGTGAAATTTTCGAATTGCATATACATGTGTTTATTGCGCTCCTGTTCTGACATAAAAAAACACTGTATAATCTCACATAGTGGAGTGAAAACCGAGTTGGCAGTTCTCTCTAAAGCTATGTAGAATCTGGTGGTTGCAACAATGGATCAAGATTTACAATTCATTTTATTCCAACATTCTCGAGCTAACATTGCTCAATTAATGGCTGTTATTGCCTAGAGAATCAAACATGCTGGCTTAATCTTAAGTGCTTTTACATCAACTACCGTGGGGCTTTATAAAATAAACTAATGCTGGATCATATTCATTTATGCTTCTAGAAAATTTATATTTTCTGAAATGTTGAATCATGGTCATCAGGGCCAACATTTTGAAATTTGGCGTACATTGTTCGAGTCAATCTCCTCAAAATGAAGCTATCCCCTGACTCGGTCAATCCAATACGTGGTAGAGTAAGAATTGCTTGTTCTGTGAACCATATGAAATATGAGCACCCATTTATGCTGGAAACATGACGTTGACGGAAACATCAATTTTTACACTCTAATCTCGGTATATGAGTATTCAATATTGCATTTTTTAATAGAAGCATTGTATACCCACAAGCAAATAGTTGTGAGCTAAACATGGAAGGTAATTAAAGTTTAATTGCATTTGAGTTCGATAGACTTACGGATACGGCAATGCGGTGAAGGCAACTAATTCTGACCAAGCCCCTTTTGAGGGGAGATCAAAAAATGGCCTGAGTTTCTGGAACGCTTTTTGTGGTGATCCCCATTTACATGCTCTTTCAAGATGGTTGTCCATCAGAATTTCCAAATATAACTTGATAATATCATTATCATATATGTCCATAGAGTACAGACCCTAAAATATGTATTTCAGTTCTCAAATGAAGTGACTTTGACTTTGAAATGTCTCCACAATATCGAATGTTTTGGGTAATCCTAATGTGTGATAGAAAGAGTATCCAAGCCCTCAACAAATGAAAACAATATTAAATAATTTTGAAAATAGAGGACAGGGTATGCTGAAAACAAAAATTTGAAAATCGTGCAAAACTCCTAGTCAACCTGATAATAATTGACATTGATACACCCATTAGTTCTGAAATCAATAATAATATAGAGATTGAAAAGAAATCACAAAGTATAGTTGCGCCGAATCTATTACCATATGAGTGAATCTGTTCTAGATACAGGGATGCAAGTCGACAGCGAACGTTGAAGCAGCGTTCGAACGCCTCCAAAAGTGAGAGTTGAAGATTGCATTTATTTTTTAGAAATTGTGCACACATTACTTCCGGTTATCTTAAAGGAGACGCTCTTAAAGGAGAAGTAAAGGCAAAATCCAATTTTTGAAGTTTTTATCACATGTATCACGAGTCAGTGAAGCAAAACTAGCCCCTTCGTGAACGATTTTTTCAAAGATTTTTAAAATTAGCCATATATTGATGGTAGAAGGTACTAAGGACAAGAAAACGAGGGAACCATGTTATTTGTCCCAGATCCGGCTTTTAGACATTTTCCGGTTTTACTACCGGCCATACTGTATATCAGTCCGCAGAAGAGCTACAGATATGCCGGAGGTTTTAAAAAATCGGGAAAAATATGACAAATAACTTTACTGTTGATAACTTTCGGATTGGACCAAAACTCATAATTCTGGGATCGAAAAACCACATTTTGAATTTAAAAATAAATATTTTCCCTATCACGCAGTAGAAACGAAGAGGTTTTTATTGCGGAATATGAAAGATCAATCTGTCAAGTGTCTTAGAAAAAAATATGAAGGAAAAATTTTATACCGTATTTTTTGATAATCGCGGTTAGGTCCCGAGGAGACGAATTGGAAATAATCAAAATCTTCTACATTGTACGTTGAACTTCGGCCAGCATTATGCTGTTTTATTTTGTACAACACAGTATACATCGAAAAATGTTCAAAGGAGATCGGATTTAGTGGTTCGCAAAAAATTGATTTTCAACACTCGGATTGTGGCATGTTTAGGGGCATGTAAAGTATCATTATCAAAGTGAACGTCCATTGGTCATATGCTGATGTTCAAGTACAGTAGGCAGTCTATCAACATCAATCCGAGTGTTGAAAATCGATTTTTTGCGAACCACTAAATCCGATCTCCTTTGAACATTTTTCGATGTATACGGTGTTGTACAAAATAAAACAGCATAATGCTGGCCGAAGTTCAACGTACAATGTAGAAGATTTCGATTATTTCTAATTCGTCACCTCGGGACCTCACCTTTAACCGCGATTATCAAAAAATACGGTATAAAATTTTTCCTTCATATTTTTTTCTAAGACACTTGAGAGATTGGTCTTTCATATTCCGCAATAAAAACCTCTGCGTTTCTACTGCGTGATGGGGAAAATATTTATTTTTAAATTCAAAATGTGGTTTTTCGATCTCAGAATTATGAGTTTTGGTCCAATCAGAAAGTTGTCAACAGTAAAGTTATTTGTCATATTTTTCCCGATTTTTTAAGACCTCCGGCATATCTGTAGCTCTTCTGCGGACTGATATACAGTATAGCCGGTAGTAAAACCGGAAAATGCCTAAAAGCCGGCTCTGGGACAAATAACCTGGTTCCTTCGATTTCTTGTCCTTGGTACCTTATACCATCAATATATGACTAATTTTGAAAATCTTTGAAAAAAAGTCGTTCATGGCTTCCTCCATCGACTCGTGATACCTGTGTTATATTCACGGCCTAGATCCCCCCAACGATAAGAAGTTCCGAAATTTCCAAAATGCTATCTCCATTCCGAACTGAACTATCGCTATTTGGCTGGAAGCCAAATCTAGGAAAGCTCAGGCAACGAGCGAGAGAGCACGCGACTTGACCCACAAAACGCGCCCAGTTTGAGCAGCGATTACACGGTCTCTCCTGGTCCTTATTTAGATCTTGTGCTGAATCCCAGATCGTATAGTCGGCTAGTAAGGTTGAGCTATTTAGTAGTTCCACACACACACTCTCGCTAGACTTTCAAAAACAAATATCCAAATATGTGTTTAAGACGCAAATGGACCACTATGTTGGTGAGAGAGCGAATGCAATGAGGAGTGTGAGAGATGATTTGCATCTTAAAGGAGGAGTAAAGTCAAATTCAATTTTTGTTTTTATATGCGCGTCCTAGATCTCCCCAACGATAAGAAACTCCGAAATTTTCACATTGATATCTCCATTCCGAATAGAGCTATCGGTAGTTGGCTGGGTGCAATTCAGGGAAAGCTCAGGCAACGAACGAGAGATCACTCGAGAGTTCTTTATCTAATTGAAACATATTTCAACAGGGCGCTCGTTTGACTTTACTCCTCCTTTAAAGGATTGCTCCGGGGAATGTTCAGCCACCCATTTGGATAATATGGAAATTGTAGTAGCCACTCAACCGATAATACATCGTTTTGTACGAAGTTTCACAAACGATTCTGAGGCTAGTTACCTACGCGCAAAGTTCATTGATAGCGAAGAGTAGTGGCTTGTTCGTTTATGTTTCACTCGCTCTCCTTATTTATAGGCCTCTTTCTCGTTACAGTTTCCCGTTGAGAGCGAACAATTTTCGTTGTGAGACTCCCTAGCATTCATTTCCCGGAGCACACCTTTAAAGTTTATGGTTCAGAGGATCGGGGCGGAGATATGCAATTGCGGAGATTCTAATCAAAGATGCAACCCGCGATTTTTAACGCCTCATAAGACAACTCTTACAGACCGCCGCAGCGACTAATTTCAAATTATGTACTCAAAAATATTCGATTACTCGGTACTACACAGCCCGTTTTCAGATACGATGTGTATGACTTTATGGACGAAACATATGCAAGGATCGCCTGGGATATGATGAATTATCGTGCGAACTATTGCCTGCTCATCCAACCGAAAATCGCCATGATCAAAGGAGTGCTCACGCTGATGACCTACCCAGAGACAGCCGAGGGAGTGATCAAGTCGGTGCTTGAGAGGTCAGTAGATCGCCGTTTTTTCGATCTACCTGTCGAGAGAGTGTAGGAAATAAAGAGACGATTACTCGAATTGTAAACTATTTTACTTAGATGCGCTGCGTCGGATGAGATCTATGACGTCATGCCGCATTTGATATATCAAGAGCGGTATGACGTCATAGTTCCCCTCCGGCCTAGTGCGCGCTTAGTTTTATGCTTGCATATACAATCCCGAGATGATAGAATACTATGGCAAGCTGCTGAGACCTAAGAAGTCGAAGGGAAATAAGAAGCCGAAGAAGTAGATCGGCATCTTTATCAACGTCTATATCGATCATCTGCATTAATACCAACGAATAAATGCGTGAAATTGCAACGGTGTTTGACCATCAATCAAACCATGAATTTCTTGAGCTAGCACTGGGAAACTGTTGATCATCACACCCGTAATTTGTTTGTCACACATTTATTCGTAACAAAAGAGAAGTATAATAATTGAGATTAATATCGATCGGACAAGAAATTTTTCGGCAAATTGTAACAAATCTTGTGGAAAAAAGTTGGTAAATATAATAATCAAAAGCCGTCCCGAATTACAAATTAGGCACAGCAGGCGTCGATGCTGCTTCCAGTGAGCAAATCTTCAGCACATGCTCCTCCGTCAGCTCGTGTTCCTTTAGATGGACAGTCCATGCGAACTTCACACCGCAAGGAATACACTCATATGGTTGCGCATCGTGTATGATTCTCATGTGATGTGCCAGGTCGCTCTTAGAGGGAAAGGCAGCCGAGCATTGCTCGCAAGCGAATGGACGCTCACCTGAAATATTATGATACGAAATTATATTATGTGATATTATATAATACATTTATATGTATATTTTAAAACTTATTTTATTAGGTATTAATGTTATGTACTAAAGATGAACGTTTTGATCCTCTGTAATATGCTAAAACTCCCCTGTAATATGCTAAAAGTACACCAGAAAAAACTGGAATGACAGGTGTTCTTGGAGTTCTTAGTTTTTTTCCTATGCATCATGTCTAAAATGTTTTATTTCCAGGAACACAACGTCAACAAGAGTTTGAAAATGCCGAGTATCTTTCGAATATCTACTGTAAAATATGAAATCCGTACCTCTGTGCGAGTTCATATGCCTCTCCTCGTGACCTCGACTCTGAATGCTCACATGGCATTCCTTACACTTCTTTGGATACTCGCTTAGGCTCTTTCTTTGGCTATCGCCACTTCCTTCTGCAATATACATGATGTTGATTTATTTAAAATTTCTGTTGGCCCGATCACCTTTGAAATTTCGAAAACTATTTCCCACTCTATTTCGGTTGATCAAGCGTGCTTTCGAGGATGAATTTTAGTGCAAAAACCATGCGTATGGTACTAGAGTAACGCGCATTTTGGGTCACCGTATAATCAATCCATAAACTCTTTTAACCGATCCCCGAATTATGAACATTAAAGTATCGAAGAATCGTCTGACTCTCTTCAAACCACACGCTGTCTCGTCGATCAGAGCGAGAGAGTAAGGCCATTGCTCAAATAAGGGGACACGCTGAACTCACTTCTATGATAGACCTCGTGGCAGCGCAGTGCCCAGTACTTGTCGAAGTTCTTGCCGCACATGTTGCAACTGAAGACCGATCCAGGAGTATTGGATGTCGCAGTCGTTGATGATGCGGGAGTAGATGGAGTTGAAGGTGTATTAGGCGTGTTTGACTCTGCAGCATATATGTTCTGTTAAAACAATTCTATATTGCGTATGATATTACTAAGAACCGTCAGTATTAGTCCTAGAAAAACGCTACCGTATCATGAGATGAATCATCTTACCGTGAACACTACGCGAGTGTCCGCTAGTTGCTACAGATGCTGTAGATGCTGCGGGCGTAGCAGGAGATGATGGCGCACTGAGCACAGTAGAGGAACGAGAAGAGTTGGTTCTACTCTTCATCTTCGTTTCCGAGTGGTGGATTGTCATGTGTAGTCGGAGCGCCTTCTCATCATCCACACGCTCGCCGCATGTCTTGCACTTTACTGAAACATGGAGCTATCTTCTGACTCTCTTCAGTTTGCACGCTCTCTCGCCGGTCAGAGAGACGAGAGAGCGTGGAAACTGAAGAGAGCCAGACGATTGCTCGAAACATGGCTTGCATAAATATTGTTCTTGACACACAACGATAAATGAAGCAAAACCTAAGAATTTTGGGATGATACGATTGCGTACCTGTGTGGATGTGCACATGTCTCGCGAGACCCCATTCTCGGTCGAACACTTTACCGCACTTATTGCAAGGGAATGACGGTGTAGCTGCTGCAGAAAATGAATTCGAAATGTCCACTGCTCCACCGAATGACTGGTCACCAGCAAGAAGCGAGTTATTGCCAAGAAACTGAAAGTGAAATTAGATTCAAATTGATGAAATAAATTACTAGTTGCAGCACTATTGTCTGAAATATTGAGCATCTCGTTTGATGAAAGAACATTCAAGTAATAAGCCATAGACTCACAAACCTGTCTGCTTGTGCCCAACTGGTCATCCATCTGATAATCGCCCGAGTCGACAGTGGTATCGGGCTCGTTGAGAATCGTTCCGTGTTGCCCTGCAAATTGTATACTGAAGTATCGATGGATTTGCGAGAAATTGTATATTCATTATGTGTACTCTCTGTCTGTACATATTTGCGATAGAGTTTGAATTACGAAGATGGTCATATCTTGCAAAAAACTACCTCCAGAAGAGAAAACATTGTGCATCGGGCCGTAGTGAGTGAAAATTATATCCTGAACGAGGTAAGTGTCAACATTGTCACACGTGTAATTAGTAAATACTAATTATTAATTATTAGTAATTACTAATTACATTTATGTATAGCAGTATATTTACCTCGTCTTTGACTAGTGCAAGATCCATCTGAGCTAGCGAGTTCTGAAAACAAATTAATTAATTGTTGCAGAGTGCAGTTCGAGAAATTATACCGCTATTTTTTTCATTCTTCACATTGTCTAGGCCAGTCAAGGGGTGAAAGAGTGTGGGAAAAGAAGAGGGTGGTCACACTAACTATATTTGTGTGGCAATGTAATATGGGAATAAAATGTGAAGCTCACCATCGACTCGGCCTTGGCATTAATGTTCTGGGCTGGGTCGTAAATGTAATTGGGATCGACGTGCTTTTGAGCAGCATTGTCATTGTGAACCTGCAATTATATATTTGCCGAACGCAACAGGAGTCATTCCAGATTTTAAAAAATGAGTGATAGTGGGGCTGAGATAAGCTCTGCTGCGCCACAACAGTACTCCACCCACTGATGCCGTGGAAAAAGTCAAGGAGAAGAGGAAATATTTGAATTCCCGCAATTCCGTATCTCGGCTCCCAGTAGATCTAGCGACTTGAAATTTTGTTTTTGGGGTGTAAGTCGATTTTACACCTCATTTTCCAAATTTCAAGTCGCTAGCTCTACTGGGAGCCGAGATACGGAATTGCGGGAATTCAAATAATTCCTCTTCTCCTTGACTTTTTCCACGGCATAAACTGCTATGCGACAGTGAATCTGGAAACATAGCGTATGTTTACAACACTTCTATAATCCAACGATTACAGGGATCCTACACGGCAGTATTGCTTTTTTGGTTAGCGCACAGTAGATAACCCTGGCGAACTGACCATGTCGCTGTCATTCTCTCCGTTCTGCTGCATAACCTCTTCCTTTTCTACACTAAGGTCCAACTTTTCAGCAACGATTGCCTCTACCGCAGCACTCAAGCCATAGATGAAGGTGTGCAGAGCACTGTCCCTGCAATGAAGATTTATTAGCCTACAATTTTTTTAAATTTTTCTCGCACTCGTAAATAATAGTGATACCCCACTTTTTCCACTATGTTTGTAATCTCCAAGGAACAAAATCCTGCATTATTTCAGCACCGACTAGCGTATATCTTGTTTCGCTGCTTTGCAGTAAACACTTTTGGGAGTTCTGCGTTGGGCAAGCACATAAAACCCCCGAGAACATTGACCTCACCTTCATAAAACGAATTGCCGTACCCATTTCCGAAGCACTTGAAATCATTTTTAGGAACTCCTACCAATCTGGAAAGGTCCCCTCCCATTGGCGACATTCCATAGTAACACCAGTTAAGAATTCACCCCCCTTTTCCAGTCCCCTAAACTACAGGCCCATATCAATTACATCCTTCTTTTGCCGAGTTTTTGAGCGCATTTTGTGCAAATCCATTATCACCCATTGTGAACAATTAGATATTTTTCCCGATGAGCAATACGGATTCCGCAAGAAACGTTCGCGTGAACTTCAAATGCTTGAAGTCCTCGAACACTGGACATCCTCGATTAGTGATGGAAAACCAGTTGACGTTATCTATTTTGATTTTGCAAAAGCATTTGATAGAGTTTCTCATCCCAACCTAAAACTCAAGCTCACCACCATAGGTCTATCCGATAATACAATCAAGTGGATAACAGGATATCTCAATCATAGATCATTCCAAGTGAGAGTAAGATGCGCTTTCTACCTCAATGCCTGTAACTAGCGGCGTTCCACAAGGCTCAGTCTTAGGTCCCTTGCTATTTCTTATGTACACATCAGAAATTCCTTCGCTAGTTCAAAACCACGGAGTCGTTGCGAGAATGTATGCCGATGACATAAAAATATATCGATCTTTTAGGAAGCAAAATTCGCCTACAGGCCGCGATTGGCACTATCGTAAAGTGGTCTGAAGAGTGGCAACTCCCGCTTGCTGCGCATAAGTGTAACTCATTGCACATAGGCAGAACAAATACAAAGCGAACACATGCTATTGGAACCACAACTCTGGAACAAAAAGAAAAAAATAAAAGACGGCTTTATTATCCAGAAAAACCTCTCATTCTCTGACCATTGTTCTACCGTATCCACTAAGGGCAAAACTGCATGTCACACTATCCTCAGAGCCTTACGAACCAAAAATATAGAAGTACTTCTCAAAACGTACTCAATGTATATTAGACCGATTTTAGAAAGCGCTTCCTCCGTCTTCAACCCGTACCAAAATAAAGATGAAAAAAAACTCGAAAAAGTACAGAACTACTTCACAAGACGTTTATTTATGCGCTGTTTTAATCATACTTGGGAAAACATGTTCCGTAAAAAGCTTGTTTCCGTAAAAAGCTTGTTTAGTTCGTTTAGCTCACCTTTCCCTACTTCTTTGTTGCCTAGTTGCGACATCGTATCTCATGTTTTCCGTTGCATACGTGATCCCCGCCTATTTTCTTGTGCCAATAACATGATAAATTTATTATTATTATTATGCCCACTGCTTTCGCTCGCAATAAGAAACTAGATATTGAGTCCCTAGAGAAGCGTAGAATAGCGATCGATAAGAGAGTAGCCACTAATCTCATCCGAGGCAAATATAGTATTTCCAACCGAAAGCCACATTATTTCAAAATTTACTACACTCGAAACGGTATGAACTTCAATAATCCTGGATCGAACCACAACTACAGACACAATAGCTTCTTTCCAAGAGCGGCAAGGCTTTTAGTAAATACCGAGAATCAAACCAGTTCATCTGAGTAGATCCCCCGACCCTATTGTCACAATATCCACTCGTCATTTTAACCGTCATTAATTGCCTATTCTTTTCAATTTTGTGAACGTTATTTTGAACGAAATAGCATAAATATATATATATATATATATATATATATATATATATATATATATATATATATATATATATATATATAATTCTAATGATGTATTTTATTATGAAACTCACTTATTACTATCCTCTTTCATTGTCTTCTCTCTGTATCTTTCCAGCTTTTCCACATCCGACTGCAGATTCTACAATGGAAATTGTGCATTTCTTTGATTTCTGACCGCCTCAACCTATCAATTCTCATAGCTGATGAATCAATCATTCAAAGGAAGATCACATTTGTGTGGTCAGTAAATGGAAAAGAGTGACCGTAAACGAAGCAATTCAATTCAAACCTCCGCATTGAATCCATCTCTCTGGACCTGCTGGACAAGCTCGAGTGACCTCATCACCAAATTGCCGATGTTCCGATCATTCGGACCGAGTGAGCGTGTGAGGGTGTATGACTGCAATATTTCAATGTTAAGGACATATGCCAGGTGAATACACGTTTGCCCTGGTATTGCTGATCTTCCAATTCTCTGAACTGGTTAAGCTGTTATGATGAAAATGTAGGCATACGTTGTGTCTCCAGCTCTCGATCTCGTCCATCCGCCGAAGTTGAGACTCACTCATTGTTGACACTGAAGTGGGCTGAGAATCAATTGTTTGAATCAGATAAAGTAAGCGCAAACAAGTAATGCAATAAGTCGATCCTATAAAAGAAGATTCAAAGAATCGGTTAATTAATTCAGATTATTCAAATGGGATTGAACTACGCGACTTTTAAGTAACTTCCCTAGTTTATCGATCGGATGGGAACGAAATTAGCTGAGTATGCCCCTTTATTTCGAAGGCGATAATCAAAACATGAGTAAATCGAAGTAAAAATATGAAAAATATGAAAATATGATGAACATGACTAGAAGCTATGCCACACACTGAGCGGAGATGGCATAAACAATGAATGAGAAATATATGAGGAGTATAAGAGCACTCGATTCCGGTCTCGCTTCCGGTCTCGCGACTCCTCCCCTGTCTTCCATCCAGTTATGAAGTATCAGGCTTGCCACTGGGTATGCCCCTTTTAACCCAATCGGATAAATACCCATTGGCATCGCTCCTCTAATATATCGATATGTATGTTGCATTTTATAATCAGTGTGATATACATATGCATGAGATCAAGTTAATAGTAAAATTATGAACATAATAAGTCTGGCTATACCGGAAAATAGTTTCAGAGTGCAAATCAACTCCTTCGAAAACAACACTACAACACGAGAGAATTATGATAGTTCAAAGTAGGACACAAAAAACCGCAAGACTTTTGCAACAACCTTATACTACCGATTCTAACACAAAACACCCTAATAATGTTGAGATCTGAAGTTGGTGCACCGGTGTATGTGCATATGCCTCAGTTTTTTACATTCTTTCGGACCTATCACCTGTTAAATTTCAAAAAAAAAAACGATTCCCCACTCCATTACGGTATATCACGCGTGATGTAATCAGGCTGGGAACTAGAGTTCGAGAAATGAACGGTGATCCGAATTACGAACTCTACTGGGAACTCACTTCTGTGATAGACTTCATGGCAGCGCAGCGACCATTCTTTGTCGAACACTTTCCCGCACGTCTTGCAAGGGAAGGACGGTGTAGCAGCAGCATTCGGAGTACCCATATCTCCGCCGAATGATTGATTACCAGCAAGAAAAGAGTCGTTGTCGAGAAACTGAAAGATAATTTTGATTCAATTAGTTGAAATTAAGGGCTTCACGCAGCACTACTCACTTGCTTATGAGGGCAAAATCAGGAAAGTCGTAAGCTATAACTAGATTATCTCCAACCTGTCTGCTAGTTCCTAGCTGGCCTTCATCTTGCGTCTCGTCCATGATAAAATCGAACGAGTCGACTGTAGTATCCGGCTCATTGAGAATCGGACCGTTTTGTCCTGCAAATATTGAATGATTATCAATAACTAATATGAGCATTATGTGTAGTTTTTGTCAGTAAAAATCTGCGATAGAGTATGACTTAGATTCTTTTTCTTGCAAAGCCCTACCCCCAGACGAGAACACATTGTGCATCGGGACGTAATGAGTGAAGATGATATCCTGAACGGAAGCAATGATCAATATTGCAACAAATGAAAATACAAAGGCAAAGGCATATCCAGCTACTGGGCTCGCTGATGATCACTACCAGACCATCAAATATATAAAATAATATTCACCTCTTCTTTGACCAGTGCAAGATTCAACTCAGGCTGTGCATTCTGCAAAGGCAGGAATTGATTCAGAGTCTGGTGGTACATTGTATATTTCGGGAAAAGATAGCACCGTTTCTTCATGTTTCGCCAATTGACTGGCCGATAGAGGTAAAATAAAAATAAGATTACCGAATTTCGAACTTCGCCGTTTTAAAAATGTGCCTTTAAGAAAATGCTTACCATCGACTCGCTCTTGCCGTTAATGCTCTGAGCGGGGTCGTAAATATAATTAGGATTGACGTCATCTCGAGCCACAGTCTCGTTATGGATCTGATGATATGTTTATCGAGAATCACAATTGGGCTTTGAGAAGCTCACTATATTAGCATCGTTCTCTACGGAATGCCGCACTACTTCTTGCTTTTCCACTTCTAGCTCTAATTTCTCGGCAACGATTGCCTCGATCGCGGCACTCAAACCGTAGATGAATGTGCGCAGAGCGCTATCCCTGAAGGCATATTGGTTAGTTCCCAAATCTTCTTCAATTTCATTAGTAAGTAATATTCGAATTTCACTTTCTCATCAAGATATGAAACTGCGATGTCATGAATTTAATCACCATGTAACATATATTATATGTTCCTATCACAATCATGATAAATAAAAATACATGAGTGCATTAATAAAGCAGCTACTCGTTTCCTTCACTTGAAACATTCGATTTTGGGGAAATATGGACAGGGCACTAGCAAAAGGCTGCTGATGTTTTACACGTAATTACAGGGTGGCTGATAAATATTGCGCCACTTTTCTTGTTTCTCAATCTCCATTCTCTGTAGGCACCATTGCATCAGATTTGGTAACTATGTTGGTAAGGGACAAAAGTTATTAGCCTATAAATATTATCTGGATTGTTCAAGTATTTCAAGAGTTATCACTTCTGAAATATTTTGTTTTGGAGTTGGGACTTTTCTGGGCACATAAACGTATCTGATAGTTTATGCCGCCTTACAGCAAGGAATTAGATACAGGACTCATCCATTTATTCCTAATAAGAACAACCATTTACACGTATAAATATGTGATCAATTATATTATGAGCCTCGGAACTTTCTCAGAAATGCTTTAAAATTATTTCATTATGAACTGCGCTCTATAAAAAATAATATTATTTCGAAGCCGCATTCTTCGAACACATTAGCTATTGGAATTGTTCTTTTTTTTGCATGATACTCCATCATTCTTTATTGTGAAAATGCATTCCATTTGCTTGGGCATATTGATTCGGAACCAGAATAAGTTGCGAAATGCTGCGAAGCGCCGCTTTTAGCGATATTTTGAGGTGCCTACTTCTACCATTAATTCAACGTTTACATTCAATTTGATGCAACAATATTTCATAACTCGACTCTGTTAATAGCTATGCAACATTATACGGCGGTATCAACATTCAGAATAAGAAATTCCGAAAAGTGAGTTTTTTGCATATGCGTGACTGAAAGTCATCAAATTTATATCTCTCTGTTTTCAGACACCCTATATCGCATTTGACAAGATTACCACTTAGTGGAAGGGTTACTCTTCATATTCACCTCGGTTGCAATTTCGATGGACATTGAGATCATTTTATATATCGAAAAATGTGAACGGCGCATTGAGTAAAAATGTAGACTACTTTTTGCCTCCATGCTAAGAGGCCAGTCGATACCATGAAGCCTGCGTCTAGTAATTGTTTTGCACGGTACTGATATATATTTAAACGCAATATGATAATTATCCTTTTATTTGTTTGCGAGATATTATTCAAAAGGTGGACGCAATATTTATCAGCCACCCTGTAAGCTCACTTATTGCTATCTTCTTTCATAGTCTTTTCCAGCTTTTCCACATTTGTAGATTCTATTGTAGATTCTATAATGCAAATTGAGCTTTTTTTAAAAAAAAATTAACACATCTAACAGCGCCTGTGACCACAACAAAATTAATTGATAGACGATATGTAATAAGGTGAATAGGTGAGCCAGAGTGACATGAGACCAAAGTCATAAATTGCAAACGAAAAAAATAAGTAAAACTATTCCAACGGGTCCTACCAAAATGTCCCCCCTCTCTAAAAGGCACTACCAAAATTTCCCCCCTGACCTCTACCACAATTTTGGTAGGGGGGGGGGACATTTTGGTAGAGGTCAGGGGGGACATTTTGGTAGAGCCTTTTAGAGAGGGGGGGGCACTTTGGTAGGGACCCAATTCCAACCTCTGCATTGAATCCATCCCTCTGGACCTGCTTTACAAGATCGAGCGACCTCATCACCAAATTTCCGATGTTTCGATCGTTTGAACCGAGAGAGCGAGTTAGGGTGTACGCCTGGAATATGCCTTAATTATGTTGAGAACAATGTTTTTGGCATCGTTAGAAGCTCTGAACTGGGCAAGGTCGGAGAAGGAACCCCCTTTATTTCGAAGGCGATAATCAAGACATGAGTAAATCGAAGTAAAAATATGAAAAATATGAAAATATGATGAACATGACTAGAAGCTATGCCACATGCTGAGTGGAGAAGGTATAAACAATGGATGAGAAATATACAGTAGCGGACAAAAGTTTAGCACCAAAATTCAAATGAGCATAACTTCTTTCAAAATAGAGATAAAGACTTACGGTTTGGAGCGTTCGAGAGATACATCCCAGGGTATTATCGGCATATGGATGATGTGCTGAAACCTAAATGTCGCGGGTTACAAAATTTATTATCCCGGAGTTCTTGTTTTGATTTTTTTTAAACCTCAGCCGAACTGAGCTATGAAGTTAAATTCATTTTGAAGAGAGTACCTCCCCCGATGATGCGAGTGTATCATGTGCTTATCATGTGTTTCTCATCGTGGGATTGATGGTACGCACTGATTTAATTATGCACAAACAAACGAATCAAGCGAAATTACTCATTTTGCAGCCGAATTGCTAGGCTCTGGCCACGTTTTATGGCGCGTGACGAGTCTCATTGTTGCTTTCGGAACGTTTGAAGAGCAATGGTCTCGCTCTCTCCAAACCAAACACTCTCTCATCGAGTAGAGAGACGAGAGAGCATGCAAATCGAGGAGAGTCAGACCATTACTCCGTTTGAATATTGCTAAACCCCTGTGTCCTCTCATGTGTTTCTCCTCGTGGGCTCGCTGGTGAATCATCACATCACACTCAGTGCACTGTCTCGGATATGATTTGAATTCCAAGTCCTGGTTCTCTGAAGCAACATTAAATGACATATAGGCTAGATACATCTATCAGAGACGGAAATGCAGTTATATGCACACATTCTGAACTCACTTTCATGGTATGTTTCGTGGCAGCGCAATGCTGCGTGCCGAACGTCCTGCTGCACTTGCTGCAGCAAAATTGCCCCGCAGCTGCTGGAGTCTTGGGTGTCGCGGAAGAAGATCGTTTATCTTCGCTATCTTTCTTCTTTCCTGCAGCTCCTTTATGACATATGGCGGTGTGTCGTCGAAGAGTTTTCACGTCCTTCATTCGCTCTCCGCAACCCTTGCATTTTACTGAAAATTCTCAAATATTTTTTTGATAAATTTAGAAAAGTTTCATGAACTTCGCAGGTGTAAACCGATTGTTTTTTTATAAATTTGCGCGGAAAAAAAGTGTATGGCAGTACCCCGATACATATCTAATTTATCACCAAATGGAATAAATACATGACTCACGACTCACTTCTGTGTATGAACACGTGTCGTTTCAGACCATGTTCAGAATCGAATTTTTTGCCGCACTTGCCGCACTTGACGGAGGATGCTGCAGCTGCTGCGGCACCTCGCGCCTCGAATGCTGACGTAGTAGCTGTTGAGGTCGCCAATGGTTGATATTCAGCACGAAGTGGGGCATGGTTCTGCAAGTAATGCATATTATATCAATATGAAATGATTAACAAGGAATGACCGCGAGGGTAGGTTGGGTTTTTGAACGAGACCTAGCGGGATCGAAAGAGGATCAAATTCTAAGACCCATGTTTTTCATATCTGCTAAACGCCTCTGTAGACGTCTTGGCGGTAGTGGAATTTCCGAACATAGCCTCAGAAAAGAAGGGTTTTAGACCTCTCCCCACTATGAGCCCAGACACCCAAACTGGTGTTTAGCAGATTTGAAAAACGTAGAAGTTCTTGGAATTTGATCCTCTTTCGATCCCGATAGGTCTCGTTCAAAAACTCCAACCTACCGTCGCGGCCATTCCTTGTCAATTTCAAACAACTTATAAAAAAATATCGTATTCATACCTCTCGGCTGGTTACTGGATGCTCATCGATTCCGAAACCCTTAATCGACATCATTGTATCGTTCATCACATGCGGTCCTCTAATCCGATCCTGTCGAATCGATTGATCTCCTCCATGTGTGTCATCGAACGTGTACATTGATTCGTATTCCTGAATACAATTAATAAGACCTAGTTTCTGCTCCGAAAACAGGAGAATGGGTTAAAAGTTTTTGTATTAGGTTGATGCAAAAGTTTCTTTCTTTTTTTTCTGAAAGGAACATTTTAGCTTCCCCAGTTCTTTCCATTTGACCAATCAACTAATGACTTTTCACTGTTGATACCGGCATTCGTCCACTCTGTAACGGGCACTATGTTGATCCGATTTGATCAGCGAGAATAGGACAGCTTAATTGGGAAGTAATCGAACCAGGTCTATAATACCGACTTTTCAATCGCCCGAAGCTCCGAGGAGGAAAGTGCTGGGGCTAAATTTGACACGTTATTGTCGAGTACTATGTTTGGTATGTAGTATGACACGACAAGAGTATTCTGCAACGAATATCATTTTGAAACATTGGACCAAATATAGAAATAGACTGTTTCAAAATTTTGGAATTTCAATTAATGAGCACTGCATTCTTACGCGAAGATGAAGAGGGATAAATTGCGATTTATTCTGAAGTACCTTACTGTGTAAGCATGCATGCATAATTAGGAAAGGATTCGCCCAACGGTTCATGAGCTGAATTATTTGAAACTATGATTTTGAGACGCTGGAACACTTTTTTGATGTCCGTTGTTTCCGACGCACATTCGAATGCGGATTTATTGTGTTCATCTGAAGAATCAACTCTTGTCCAAGCGCTGTTTTAAATCGCAGATCAAGGACATCACTATTATAAGAAAATCAGGACCCAAACAAAAACGTAAAAAATTGCAGTTTTCCTATGTTTCGTTTCGAAAATTTACCAGCATCTTTATGCGATACGTAGATTGAAAGCAAACACACGAAAACAATCTACTATCACGGCCATACCATATAGTTTTTAGAAAATCGTGAACGCCGCTAGCAGAAATTTGAAAAATGAAAAAAAGAAAGAAACTTTTGCATCAACCTGATATAATTGTTCAGCCTACCTCCTTGATAAATCCACCCATTCCAATAATCGAGAAGTCCTCCTGAACGAGTAGTATAGTTTTGATAACACGACATAGCACGACAATATACGTTTATGAATATGTTGCTTACCATTGATTCAGAATCTGCTCCCGTATGATAGGAAGAATCATGAGTGTGGTTCGTGTCAAAGTTCCCGTTCGGCTGAATGTTCAGAAAATGCGTTCTTTTTGAAAAAAAATGCATGCTTGATAAGCAAAACTACAACATGCAAGCAATCAATCAATCAATCAATTGTTAATAAATATCCATGCACACGTCATCAATAAGTCAAATTCTGGTAATTTTCAAATTTCTCCTCTCGCCCACCATATTGGAATCAGTAGATTCATGATGCTGCTCGGCCGCCTCTTTCTGGTCTTGGTGATCCATTGCATGTTCAACGATGACTTTCTCGGCAACGATTGCCTCAATCGCCGCACTCAATCCGTAGATGAAAGTATGCAGGGCATCCTCTCTGATAGACATGCATTAATAAAGTGTTTGATTAGTTATTTCTTGCATGCGACCCATCAAGAACACGCTAAAATTCGCATTCCCTGTAGCTCTTTCCGATTATTGATGCACTTTGCCAGGGCAGAGCAGTACTATGCTGTTCTGGAGTCGAATAGAACTATAATAATAGTTTCTCAAACTCACTTATTGTTATCCTCTTTTATCGTCTTATCTCTGTACCGCTCCAGCTTTTCCATGTCCGACTCCAGATTCTGATTTGTTATAATCGTTTTAATGTTTGAATACCTTTGGTGACAATTTCGTCTTTAACATCATAAGTAGGAGCAAAAGTATTGCAAAGAC